>CM035837.1:378895652-380095652 GCA_020510985.1 Pholidichthys leucotaenia
AACTGGCCTTCACGTTCGCGAATCGCCAATACACATTCACCCGATGCCCTTTCGGTTATGCTAACTGTCCTGCAGAGTTCAACATTTTCTTGAACAAAGCATGTCCAGACGTCCGAGACAGAGGTAACCTCATCTATGTTGACGACATTCTCATTCGGAGTCCAACTCTGGACACCCACCTCACTGAAACTGACCATGTCCTTGGCCAGCTCACGCGAGCTGGAGCCAAAATTTCTCTCTCCAAATGCCAATGGTGCAAAACCAAAGTCAACTATGTCGGTCTCTTGGTAGGATCCAAAGGGGTACTACCACAAACGGCACGAATTCAAGGTGTGTTAAACATCAAAGCCCCTACCAACATCTCCGAACTCCGGAGCTTCCTAGGGGTATGCAATTACTCACGTCAGTTCATTGAGGATTGTGCAGACGTGGCAAAACCCCTTACAGACCTCCTACGAAAGGACACCCCTTTCATTTGGTCTGAGGCTCAAGAACAAGCTATGCTAGCGTTGAAGCAAAAGCTATGCACAGCACCATGTTTGGCCTATCCCAACTGCGACCAGCCATTCTTCTTACAAGTGGGATTCTCTGCCAACTGCTTAAGTGCTGGATTATACCAAATCTACGACCACGACAAACGAGTCGTGGCCTATGCCAGCAAAACCCTCTCTGGTCCGGAACTGAAATACTCGGACTGTGAAAAAGCCCTTCTGGCCACTGTATGGGCAGTCAAGCATTTCTCCAGCTATGTAGGAGGCCAGAGAATCACAGTTGAGACTCACCACCAACCAGTGGTCTTCCTCAACAGTCAACACATCAGAGAAGGCGTCATAACAAATGCCAGAATAGCCTCCTGGTTGATGGCTCTACAAAGCTTTGATGTGGAGGTCCGCTACGCACAAAAGTTAAGAAGCCCTCTCGGCACAGACTTGGCTGCCTGCCAACGGTGCTCTGAGGACACTCCAGGACCATCCATTCGTGCAGAGCCACCTACAGTCACTGAAGACCCAAACCATCACTACTTTGACCAGAACATCTGTCAAGATATGGTCACCGCCTATGTCGATGGTTGTTCTTTTCACCATGAAACTCACATTCGTGCTGGTGTGGGTGTGGCATGGCTGAACAATCAGCCTTGTGAACCCCACAACTATCAACTGGGTTCCCAATCATCTCAGTATGCGGAAATCGCAGGTGTGCTCATTACACTGCAACTTGCTGTAGACCATGGCATTCGCACATTGGTCATCTGCACTGACTCCAACTATGCACGCCTCAGTTTCACTTGTCATTTAGCACTCTGGAAGGCCAAAGGTTTTGTAACCTCCAACCGCAAACCGGTTAAACATCAAGACCTTCTCAAGGCATGTGATCACCTGGTCACCTCCAACAACCTCCAGGTGTACTGGAAAAAGGTCAGAGGTCACTCGCGCACACCAGGTCAGGACAAAGAATGGAATGACCTTGTGGACTCACTTGCAAAACAAGGAGCCATACAAGGCACACCCTAGTCCTTTGATTCTGCCCAGGTGCCGACTTCACAGTCCCACCCACCCACCCCTACAGTCTGCGCAGTCACTAGGGCCCAGACTAACAGGTCCCAAGTCACGACACCAACCACAGGTCCCCTTGCGGTTGACCCTGTTTTCACTGACGCTGACCTTATCTCTCTTCAAACCCTTGACCCTGCGGTCCATAAAATGATACATCTCAGATCCTGCACTTAATGCACCATCCGACTCGGATCTCGCTGACACTCCAGACTTGAAGCCACTTTTTGCCGCACGATCATCCTTGCAGCTGCGAAATGGCATTCTAGTTCATGTTTCCGATGAACTCCCTACGCCTGCGCTTGTGGTCCCTCGTAACCAGAGGGGGGGTGATGATTGTTCATGCCCATGATCTCCCAACTGCAGGACACAAAGGCGTCAAAGCAACGTACAACGCGCTCAAACAAGTGACATATTGGCCATACATGCGAAAGGATGTAGCCGACTACATCAAGGGATGTCTCGTATGTTGCCAGTTTCAACCAACTAACCCGATGCATCGAGCACCCCTACAGAAAAGAGGCATTTCATTCCCATGGTCTGACCTCCAAATTGACTGGGTAGGTCCCCTTCCACGGTCAGCCAGAGGAAACAAATACTTCCTCACAGTCACATGTGCTTTCACCAAATGGGTCGAGTGCCTGCCTGCTCCTAATGACACGGCAGAAACCACGGCCTACTTGTTGATGAACCACGTATTCTCTAGGTTTGGTCTGCCAAGCCGAATCAACTCTGACCGCGGCACTCATTTCACCGCCGAAGTCATGCGACAACTGTGGGAAACCTTGGGAGTTAAAGCTAACCTCCATATTAGTCACCACCCACAATCCTCCAGACAGGTTGAAAGAATCCACCGAACTGTGATCAACATACTGAAGAAGTATGTTTCACCACACCAAAAAGACTGGGATGTAAAACTCCCGCTGGTCTTAATGGCCATCCGAGCCACACCCCATGAAGCTACGGGAGTGTCACCTTTTGAAATGATGACAGGCCGGCAAATGACTTTGCCCCTGCATTTAATCTACCAACCTGGAGAAGCCAGTGTTGCTACAGCTTACACTACTCACCAGTACATGACTGACCTGACCAAACATCTCCGACAGACTTTTGCCTTTGCCCAAAAACATTTGGACCGATCAGCTGAAGGACGCAAAGCCTACTACGATCAGAAAGCCTCACATGATGAACTCCAAGTGGGAGACAAGGTTTTCTATTATGCTTTCATTCCTCAGACAGGACAGACCAACGCACGAGCAGGAAAACTCGCTCGGAAGTTCCTCCCCAGGTGGACAGGTCCACACACGATCACAGATAAACTCTCTCCGGTCGTTTACCAAATCAAAATAAGCAAAGGTCGCCAGGACCCCATCTCCAAATGGGTCCATCGTAATCAAATCAAAGCTTACAAAAACCCCATGGGACTTGTCGGGGACAACACTGTTCCATTAAGTCAGTAAACAAACCTAAAATCTTGTTTGCGCCCGATAGATAACTATTAGCTGACTATCAGCCTCAGACATTCTCGGTCGCATTTCTCTTTCTCAATCAGGTAACTGCATTAAACCTTCAAAAGGAGAAAGTTAACCCAAACTAACTGACTTCCTTAAAATCTAACCTTAAAAGACCCCGCAAAATTTCATTCAGTATCATCAAGTTACTATTTCAAAGTAGTACAAACAAAATCAACAACATCACTAGCTTAAGTCAATAATCACAAAACCCTCTAAAGGTGATAAACACTAATAGCTTAGAGCTCAGCCTCTAACAAAGTTGTTCCACCTCTAAGAATAACTTTCACCCACCACTCAGGTACCTCAAGAAAAGGAAAACTGACAAGAAGCTCAAGATTAGAATGACTCACTTCTATTCGTTGGCCAGGACGATGGCCCTCCTGTTTTTCAGTTTAGCCCTCTACCTAGCACTCTCACCTACTTTCGCCCAGTTAGAACTGGACAGAACCCAGACAAGAAGTCAACAATCCTTAAGTGGATTCTCAACCACGGCCTCATCATTAGGGCCCCTTGCTAGCCTTAGCACGCCTACTGTTAAATCAGTCAACACCGCTACACTGAAATGCCAGATAGTTGAACCACCAACTGTTACCAAAACTTTGCAAGATACTGTGTTGGTTTTGAATGTTTGCTCCAAAGCCTCATTCAAACTCAACAAGGTCTTGGACTTGTCACTCTTCATGTTAGAGGGTGACCCTGCTCACCCACATCTAATGCCTGTGTTTCTTCGAAAGGTAGCTAAAAATATTAGACTTTCAGCTAACACTTTGACAACGAGTCTGCCTTCACCGCTTCTTGCCCCTGTTTCAGATGTCACAAAGTTATTCCTCATTGCCACTCAAAGAACAATGATGACTTCCCATGCTCGCTCAGTCTTCCAGAACAAAGGTCTCAAACACCCTCTGAGTAAGACCTCTGTGGAACCATGGTTTAGTCCAGCTAAACCAATTCAGTTCGAACCTCCTTGAATTAACTCAATATTGCTTAACCTAAACATCTACCTCAGATAAGCAATACATTTTTGTCTGCATTCTTTGTTTTGACTTTTATTTCTCTTTATTTTTTTTTAGAATTTTTGAAGTTATATGCATGCTTATATACAAACCTATATTTTTTATATATAGCTCTTGCACTCCATTTTGATTTTTGTACCCATTCAAACTATGTTTTTTTTAACAACTATGATAGCTATTTCATTGTAGACCATAATTCCTACCTCAGGTATGTAAGACTACGCACTTATTTTTGTAGCTAGAATTTTTGAGTCATTTCAAGACCTATGCCTTAGCTTACTACTCCAAGTCAATTTTATAATCTACATTTGTCCATATTCAAATTAGTTTTGGAAATTCATGGAAGTCCTTCCAGTTAACCAAAGTCAAAGATCTGTACTTAGTAATAGATACTGTTTGCATGCTAGTGTGTATGGACATCACACAAACCTTTTAACCCAGTATTTAGGTCAAGTGTTGCCAAGGAGACTAAGCTGCCATGGGTGTGTACCGACGCTGACCGATGCTCACCATCGCTACAAAGGGGGGATCTGTAGCATCATCGTCTCCTCACAGCCGAGACAGAAGATCACTTCTCTCCAGTTTACAGGAATTTCATTTTATTCATTGCACAGGAATATCACCTTTCTGCCTTTTCAGGAATATCACTGGCTTTTATGTCGACTCATGCAGGCCTCTTCCAGGCTTGACCAAAGATGCTTGCTTTCCCAGGACCCCAATGTAAACAGTTGCCCCTCGCAGAGATTGTAAGGATCAGAATTTGCTTTTAAAGGCTCAAAGGAACATAAAACTCAGGAGACCAGACCTCTCAACATGAACACTGCATTTGATAACGTACCTTTTCACAGGAAACCAATGTTTTTAAAAGAGTCATAAACCACTTAATCTGACGGTTTTATAGCCTATGCTGTCCAGGTATCTTCGCCAGATACTAAAGGAAATCATCTACAGCTCAACAGTACCTCCTAGCGGATACCTACGGAATGTGTTTTCAGTACGTAGGATGACTTTTAATTTGTTCTAAATATTAAGTTTCTTTCAGCTTATCCTCTGGATCCTAAGGACACTGAAAATCATCCCTCTTATCACCAACCATGGTTTGCTGCATGTTCTGCTGTTCTAATCTTGATCTAAATGTGAATGCATGTATTATAATTATGTATAAGAAATGTTATATTCATGAGTGTTATTGGAGTAATGGTATAAATGCATGATCACCATATATTAGCCAAGTCATTTAATTTAGTTAGATTTTATAGTGAGCATTTATCTCATAAGAACTGACTGAGTGTTGATTTTCCCTCTGAAATTTCATGGGATGGTGTCTTCATTTGATTGGCTGCTCTCAAACAAAGAAGTGTTCTCACATTGGATAGCAGCCATTTCAAACTGCTTCTGAAAAAGCCAATTGGTCAGTCTTGCGACTACATCATCAGTTTTACGACCCGGAGAGGTAACTTTAAAAGACAGAAGTTAGATTTGAGTTTAGTTAAGAGAAAAGAAAAAGTGAGAGATCGGCAGAGTTAGAAAAAGAGATCAGAAAAGAAGACAAAGGGTAGACAAAGAACAGGCAGGAAGATTAGAACAGCAAAGCGGTAATAGAATTAAGAATTAGAAACACAGAAAGAAGAAAGAAAGAGATTTTGAGAAAGATTAGGAACTAAATTAAGATTAAAGAAGCAGAATAGTAATCTAGATCTCAGAAGAAGATTTTATTCCACCGTTTCAAGGCCCTGTGAAGTTTTATTTTATTCTCTGTGTGTTTGTCAAATCTTTTCTTATATTCTGGAAACTGAGGAAGAACCATTTTTCTTTAGAGCTCGTCCCTTTTAGAGAATCAAATTCTCAAACTTTTTCCTTCACCTCAGAAGCCATTCTTATCCTAGTAAATGTTTTTCTAACACTTTTTTTATGACTTTTCACGCCATTAAAGTGGACCTTTAATTTACCTAGTTTAAAGTGAACAGAGACTGAGAAGATTTTCCTTCAGTTTTCGGGTCGATCCCGCTACAAGAGACCCCAAATTTGGATTCTTTTCCCAAGGACTTTTCACGCCGCCCTGAGACAAACCACCCACGGCTGCAAATGTCTCTTTGAAGGGCCCCCCAGCTGAGTTATCACCCCACGGCTGTGAGCGAGGACAGCAGCAGCTTCCTCCCGACGTCCTAACTTCAAAACCCAGCGGTACCGACCCGCGGAACTTGGACCAACGGCCGTGTGTGAGTGAAACTTTTATTTCTCCTATTTCCTGGGTTAAAACGTGATGTCCTAACAATTAAATTACAATTGAATATGGCCCGTATTTCAGGGCTCAATTAGTCTCTCAGCCGCAGGATGGAATTGTAAACTGAACGAAAACTTTCAGTCATTTTTAAGTAACTGCCCTTAAATTTTGTAGATTAATTCAGGAGTCATTTTTAGATAATTAGCTTATGAATTTTCCCCATAAAATTGCGATGTTTTGTTAAAACATTCCAGCCTCATTTACCGTTGAAACATAAGTCTAGTTTCTCCTTGGTTCTGCAGAGGTGTAAAGCTGGATTTTATGTTCAGGAACCCAATATCAGTTGATGTAATATATTACGCTGTTATCATCTGAATCTGTTTATTCATCATTTGAACGCCATGTCATGTAACCTGAATGATTTTAATAAAGAGTGAATGAGAGCAGTTGAAAGTGTTTTCCTTTCGCATATACAGGTTTCCTAATCACGGCAGGACAAAAACTCACTGAAACTTTGAGACTGATTCATTAAGTAATTTAAGGTACAAAATTAAATAAAATTAAAGTTAATTTTATTGTCCGTTAGGACTGGTGCCCCTTTTACGAGTGCTTTTATTTAATTTAGCGGGTGTAGAAGTGAAGGTTCAACTCCGCCCCCTTTCACACCCACTATTAAATAAAATAAATAATTCCTGTACCTTATGACAAATAATTTTATAGGCACTTCATCCTACAACGTTATGCTCAGTAATTCAATAACAGTCTATGGCATGTTGAATTCCCTGTCTTAAAGTCATCTGAATGTGTTAATCTATTCTGACATTTCTTATTAAACTATTGAAAAGACATATCAGAGTTTTTGTTTGATTTCATGTCCATCTTCTTGATTAAAAGCAGACAAGAACTCACAGGCTTTTTTTTTTTTTAGACTGATTAATTATTGGTACAAATACAGAATTATTAATAAAATTGTCCATTCTTTTGGACTGGTGCCGCACGAGCTTATGTGTGTTGGTAATGAAACGAAATCTTCATTTCTACTCACATTCATATTCACATTAATACTTGTACCGACAATAAAATACCTATAAAACCCTCTACATGACTTGCCCATGAAAATTATTATTTACAAGTAAAGTGCATTTCTACACAATGTAGTTAAAGTTTTTGATTTTTGAAGATTTGAAGAAAAATTCAATTTACCACCACAATCAACTTTTAGTCACATGTAAATTTCAAATCAATTCAAAATTTTAATTAAGTTTACGTTTAAATAATTGCTATAGTTGTTTTTTTTTTTTAGAATTGTTGCCATCATGAAATGATCATGGATTGATGTAAATCCTTAACTAGTCAATATACTATATATCCTTATACTGTATATGGCATGGTGTGATCTCAGCACCAACAAAAAGAGCTCTTTCCACAGAGAAGTAGCACTCCCATTCTTAACGAGCAAGGGGGAAATATTTGTTTAAACACGCTGCAGTGAATATAATTTAAGGCTGTCCCAAATACCAATTTCGGGGCTCAGAATATTGAAAAGCAAAGAAGAATAAAGAGTCAAGATTCAAAGGCTTTATTATCATGTGCACAGTTAAGAAATGTTACATTTCCTGAGCAATGAAATTCTTTGCTCTCCGAATAAATGCCAAGGTTAAAGGTACAGAACAACAGTTCTAATAGGTCATGACACACTAACACAGTAACTCAATCCTAATACTAATGGATGCTAATAACCCACACACCAACACACAGTTAGGCAGTAGAGGAATGAAACTGAAAATTCACTGGATGACTAAAGTGATAGTGGTATATTGTTATCAGAGATGATGTGAACCTGAGATGGCATAGACTTATGTACAGTGTGCGTACCCAAATATACAAATTGAGTATTGGGTATTTACACAGAATATGTAAATACCCAAATATTCTGCACAGTGTTTGTTTTCCTCAATAAACAGCATCAGCATCAATGTTTCTTTTTCTTCAGAAAATTTCACCAGTCTACTTTATAATCTATATATACGTAATAGCCACCAATGTATGGTCTTTAAGAACTAATATTAGAGCAGGCAATGGTAACACACAATTAAATGCATGAAAATTATGTAGAATTTAATCTGATTTAAGCAATCCCAATATCAAGATAACAGCAACATTTCAAAGGATTCACGTTTACCTCTACCAAAGATGAGATGAGATTATTAACTGCGTTGTGTGTTAAAATGAATCACAGGTGATTTCTTACAATTAAAAATCTGCCATCTTAATAACCTATGGAAAACCAGTTTAATTTTCTTCTGTTTCAGCCCAAATTACATCAGAACAGTAATCACATCTTTATTACTCCACCTCACCCTGTTTTAGGGTTCCAAGCAGCTGTGCTGCTGGAAACCTATTGTAACTGTTCTGATTCTTCTGATTCTTCTAAAACGGCATGGGAAGCAAAGACGGTACTACATAGAAACATGAAATTTTACAGCCTGATTAGAAATTCTTCCCACTACTCAGAGACCAAAAATCAAGGCACTGTGTACATAGACTAGAATAGGCTTTATTGTAATTGTACAGTTGTACAGCAAAACGAAATTGTGGGTGCTCCACCAGGCTACCGTGCAATAAAGTAAGAGAGAAGGATTAGATAAAACACAGTTACAGAACACATGATTAAACACAACTGAAATAAAAGTGGCCCAGGATTATGGAAATCTACACAAGTATGGTAGCGGCTTCACGGATGAAACAATGTGCATAAAAGTGCGGAGTGCAGAACACACAATTGGACACATGATTGAATAAAATGGCCCAAAGGTTATGGAAAATATACATACACTGCATTCCAAATTATTAGGTAAATGACAAGCCAAGTTACTTGTTAACATAGGACCCCTTCTTTGATATTCATTCATTCATTCATCTTCTTCTGCTTAATCCTTTTCAGGTCGTGGGGGCGGGGGGGGGGGGGGGCTGGAGCCTATCCCAACATCATTAGGCGAGAGGCAGGGTACACCCTGGACAGCTCGCCAGTCCATATCACCTTCACAATTCTTGCATCCATTGAACTTGTGAATTTTTGGAGAGTTTCTGCTTGAATTTCTTTGCAAGATGTCAGAATAGCCTCCCACAGCTGCTGTTTTGATGTGAACTGCCTCCCACTCTCATAGATCTTTTTCTTGAGGATGCTCCAAAGGTTCTCAGTGGTGTTGAGGTCAGGGGAGGACGGGGGCCACACCATGAGTTTCTTTCCTTTTATGCCCATAGCAACCAATGACACAGAGGTATTCTTTGCAGCATGAGATGGTGCATTGTCATGCATGAAGATAATTTTGGTATGGAAGGCACAGTTCTTCTTTTTGGACCATGGAAGAAAGGGGTGAGTCAGAAACTCTATTTACTTTGCCTAGGTCATTTTCACATCTTCAGGGACCCTAAAGGGGTCTACCAGCTCTCTCCCCATGATACCAGCCCAAAACATGACTCCGCCACCTCCTTACTGACGTCACAGCCTTGTTGGGACATGGTGGCCAGTCACCAACCATCCACTACTCCATCCATCTGGACAATCCAGGATTGCACGGCACTCATCAGTAAACAAGATTGTTTGAAAATTAGTCTTCATGTATTTCTGGGCCCACTGCAACCATTTCTGCTTGCAAGCATTGATTAGGGGTGACCAGATAGTAGGTTTATGCACAACTGCAAGCCTCTGGAGGATCCTACACCTTGAGGTTTGTGGGACTCCAGAGGCACCAGCAGCTTCAAATACTGGTTTGCTGCTTTGTAATGGCATTTTAGCAGCTGCTCTCTTAATCTGATGAATTTGTCTGGCAGAAACCTTCCTCATTATGCCTTTATCTATACAAACCCATCTGTGATCTGAATCAGCCACAAATTTCTTCACAGTACGATGATCACGCTTAAGTTTTTGTGAAATATCTAATGTTTGCATACCTAGTCCAAGGCATTGCACTGTTTGACTCTTTTCGGCAGCAGAAAGATCTTTTTTCTTTCCCATATTGCTTGAAATCTCTGGCATGCTTAATAATGTGGAATATCCTTCTTAAAGAGTCCATGACATAATTCAACCAAGACATCATTAGAAAGAAGAACTACTGTTTTTATTCTGTGTAGACAAAAAAAAAATTCAATAAAATTTTTTTTCCATATACTACCATAAATTACATCGTGATGCAGACGATTGCAATGTTCGTTTGTCGAAATTGGGTCAAATGCTGCCGTGATTTTGTGACGTCATGAGATGAACCAAATATGTAAACAAGCATGGCTGAGTACACTGAAGCGGAGGAAGTTGTGAGCAATTTCAGCAAAGATTTGAGCGATTTGTCAATGGTTTTTGAGGAAGAAGCAGGATTGAGTGATGAAGAAGAGCGAGTTGGTTCTAACGAAGGACTGCAACCCTATTTATTTGAACCATATTGTTCAGGAAGTGAAGATGACCCGCACGTTTCAGAGGATGAAGGGTCCGACGCTGAAGGGTTAGAGATGGACATCGGTCACCTCCAAAACACTGAATGGTAATATACGGATACATCTAAAAGACCTGGATGCGCAACTTTGATCATGTACCTTTGCTATGTTGTAAATATCAACCATAGGCATTCATTTTGTGCATATATTTTACAAAAAATGTTATACTCGTCTGTTAGCTGACACTGCAAGCAGCAGTTGGCCTCCATGTAGTCAATAATTGCCTGAATGTAGGCACTAAGAAACCATACTCAAGCAATTTTATTTTTAAGTCCAAATTGTCAAATGTATTCGACATATATGGTATTCCTTTGTAACTTTAACTATTTCATTTACACAAATATTTTTGTATGAATAAACAATTTCAGTTCGTAATAAGTGATTCTTTTTATTGCATTTTTTGTAACAACATTAATTTCTGATTAGTAATTGTGAAATACAATCTGGATATGATGCCAGAGCTTTTACCCTGGTAATACAAATAAACCACTCATTTTATAATAATACTATACTGTACCTTTTAACAAACAAACATTACTATATATGCATACTTGTATTTATTCACCAGCTAAAATAATAAGATGTTTACTTTTCAGGTGTACCTGTAACAACTGCCAGGCTATGCCACAGGTTATCGAATGCCAGTGTTGTCCAGAAATACAAGACGTGCAAGATGAAATACTGAGAAAAGGTGGATGTGAAATGTGTTACACAGCTCTCTAGCTCTGAGACATGCTGTCTCAATATTGATGTGCTACGAATAGCAAACTTTGCCTACATTGATCAGTACAGGAGGCATGATGATGAGCATACTCAACAACACGAGTAAGAAATCTACTACATTCACACAGTAAAACAAAACAATGATACATGAACATGTAAATTATTTCTTCATTAATCACATATTATCTCAATTCTTTTTTCAGAAAGTATCAGTACATAGCATACAGACAGTTCGTGCAAATGTGCTGGGGACACTTGGGAAGACATCACAGAGTACCACTTATATCATGTGTGGTTAATACGATCCACAACACTTCTCCTGCTGCAGATGATACTGGCTACCATTTCCCTCATCTGGAATGAGACTAGTATCTTGAATGTCTTTCAACAATAGCCGTGTTTTTGTCAGGGTGCTGGAAGTTGCTGCTCAGAGCTGCGTATTCTTCTGGGACACCTTAGCCTGAATACCTGAAAAAAAAATCTCTTCATTATTTACTTTTTACTTTAAAAATACTTTATATTTTATCAAATAGTAAAAATTGTCTTAATTTTGTTAGAAGTGTAATACATGTAATAGTATACTAATCAATAATTACATGGTTTGGTTTGTTTTGCTGAATAGCAACTGACATATCTAAAATACCTTTGTTTCTTGTGCCTTCTCGGATTCTAACTTGTACCCAAACACTTCTTCCACTGGGGCAGGTTTGTGTGCTTTGAGTATTCTAAAAATTAAAAATTAAAAATTTATACGTGGACTTCCGGGAAGATGGCGGAGAGACATAACACTTAAACAAAGAGCTCTCCCTAGCCGGATTAAAAATCATCGGTAAATGGCCAACTCGACATAAACGAATCAATAAACTAAGGGATGAAAACACGAAGGAACCGGGCACAAGGACAAAAACAGGGTAAAATTGAAGAATTCCTCTCCAACAACGCAGGAAAAACCGCTGTACGCAAAGCCCAAAAAAACGAGATGTCCACAGCAGTGAAAATGGAGGACGCCAGACTCGACAACATGAACGCTGGCATCGCCAGTTTGGGTGAAGAGTTGAGAGAATTCAAGCGACAGCTACAACAGGATTTAGCGGCTCTTAAGGAGGAACTGAAAAAAGAAATTAAGGAGGAAATCATGGACCTCCGAAGAGAAATGGAGCGTAAATTAACGGAAAACATGGAGGAGCTGCGCTCCCAGCGGGCGTGTATGACAGAAGCGCAGACCCGAATTTCGGAACTAGAAGATTGGAAAAGCGAGGCAAACGAACAACTACAGACCCTGACGACGCAAACGCAGAGGATGCAGGAGAAAATAAACGACTTGGAGAGCAGATCCCGACGAAGCAATATGCGCATCTTTGGAATTCCGGAGGGCATTGAAGGCAACTCGATGACAAAATTCATGGATCAGTTCTTAAAAAAAGAACTGGAAATACCCGGAGAAACGGACCTGCAGATTCAACGGGCGCACAGAACACCGGCACAGAACCCGAAAACAAACTCTCCACCCAGGTCAGTTGTGGTAAACTTTGTGAAATATGACATAAAGGAAAGAATCCTGACGCAAGCATGGAAAAAAAAGATACGAATCGGCGACAAACAGGTATTTTTTGACCATGACTACCCGACAGAAATCGTGCAGCAGCGGAAGAAATATGCCAATATTAAAAAAACGCTGAAAGAGAAAAAAATTAGATTCCAAACGCCGCTAACGAAAATGAGGATTCATTGGGAGGAAGGCACAAGAACCTACAACACGGCCGAAGAGGCAGCGCGGGATATGATGGAGCGGGGCCTTGAGGTGAGCGTGCCGAAGGAAACGGCTGGAGCAGCGGCGGCCCTGAACGCACCACGACAGCCGGAGTGGAGACGAGCGTACGGCGGGAGAAGGGGGAGAGACGTAGAGCAGCGGGCCCAGGACAAGCTACAAGGCTTTCAACTGAAAGCCTAGATCATAACAAAGATTAAGAAAGGCACAGAAGAAATGAAGGCCAAGAAGACAAGGTAAAAGAGAAACAGACGGCTAGGAGAGGTTTAAGTGATATTTGTTGGACATTTCTAGACTAATGACTATTACTTTGATAGTAATTAGAAGTCTAGGGAGGGCCCTTCACTCTGTGAAGACAAACCCCCCACCCACCAACAGGGACCAGTGGGCAGAAGAAAGGCCCAAAGTACGGAGGTCGAGTTTTTTTTAATGTGTTTTTATATAAATATGTGTTATTTTTGTTGTTAAAGGGGCTAGGAGCACAAGTTAAAAAAATGGAAAAACATGAATATGGGTAAAAATCTTAAGATAATGACACTAAACGTGAATGGTCTGAACTCACCTGTTAAAAGGGAAAGAATAATAAGAAAATTCAAGAAGGAAAAAGCTGAAATTATATTTATGCAAGAGACACATTTGAGCAAGGCAGAACATGTGAAACTAAAGAGATTTGGCTATAAGAACTCCTACTACAGTTCATTTAAGGGAGGAGCAAAAAGGGGGGTTATGATACTAATCTCAAACAAAATACAATTTGAAAGTGAACAGGAAATCCAGGATAAAGAAGGCAGGTATGTAATAATAAAGGGAAGAATAGATGGTATGCAGATCACATTAGTGAACATCTATGCCCCACCAGAAAGTGACAAGGGTTTTTTTCAACATCTGTTTGATCTCATAGCAACACACAGTGAAGGAGTCCTAATTTGTGGAGGAGACTTAAATGCTGTCATGGATCATGAAGTTGACACAACAAGTGTTAAGAAGACAAAAAAACATGTAACAAAGTTCATAAGAACCTCACTGGCAGAAATGGGTATGGTAGACATATGGAGGGACCTACACCTACTCGAAAAAGACTATACACATTATTCAGCAGTCCATAAAGTACACTCTAGAATAGATTACTTCCTTATGAATGAAGGTGACAGACACAGGGTGAGAAATTGTTGGATTGGAGGGGCAGAAATATCAGATCATAACCCTATATACATGGAAATATATTTAAACAATAGAAAACGACAAACAACATGGAAACTTAACATAGGACTGTTAAATGATGAGAAAATGAAAGAAAGAATAAAAATAAACATAAACGAATATATCCAAGAGAATGACAATGAAGAAGTGGACCCAACAATACTATGGGACGCACTAAAAGCCGTGTTAAGGGGTAAATTAATTGTTGAAACAGGAAAAGCAAATAAGACTAAGCTGGAAGCGTATGAACAAAGATGTGAGAGACTAAGGGAATTAGAACGTAAACATCAAAGCACAAATGATCCAAAAATATATCAAGAAATTAAAGAAGAAAAAACAAAGATAAAAGAAACACAAATGGATGAAATTGAAAGGAAAAATAGATATCTAAAGCAAAAATATTATGAAACGGGGCCAAAAGCCACAAAACTGCTGGCAAAACGGTTAAGAAAACAACAAACAATGAATAATGTATACAAGATTAAAGACCCCACCACAAATAAAACCACAGTTAACCCAGAAAACATCGAAGAAATTTTCCATAATTTCTACCAAGAACTATACTCGCAACCTGAAGAAACAAATACTAAAGATATCAAAAAATTTCTAGACACATTGGACTTGCCATCAATAGGAAATCAACAAAATGAAAAACTAACAGCAGAAATAACAACACAAGAGATCAGAGATGTGATTAAGTCACTTAAAAACGGTAAATCACCAGGTAGTGATGGATACCCATCTGAGTTTTATAAACTGTTTATAGAAGAACTCATGCCACAACTCCTAAAGTCATTTAATTGGACGCTGAACAACAACAAAATACCTCCAACATGGAACGAAGCAATCATTTCAGTTATTTTAAAACCAGGGAAAGATAAAGAACAATGCGGAAACTATAGACCAATCTCTTTATTAAATGTAGATTATAAAATATACACAACAATTATATGTAAACGAATAAAGACATTCTTGACGGAATTGATAGAAGATGATCAAACTGGATTCATAGAGGGACGCCAAACACATGACAATATCAGGAGAACAATACATATAATTAACCAAATACATAAAGAAAAGAAAAGCGCAGTAATAATGAGTTTAGACGCAGAAAAAGCATTTGACAGGGTTAACTGGAAATTCCTATATAGTGTACTGGAGCGCTTTGGATTTAACGAAAAATCAGTACAATGCATAAGGACGCTATATCAAGAACCTGTGGCAAGAATCAAGATAAACGGTAGCTTAACAGACAAAGTAAATATACAAAGATCAACTAGGCAGGGATGCTGCTTATCGCCCACCTTGTTTGCTCTGTTCATAGAACCATTGGCTCAAGCGATACGACAAAATAAGAAATTAAAAGGTGTAACAATAAAGGGGGCGGAACACAAGATTGGGCTATTTGCAGACGATATTATAGTTTACCTTGAACAACCAGATAAATCAATAATGGAAATGATGAACTTGATAGAAAATTTTGGAAAATTATCAGGATACAAGATAAACATAACAAAAACACAAGTACTGACATTCCACTATAACCCTCTAAACCAGATAACTGATAAGATCAAACTAAACTGGAAGCAAAAAGAAATAAAATACCTTGGAGTGAACATACCTAAAGACCTAAGCAAAATATATAAAGCAAACTATGATAGGTTGGAACAAGAAATAAAAAAAGATATTGATAGATGGTCAATCTTAAATATGGATCTGAATTCAAAAATTGAGACAGTCAAAATCAGCATACAACCTAGATTACTTTACCTCTTCCAGGCTATACCAACAGAGATTCCAGATGCCCAATTCTCAAAGTGGGACAGGATGATATCGAGATTTGTTTGGGGAGGTAAAAAACCAAGAGTGAAATATAAAACCCTCCAATTACCAAAAGAGAAAGGAGGCATGGGCCTACCGAGTCTAAAGGAATATTACTACTCAGCACAAATAAGATATATCATATGTTGGTGCGACGAGGGATATGAGGCAAAATGGAAAGAAATGGAAAAGGAAATTGAGGGACTCCCAGTACAAAGCATAATAGGGGATAAAGATGCATATAAGCAAATCAAACAAATAGACCCAATCACTAAATTTACTTTAGAACTGTGGTATAAAATAGTACAAAAATATAATATAAGGGAAGACATAAAACTATTGAAATGGGTAGCATTTGACAGTCAGTTTGAACCGGCAAAACAAGATAGGGGATACAAAAATCTGGTGAACAAGGGAATCACAGCATGGGGCAATATCGGAAAAAAAGATCTCGGGAGCTTTGTAAATATCAGGAGAAAATTTAAATTAGAAAGATCGGAATTTTTCAGATATCTGCAGATGAGAGATTACTATATGAAGAAGATTAGGCATAACCTCCAAACAGATGTGAACGAGATTATACAACTTATTTTAAGCTCATATGCAGGAAATAAAATAAGAATTATTTCAAAACTATATCAGAAACTTATGACAAACAATCATACAAGTAACTATATAAAGGAGAAATGGGAGAAAGAGCTCAATTTAAACATAACAGAAGAAAGCTGGCAGGAAATATGGAAAACACAACACACATCAACAAATTCAAGGGCATGGAGGGAATTTGGATGGAAAAACCTGATTCGCTTTTTCATTACACCACAGATTCAAGGAAAATATACAAATACCCAATCTTTATGCTGGAGGGGATGTGGGGCTCAAAATGCAGACCACTCACATATGTTTTGGAAATGCTACAAAATATCATCATTTTGGAAATCTATGCATGTGACAATACAGAGGATATTAGGATATAATATACCAATGAACTGTAACCTGATGTACTTATGTGATCTTAAAAAAGACAGTGTTATACAGGCTGAGGACAGATATCTAGTTAAAATCTTGTTGATTGCATGTAAAAAAACTATCACAAAAAAATGGCGATCAGAAGTTCTTCCTGACCAAGAACAATGGACTGACATTGTTGAGGACATACGTATGATGGAAAAACTAACATATCGACGAAGAATGCAAGAAGGAATATGGGAGAAAAAATGGCGGAAATGGACACACTACAAAGTGCAACAACGAGGCAGAAATTGAAAGAATAACCAAAGACACTGAAAAAACCAGAAGAATTAAGAGATGGAAACTAAAAACTTGATGCTCCAACATTTGTCCCCCCCCCTTTTATTTTTTATTTTTTTTTATTTTTTATTTTTATTTTGTTTATTTTTTTTTATTTTTCCCTACCCTAACCCCTTTGTTTTTTAAATGTAGAATGTGATCTGAATGCATTATATATGATGAAAAATGAATAAAAATCTAAGTTACAAAAAAAATTTATACGTAACAATCATGCGTTTGTGTAATTATTTTTTTTTTCACATAAGGCGATCGTTATTTAATCGTTTGGTATAAAGAAATTTTGGCTTCAATTAATTTTTTTATTTCCCCGATTGAGTGGTCGGGGAAATAAAAAAAAAAAAGCTCAGAATTCAGTTTCGGTAGGCAATGAGATTTATAAAAATGAAAACTGCAAAAAGTAATACAACGTTTTTTTAACACAAAGTCATTCCATTTAGAGTAAAGCCAATACTCGGCTTCAAAATTCATAGGGGAGGATTTTACTTTTGGCAGAAAAAATCAAATCAAATCAAGTGTGCTAATTTTTTTTCTCTTGGCTGGGAAATTCTGGTCACATCGGCGGGTTTGTAAACAAAACTATTAAATAGCAATCGTCTAATTGTTAAAAGTCTTGAATCATATGTTATACAACATTATTTATGGGTCTTTACCTTCATAATGTGCAGATATGTAGGTTGAAAAATGTCGCTTGAAGATAAACCTGCTTCTTCATGTTCCTCTTGAAGTTCTTCACTAGTGATCGTTGCTTCTGTCTTTTTTGTCAGCAGTTCTGAGACTTCCTAAATGAAATAATTAATTGCAATATTACACATTCTTAAGCAGGGACAAAAGCACAAAATATGGCTTCTTGTGCCGACCCTGTTTTCACTAAATGACAGAGGGTGTCAGCGCAGCGAGTCTCTGGCACTATAACCAGGTTGCTCCGGGTAGGTGGGGCTTGTCAGACTTGGGTGTCAGTCCACCTAGAAGAACGACCACTCTGATTTCAAATCCGGGCAGGTGGTGCCCGTTAGCCTTGGCTGGCAAACTACCTAGGAGAAGGTAAACTCTGGTTCCAAACCTCCACTGCCTTGTGGCTATACTTGATTACAGGAAAGGCTTTGGGAGTAAACCTCGAGGATAAATCCGGAGTGGAGCTCTAAGGCAGTTGGCAGATGCTCAGCACTACTTCTGGCAACTCCTGCAGTGGAACTGGTCCCAAACTGTATTGGATCATCCTTTCCTTTGGACTCAGCCAGTGACACCGAGAGGGGGACACTGATGTATGGGCAGCCCAGTGTCTCCATACTACCCTGCCCAGGCTTTTTAGCTCAAACTGGAGAGGCCACTCCGGTGGCGTCGCAAGATTCCGGTACAACATGTGATGAGGCAGTTACCGGTTATAAGCTCCAACCGATTGGCATAGGGAGGAGCGCCAGGGGTCTCATCCGACGATGGGAGAAGCCTTCACAGCTTCATTGGGCAGCTACTGCCCGCCTCAAGCTGGGCAGCCCCCAGCCAGTAAGGTGCCACCCCGCCATGGCTTGCCTGCTCTACTGGGTGCGTAGAGCTTAGGGGTCTCTCCCAACAAGCAAGTGTCAATCTGCACCAGGCAGTCAAAAGGAGAAACATACAAAGACTCCAGCTCTTCGATTTGCAAGCTGGAACGTTCGCACCATGTGCCCTGGACTTACTGCTGATCTCCAACAAATGGATGACTCTCGCAAGACTGCCATCATCAATAAGGAACTGGCACGACTTAACATCGATGTTGCCTGCCTTCAGGAAACCCACCTGGCCGACAGCGGCTCTCTCAGAGAATCAGACTACACCTTTTATTGGCAGGGCCTGTCCCAGGACGAGTCCAGGCAGCATGGTGTAGGTTTTGCAGTGAGGAACTCGCTGATTGCCACCACAGAAACCTCTACAGGAGGGTCCGAAAGAATCCTCGCCCTCCGCATGAAGACATCATCGGGCTTTGTGAACATCCTTTCTGCGTATGCCCCAACCCTCACGTCCACTCCAGAAACCAAAGATCAGTTCTACGAGGCTCTAGAGGAAGTGCTACCTAGAATCCCCCACTCTGAAGGCTTATTTTTGATAGACAACTTCAACGCTTGCGTCAGAGCAGACTGGCAAGTGTGGCCATCCTGTCTTGGCCACTTTGGCATAGGCAGGATGAACGAGAGTGGACAGAGGCTGTTGGAATTCTGTTGTCATCATGGCCTCTGCATTACAAACTCCTACTTTGAGTGTAAAAAGCTGTCGAAAATGTCTTGGAGACACCCCCGTTCCCGTCACTGGTACCAGCTAGATCTTGTAATCACCAGAAGAGCGGACTTCAGCAGTGTTCTTCACACGAGAAGCTATCACAGCGCTGATTGTGATAGAGATCATTCCCTTGTTGCCAGTAAGGTCAGACTGAAGCCAAGGAAGATCCACCATACCAAGACTAAGGGTCACCCCCGCATCAACACTTGTGGAATTTCCGATCTGATCAAGGCTCAGACCTTCGCTGACTGCTTTCAAAGGAAACTTGAAGCTCACCTCCAGTCCGATATCCCAGGCGATGTGGATGCCAAATGAAACCACCTTTGCGACGCCATCTATGACTCAGCCATGGCTGCATTCGGAAAGAAAGAATGCAAGAATGCTGACTGGTTTGAGGCTCACTGGGACGAACTGCAGCCAGTCACAGAGGCCAAAAGAGAAGCACTGCTGGCTCACAAGCAAAACCCTTGCCCTGGCACACGCGATGCCCTTTGAGAAGCAAGGAGCAAGGCCCAGCAGATTGCCCGCCATTGTGCCATTGACTACTGGCAGAACCTGTGTACCAACATCCAGGTAGCTGCCGATTGCGGAAACGCCAAAGGAATGTATGAGGGCATCAAAACAGCTATTGGCCCCACAAGTATCAAAACAGCACTGCTCAAAGGTAAGACAGGTGAAGCCATCACCGACAAAAGCAAGCAACTCCAGTGTTGGGTCGAGCATTATCTTGAATTGTACTCGACCCAGAACATTGTGACAGATGTTGCCCTCGATGCCTTGCCTGGCCTACCAGTCATGGAGAAGCTTGACGAAATGCCCACGCTGGAAGAGCTCAGCAAAACCGTAGACTGCCTCGCCTGTGGCAAGGCTCTGGGGAAAGACGGTATCCCCCAGAAGTTCTGAAACACGTGAAAACAGCCACCTTACAACCACTATACGATCTCCTCTGCCTTTGCTGGGAGCAAGGTCACATTCCCCAAGATATGAAAGATGCCAACATAGTCACGCTGTATAAGAACAAAGGCGACTTCAGTGACTGCTACAATTATAGCGGCATCTCTCTTCTGAGCATAGTTGGCAAAGTCTTCACCCGGGTCACCCTGTTCTGCCTGCAGAGCCTCGATTCGAGAGTCCATCCTGAGTCCCAGTGTGGCTTCAGAGCTGGAAGGTCCACAGTGGATATGATCTTCTCCCTCCATCAGCTGCAGGAGAAGTGTCGAGAGCAGCAGCAGCCATTGTTCCTTGTGTTCGTGGACCTGACCAAAGCCTTTGACTTAGTCGAAGCGGGTTCTTCCAGATCCTGTGAAAGATTGGTTGTCCCCCAGAGCTCCTTGCAATCATCTCCCCCTTCCACATGGACATGCATAGTACTGTTTGCTTTGATGGAGCCACCTCAGATGCCTTCCCAGTCAGCAATGGAGTGAAGCAGGGTTGCGTTCTAGCACCGACTCTCTTTAGGATTAAACCAAAGTCTACGAGGTCCTCATACGTGAGCTGCTGTTTGCAGACGACGCTGCTCTAGCCTTGCACAGCGAGGAGGGCCTGCAGCACCTGGTCGACAAACTGTCCCACGCCTGCAAGGAGTTTGGGCTCATGATCAGCCTTAAGAAAAGCAACATCATGGCCCAAGATGCTGTCTCCTCTCCTGTTATTACCATTGACAACACACAGCTGGAGGGTGTGGACACGTTCAACTACCTAGAGTCCACTGTTTCAAACACACTCTCGCTGGACACCGAGATCAGCTCCAGAATCGCCAAAGCAGCTGCTGTCATGGCCAAACTCAACAAGCGTGTGTGGAACAACAATCTGCTGAGTTTGAAGACCAAGCTACTCGTATACCAAGCTTACGTCCTGTCCATTCTCCTGTACGGCAGCGAGTCCTGGACAGCCTATGCCAGGCAGGACAAGCGGTTAAACGGGTTCCACCTCCGCTGTCTTCTGCGCCTTATGCACATCAAGTGGCAGGACAGAGTCCCCAACAACGAGGTCCTTGAGCACACTGACTTGACAAGCATCCCTGCATTTCTCAGCCAGAGATGACTCTGGTGGCTTGGCCACGTGCACCGCATGGAGCCTGACCGTCTGCCAAGAGAAATCCTTTACGGAGAACTGCGGGTGGGCATTCGCTATGCAGGCCGACCGCTGTTGCATTTTAAAGATGTCTGCAAATGCGACATGCGGTGTGCGCAGATCAACGCCAATAACTGGGAGGTTATTGCCAAAGATTGAGCCACCTGGCACCACAGTGTCAAAGAGGGTGTTCTCAAGATGGAAGCAAACATGAGAGTCCAGATGGTGATGAAGTGTGTGGCGAGGAAAGAACGTGCAGCATCAGCACGTGCAGCATCAATCTTCATCTGCGCCAACTGCTCCAAAGACTGTCACTCAAGGATTGGGCTGTATAGTCATTCCAGGCGCTTCTCCAACCCTTGATGCACTAACCATCACCTCTTCGAGACGAGGATGCCATATATATATATATATATATATATATATATATATATATATATATATGTATACACGTATATATATACACGTATATATATATATATATATATATATATATATATATATATATATATATATATATATATATATATATATATATATATATATACATTACCGTTCAAAAGTTTGGGGTCACTTAGAAATGTCCTTATTTTTGAAAGAAAAGCGCTTTTTTTCAATGAAGATACCTTTAAACTAATCAGAAATACACTCTATACATTGCTAATGTGGTAAATGACTATTATAGCTGCAAATGTCTGGTTTTTGGTGCAATATCTACATAGGTGTATAGAGGCCCATTTCCAGCAACTATCACTCCAGTGTTCTAATGATACAATGTGTTTGCTCATTGCGTCAGAAGGCTAATGGATGATTAGAAAACCTTTGTGCAATCATGTTAGGTCTGCAATGCTGTAATTGCTGCAAATGGAGGATTCTTTGACGAAAGCAAAGTTTGAAGGAAAAAATTATTATTTCAAATACAAATCATTATTTCTAACATTGTCAATGTCTTGACTATATTTTCTATTCATTTTACAACTCATGGTGGTAAATAAGTGTGACTTTTCATGGAAAACACAAAATAATTGTCTGGGTGACCCCAAACTTTTGAACGGTAGTGTATATATATATATATATATATATATATATATATATATACTGTATATATATATATATATATATATATTGTGGCCACACATGTGTATTACTTTATGCCTCACAACTCAGAATAGAACAAAGAACTGAGTCTCCTTGGAGATAACAGGAGGGTGTGAAAGTGTAGTCCTTGTTATGCAGGAGACGGCCTTGGGAGGATCCTTTGTGTGTCTAGAGACTGTGTAGGGGACCCTTTGTTGGCCAAGGACGGAGAGGGGGAGGTTGAAGGATTCAAGAGGAAATGCATTGTGATTTGTGATGTTAATGCATGTGAATTGTGAGCTGTGAAAGCCTGAGTATATAAGGAACGAATTTGTCTGAGAGTTCCTCTTTTTCAACTTGATCGATGATGGCGAATGTGTAATAAACTTGCCTTCAGACAAACCTTGCCTCGTCATTTACACATTCCCACACTGGTGACCCAAGACGTGGCATGCAACAAGAGGAGAATTCCCCCGGGCCAGACTCATCAGGAGCCCCCAGCCAAGCCTCTGCCGTTACCGTCCAGCTACCAGACTTTTGGCAGAGCAACCCACGCTCCTGGTTCCACTTGGTCGAGGCACAGTTCGCCCTCCGGGGGATAACGGTGGATGACACCAAATTCTACCATGTGGTTGCAAAGCTCGACAACCACACGGCTCAGCATGTGGAAAGCTTCTTGGAGCAGCCGCCAGCCAGCGACAAGTACGGCGCGTTGAAGGCTGCACTTATCCAACACTTCACTCTCTCAGTTAAGGAGAGAGCAGAGAGACTCCTGGCGCTGACCGACTTGGGAGACTGCACGCCCATCGGCTTGATGGAGAAAATGCTGAGGTTCTTCCTCAGAACCCTCCTGTCAGCCACGAGAGCGGTCCTGGCCAGTTCGCTGTCGCTGGCCCAGCGGGACTTCCGCGCGCTGGCCCGAGAGGCGCACCCGATTCTTAATGCCAGCAAACAGCGCACAGCCACCGTGGCAGCAACAGAGCTCGGCGCGACGGCCGGAGATGGCAGGGAGCCAGGGACGGCAGTAGCAGATCCACCAACGACGGCAGCGGCGGGGGCCAAGGATCGCGGAGGAGACACTCTCTGTTTCTACCATCGCCGCTTTGCAGAGAAGGCACGCAAATGCATACCACCGTGCCAGTTCAAGTGCTCGGGAAAATGCCAAGACCGGGGGTCGGTAGCAGCCGCGACCCTCGGGGAGGAGAACAAGCTGCTCTACTTAATGGACGCACGCTCGGGGAGGCACTTCCTCGTGGACACAGGCTCCCAGTTGAGTTTCATCACACCTTCCTTCGCTGACCGGTTGGCAGGTTCCAGAGGTCCCGGGGTGGCAGCAGCGAACGGCTCGGAGATTAAGACCTTTGGTGAGAGGACTCTGCTTCTGTCTCTACACGGCCGTACATTTGAATGGACTTTTGTTATAGCAGCAGTTAATTTCAATATGTTGGGTGCTGATTTTTTGTGCTCACATTGTTTGCTAGTTGATCTTGCTAACAGGCGCCTGGTTAATGCACTTTCTTTTGACTCTATCCCCTGTACAGCTCGAATGGCCCGGCCAACAGCTCAAGCCAACGTCACAGCTGCAAGTGGTAAGTTCCACACACTTCTCACTCAGTTCCCAGCACTCACGGTCCCCACATTCTCGGCAGCCGTCGCTAAACACGGGGTGGAGCATTTTATCCCCACCACCGGACTGCCCGTTTTTGCAAAAGCTCGGCGCTTGGATGCAGCTAAACTGGCCATAGCGTGCGAGGAGTTCGCCAACCTGGAGAGGTTGGGCATCATCAGGCGTTCGAAAAGCCCTTGGGCTTCCCCGCTACACATGGTCCCTAAATATGACGGCTCGTGGCGACCTTGCGGGGATTTCCGCAGGTTGAACAACGCCACAGCGCATGACCGCTACCCAATCCCACATATCCAAGATTTTTCCGTTCATTTGGCAGGGGCGCGCGTTTTTTCTAAAATAGACTTGGTCCGCGGTTACCATCAAGTCCCAGTGCGCGCTGAAGACATACCCAAAACAGCAGTGATAACTCCATTTGGCCTATTCGAGTTTTTACACATGCCATTCGGGCTTAAAGGGGCTGCACACACGTTCCAACGCATGATGGACGCGGTGCTGCGCGACCTCCCTTTCGTGTTCATCTACTTGGACGATATTTTGGTAGCCAGCGTGTCTGAAGACGAACACGAAAACCACCTCGCGGCAGTTTTCCAGAGGTTGGGAGAGCATGGTTTAATAATCAACCCAGCAAAGTGTCAGTTCGGTGTGACGCAGATTGATTTTTTGGGGCATCGCGTCTCTCCCGAAGGAGCGGTTCCGCTCCCTAACAAGGTGCACGTGGTGACAGATTTTCCCCGGCCACAAACGGTCAGGGAGTTACAGGAGTTTTTGGGAATGGTGAATTTTTATAACCGTTTCCTCCCCCGCGCAGCGCAGCTCATGCAACCATTGTACACCGCGCTCAAAAAACAAAAACCCGCGAATAAGATCGAATGGTCTCCGGAGCGAGAGCGAGCATTTTCGGAGGTCAAAGCAGCCCTGGCAAACGCTGCATTGTTGGTACACCCAGACCCAACGGCCCGCATAGCGCTCACTACTGATGCGTCAGATGTGGCCGTAGGGGCGGTCGTGGAGCAGCATGTAGCCGGGGCTTGGCAACCGCTCGCCTTTTTCAGCAGGACTTTGCGCGATAGTGAACGTAAATACAGTGCGTTCGACAGGGAGTTGTTAGCCCTCCACTTGGCCATTCGCCACTTTCAGTTCTGGCTGGAAGGACGCGGTTTCACCGCGTTCGTGGACCACAAGCCGTTAACTTTCGCGATGGCCAAGGTTTCGGAACCGTGGTCAGGCCGGCAGCAGAGACAGCTGGCCGCCATCTCAGAGTTTACTACCAATATTCAGCATGTGGCGGGTAAGCTGAATGTAGTGGCAGACTGTCTCTCGCGTGCCGTGGCAGCCCCAGTCCGTGTAGGGATAGATTACGCAGCCATGGCCACGGAGCAGGTTGGTGACGCGGATGTGTGCGCGCTCCAGTCTGGACCAACAGGGTTAAGGCTGGAGAACAGGGTGCTGCAAGATGGCATGCCCCCCTAATCTGCGACGTCTCCATGAGGTGACCGCGTCTCGTGGTACTGGCTGCGTGGCGCCGCCGCGTTTTTGACTCGATCCATTCTTTGGCGCGCCCGGGAGTGCGCGCGTCACTCAAAATGGTAGGAGAGAAATTTGTGTGGCCGAACCTTCGTAAACAAGTTAAAGAGTGGGCGGCAGCCTGCATGGCGTGTCAACGTGCCAAGGTACACAGACACACAAGGGCTCCTTTGGAGCCATTTCAAATCCCGGCTAAGAGGTTCGATCATGTTCACGTGGACCTCGTGGGCCCCCTTCCGCCATCACAGGGGTGCACACATCTTCTGACAATGGTGGACCGCACCACGCGCTGGCCTGAAGTGGTTCCACTGGCGTCAACCACAGCCGAGGAGGTGGCGCGCGCTTTTTTAACAGCATGGGTGGCGCACTTTGGAGTCCCGTCGGACATTACGTCCGACAGAGGTCCGCAATTTGTTTCCGAACTTTGGTCAGCAATGGCCCGCAGCCTGGGTGTAGCGATCCACCGCACAACCGCGTACAATCCACAGGCTAATGGGTTATGTGAACGTTTTCATAGGTCGCTGAAAGCGGCTCTCAGAGCGTCACTTACGGATGCAAATTGGGTAGACAGGCTACCGTGGGTTTTATTGGGGTTGCGTTCCGCACCTAAAGAGGACTTAGAAGCCTCCCCGGCTGAGCTAGTTTTCGCACAGCTACTTCGGCTGCCCGGAGAGTTTCTCCCAGATAATCCTGTGCCCGACAGCTCCCCGTCTCAGCTGTTGCAGCGTGGCACGGAATCGGGCACGCTGCCCGGCTCCGTTCACCACAGTTTTCCGCGCGTTTTTGTGCCTAAAACTTTGAAAAACGCGGTGTTTGTTTTTGTCAGACACGATGCTCATTGCCCCCCGCTGCGACCACCTTATGATGGACCATTCAGAGTGCTGGAAACAGGGGACAAGCATTTTTTGCTAGATTTGGGGGGCAGGAGGGAAAAGATTGGCATAAACAGACTCAAACCCGCTTTTGTGGTGGCGGACGAGCAGGTGCTGTTGGCCAGGGCTCCTCGGCGCAGTAGACCCCCTCGGGGAAATTCCCCAGAACACCCACAGGGACTGACAAACAGTTTTCACCCCCAGACAGCAGCTCCCCAGCATGACGGCGCCGCAGAGGTGGTGAATCCTGCTTACAGCAGATACGGGAGAAGACTGAGGCCCAAGCAGCACGTGGGCTGATGTGTAATGATTGTATCATGACATGCAGACTGTTATTCTGTTGTTCCATCTTAGATGTTTGGGGGGGGGGTCATGTGGCCACACATGTGTATTACTTTATGCCTCACATCTCAGAATAGAACAAAGAACTGAGTCTCCTTGGAGATAACAGGAGGGTGTGAAAGTATAGTCCTTGTTATGCAGGAGACGGCCTTGGGAGGATCCTTTGTGTGTCTAGAGACTGTGTAGGGGACCCTTTGTTGGCCAAGGACGGAGAGGGGGAGGTTGAAGGATTCAAGAAGAAATGCATTGTGATTTGTGATGTTAATGCATGTGAATTGTGAGCTGTGAAAGCCTGAGTATATATAAGGAACGAATTTGTCTGAGAGTTCCTCTTTTTCAACTTGATCGATGATGGCGAATGTGTAATAAACTTGCCTTGAGGCAAACCTTGCCTCGTCATTTACACATTCCCACAATATATACACTACTACGACTAAATTTCTAAGTGACCACAAACTTTTGAACGGTAGTGTATATATATACAATATTTTTCCATTTATTTAGCATTCAAAGTCAACAGAACCAACTATGTACACGACTGAAGATAAAGTCATACTGAATATTGATCCATACTTCCTACATCGTGTCGCGGACACTTTGAGTAGTTTTCCTTTAATTGGGCTCACCTGGCAAGCTAATTATGACAGGTGTCTGAGATTGAAATCAATAATCCAAAGAGCCCTGAGACACAATATTATCCATGAGTTTAAGTGAAAAACAAAAACCTGAAATTTTATGACACTAAAATCCTATTTGCATAATAATTTGGAACATGGTGTAGGTATGGTAGTGGTTTCGTGGATGGGTCAATATACATGAAAGTGCAGAGTGCAAAGACAGGTGTGATTATTATGATAATTAAAAAGGTCCTCAGTTCCCTGCATATCAGCGTTCGGAGGGAGAGGGGTGGGGCCTCTGAGTGTTTGCAGTCCGGATGGCCCAGGGAAAGAAACTGTTTGTCAGTCTGGATGTGTGGGACCTGATTGATTTGAACCATCATCCAGAGGGAAGCAGGTCAAACAGGTGGTGGGTGGGATGTGAGGGGTCTCCTGTGCTGGCCTTGATCTTTCTGAGGGAGGAGGATCTGGAGATGTCCTGCAGGGAGGGCAGAAGGCCGCCAATGACTTTTTGGGCAGTGTTAAAACCCCCGATTCTTTGATCGAAAGATCCAAGAATAAGCCAGAGAATTCTTCAGTTCAGAGATACAACATTTATTCAGAGGTCACATGTAAAGCAAGCAGCACTGGGTTCAGTGTGATGCAGCTCCCTCAGGAGCATCGTCAGACTGACGCCGACTTCTGGGTGCAACTTACATTTGACTTTGTGGGTTGGGCCAACCCCGTATAATAGGATGGACTTGTACGCAACCGTATGATTGGCCAGTTTAACTCTGACGTGAACAGGCCAGCCGCTATTCACGTTAACTATCTCCTAAGATGTATTATAAAATGTTTGTGTGTGAGTGTTGATTTGGGAGTGTAACTAATGCAATAGACCTGACTAATAGAAAGGGGAAAGAGAGAAAGAGGGCTCTATGACTCTGCCTGATTCCTGTTTATCAGGTTGTGGTTGCTTAACACTTCCGATTGTAGTTTAACACTTTTAACATATTTGTTCATGAGAATACAAACAGAATATGTATAGAATATGTGTAAAGCATAATGGGAGATTACCTACAGAATTATTATTTTGGCACTCTAACTTTTCATGACCCTTTCAGCAGTGTTGATGACCTTCTGCACAGCATTTCTGTACTCGGCCATGGAGCTGGCGTACCACACACCCACACAGTAGGTGAGCACACTCTCTACTGAGCAGCAGTAGAAAGCCAGCAGCAGCTTTTGGTCCAGGTTATTCTTCCTCAGGACATGAGGAAGTGCAGCCGCTCCTGGGCTTTCTTCACCAGGACCTTGGTGTTGACAGGCCACGAGAGGTCAGAGGAGATGTGGGTGCCCAGGAACCTGAAGGTGAGGACAGTTTCCACACTGTCTCCATTTATAAGGAGGGGTGTGTGGTCCTGTCTGTTCTTTCTGAAGTCCAGTATGAGTTCTTTGTTTTTTCGGTCATTCAGTTTCAGGTTGTTTGCTCGGCACCACAGCAGTAGATTCTCTACTTCCACCCTGTATGCCTTCTCATCGTCATCGGTGATGAGCCCAACCAAGGTGGTATCATCCACGTACTTTACGATGATGGTGGTTGGGTGGGTTGGAATACAGTCAAAGGTATACACTGAGTACAGTAGTGGACTTAGCATGCAGCTCTGGGGGGGAGCCAGTGTTGAGAGACAGTGTGGAGGAGTGATGGGGGCCAAGTCTGACTGTCTGCAGCCAGTTGGTGAGAAAGTTTTTTCTCCAGGAGCAGATGTGGGGGAGTGATCTGGCGGATGTGCAGTTTATTGATCAGGATGTCCGGGATGATGACGTTGAAAGCTGAGCTGTAGTCCACAAAGAGCATCCTCACGTAGCTCCTTGGGTTCTCCAGGTGGCTTGGCGCTTTGTGGAGTGTGGTGGCGATGACATCTTCTGTAGACCAGTTCTCCCTGTAGGTGAACTGTTGGGGGTAGACAGTCCCTGATGTGGGACATCAGTCGCTCAAAACACTTCATGACTACAGACATGAGTGCTATGGGTTTGTAGTCATTCAGGCTGTCAATTGCAGACTTTTGGGGGATGGGGATGATGGTGGAGGCCTTGATGCAGGAGGGGACGGTGGTGGGCATCAGGGAGAGGTTGAACAGCTTTGTGAGGATCTCTGCCAGCTGGTCAGCACATGCTTTGGCCACCGCTCCTGGGATGCTGTTGGGGCCAGCAGCTCTGCGGGTTTCACTGCTTTCAGTTCCTTCCTCACCTTGTATACCAGTAAAGAGAGAGGGGAGGGGGTGGGGGGACGGGGAGAGAGAGGGGAGGAAGAGGGGGTGACAGGGGAGGAGGGGGGGAGGAGTTGGGGGGAGGTGTGTTCAAACTAGGCAAAGAAGCTCTTAAGCTCCTTTGCCAGAGTGAGGCTGCTGTCTGATGTTGGGGGGCACTGGCCCCTGTAGTTGGTGAGGGCCTGGATGCCTCTCCACATCTGTCGGGGGTTGTTGTCTGTGAGGAAGCCCTCCATCTTCCTCCTGTAGGCGTTCTTAGAGTGTTTTATGCCTCATCTCAGGTTGGCTCTGGCAGTGCTGTACAGAGAGCTGTCCCTTTGCCTGAAGGCTGAGTTGCGGGCTCTGATCAGAGCCTGGACCTCACTGGTCATCCAGGGTTTCTGGTTTGGAGAGACCTGGATGTGTTTGGTGACTGTCAAATTTTCTACACAGCATTTAATGTAGAAAATGACAGACTCGGTGTAGGAGTCCACGTCCTGCTGTTCAAAGATACAGTATTCCAATTTCTGCAGCTAAAGCAGTCCTGTCGCTGGAGGAGAGCATTTTCAGACCAGGTTTTAATTGTTTGTTTGTTTGTGGGGGGGGACTCTTCCTCAGGGGTGTGTGAGCAGGTATTAGAAGCAGGGAGAGATGGTCTGCTTGTCCAAGGTGGGGGAGGGGGTAGCTCTGTCGGCATGCTTAATGTTGCTGTAAACATGATCCAGAGTTCTTTCCCCTCTTGTGGGACACTTAACATGTTGGTGGAATTTGGGAAGTACAGTCTTCAAGCATATTTTGTTAAAATCCCCTGCAATAATGTGGACTGCATCGGAATGATCTTTTTGTTGCCTGCTAATGATGTGCTGGAGGTGGCTAAGTGGTAAGCTAATGCTAGCATCTGGAGGAATGTAAACAGCTGTTACAATTATTGCTGTTAGCTTGCAGGGAAGATAGAAGGGCCTACACAGAAAGGACATGGCCTCTTAGTCTGGTGAATAGTGGCTTTGAATTATTCTGCTGTTATCACACCAAGTCTGAAGCACATAAAGACAGAGCCCACCACTCCTGCCCTTACCAGAATCGGTGTTGTGGGCGAAACGGATGTGTAGTTCGGCTGTGCAATTCCACAATGGTGTCTGGGATAAGTGGATGAAGCTATGATTCGGTCACAATCAGAATACAACAATTCTGGACGTAGTGATTATAGATGATCTCCAATCGCAGCTCATCATTTTGTTGCAGAGGGATCTGGCGTTGGTGAGGAAAATTGAAGGTAATGGTGGTTTGGTGCGTAGTTTGTGCAGTTGGGCATGGAGGCCCACCTTACAGCCTCGTTACCAGACCAAGATGGCGCCCACAGCGGTCGACATGGTGCTTCGCTGCGCTCTTTGTTTGTTTTTGTTTGTCAATTGTGTGTCTGCTTGCACTTATACCCGTGAAGAACTTCTAAATCTCAGGACTTTCACCCCCACGGACCTCCTCCCAGTTTTTCTAGCCCCTGCCGCCGATCTGGTTTATTGTTTGGCTCGGAAAGTGAGACGGCGGAAGAGAGGAAGACGAGCGGGCGCTCTCGTACGACTTCGCAGGAGAGGCTCGCGAACGGCGCTGCCTGGCATATTTCTGTCCAATACCAACTCTCTCTCTAACAAGGTAGATGAACTGAGACTGCTGATGCGTTTTAAGGACCTCGCCTCCTCAGCTGTCCTCTGCTTTACTGAGACCTGGCTCCGGGAAAATATACCGGACAGCGCGCTGTGCCTCGACGGCTTTCAGCTCTTCCGTGCTGATCGTGACACAGAGCTTTCCGGCAAGACCACAGGAGGCGGTGTCTGCTTCTACATCAACTGCAGCTGGTGCTCTGATGTAATGGTAATTTCCAAACACTGTTCTCCTGCCTTGGAATTTCTTGTTATCAATTGCAAGCCCTTCTATTCCCCGCGGGAGTTTGCTTCTTTCATAATGATCGCTGTGTACGCCCCTCCCGACGCGGACACGCGCGAAGCTCAGCGCGTGCTCGCGGATCACATTCAACACACAGAGCGGAGTTTTCCAGACTCGCTGATTATTGTGGCTGGCGACTTTAATCAGTGCAATCTGAGCCACGATCTCCCCCGCTTCAAACAGTTTATTAAATGCCCCACCAGAGGATTAAACACACTGGATCACTGTTACACCACAGTGAAAGACGCATATCGCGCTGTCCCTCGAGCTGCGCTGGGATTATCTGATCACGTGATGGTTCACCTCATTCCCACATACAGACAGAGATTGAAGCTCACTAAACCTGTTGTGAGCACTACGAAGATACGGACCAGTGATGCTGAGGAGAAGCTGGAAACGTGCATGGAAATATCTGACTGGGGCATGCTTAAAGGAGCCACGCATGATCTGGATGAGTACACGGACACTGTGAACTCATATATCCACTTTTGTGAAGAGAACATTCTTCCATCACGCACCAGGGTGAGTTACTCTAATGACAAACCCTGGTTCACAGCTAAGCTCAGACAGATCAGGAAGGAGAAGGAAGCAGCGCTGAAAAGTGGAGACAGGGACTGCTACAGGGAGGTTAAATACCGGTTTAACAGAGAGCTGAAGAGGGCTAAATCTCTATACTCAGAGAGACTCCAGCAGCAGTTCACTGCTAATGATTCGGCTTCTGTGTGGAGAGGACTGAGGCAAATCACCAACTATCGACCTAAGGCTCCTAAAGGTCAGGATGACAAAGCCCTTTGTCAAAGACTGTCCCAACACTATGCCCGTTTTGACACCTCGTCATCTGTGTCCAACTCCCCCCCTCCCTCCAGCTCCACAGCCTCCACATTCCCTACTTCATTTAAGGCACCTCCCCCCTCCTCCCCTCCTCCCCCCCCTCCCCTTATCATCAGTGAGCAGGATGTGCTCAAACAGTTCTCCAGACTGAACCCGCGCAAGGCCCCCGGCCCAGACGGCGTGTCTCCCTCCACCCTGAGACTCTGTGCGAAACAGCTGGCTCCTGTATTCACAGACATTTTTAACACCTCCCTTAAGTTATGCCACGTGCCGTCCTGCCTCAAATCCTCCACCATCATCCCTGTCCCCAAGAAGCCACGGATCACTGGACTTAATGACTACAGACCTGTAGCGCTCACCTCTGTAGTCATGAAGTCCTTTGAGCGCCTGGTCCTGTCCCACCTCAAGTCCATCACCACCCCTCTCCTGGACCCGCTGCAGTTTGCCTACCGAGCCAACAGGTCTGTAGACGACGCAGTCAACCTGGCCCTCCACTCCATCCTGCAGCACCTGGACTCCCCGGGAACCTACGCCAGGATCCTGTTTGTGGACTTCAGCTCCGCATTCAACACCATCCGCCCCGCTCTGCTCCGGGACAAGCTGTCCCTGCTCAATGTGCCTGACTCCCTCTGCAGGTGGATCATCGACTTCCTGACGGACCGGAGGCAGCATGTGCGGCTGGGAAAGACTGTCTCAGACTATACTAGCATCAGCACCGGATCACCCCAGGGCTGTGTACTTTCCCCCCTACTCTTCTCCCTTTACACCAACTCCTGCACCTCCAGCCACCAGTCTGTCAAGTTGATCAAGTTTGCGGACGACACCACCCTCATCGGGCTCATCTCCAACGGCGACGAGTCCGCCTACAGGAGAGAGGTGGCCCAGCTGGCGTCCTGGTGCAGCAAAAACAACCTGCAGCTGAACGCTCTGAAGACAGTGGAGATGATTGTAGACTTCAGGAAAGTCACTACTCCTCTGCCCCCCCTCACCCTCTCAGGCTCTCCCATCACCACTGCTGATTCCTTCCGCTTCCTAGGCACTACCATCACCAGGGACCTCAAATGGGAGCTGACCATCAGCTCACTCATCAAAAAAGCCCAGCAGAGAATGTTCTTCCTGCGGCAGCTGAGGAAGCTCAAGCTACCCACCAAGATGTTAGTGCAGTTCTACACAGCCATCATCGAGTCCATCCTCACCACCTCCATAACCGTGTGGTACGCAGGAGCCACTGCCAGGGACAGACTAAGGCTGCAGCGCGTCGTGCGCACTGCTGAGAAGGTGATCGGCTGCAAGCTCCCATCTCTCCAGGATCTGTACATCTCCAGGACCCGGAGGCGTGCTGGCCGGATCATAGCCGATCCCTCACACCCTGGTCACGTACTGTTTGCCCCCCTCCCCTCTGGTAGAAGACTTCGGTCCATCCAGACTAAAACCTCCCGTCACATGAACAGCTTCTTCCCCTCTGCCATTAGACTGCTGAACACTAAGTGACTTATTGACTCTAGTGCACCATGTACAGCAGCTCAACCAGACTCATGTCAATCATCACTGTTTTCTTTCTGCATTACCGACTGCACTATATAGTTCTCCACAGTATCTGCTGCTGGCTAATATATATTTTAACTGTTGACCAGTATCACTTAATCTTATCCTACACTTTATTACATGTATAGTTTATTTCTCTTATCTTATCATGTTTAATGTTGCAGCATTGTACCGAGACAAATTCCTAGTTTGTGTACTACATGAACAATGGCAATAAACCTGATTCTGATTCTGATTCGTTTCTTCTTCCTCTCTCTGTGCCATCTGTGCCTCTTGCTGAGCCCGATAACAATACACGGAGGGCCCAGAGGTCTGGGGATCTCCTCGGGGATGTGGTATTTATTACTGGAATAAGCACTGGAGATGTCAGAGTTAAGTTGCCGGCCACTGCCTAGAAGCTCCTGGCGACTGTAGGTAATTAGTCCGTCGCAGGAGGACAAAAAAAGGCAGGAAAAACACCTAAACAAGCGCAGTAGTCCGGAGCATCTAGTCGCAGTGTGTTAATGCACAGCCATCTTGACTTGAGTAAAACATATGATAAACAGTTTTATGTTTTTGAAAATATCTCAAATGGCTGGGCCCAGTCTCAAAATTCTTTCATCATTCAAATCTCTGAGATCTTCAGCAACTTTTCTCCATTGGTCCCATGCTCCAAAAATGAATTTTTTTGCACCACATTTTTCAAAAATGTGCAAGTGAAGACAAAATGAACTGCTCCTAGGCCATTTATCCAAATTTCCTGAAATTAACCACAAATCATCTACAGATATTGATAATAAAAACTGTTAAAATTATCCAAAAATGTCAGTTCATTTTTTTATATAGGCCAATCAATTGTAGTTTCTCTTTGGCATGTATTTGCTGATGTATCTACTGATGTAGTGATCCAAACTTAATGAAACTTCACACTCAATCACAACAGTACTCTTCAGTAAAACACCAAATTTCATGCAATTTTGTTAATGTTCCAAAAATGTTTATGAAATATCTTTCAGCCTCTGTCTTGTCAGTGGAACATTTTGTTAGTGTGTAAGAAAGTCAGTGCTTCCTCCAAAGCAGTTATGTGGTGTATGGGTTAAGATGATTGTCATGTACAAGATCTGGGTTCAAATCCTACTAATGAAAACGCAAAGTTCCCCTGACGTACAATATACCTCTCCTGTGCATATGAAAAGAATGTGTAGTGCAGCTTGATTTTTAAATTAACTGTACTTCAGTTGCTTTGAAACCGTTTCAAGTTGGAGTGTTAAATGACACAGGTGTGTGTGGTTAAGGTGATAGCTTGGTATACTGGTGGTCCCAGGTTTGAGTCTTGGCTGAGAAGACCTATTCTTCTTAAGTACAGCATACCTGTCCTCTGCATTTTAAAGCAACAGCATGTAAGATTTTCACCTTAAAATAATGTTTACAAAATTATTTTGATGATACATCAACATTTGACTGAGTGAATGTCACTTCTCCCAGTGGGCCCACATTACTGCAACAGCTCTTGTTTTTTTTTTTTTGTTTTTTTGGTAGAATCCCTGAAAAGACTACAACTATGGTGACTATGACCTGAGTCCCAAAAGTGAATGACAGGACACATCTTTAGCTACTAGAAACAAAGCACCTTGTGATTGGCGATGGGACTAAGCTCATAGTAGCCATGGTTGTAGTCTTTTCAGGGTTCTTACCGAGAACAATTAAAGTTACATAGTGCTGCTTTAAAAGCTAATGTGTAGCACACCTTAGGTTTTTAATGCTGTTGTTAAACAATAAAAAGACCTTGAAGACTACATCTGCTTGGAACCCGATGATCACCTCTTGCAGATATACAGTATTTAATGTTTTTTATTGATTACTGAAATCTTAATATAAAAATTGGTATATCAATGGTACATAGGGCAAACAAGTACAAATATATCACCAGCATAGCTATCCTTTATCCCCCCCCCTTTTTTTTTTTATCAAGGATCCTTTTGTGATCTGAATTGCAGTCACATTCTCAACAATTGAATTAACACTTAGTGGGAAGCAAGACCATCCATCCACTTCAGCCCTCAAAGAGACCAATTTTTAACCTCTGAGCCCCCAGTCTAAAGCACTGATGTTCACCACCTACTGAGATATATTTGAGTGAGACATGTCCCTAATTAAGCAGGACGTGCGCTACAGCAGTACCTGACCTCCAGAATCCATTAAAGGCTGGAAAAAAGGATTCTTGAATAATCATACATATTTCAGGTGCACTAGGTATCAAAGGGAGCACAAGGAAAATATATGTAAAAGTGAATCTTTCTCCTTGTCCATTTGGTTGGGTTCACTTTAGTGTGTCCAACATTTAACATCACTGGAAACAAATCCATTAGGAGACAAAAAAAAAAGGCTTATTATCTCAATAATTTTCCCCAACAGTGTGCTGGAGCCTTTGTGTTCACCATGACAACAGACCTAATACCCCTGAACATTACTAAACCATCTGTAGAGAGGCTGTTTTATGCACATCAAATAACAGTAATAGTCTGCTAATGGCATTATTGCCCGCTGTGTCATCATGCCACAGTCCTACACGCCTCAAGGGAAAAGAGAAAAATCTGTTCTATTGTTCCAAAGTTAAAACTCTCATGGCTATAATATTAACATTTTTCCTGTATTATTTGTTTTTCTCACTTATTCATTTGTTTGAATTTCATCGTTCCAGCTAGATACGAAAACAAGCTTCATGGCGAATGGATTCCTTTTAGCCAGCATGTTTGTTTGTCTGCTGATTGTTAATAATAAGGTATCCTCTCTCCATGATTGGGCCATGAGGAACGCAACCTCATCTCTGGGAAAAAAAAAATAATTGGGATGGGCAGCTAGCACATACTGAGCGCGTCCTCTGTTTCTCGCAGAAGCAACATGACACAAAGACAATCACTGTGGCCCCACTTTGATTTTTTTTTTCTGTCTATGTTCTGGCTAAATTACCTTAATGCGAGTGTGAAATAAAACCAGGTTTGTGGCCTGTAAAAGAGCAGCTGCAATTAGAGTGAGATTAGCTGGAGGAAAGGCAGGTTTCAGACAGAGGCTGATTATAGGTTTCATAGAAATATGGGCGACATGTCAGGTTTGATTCTCTTTTCTGATCAAACAAATGTGCACCACTGCTGTAAAGTGATATTAGTGTCCAATTGTAAACCCTACAAAGCCACAGCCGTAAAGCAAAAAAAAACTGGGGTCAATGATCAGACGCACATTTATCATTCATTACACATAAAAGGAAAAGAATGATTTGAATTCATTAAAAGCTTTTATGCATCTGCAGCCATTATCTCACTGGAAATGCCATTACTGGGGAATAATCAGATATGTGCTGCTGCTTTTCATATGATGCCTTCATGTCACATAATTGGTGTCAGTCAAATGTCTCCTACAGAGGGCTAGGTTATTATTCACATTTTTTAAAAAAGCATCTCTCTGGCGAACAGGCACACAATTTGCTTAACGTGAATATAAGAAAAGATAAGAAAAAAAACAACTTACATGGGTATGCTGAAATGTCTGATTTAATGCTCCCTGCAAATAATTTCAAGATAAAATCTACATCTCTGCTTTTTTTTCATGCAAGCCAAATTAAAGCTAATGGCCATTTGGAAGCAACGTTACTCTTTTAATTAGCTGGAAAGCCTTTAGCTAGACAACTCTCATCCTTTACCATCCTTCAACCTCCACATATGAGCTGTTACAGGAACCCGTTTTAAATGGCATTAATTGCCAAGGTCCTTGAAGCCATCCTCCCTAGGACAGCTACAGTGATGGGCTAAGAGTGCTTGGGGTGTGTGTAAATGAGTGTATAAATATGAGATGACTGTATAGCCATCATGGATGATGTATATAACAACAGTATTGTTCCCAGAATAGCACTAACTACAAATAAAATCATCAGGTTTGGGTTTCAAAACACAGCAGTGACTGATAATATAATCACTTTAATGTTTCATGGTTTTAATGAGGAGCATAATGATTTAATCAGGCTTTAGGACACTTGGCCGGGAGGGAGTGTAGGAAAATGTTCCTGACTGTGTTGTCTCCATTTCTGGATGTCCACCAATCGTTCACCCCAGTGATTGCTAAATTTTTGGGGTATGCAGTCATGTTTGCACGTGTAAAAAAAGCTCCACACACCATGCATGTGTGTATATAGAGCATCTGTTCATTGTTGGCTGAGTGGTGCAGTGTGTGTTGGCACTCAGGTGCAGCTGCTCTTGTCTCCTGTTGCTGTGATCTCTGAGCTGAGAGACATTATTAGCAGCCTGCAGCTCTTGTAGCCTTTTCCACCCTAATTACATACCCATCATTAAAATGCTAATTCATACTGTTAAAGGGGCAATTAAAAGGGTAATTAAAAAGGCTTTGTTCCATCAGTCTACCTGCGGAACAGCCTGACCATTGCTGGTTCCCTTTTGATCTTTACTATTTCCATAATGCTGGAGGACTAATCCCCTTATCCAGGTTCAACTAGGTGTCACTGGCGACTTGTGGGGGTGGCTTTGAAGGCTAAACAATACAATGTAGAGCACTCCCAAAAAAGATTGAATATAGTAATAAAAAAATAAAAATAGGCTCGTATAAAGTCTTTATACTGTACAAATGGAAATAAAATAAACAGACTGAAAGTAAAGGCAGGTTAAGCAGCTTGGACTTCATAAAATATAGTGACTGACATAAATTAGTATGGGCGAGTACTGGCCAAACGCCGGTGCAAGCATTCATTACACAATAATGGTGATATTTACATTTTGAAAAATACAGATGTGGACAAATATAAGAAAAATATTACTACAGTAGATGTCTCTCAGATGATGCTGTTACCAAATTTATGCAGATTGTTTCCTCTATGCCATGTGTCAACACAACAAAAATAAGCTATAGACAGCTTGCTCCTTCTGTAATTGATAACATGGTGGATAGTCAGACTTCCGGTTATGGCTGCCACGTAGGACGGACGTGTCTCGCTCTGCTCTGCTCTGCTCCTGGAGAAAAAAATCGGCAAATAACTCTCTCATTTGGGACAGAACGTATCCCAGCGTTTGGGCGAGGATATGTCGGCGAAGCCTAAGGCTGGAAAACCAGGAAAAGGAAAAAGCGAGCCGCCGAAACAGTCCAAATTAACGGACTTTCAGGTCTGTGACGCAGCAAACAGGGCTCCATATATGGCGGAGGAGGCTGGCAACGCTGCGATTTCTGCGGGGAATGGCGCAGATGCGCTGATGGCTGCCATGAGTTCAATGAGAGCGGACTTTTCCTCTAGATTTGATGGGATTATGACAGTGTTGGAAGGAATAAGAAAGGAATTGGGTGACTGTGTAGAACGAACGGCGCAGATGGAGCTCCGTCTCGCTAGTGCTGAAGATGACGTCACCCGTCTTCAATTAAAGGTGCGCACTTTGGAAAAAAAAAATAAATCTCTGGAAGATAATATTTTGGATTTGGAATCTCGGTCGAGACAGAATAATTTGAGGCTGGTGGGTCTTCCAGAGGAATCAGAAGGTCGGGACGTATGTTCCTTTCTGGAAAAGTGGATTCCGGAGGTGCTGGGCAGCGAGGAGTTGCAATCAGCAGTGGTTCTGGAAAAAGCACATCGCATTGGCCCACGGAGAGATAAGGGACCGCCGAGGACCTTAATTATGAAGTTTCTTAACAACAGAGACAGGATGAAGATCTTCAACGCTGCACGAGCTAAAAAAGGAGAGATTAAACACCAGGACCAGCAGGTGCGGTTCTACCCAGATTTGGCCACAGGAATCCAGCAATTGAGGAAGCAGTTTGATCCCGTACGTAAGGAGCTGCGCAACCTTGGGATTCGTCATGGTGTAATCTATCCTGCGAGACTGCTGACCACGTATGAGGGCAGAACCCACATCTTCAAGACCCCAGAGGAGGCGCAGGAGTTCATCAAGAAGATCAAAGAAGAAGAAGAGACTGGTGGGAGCTAAGCATGAACAAAATATAAGGTAGAATAATTAAGCATTTGCACAGGCATCTGACTGACTTGAAGTAAATAGTAAGTTTACAAAATATAGATTGTATTATATATTAAAAAAAACAAAAACAAAAACAAAACAAAAAAAAAAAAACTATGATGTACAAAGTTGTTAAAAATTTTGGAGTTAAGTTGGAAAACTACAGAGGAGAGTTAATGTTACGTCATTAAAAGCAGTAGAGTTAGGGTGATTGGGAGGATGAAGAAGGAGTGGCTTAGGCTGTTCCCCGTGGGTGTGGAACAGTCGATGGCTATATCGGGAGACAGAATTTTTCTTTTGATTTTGGGGGGTTTGCCACAAGTGTGGGAAGGGGAAATTTGTTTGTGTGTAGTTTGTAGGATGAATGTTCAACCACTCATGTTTTTGCTTCTCTGTATGAGCATGTTTACACTGCAAGGTAATCCCAAACTCTCTATTGATCATGGACCAAAGTGTTAATCTTAATTTAACTTCATGGAATTGCAGAGGTCTACAAAATTTAAAAAAACTTAAACAAGTTATGAATAAAATAAAGGACATGGGTTCAAGAATTGTGTTTTTACAAGAAACTCATCTGATAGAGGAGGATGTTAAAAGAATTAGGAGTAGATGGCAGGGAAGTGTATTCACCTCTTCATTTTCATCCCGAGCCAGGGGAGTTATGACTCTCATACATAAATCAGTTCCTTTTCAAGTGAAAAATGTAATTGGAGACAAATTTGGAAGATATGTAATCATTCAAGGTTCTTTGCTATTAGAAAATATAAATCTTGTGAACTTATATGGTCCCAATATAGATGATCAGAAGTTCTTTGCTAATTTATTTCTCATCTTATCATCACTTACAGGGCAACATATAATAGCAGGGGATTTTAATTGTACATTGAATCCAGGTGTGGATAGATCAACAGGACTGGATTGTACGCACATTGGATGTAGGATGACTATTAATCATTTTATGAAAGAATTGAGATTGTTAGATATATGGAGAGAAATGAAACCACAAGTTAAAGCCTATTCTTGTTATTCCAGTACCTACAAGACATTCTCACGTATTGATTATTTTTTGATTTCCACAGAATTAAGGTCCAAGATTCAAAACTGCTTTTATGATAACATCGTGATCTCTGATCATGCACCCTGTTGTCTAATATATGTAGATAAAAAATTGACAAAGGAATCAGGTAGATGGCAATTTCAGCATAAATGGCTTCAGGATGAGGAATTTGTCAAGTATATAGAAAAACAGATAGACGAGTTCTTTGACATCAATACTACACAAACATCAGCATGTGTAAAGTGGGAGGCTTTCAAAGCTTTTATTAGGGGGCATATTATTAGTTATACAGGATCAAAATCTAAGAAGACTCGAGAGGAGAGAGCTAAATTGGAACATAAAATAAAAAATCTTCAGGAAAAAGTGTATGCAGGAAGTGACCCAAGGTTGGAGAATGAATTACTGATTTTGAGAGCTGAATACGACAAAAAATCAGCGAATAGAGCTGCCTCGAGTCTTCTAAGATTGAAACAATCTTTTTATGAACAAGGTGAAAAATCAGGAAAATTATTAGCATGGCAGATTAAACAATTGGAAATTAAAACACCAATTACCAGTATTATAAGTAATGGACAGGTAGTTATAGATCCTTTAGAAATTAATAGAGCCTTTAGAGATTACTATGAAAAATTATATGATACCAAAAATGAACCTGATTTAACAAAACTAAATGGGTTTTTGAACGAACTATCTATACCGTGTATTCCAAATGAAAACAGGGAGATATTGGAGTCTAAAATTAGTCAAGAAGAAGTTGGGCTAGCCATTGATAATATGAAATCAGGAAAAAGTGCAGGACCAGATGGTCTTCCAGTTGACCTTTATAAAAAATTTAAGAATAAATTAATAAAACCTTTTTTGGAAATGGTTTTAGAAGCATTTCAAAATAATAATTTACCATCATACATAAATAATGCCTTAATTATACTGCTGCCAAAACCAGGTAAGCCCTCTAATAAATGTGAAAATATGAGACCAATAAGCCTATTAAACGCCGACCTTAAGATAATCTGTAAAATTTTAGCAAGACGAATACAAGAAATTTTACCAAATATTATTAATCGAGATCAGAATGGCTTTATAAAGGGTAGACAAGGCTTCCATAATGTAAGAAGACTATTTAATATTATCTATTTTAATAAAGAAGCACCGGATACAGCTCTCCTATCAATGGACGCCGAAAAGGCCTTTGATAGAGTTGAATGGCCCTTTCTTTTTGAAGTCCTACAAAGGTTTGGACTTGGAAATAATTTCATAAAATGGGTTCAAATAATATACAATAATGCTACAGCAGAAATCCTAACAAATAACAATATTTCAAAACCAATAAAAATCAATAGAGGATGTCGACAAGGCTGTCCACTCTCACCTTTACTGTTTACTATGGCAATTGAACCTTTAGCGATAGCGATACGTTTACATTCACAAATATATGGAATTAAAGTTGGACCAACAGAACATAAAATCTCCCTGTACGCCGATGATATAATTTTGTTTATGTCGAATCTAAAAAAATCAATTCCAACCTTGTTGAATTTAATAAAGAATTTTGGGGAAATATCAGGATATAAAATAAATAAAACTAAATCTTCAATATTAATGCTAAATGAGACCCAGAGAAATTACCCAGCCCCTGAGGTAAATCAATTCAATGTTGTAAATCAGTTTAAATATTTAGGAATCCAAATTATGCCTAAGCTAGAATCAGTCGCCAGTGTCAACTATGAAGCCTTAATGTCAGATATCAGTGAGTTAACTCAGAGATGGATGTCACTACCAATGTCGATGATCGGGAGAATCAATATACTTAAAAGTAATATTTTACCTAAAATACTTTATTTATTTCAATACATTCCCTTATCACCACCTTTAGATCTATTCTCAAGAATAAAAAAAAAGTTAGTGGAATTTATATGGAACAACAGGAGGGCTAGATTACGTCTGTCTTTATTATATTTACCATTTGATCGTGGAGGTCTGAAATGTCCAAATTTTATGTTGTATTATTGGTCGGCACAACTGAGGTCTATGACATATTATTTTTCATCAAATGATCTCCCTCACTGGACTGAAATGGAATCATACAATTTACCTTTACCTCTTCCCATATTCATATACTCAGATTCGGCAAAAAAATTACAAAAACAAGTTAAAAATCCATTTGTAAAGCATATGATCAAAATATGGTGTGAAGCTAAAAACTATTTAAAAGAACCACAGTTATTGTCACAATTTAGTCCAATATGGGGTAATCAATATTTTAAACCAGGGAGAGCGGACGCTGTATTTAAAGTATGGAATTTAAAAGGGATACAAAAGATTCAGGATTTATATTTGCCATGTGCAGACAACATAATGTCTTTTGAAGAGCTGAGGATCAAATTTAATCTCAATAGAACACATTTTTTTAAATATCTTCAACTTAGAAACTTTATTCGATCAAATCAAAATAAAGCTCTCACTCGACCTATTTATTCATCCTTGGAAAAAATGATGATGAAAGATAGTAAAAGAAAGGGTATTATTTCAGAGTTTTATAACTCATTGACACTATCTTCAAGTGAAAATTCACTGAAAAGATTAAACTACTGGAAAGAAGATCTGCAAACTGAAATTTCAGAGGAACAATGGGAATTGGCTTGTACAGAAGCTCAAACCAAATCAATAAATGCACGCCTTAAATTGATACATTTCAAATGGTTAATGCGGATGTATGTTACACCGGAGGAGTTAAATAGATACAACAAAAATATACCAGATACATGCACAAAATGCATGGAAAGTAAAGGAACCCTATTTCATTGTTTATGGGAATGTAGATTAATAAGAATGTTTTGGGAAGAGGTGAGGGTAACAATTGAAAAAATAATCTCAAAACAAATCATATTGAATCCTAAACTGGTTTTGTTGGGTCTGTACCCAGAAAAGCATAATTTCAATAAAAGTGAAAGAACATTCATAGACCTCAGTTTGCTTAATGCCAAAAAATGTATTGCACTATTATGGAAAAAGACTCATAGACCAGATGTGACTCAGTGGTTAAGACAGATGTTAACAAACCTTCCATTAGAAAGAATAACATATATACTGAAATCAAAGGAAATTGTGTTTGAGAATATATGGAGACCTTTTATTGATTATGTAAAAAATTTAAACATAACTCTTGAAGAAGAAGGTGAATGATGTGTGTGGACCTTGTAAATTCCAAACTGGTGAACATAATATGTATACTTATGTATTGGATTGTCTAGACTAAACAGAGGAGCATTGTTGAAGACTTGATTTTGGTGGTGGTTGTTGGTGTTTTTAGTGCATTTTTTTTTTTTGTAGTACTTTAGTGTTAGTGTTTGATTGTTTGTATCATGTTTGTTAAAAAAAAAAAAAAGGTTCAATAAAGATATTGTGGAAAAAAAAACATGGTGGATAGTGTTACAGCTTCTCTGCATCAGACTCTAGACTTGGTGGCCCCCTTAAAAAAGAAAAAGTCTAATCAGAGATTTCTAACTCCTTGGTTCAACACAGAAACTCGTAGCTTAAAACAGAAGACTCATCAATTAGAAAGAAAATGGCGCTCCACTAATTTTGATGAAATCTATTTAGCTTGGAGAAATCATCTTTTAATTTATAAAAAATCTCTTAGAAAAGCTAGAACGAGTTATTATTCTGCATTAATAGAAGAGAACAAGAATAATCCTAGGTTTCTTTTCAGTACTGTAGCCAGGTTGACAAAGAGTCAGGACTCTGTCAATCCTAGCATTCCCTTAGAGCTTACTAGTCAGGACTTTATGAACTTTTTCAATAATAAAATTTCATCCATCAGAGATAAAATCAATCAGATTCTTCCCACAGTTAACTTAAATACAGTAACTACTACATCTCCTTCAATTGATGTCTGTCTTGATGAGTTTACTCCAATTGACCTTTGTGAGTTAGACAAAATAGTTTCCTCATCCAGACCTTCAACCTGCCTTTTAGACCCTATTCCTACCAGGTTATTTAAAGAAGTCTTCCCACTTATTGGTAACTTTATTCTTCATATAATCAATTCTTCATTAACTTTAGGCCATGTACCGCAGGTTTTTAAAATGGCTGTAATTAAACCCTTACTCAAAAAGCCAACGCTAGATCCAGGAGTTTTAGCTAACTATAGACCAATCTCTAATCTCCCTTTCATTTCAAAAATCTTAGAGTTGTTGCTACCCAATTATTTGACCACCTGCAGGGAAATTGTTTACTTGAAGAGTTTCAATCTGGGTTTAGAATCCATCATAGTACTGAAACAGCCTTAGCGAAGGTCACTAACAACCTCCTCATCGCATCCGATAATGGACTGGTTTCTGTACTTGTCCTTTTAGACCTTAGTGCAGCTTTTGATACTATCGATCATAATATTCTACTTGATAGATTAGAACACTATGTTGGCCTTAATGGAACTTCGTTGCAGTGGTTTAGATCTTATTTATCTGATAGGTTCCAGTTTGTTCCTGTCAATAATGAGTTTTCTTTCAACTCAAAGCTCAGTCTTGGAGTTCCACAGGGATCTGTGCTAGGCCCTACTCTTTTTAGTTTATATATGCTTCCGTTAGGCAACATTATTAGAAAGCACTTTATACATTTTCATTGTTATGCAGATGATACACAATTATACCTGTCAATGAAGCCAGATGATAGTAATCAATTAGCCAAGTTGGAAGCCTGTCTTAAGGAAATCAAAGCTTGGATGACTTGTAATTTCCTGCTATTAAATTCAGATAAGACTGAAGTCATTCTTGTTGGGCCAAAAAAACCTTAGAAATTCATTTCCAAATCAAACTTTCAGTTTGGATGCGGTTACTCTTTCTCTTAATAGCTCTGTGAGGAACCTTGGAATTATTTTTGATCAAGATCTGTCCTTCAATTCACATATTAAATTTGTTTCTAAGACTGCCTTCTTAAGGCTGCACGGTGGCGCAGTGGTTAGCACTGCGGCAGCACAGTTTACCCTTGGCTGAGGGATCGTGGGGATCGTGGGTTCGATCCCAGCCCCCGACCAACAGTGATCTGTGTGGAGTTTGCATGTTCTCCCCGTGTATGCGTGGGTTTACCCCGGGATTTCTCTGGTTTCCTCCCACATGCCAAAAACATGCAGGTTAGGTTAATTGGAGACTCTAAAGTGGCCCTAGGTGTGAATGTGTGTGTGAATGGTTAAGGGATAGCGCCGTATCGTGGCTGCTTCATCCATCCAGGTGGTGGATGACCCTCAATTTCCCCTCTGGGGATCAATAAAGTATACTAAATCTAAAAAAAAAATCTATCATTTGCGTAATATTGCCAAGATTAGGAGCATCTTGTCTTAGAGTGATGCTGAGAAACTGATCCACGCTTTTGTTAGCTCGAGATTAGATTATTGTAATTCTTTATTATCAGGTTGTCCTAAAACATCTTTAAAAAGTCTTCAGCTGATCCAAAATGCTGCAGCAAGAGTTTTAACAGGTACTAGAAAGAGAGATCATATCTCTTCGGTTCTGGCCTCCCTTCATTGGCTTCCCATAGAGTTTAGAATTAAGTTTGAAATCCTTCTTCTTACTTACAAAGCTCTAAACAATCAGGCTCCTTTTTATTTAAAAGATCTGATAGTACCGTATTATCCTAACAGAGCACTATGCTCCCAAAATGCAGGATTACTTGTAATACCTAGAATCTCCAAAAGTACAATGGGAGGCAGAGCCTTCAGTTATCAAGCTCCTCTCCTTTGGAACCAGCTGCTAAGCTGGATTCGGGAGTCAGACTCGATCTCTGTTTTTAACAATATGGTTAAAACCTACCTTTTTGATATAGCCTACAATTAGGGAGGGATCATGTGTTTCTGAACCCTCCCTTAGTTATGCTGCAAATAGGTTTAGTCAGCCGGGGGACCTCCAATAATGCACTGGGCCTCACTCCTTTGTTCACTCTCAATGAAATATTTTTTTTTGCTGGTCATTAACATCTGTTTGTTCTCTCCCATAGATTGAGTCCTCATCGTGCTGTTTGCTCTCTACATGTCTGTTCTTTTCATCTTCTCTGTCCCCTCACCCCCCAGCCAGTTGCAGCAGATGACTGCCCCTCCCTGAGCCTGGTTCTGCTGGAGGTTTCTTCCTGTTAAAAGGGAGTTTTTCCTCTCCACCGTCGCCAAGTGCTTGCTCACAGGGGATCGCTTGATTGCTGGGGTCTTTCTGCAACTGTGGGGGCCCCCCCTCCAGTTGAAAGTGCTATGAGATGACTGTTGTTGTGAAATGGCGCTATATAAAGTTGAATTGAATTGAATTGACAAATTTGTTGGTAACCTTCCATTAAAGAAAGAAAATCCCACAACAGCAGCTTGATGTTCCTATGACCACAGTTGCCAAAATTATAAAGTATAAGGTTCATGGGACTGTAGCCAACCTCCCAGGACATGATTGCAAGAGGCTGATCAGAAGAACAGTGCTGAACTCAAAGATCAAGGTACAACACTTTCTAATTGCACCATGCAGTTGTGTTTTGAACAATAATGGACTCCATGGAAGAAAACCAGGAGAGCTCCACTACTGGCAGAAAAACATTAAAAAGACAGCCAAAATGCATGCTGACAATCCCCAAAGTTTTTGGGAGGTTGTCCTTTGGACTGATGAGACAAAACTGGAGCTTTGGGGCCAGTCACATCAGCTCTATGTTTACAGAAGGAAAAATTAAGCATACAAAGAAAAGAACACTGTACCTACTGTGAAACATGGAGGAGGCCCGGTTATGTTCTCGGGCTGCTTTACTGCTTCTGGCACAAGGAGTTTTTTTTATAAAACGATTGTGTTGAACCAAAATTCAAAAGCAATGTCTGATTTTCATTAGTTAATTTTCAGAAAAAAATGATTTATTATTACTTTTGTCAGTTTCAAATTATTTTAGACAATTGTGGGATTTTCTTTCTTTAATGGAAGGCTACCAACAAATTTGCCCATGTCTGTAAGGCCTGGCTCACAGGGAAGATTTTGCAGATTTTAACAAATTAACTGTGAGAAGCCGACTCAGCTCCTTGTCAGGAGCTGAGTCGGCTTGGTGTCCCCGACTCCGTACTGACCTTCTTGTGGGTTTAGGTGCCACTGTTTATGTGAATATTATGTATTTTGGTGCTGCTTCCTTACCCATAGCCACTGCTCTCTGGCCGGCAGCTGTGAGGCAGCCCTTTTTGGCTCACTCTTGGGTGAGCGCTGGCTGACAGCCTGCCGGTCTGACCACGCCTCCTCTCTCATTATCGCCAGTTGTTCCCATTCTTGTTTGCCATCTCCCCGCTCCTCACCTTGCTTTAATAAATGTGTTGTGGTGTAACCTGCACGTAAATCCATTATTTCATTCTCCCTCTCCGTGCGCTGTGTAAAAGCACACAGGAGTCATGACAGAATGACCCAGCCCGAAAAGAGGATTTAGCGGGTACACCCACACATCCCTTTTTTCTTTATGTGTCATTTTTTGGGACTGACCTGGCTTGAAGATGTCTGTGGGTCACAGTTACCCGATGACCCTGGCTTGAAGATGTCTGTGGGTCGCAGTTACCCAATGACCCTGGGGTGGGAGTGCTGCTGTGCTCTCATGAATATCGACGGCCTGATATCCTCGGCAAGTGAGTATTCCACCCCGAAGGACGTCATGTGGTACGTTAACCCCTTGCACTCCGGTCAATTTTCCTAAAAACGCCAAAAAATAATGTGCCCAAAGTAAATCAAAAGCTGTTCTTCAACCCTTTGCAGCATCTTCATCGGGTTGGTCTCATTTAAAAGAAAACCCTTTGAATTTTTTCGCAAAACAGTCATAATCTCTCTAAGTGCTCCGGCCACTGAGTTACAGTCATCTAAATATAGTGAACTTGAAGAAAATAAATTTGGCCTGGGTGTTTTTTTGGATACAAATGCTTGCAAATAACACACAGCTTCAGATCCGGGCTGGAAAATGCAACAGAAAGGTAGAACCAAGTGTTATCCAGCTGAGGTCCAAATTTTGTAACAATACCACAAAAAATGAATATATTACACAGCTTTGTTCTCAGGTTGTTCCCAGGCGTTTTGGAACTGTGCCAAATTGTGCCAAATGGCACAGTTTGGAAAAACGTCTGTAACTTTTGAATGATTCAATGCAGAAGCTTCATTTTGGGCTCTAATGAAAGGTCACATTCAGGGCTGTGTCTGTGTGTGTGTGTGTGGGGGGGGTTGTCCCCCCCCCCCCCGCTACAGAGGACGGAGATCGGCCACAGCAGCGCAGTCACCACGGCTCCCCCCCCCCCCCCTCGCTACAGAATAGCAGCAGCGGGGGGGACGTTCACGGTCCGGAGGTGGCGAACGAACCGTGTACCGCGGCGCATGCACTTCGGACATCGTGCGCCGCACAGCTGTAATTTACCGATCGGTCAAAAGTCATTTTGATTACAATTTTCAGGGATAAAGGATAATTTTGCTTAGATCACCTTACCTCTTCACAGCAGAAGTGGAGCTGGCGAACTTCTTCCTCATTGTCAGATGAACGCGACGCTGGTCTCGCGACCCTATCAAAACATAATTCCATTATTGCAGTTTTGCGCTTCCATGATTGCGGTTTTTGGCGAACGATTTTTCAAAACAAATAACAGTAGTAATTAAAATAGACTGGCAAACGCGTGTGTGTCACTCAGCCTTCGTCTTCGGCCTCCGTCGGTTTATGATGACCACGGAAGGCAATCCTAACGTCTATTCTGCTGGGACAAAAACAAAACAAAACAAGTACCACCTGGCCGAACATGCCGTTGCGCGAATGTCAGTCGCTGTCACAGAAGTTGCACTTGTGGATGGTCTCCGTGCTGCTGGGTCTGTGGGGTTCTTGCTGCGGGTCCTTTTTTTCTCTGCAGCAGCAGTCTGTCTTCACCCAGCCTTAAAAAAAACAGCTCACGAACTTCTCTGCTTCAATTGGCTCACTGCATTCACAGCTTTGGTAGGCGGGTCCTTCTTGCTAGGTTTTCAGTCATTGGTTCTTCAAGGTTTCAGAAACTCAATTCAAGGCTCTTATTAGTGGAATGAGAGGTCAATCAGATGAACTAATCTGTTCGCGGCTGTGTCTGCAGCTTTTATTTTCAGTGCGCGCTTGGACGCTATACACCACCTACATCACAATCTCCATCATGCGTCCTAGAGCGCACGAGGGCGCACGAGAGCGCCCTCGTGCGCTCTAGGACGCAGAGACTTGCCCGTCCGCGGTACAATGGAGTGCAAGAGGTTAAGCTGGCAGAGGCAGAGGTTTGGTGATGCCCTCAGCTCTCTGAGCACCCTGAGGGAGCTGAGAGGGAATCCCATCTGGCAGCGCTATGGTGTGAGTACAGCGAGAGGGAGAGGACATCCCCAAAAAAGACCGGGCTCGTGCCAAGGGGAGGGCGCTCCCGGGAAGCCGTTGAAACTGTCTTCCACCAGAACTCCACTCTCGCTCTCACCAAGCCGGCTCCAGCTAACAAGGGACAGCGTGACCCTGTGTGAAAGCGCCGGGAGAAGCCTTCTCCTCCATCAGCTGCCATCATCCCTTCAGCTGCTGCAAGGTCTGACAGGGCCGCCCCGGAAATGCCCACCTCCGTTACCAGGGAGACGGCTCCTCCACCTTCGATGGAGAGGGACAGCAATCAGCCTGCTGCAGCTGTGAACAATGAACTCCGAGAGGACAGGCAAGTGTTTTTTCGTTCTATTCAATTAAACCATGAAAGACCTTGTCTGTCTCCCGAGGGACAGGCACAGCTTCAGCGGTCCGCTGGGTCCTCTCCTCCGGCTGCAGTTGTTAGCTCACCTTCTATTTCCTCTGTGTCTCTTCCCTTTATTCCTGAGTGCCCGTCTGTTCTGGAACTGAGCCGTCACACATTGGAGGAGTTTGGGGCCCTGGATGATCCTGCCTCCTGCTTCAGCCTCCTGCCTCCAGCCTTCTGCCTCCTGCTTCAGCCTGCCGGCCCTGGTGGCTTAACAGCGCTGGCCGACCACCGGAGGGACTGAGTCTCTGGGCCAGAAAGCCCGTGTTTTCCAGCAGGCCACCCGACTCTGTTTGCCAGACTGCCTGCTGGACCTGGTACTCTGGGTGGCCTCCCGAGCCTCCATGCCTTTGGACTTGGGGGGGTTAATTGTGGACCCTGGGTGGGGTATTGTGTTCCCTCCTTTCCTGTTCCCCCTACCTCCCACACGGGTTCGTGTTGTTGCTTCTGCTGGGGGGGGGGGGGGGGGGTTTCCTCGGGATGTTACCTTGGGTGTCTGGGAATCCACCCGAGGGGGGGGCTATGTCAGGAGCCGAGTCGGCTTGGTGTCCCAGACTCAGTCCTGACCTTCCTGTGGGTTTAGGTGCTGCTGTGTGTGTATATTATGTATTTCGGTGCTGCTTCCTTACCCATAGCCACTGCTCTCTGGCCGGCAGCTGTGATGCAGCCCTCTTTGGCTCACTCTTGGGTGAGTGCTGGCTGACAGCTTGCCGGTCCGACCACGCCTCCTCTCTCATTACCGCCAGCTTTCCCCACTCCTGTTTGCCATCTCCCCGCTCCTCACCCAGGTGCTCCCAATCTCACCATCACCAGCAATGCGTGTACTTAAGCAGCCTTTTGCCAGTCATGCATTGCTGGGTCATTGCATTGTCAGTGAGTAGTTTGTTGTCAGCACTATTTTCGACGTGTTAGCCACTCCGCGCTTGTCATGGTCCTCTCGTGTCCGCACAGTGATACCAGCTGTGGGATGCTAGCCTGGCTACATGTTTCTCCTCCTGCGTTCGCGGGGCGATGCCAGCCCCTGAATGCCAACCGTAAGTGTATCTTTGTATTTTTGTTCATCTTCACCTTTTTTGGAACTGTTTGTCATTGCTTTAATAAATGTGTTGTGGTCCCATCAGCCACTATGAAGCCCAAGAAGGTGGTGAAATTGGTGGAGAACACATAGCCTTAACGTAGAGCTGGTTCTCAAGGACCTCATGTTCCTCTGGCAAGCAGGAGAAAATCAAAATATCATCCAAACAGATGAACACAAATTGATACAGCATATCGCGGAGGATGTTATTAATAAGCCTTTGGAAGACGGCGGGGGCATTGGTGAGCCCAAACGGCATCACCAGATATTCAAAATGCCCTTGGTGGGTTTTAATCCTTTGAATGTGACTGTCACCGAATTGCGACATAACCCCTAGTGGTCAAGAGTGGTAAATATTTTTTGTCAATAAAATAGTTCAGATTTCCAAGGATATAACTTGAAAGTGGTAAGAGATAATGGCTTACTGTCTACTAGAAAGATGTAAAATATGATCCAAAGTCTCCGATAGGAGTGATTTTACGCATCTAATTTGCATAATACCGCGGCAGCTATATTGAATTACATAAGTTAAAAGTGGACTTTGGACATATTTACACAAAGAATGGTTCAGTCTTTTGACACCATTTTTTGTACAGCGGTACATTATCTTATCCTCAAAGTATATGAACAAGAAATCGGTAAATATAAAAACAAAAGCAAAGAAATTTGTCACTTACCAGTGGCTAAGGGGACTCGCTTGCTGCCATGGTTGGTGCGTTTTCGTCCATCGTGGTTGTTATTTTGCGTTCTGTCAGTCATTTACGCTCTCTACCACATCTACAAAGTCTTATGATTATCCCACATAAATTTCACTTGTATCCCGCAGCTATTTTCCATGTATGAAGCCATCTAAGTGACAGTGCATGATAGACGGCAGCCATATTAGCTTTCTGGGCTAAAAGGATGAAAACAGGAAAAGGAAATGAGGAGTTCTTCTTCTTTGGTGTATTACTTGTCATGCATTGAGTCCTCCAACGCGTGTCTGCCACCTTCTGAAACTGGCAGATCAGTACAAATCAGTACAAATCCTCACTGCAGCCGGGGATGTCAGAGTGAGATGACAGGTGCAGTGCTGCGCTCTGCCACTAGACCCACGCAAAATCTCAAACTCAGAGGGTTAAATGCTGTCTTCCACTCGTCCCCCTCATGAATGCGGATGAGGTGGTAAGTGTTGTGCAAGTCTAAGTTGGTGAACACCCGTGAGTGCTGAAGGAGCTCAAATGCGGAATTGATCAAGGGCAGGGGATATTTGTCCTTGACTGTAACAGCGTTGAGTTCCCAGTAGTCAATACACGGGTGCAGCGAGCCATCCTTCTTCCCCACGAAGAAGAACACGGCCCCAAGAGGAGCCGAACATGGCTGAATAAGGCCAGTGTTCAGCGATTCCTTAATATATTTCTCCATCGCCTCCCTCTCTGGACCAGAAATACTATAGAGCCGACTGGACGGCAGCCTCACCCCCGGGATGAGGTCCACAGCACAGTCGTAAGAGCGATGAGGCGGAAGCGACAGTGCTCTCGACTTGCTGAAGACCTCTCCCAAATCGTGGTAAGCCCGGGGAACTAGGCTGAGGTCCGGTGGCTCGGCTGGAGGAAAAGAGACGGGGAGAGACGACAAACACTCTGCTGAACATAAACAATCAGCCAAACAGAATGGGCTCCAGGAGGAGATGGAATTTTGCTCCCAGTTTATCATGGGGTTATGACTCCGGAGCCACGGATAACCTAGGACCATCGGGGAAGATGAAATTGGGAGAACTAGGAATGAGAGTTCCTCCCGATGGTTCCCGGGAAGGATGGCGATCTGCACCGTGCATTCGGTGACCACTGCAACCTCATGGCCAGACATGGTGGTAATTCTTTGGTGTTGGGGCAATTGGAGTGTGGGAATACCCATGTCCTGAATGAACCGGGCTGACACGAAATTGCCCTCTGGCCCTGAATCCACTAATGTCATCGTCCTCCTCTCGAGTCCCGGCAATTGCACGAGGGCCGAAGTAGAGAATTTACCAGGGGGAATTAATTTGGTCCTGCCCACCAGGCCCCCATGGTTACTGACGGGCCGCGTCTTTTGGCCGCTGGTGGTACTCGTCCCGACTGTGCTTCACCTAACCACAGTATGTGCATGCGCTAGCCCTCCTCCTTCGCCGGTGCTCATCGTCGGTCAACTGGTCCCGACTGAGCTCCATCGGATCGGGATGAGGACCAGCGCCACCAGAGTCAGTCACCACGGTCGGCACCCGCTCGGTAGACGGGCGAGAGGAGGACTATTCCTCCTTCGTGCGCTTATGGTAGCTGTTGTCTCAACCAATGGCCTGATCAATAAGACCATCGAGGGTGTCGGCAACCGCATACACCGCCAGGTCGTTGCGGAGGTGAACTTTCAAACCGTGGTGGAACACGCTGCGTAAGGCAACTTCATTCCACCCTGAGTCCGCCGCTTTGACCTGAAACTCCACCGAGTACTCAGCTGCTGACCGAGCACCCTGGCGGAGAGTCATAAGGTGGCTCATGATGTTCCCTTGACTCTCTGTATGGTCAAACGTGCGAAAAAAAGTGACCACAAATTGCTCAAACGTGTATACCCGCCCCTCAGGGCTGTCTGCCATGGCCTGAGCCCAACTAAGGGCTCGGTCTCTTAGCAACAGGGTAAAAAATTGAATTTTCGCAACATCCCCCGGGTACTCCTCCAGACCTGCTCCAAATACATCCGCCCCAATGAAGAAACTCCTTACACTTCTCCACCTCCCCCGCGTACGGGGCAGGTGTGGGAATGGAGGTGGTACGGTGCACTGGAGGTTGAACAACAGGAGCAGGCTGAGGAGGAGGAACCAGGGGAGCTGCATTGGCCAAATGTTGCGTGACCGTGCCTAATTGCTGCATCATAGTTTGCAGCTGCTGGTACATCATGGCTATCTGACGCTCGGTCGCAGCTAAGGGATCCAGAGCTGATTGCCCAGATGCTGCTGCACCTGCTGAGTCGAGATCAAGGCTAGCTCGTTGTCATGATTGTTATTAACAATCAGCTCACATGTGCGATGCAGCAACAAGAAAGAGCAATCAAACAACAACACACATTTGAGATCTTTATTAAATGTCAAAATAGACACACAGCTACTGAAACAGTCACTCGCCAGAGGAAACGGCCTGTGGAAAGAAGACAAAAGCTGTAAATGGAGGAACAGAGTAAGGGAAAATGGACAGGCCAAATTACCACTTACGTGAGCTCTAAGGGAGAACCGGCAGGGCCCCAGCAGGGAATAGACGAATCAGCAGGGTGAAGGGAATGGAGCTGGTGGTGCCTGACCGGGTGGAGGTTGAGTGCTGTAGATCGGCGACGTGGTGGCAGGAGAACGCGCACAGTCCCGGAGACACACCCGCATGATGGCAGCAACCTGAAAGGAGAAGAGAATCAACAGGTGAATAACGGCCCCACCTGTGTGAATGATTATACTTGCTTGTCCAAATGACGGGCAGTATACCCAGACGAGCCAGCGTTGAGTCACTGAAGAGCGCTTCCTTATAAATGCTGGCTGATGAGAGGGAGCAGGTGCGTCTTCTCACTCGGGTGCATTGATGACCTGAGGAGAGATAAACGGGAAGCAGGGGGCGCGCTCTTGCCGCCCATGACAGCAAATCATCACTGACTGTGGAAACTTCACGCTGGACTTCAAGGAACTTGGATTCTGTAACTCTCCACTCTGCCTCCAGACTCTGGGACCTTGATTTCCAAATGACAGGATTTGCCACCTGATTTGGGGAGCCATGTCATCTGCTGGTGTTGGTCAAGTCCAAAGACAGCACAGCCATCTACCAGGAAATTCTAGAGCACTTGATGCTTCCCTCTGCTGACAAGCTTTATGGAGATGCTGGTTTCATTTCTAGCAGGACTTGGCACCTACCCACACTGGCAAAAGTACCAAAACCTGGTTTCAGGGGCGGTGGTGGCCTAATGGTTAGGGATGTGGATTGATGATTGGAGAGTCGCTGGTTTGATTCCTGGACCGGCAGGATCAGATCTGGCTGGGACAGACAAAACTGTCCCACTTAGTGGGACAGATAAGCTGCTTTTGCCCCACCCTCATTAGCCTCACTGTGGCGCCCTTGAGCAAGGCCCTTAACCCCAACTGCTCCAGTAGAGCTGTTCAGTGGCCATAGGCCAGTCTGTGGTTGTACTGGGCAGCTTCCAGGTGTGAATGGCTAATTGTGAGTGTGATCAGGGCATCCTTGAAAAAGAGAGTTCACCTCTCAATGGAGCTCCCCTGTAAAAATAAAGGTTAAATAAATAAAAATAAAAAAGGAGCCCCATGCCAAGTGTTGTGGACATACTTTTTAGTCGGCCAACAGTTCCATTAAAAATCATTTTTAAAATTAATTTTATGTAATATTCTAATCTTTTGAGAAAATGAATTGGGTTTTCATGAGCTATAAGCCATAACAATCAAAATTAAAAGAAATGAACACTTGAAATATATAATCTGTGTAATGAATCTATATATGAGTTTCATTTTTTGAACTGAATTACGGAAATAAATCAACTTCTCAAGGATATTCTACTTTACTGAGATGCACCTGTACAAGCAAATTTCTGAAGATTCAAAGATTTTTATTTGTTAATACTTCTATATGTACAGGACATACAGTAGAATTGAAATGCTGTTTCTCTCTCTCTTATTGGTGTGAGCAATATATAAGACAAGAAGGAATAAGGATGGAAAACAACAATCTATGCACAGTAATCAGTGTTTCCTCTGGCTTAAAGACCTTGGCGTGGTGGCAACATATTTTTCCCCCCCGGGGGGGAGGGGGAGTAAACATACCGTAATATGTTCATTTTATACCATTTATTTCTTTTTAAAATTTTACACAGTAATGTTGAATATGGAACTTACCATTTGAAGTACTGTACAACCGAGGCTTGAATATTGGGCCAGTTGTGGTCCCACCCAGACATCCTGTGTTTAGACTTTTTAGTGGTGTTATCCTTCTCTCCTTCCTCTGCCTCAACACTTTCCTCTCCTTGGCTCCTCTCTTCTGTCTCATCTTGCCCTCTCTGAGCCCTGTCTATTTCAGGTTCTGTCTCTGTCTATGGTGGTATACAAACAAGTTGGAAAATATCAAGTGTCATGTTTTGTCCTGCAGGATTTTTTTGTCATGGTTTACATAAATGACAAAAATATGTGTATTTTTTGTATTTTTATTCTAGTGTTTCTTTTTTTCCATTGAGAGAGTAGGGAAGGGAAATAAACATTCATAATAGTAATGTACTCATGCATACTTAAATTATATGATCAGGTGGGTATAGTAACCAGAAATTCTACGCAAGTAAAAGCAGTGCTTTGAAATTAATAATTAAAAGTAGACAACAAAAATTTCTAGTTGAGTTAAGGGTACAAAGAGCACCCACTTAAAAACTTGAGTAATGATTTCAGTCTTGAAGGTTTGAGTTTTTTCTCAAAAATTTATAACAATTTTCTTATAGTTTTCTACTTTTCTCTGTAAATCTATCTAAAGTTCATGTTCACCATGTTCCTCAAATTTGTAATTTCCTCTTGTAAAATTAACTTTTCTTTTACATTTGAAACTTTATTATAAATTTGTGAATTATTTTATGACTAATTTTCATCTGTTTTTTAAAATAAAATTACTTTTTTTAGATAAATTTGAAACACACTGTTGCGGCGGATGATAAAATAAGGCAGCGATGCTGAGGTTTTAAGGAGAGTTTATTATATCATACCGCCGTCACGAGCTCCTCTCCCGGCGCCGTGCGTGTGCGCCGGTTGCGAGCCCACGGCTCTCAGTGAAGAGGGGACACAAAGTCTGTGTCCTGCAGCAGAGGTTGAAGTGAGAGTATGAGATTGAGAGGCAGATTAACAGCACAGTGCAGCTTATATACTCAACTCAAACAATAGATCAAAGACATTCACAGCAGTTAATCTGGGCATTTGCATATCAGAGGTACAGACAGGATGCATGAACACAATGCATGGATGACAATTTAACCTCACGGCTGTAAACGCAGCATGCAGCGGAAAAAACCCAGGAGTGCGAGCTGACTGTCTCTGTGTTCTGTCTGTGTGTTGTGGGGGTTGAATCAAACCGCTACACTGCTCCCCCCCCAGAGGGAACGGTAGGGGACCGTGACCTCGATGTTGCAGTCTGGGCAGCGAGCAGGGAAAAGCTCTGTGCAGGAGGAGGGGGGGGTAGTACATGCTGACCGGGCGCGGGAAAATCGTTCGAGTCGCGCCAAAAGTGTTTGCTGCTCCGCGATGTCCCGTCTGAACATGCAGAGATCAGAAGAAGAAAAATTTGTCACTGGCTCCTCCCGCGATTAAGTTCTGCAAGGATTAATAGCGGCCATGAAGAAAAGACGAGGCTGCGTGGCGGCTGTGATGAGAGCAGAGGGACTGGCATGTTGGCTTTAGGTGCGGGCACAACCTTAAAGCTCTCGGGAACCGCAAACCGCTGAATTTCCCTTGTGTGCCGTGGCTAAGACCATAAAATCCAGTGAGCAAGCTGCGTGCCTCAGGTGAACGAGCAAGCCTGAAGGGCCAGTGTGCAGCAGAAGGAAGGCGGTCAGAAAAGCCATATTTGTCCCGTGCGTGGTGTGCGCCGTCCTTGTAACTCCCCGGTGCGTGCGCCAGGGTTCCGTGATGGGTGGGCCAGCTGGAGAGGAGAACCAGGGTCAGGGAGCTTAATCATCCCTGTTCAGTGTGTTGGAGCGGTGAAGGGAAGTAGACGCTCTGTCATGGTGCGTTCAGGTCCACGTGTGCTCCGTCGGCCATGGGGATCGCCGTCGTGGAGAGGGGACGAGGTGCATGCGCTCTCGTGTGGAGGAGCTGTGAGCGCGGCCGGTCCAGCGTGGATGTGCCGATCTAGGCATGCAGATCTCACCATGAAACGTTGCTCAGCTTTCCCGGTCGTGGGTGTTCTCCGGAGAGTTTCGCCTGGAAACTCCGCGTTGAGGTCTTCCTGAAGCAGAAGGGAGGGCAGATCAGTCAGGCTGCCGCGTTCGCTGGTCGTCGGAGAATCACCGCCGGGCGTTGCGTTCGCTGGCAGCGTGTTCGTTTCAGCGTCGGGTCACCAGTGCGGCGGATGATAAAATAAGGCAGCGATGCTGAAGGTTTTAAGGAGAGTTTATTATATCATACCGCCGTCACGAGCTCCTCTCCCGGCGCCATGCGTGCGTGCCGGGAGCGAGCCCACGGCTCTCAGTGAAGAGGGGACACAAAGTCTGTGTCCTGCAGCAGAGGTTGAAGTGAGAGTATGAGATTGAGAGGCAGATTTACAGCACAGTGCAGCTTATATACTCAACTCAAACAATAGATCAAAGACATTCACAGCAGTTAATCTGGGCATTTGCATATCAGAGGTACAGACAGGATGCATGAACACAATGCATGGATGACAATTTAACCTCACGGCTGTAAACGCAGCATGCAGCGGAAAAAACCCAGGAGTGCGAGCTGACTGTCTCTGTGTTCTGTCTGTGTGTTGTGGGGGTTGAATCAAACTGCTACACTGTGGTAATTTTTTTTTACTTTTTCCTTATAACAATTTTCATTTTTGACCATAACTTTGCAGTCAGAACAGAACAATAATTTAACTCTGATTACAAAGACAAAATATTAATAAAATTGCATTTAATGAAATAAATTAACTTAAATGACCAAGGATGCCGTTAGTTCTGTTATAATATTTCTTTATTACATTTTTTTCCAGAAATCTTCTCACCACCCAGACAGCAGGAAAATCCTCCCTTATTTTGAAATCCAGTGTTGGCACGTTTACTTTGTCTGAAGGCTGCTGACGGATTAAAGTCATTGACTGTGAATTTCGGTCATCTTAACCTGCCAGGTACATAATAGGGAACTGTAGCGGACTCTAAAGACATAATTTACCACAATATGTGTTCATGTACAGAATGATCTGTTTGGGCAGTTATAGTTGTGCTCTAAGGCTTTCTCATCAGGCACTTCTCTAGGCAGCCGCTGAAGGACCTCAGTTTAGCGTGAAGAGAGCTAGCGTGTTTAGCTGTTGCTTTTTGTCACTGCTGCTGGAGAATAAAAACGGCACGCCTGCTCATTCGAGAAAAGAGAGAAATTGCCAGTCTCTTCATTCCTGCAATTCCTACATAATAATAATACATCGGTTTTATATAGCGCTTTATCATATATATTCAAAGACGCTTTACAAATAGGTACATTATTCATTCACTCCAGACAGACAATGGTAGTGGTGAGCTACTTCTGCAGCCACAGCTGCCCTGGGGCAGGCTGACGGAAACGTGGCAGCCAATCTGCGCCAACGGCCTTTCCGGCCACCACCGAACATTTTTATACATTTATACACATTCATAACCAGTGTTATGGGCACTGGAGGCAATGTGGGTGAAGTGTCTTGCTCAGGGACACAACGGCAGGATATGTGGGGAGAGCGGGATTCGAACCGCCAACCATCGGGTTATTAGACGACCTGCTCTACCTCCTGAGCCACTGCCGCCCCGCATAACATAATACTGTAGTGGCTGTTGAAATATATCCTCAGCAATTCATCAGTCCCACTTGCCTTTCCCTTCATATGAAGCCGGCTGCATGAATTCTAACCACGTCTCTTAGCTAAGCAACTCTTCCATTATTGCTCCCGTTTCCAGCGGGTTAAAACCATGATAAACTCCTCCAGTGCTTACATACTTCTAATGATTTTTTTCCGTGTTTAAAGTACAAACTCATGTTTCTGTCGGACAGTCACACTTAGCGAGACACTGTTTGCTGACTGACTGGAAAAGTCACGTGGGCGAGGCGCTTCTAAACTCCGCGTGGATGATGGCCACGCATGTTGTTCGTGTGCGCGCTTGCGGAAAGTCATTGCTTCATATATTTTTTCTTAAATTCATATCTCCTTGGCAAGGCGGTAACATTTCTGGCGCAGTGGCCCGCCACCAAGAAATATTACCAGAGGAAACCCTGGTAATGCTACCCGTAGTACAAATAAAGGTAAAAAAATGCAGCAATCCTATGTACAGTAAACTGTAATACCGATACATTGCAAGTTCAATGAGGTAACGGGGGTGCAAACAGTGACAGATTGGTCTGCGCATGATCAGTATTGCAATGACAAACAGCAGCAGGTATGGCATTTGTGCAAATCGTTGCAGTAAGGTGCAGAGACATACAGCAGCAGATGTATTACTGTTGGCATGCCAAGTCTTTCTGTGCAAACAGCTGAGGTAGACTTATTGTGTGGGTGAGTGAGTTACAGTCCATGGGCAGAGTGGGAGTGGGCAGACTTCAGGGTCCTGATGGCCTGGTGAACAAAGCTGTTTAGCAGTCTTGTGGAGAGGGCCCAGACACTCCAGTACCTTCTCCCTGAGTGCAGGGGGCTGAAGACGGAGTGTGAGGGGTGGGAAGTGTTGCCTGCAATTTTGATGGCTCTGTGGGTGTAGTAGATGTCCGGGGGGGGGGGGGGCAGAGGGGCACCAATGATCTTGCTGGCTGCTTTCACTGTGCGTTGTAGAGTCTTCCAGCATGAGGCGGTGCAGCTTCTGTGCCACACAGTGATGCAGCTGGTAAGGATGGTCTCAACGGTGCCCCGGTACGAGCACATGATGAGTGGTGGGACTCATGCTCTCCTCAGTTTGCGGAAGAAATAGAGGTGAGTTTAAGCTTTCTTGGCCAGTGATGTGGTGTTGTTAGGACAGGAGAGGTCCTCGGAGATGTGCACTCCCAGGAACTTGGTGCTGCTCACCCTGTCCATAGCTGCTTCATCGATGATCAGAGGGGGGTGCAGTGTATGTCCTCTCCTGAAGTCGACCACAATCTCCTTGGTTTTTCCCACGTTCAGGAAGAGGTTATTTTCTTTATACCACTGGACCAGTTGGCTCACCTTATTTCTGTAGTTGGCCTCTTCATTGCTTGTGATGTGGCCCACCACCGTCGTGTCGTCCGCAAACTTGATGATATAGTTGGTGCTGTAGGCTGGTATGCAGTCATGAGTCAGCAGGGTGAAGAGCAGCGGGCTGAGCACGCACCCTTGTCGGGCCCCTATGATCAATGTGATGGCCTTGGAGGTGTTGCTGCCGACCCACACATTCTGTGTCCTCCCTGTGAGAAAGTTCAGCACCCAGTTACAGAGAGGTTTTGAGTCCCAAGTATCTGAGTTTTTGCATTAGGTGCCGGGAGATGATTTTGTTGAATGCTGAATTGAAGTCCAAGAACAGCATTTGCACATAGGAGTTCTTTGAAGCCAGGTGGGTGAGGGCTGGGTGGAGAGCAGCAGAGAAGGCATCTTCTGTGGATCTGTTTGACCTGTATGTCAACTGAGATGGGTCGTGGGAGGGAGGCAGGGTGGACTTGATGTTCTGCATGACCAGCCGCTTGAAGCACTTCATTATGATGGAGGACCAGTGCTACGGGCCGGTAACGTTTGAAGCTGGATAGGACGGATTTCTTTGGGACTGGGATTATGGTAGCAGTTTTGAAACACGTGGGGACAACAACTTGACTCAGGGAGATGATGAAGATGTTGGCCAGGACATTCTTGAGCTCTTCCACACAGTCCTTCAGAACGTGACCTGGTATGCTATCTGGTCCAGCTGCCTTGTGTGGTTTGATCCTGCAGAGGGTCCTCTTCACGCTGGCCGGATCCAGACTTATAGCCTGCTCGCCTGAGCGGGGGGGGGGGGGGGTCTTTTGTGCTGATGTGCTGTTTTGTGCTTCAAAGCGGCCAAAGAAGTCATTTAAGTTTTTGAGCAGTGTGATGTCACTCGCAGGTGGAGGTTTGTAGTTGATGAGGGTCTGTTTGCCACACCAGAGAACGTGCATCTCTGGTTTCGCTGAAGTGTCCGGATATTTTCTTGCTGTACTGTTGTTTTCTCTCCCTGATGCCACGGGACAGGTTGGCCCTAGCTGTTGTTAGTCCTGCAGTGTCACTGGCCCTGAAGGCTGCATCCCGAGCCCTCAGGAGCCTGTGAACCTCTGCTGTCATCCATGGCTTCTGGTTAGCATGAACAGAACAGTGATGGTTTTGCAGTGAGTGACATCATCAATGCATTTAGCTATGTATGCTACAACAACCTCAGTGTACTCTCTGTTTGTGTGTTCATTGTGAGTGGCTGCATGCTTGAAAATATCCCAGTCTGTAGTGCTGAAGCAGTCTTTCAGAGCATCAGAGGCCCCTTCTGGCCACACACGTACCTGCTTTTTAGTTGGTCTGATGGCTTTCACTCTGGGTCTGTGTGCAGGCCTTAGCAAGATGGTGATGTAATCAGAGACTAAGGTGGGGGAGGAGGAGGTCTTGCATGCTCTCTTGTGGGTTGTGTAGTCCAGCAAGTTGTCTCCTCTTGTTGGAAAGTTCACATATTGGTGTAGCTTTGGTAGGAGGGCCTTTAAATCTACATGGTTGAAGTCTCCTGCTGTGATGAGGAATCCATCTGTATGTGCTGTTTGTGTCTCACTTATAGCCTGACAGAGTTCATTTATTGTTTTGCTCCACTGGTGGTGGTGGGTGGGACATGCACGGCAACTAGCAGGATGGATGTAAATTCTCTCAGTAAGTAGAACAGTCGGCACTTGATGATCATAAAGTCCACCAACAGAGAGCAGTTTTTGTGCACAACACTCTCATCTTGGCACCGTCACTGATGTAAACACTGTAAGACCCTGACCTTGTACCCCAAGTCTGGGGTCAAGTTTACTAGCTGCAGTCCCAAGAGAGTTTACTTCATAGAAATTTCTGTCACAAATTGTGGCTGGTAATTGAAGGATTAACCCAGCTTCACTGTCTCTCATCTACAAGGCAATCTCCTCCTCGGGTTTTCCCTCCTTCCGTGAACACCTGATCAGCGCAGAGGCATGTTAGTCCCGCTAACTGAATAGCGGAGTCCGGGATATTGTGCATCAATAGGGGATATCGATAGTAAGATTTCAAATTATTTTCTTACTAATGGAATACTAGTGTGCAGCAGCCTCTAGCTTTGTGACTTTCAAGAATCAGAGAAGTTGAGGTAATGTTTTTTTTCGGGGGAGACAAAAAAAATATGGCTGCAAAAAATATGGCTGCACACAGAACTGGTAAGCTGCCAATGTGAATCATAAATAAATTTGGACACTGACGGTACAGTGGTGCAAAAAAGCTGTAAGTATAATGCATTACCAAACTTACATCTAAAAATGGCCTGTTTTGAGTATATTTACTTTTAAATCTTCAGATTGGATTCAGCTCTGCCCACTCTCTTACATTATTTTGCTAACATTGACTGGCTAGCTATAGCCTTTAGCTCAGATGTATCTTGGAGCCTAATACAAGTTAAGTCGGCCCCCAAAGTCAGCCCTGGGATCTTTAAGGGTAATATCTCATGGAGCAACCGGAAGAGGCAAATGCTGGCATTCGCTGGCAGTTTTTACAGTCTTGGACTGTTGGTGAACCACGAATCCTGACAGAGCGCCTCAAATTTCAACACTTGCCAGTATTCGCTGCTGCTCACCACTCTGTGAGATATGGGGGTAATGGCATGAGTGGAGAATTTTCCCCAAAACGTTAAGACTTTTCTTGGTCACCAACAAATTGTCAATTGTAAGAAATTTTCCGTTTGAGCCACCAAAGATCTCAGATCAAACCTGGGGAGCCGACCCAACCCACTACCCCTGAAATAATGTATCACTGGTTGACAGGGTTGTGTGGTTTTAGTAGTTGATAGGATATGACCTGTTCCTGAAGTACAATAAGCACAGAAACATGTGAAGGAGTGGCTAAACTGCTAGCTTCTGCTAGCAGCCTCTGATTCCAGTTTGAGAAAGCAAAACTTTAACTAAACTTAAGTAACATCAAAGAACTAAAAGGTCAAGCATTGTTAGATGAACAAGGATTCCAGTGGGGGTGAACAGAATTTATAGAAAAACGTGATCAACCCCCCCCCAACAGTTAACGCTAGGCAACATGTCAGTCAGGCTGCCTAACAAGCTAATGCGAACGGTTCAATATAGCATCAAGGAAAAAAACATAACAAAATAAGCCAGAATGACATGAGATATATTATTGACTGTGAATTAGGGAAACAGGGATGTCTATCGGTGTCATAAGCCCCCCGTTTCAGGGACAATACAAGACACCAAATGCCGTCTGTGAGTTTGTAACATTTATTAACGTAAAGACGCACATGACAAGCAACACAGCACTAATAAATTAAAGGGAAAACACTTGTGCCGGAGGAGAGTGGAGCTCATGACCAAGGGGCGCAAAACAGCCCGGGAAAATGATGTCTGAGGCGCTCGGAGACGCCGGGAAAACAGAGACAAATGCAGCTGGAGCACACCCAAAGAGCAGTGGGGCTCACAGCTGCGGGAGTTTAGGAAAAGGACAAATTACCTGGGCGGAACTCACACAATCACCTCAATGGCAACAGCCGACAAAGCACTCAGATTAACAATGATCATCTGAGTATGTCTCAGTAGGGCACGACAATGGGGAAAGGTTGTCGTGCCCTTAAATACCATTCCATAATGAGTAACAGGAGTGGAGAAAGGAACAGAATCAATGACAGCTGTGCAGCCCACGAGCCAGTTTGACAGCTGGAAGCTGCACAGCGCTGTCAAAATAAAACACAAACCAGAAACCATAATGATACAACAACAACACAACCCCAAAATGTAAACAATACTACAAGTACAAAAAGACACAATAACTAGACAGGATACACAAAGAAACAGACAGAAAACGACTAAAGTTAAACTGAAGACTGGGTACAGCACCTGCCCGTGCCCGGAATCATGACAATTGGGGTGACGAAATCTTAAGAAAATAACAATATAAACCATGCTTGGTGTGAGCTTGCTAGTATCACCTGTTAGCTCAGCACATTTTAGATGCTGCTTAAAAGACCAACAAATCTTTTGTGAAAGAAGACACAACTGAAATGGCTCATCCAGGGAATAAGTTCCTCCATCAGTACCATTTAGGGTCACAAATATTCACATCTTCGCAGAGCTGATCGTTTAGTATACAGACTCTAAATCCACTGTGGTGCATATTAATGTTAATAATTACTGATAGGGCTGTGCAATATGATGATATATATTGGTGATACGATAAAAAACATCTACCGTTTCATATGAAACTTTATCTGTGGTGTTAGTATTTGGCACCTTATTGTGAAGTGTGGTGTAGTGGCGGGCACTCCCTGTTGCACCATTGCACTGCCCTATAGATAGTAGAGGGCACCCAGGATGCGGCCTCTTCGACCGGTGCCCTCTGCCTAGTTGCCTACTGTGTGTCCGCTGTTCTGACATCCTTAAATAAAGCTGTGTTCATCCAGCCATCTGGGCTTATCCTTTTTTAAGGTATTTTACCATACATAACATTTGGCAATTGAGGATTAACTAATTGAATGGGTTATGAAAAGTTAGAGTGCCAAAATAATAATTCTGTAGGTAATCTCCCATTATGCTCTACACATATTCTATACATATTCTGTTTGCATTCTTATGAACAAATATGATGTGTCAAACTACAGTCTCAAGTGGTAAGCAACCACCATCTGATAAACAGGAATTAGGCAGAGCTATAGCGCCCTCTTTCTCTCTCTCTCTCTCGCTCTCTCTCTCTCTTCTTTTAGTCAGGTCTATTACAATAGTTACACACCCAAACCAACAACTACACACACACTTTTGTTGTACATCTCAGGAGATCGTTAACGTGAATAGCAGATAGCCTGTTCACGTCAGAGTTAAACTGGCCAATCAGACGGTTGCGTACAAGACCATCCTATTGTACAAGGCTGATCCAAACCAACCTGAGAAGATGAATGTAAGTTGCACCCGGAAGTTGGGGTCAGTCTGGCGATACTCCCGACGGGGCTGCGTCACGCTGAACCCAGCACTGCTTGCTTTACATATGACCTCTGAATAAATGTTGCAGCTTTGAATTGAAGAATTCTCCAGCTTATTCTTGGATCTTTCAATCAAAGAATCGGGATTTTCACAATTTTGGTGCCGTGACGTGGATTGAACTACTCTGAGACGAGTCCAGAACAGATCGGAAGGACCCTTTTTAGACGACTTTGGCGCCCAAACAGAAAGATTACTAACTACTACTAACTAACCTGCACTTATATAGCGCTTTTCTAGTCACAAAGACCACTCAAAGCGCTTTCATTAATACTAACCCTCTATTCTAAGGGCCTATAGGAAACAGATATCTAGGGACAATTTAGAACAGCCAATTAACCTAACATGCATGTTTTTGGCATGTGGGAGGAAACCGGAGAAATCCCGGAGTAAACCCACGCAACACGGGGAGAACATGCAAACTCCACACAGATCACTGTTGGTCGGGGGCTGGGATTGAACCCACGATCCCACGATCCCCACAATCCCCCGGCCAAGGGTAAACTGTGCTGCCGCAGTGCAAACCACTGCGCCACCGTGCAGCCCAGGATAAGCAGAAAACCTTTTTTACACGAATTTCTGCACTTTGGCCATACTAAATTTACAGTTGTCTGATTAAGGGGTATATCCGATCTCTAAATTTTATAATTTAATTGGGAGTCACATGTAAAGTCTGAACAAATAGTTTCACGTGAAGGAAAGTGCACATGTCCTATTATCAGTCTGATTTAGGACGGTCACGATCAGGACATACAATTCATGGGTGTATGGTCCATCAAATTTTAAAGCATTTTGGAGTCGGTCTGAACCAAAATAAATACGAGACTTAGGGGACTGGGGTGGTCAATGATCATCCAGGTTCGTCTCCCAAATTAAAATAGCCAGGGTTAGTAACCTGATGCTGGGGGGAGCCATTTAGAGTGTTCGACCTAATGCCGCTGGGGAGCGAAGCCACGCTTGTTTAAATCAGTATAGCACTGAGCTGTATGATATGGTACCCCTTGAACTGGAGACCTGCCGAGGCTTCAGTGAAAGTGTCCTGTACGTACAGTTGGACAAGTTGGTGGAATTCTGGGAGCAGTCTGTACCCAGAATCAATAAGACTTAGGGGACAATGGCCGTGTCCGTCTTCCAAATTAAAAAAGCCATGATTAGCCTGATGCGGGCGGGGGGGGGGGGGGGAACTGAAGCGTCCGACCCAATGCCGTCAAGGAACAATGCCATGTGGGTGAAGTATTTTGGATGCAGTCTGTTCCAAAATAATTATGAGACTTAGAGAACAGCAGTGATCAGCGATCACCCGTGTTCGTCTCCCAAATTAAGGGAACCAGGGCTAGCCTGGTGCCGGTACTGAAAAAAACAAAAAACAAAAAACTTTTGTTAATTATTTACAGTATAGCACAAGAATCTTTTAACCATTCCTTAGTGAGCGACTGCCCATGATAATAAAAATAGTAATAATTTACAGTACAGCGCAAGAATCTTTTACCATTCCTTAGTGAGTGACTGTCCATGATAATAAAAATAATTGTTTGTATTGTCCACAGTGTGCACGCTGATGTCTGTTAATTCTGTGTCTTTAAGGGATAAATGTGTGGTTTGAGAAATACCGGGGGTTGGAAATATCTACTAAACTTTTCCCATAGTATGATTTAACTAATGGTGCTTGTTGGACCGTGTGGGGAACAAAGGCAGGTGTGTGTTTTTCCACAAAGGAGGGAGGCAATTCGCCCTCACTCCTGAGTGGAGTTGAGATTGTTTAAAACAGGTTACTGAGAGATTATTTGAGGGAACAGTATTAAAATGGAGTGCTAAATTAAAGTTGTAAGGTTATTCTGGCAGGTTTACAGCTGAAGTTAAAGAGGCAGCGCTCCAGTTTCTTTGAAAAACAAGTAGTGGCTTGTGGACAATAGGCTCCGGGGCCATCTTGCACGTTCACAATTGCACGTGGCAAAAGCGGCCACATGGCATTCAGTGCGCATGTGCGGGTAAACGCCATCTTGAACCACCTTCAAGCTGCGGCACAGTGCCGCCATCGTGTGGCCAAGTGTAGGAAGTGCACTCTTTCATAAATCTGCCAAATAGAGCTTCAAATCTTCCTAATAAATTTTGAACCTTATCTCTCTTGCTTGAAAGGAAAGCTTTAAGTCTTTGCATGGCAAAATAAAGCCCTCCCATGCTCGCCAATGCGGGTTTGATGTAGTGAGGCAAGGCCTGCCCAATCAGCTGGAGAGAAAAGGTTCAACTTTAAATTGGGCAGAGGGGAGAATAAGGAGATTTATTCCTACTTATACAATAAAAGTGTAGAAAAATCCTAGGTGGACAATATATAAAGGTGAGGTAATTTAAATAAAGAAAAAAGGAAAATTGCAAATTGGAATAAATAAGTAAATAAATAAATACAATAAAATAAAAATAAATGAATATATAAATAAATAGAAGTTGTGGAGGTAAGCATTGTGGAAATGAGAGTGGACAGAAAATGGAAAGGGAAGTTTGGTTTTAGAGAAAAATTGAAAGCTGATGAATTGTTAAAGTTTTGTGCAGGACACAAAAGAAAATATGGAGAAACAATTGGAATAAGGAAAGAAAAAACGTAAGAATAAGAGACTCATGCTGCAATGTTGAGAACAAAAGCAAAATAATCAATAAATGCGATAAAACGGAAAAGGACAAAAACATGCTGTTTAATGGCTTGTCTGTTTCTCTATTAATCTGAGACAATGGTCGTGGCTGTGGATCACCTCCCTCCCCCAGCGACTGTGTGAGTCCCTCTTCAGGCCCACTGGAATTGGCTGCATCCACCCTCCCCCTCCACACCATCGCCTAGAGACCCCCTCCTCCCTCCGCAACAACAGTAAAAGAATGTAAAACAAAGGGACATCGAAAGATGGGTCAAAGAGGATTAACTGAGCACACGTAAGTACAATAAAATTATATTGTTGCTTTCCATTTACCTTCGGACAGCGTCTCAAATATGGAATCTCATTCACAAACATTTAAGTGTTAGTCTGTGTAAGCCATACATGTTTTGCCAGGAAGCTGTGTTGGTACTAACAAGTCATTCCAGATTCAGCAAACTACTCATATGCACTCTAAGTGTGCATAACCAGTATTTGTGAATCAGCTGCAGTCAGCATGTGTTCATGAGAATTGAGGATTGCATAACTGGCGCCTAAAACTACAACTAAAATCACATCTCAATATACTAAAAGCCCTATCAGAGAGGTGCCAAAATCACATACTGAGCAAACTGAAGTATTTTTAGAAAAAGCCGTGGATAAAGTAAAAAACAAAATGAAGCCTCTGCTAAGCAGATGCCACAACAACCCATGCCCCACCAAACTCTCTATGCACCCCAGGACCTCACATCACAACAATAGGGACCCTACCCAGACCCCCTACCTAATCTGCCCTATCAGTATCAGCCGCAGGGCCACAGGAGATGGTCAGAGGTTTAATAATAGAGGCAGAGCCCATGTTAACAGTAAAACCCTGGGGGGGGGGTGTCCCCCATTTAGCAACACAATGGGTATCCTCCCCTACATGATCCTCATTTGGATGTTGATGAAAAGAACGGCTTTGTGTTAAAGCCGTTCTGTTTTAAAAGGGGGAGAGTGGGACAAGCATGGATAGAAAGGTGCTAATGTACTATAGTAGCAAATTTGAAAGGAAATATTTCTTTTATTTAGTTGCTGGTGGGCATTTCAGGACTCCATACCATCACAAGTCATCACATTTTCGTTCTTGGCCAGTTCTTCCTTGGAAAAGAGGTTTTTAAATCTCAATGGGATTTTTATCTGGTTAAATAAAGGTAAAATAAACAGGAAAAACATCACGTTTTGTTTTATTGTAGACAAATACAAAACTAGAGTATGTGCACAAAGCTGTCTTTTCTTCGTAACCCTGTGGTCCATAGACAACGTAGGAATAGGTCATCCGGCTTGTGTGAAACATGTAGCCGCTATAAGAAAGGCTGTAGAAAAGACATTGCACCTGACAATGGGCAATCAAACCACTATTCACACAACACATGGAGTTAAAGCCTTTCTTGACTCAAAGTTGGAAATCTAGATAAGAAAGGAAAATAAAATTTGATGGAAAAACCCACACTTATTTGTGGAATGGCTGACACACAGGGATCCTGAGGCTCCCCATGAATCTGTTTCTTTTATAAAAGGAAGCCAAAAGGAGGAACGCCGTGGAGCAGGAGGGGCCAATGCACCCACAATGGAAACAGTGATGGCGAGACCGGCCGCTGGGAGGGGAGGCACCCATGATCCACACCAACTACGGAAAAACTGGACTGCATGCTTAAGACTAAAACAGATAAGTGAACTTACTTCTACACATATACAGAAAATTAGCAAAAATTAAATTTTTAGAAAATAACAGACATCTTCCATTTACCTGACTCTGAGGTTCAAGGTACTTCGATTAAATTCATATGGTGCAGGTGCATGTAAAGTAGTAACTCCGGGTAACAACATACAGGACTTTTCAAAGTCAGAAAAAGTAACAGTTAAATGCTGCAAATGGCAAGCTACCAGTAGAATACTTATCAATATCTGTAAAAGTAGCATTGTACCCCATGTACTATAGGCAATTGAACGGATCTGATCCAAATTATGAACAACCATTATTTGCAAACCCATCCTCCAGAATGGTCATAAAACTTGGACTGGTAAACAAGGGAATGTGTGAAAGCATCCATTGTCCTAACTGAAGAGGATAAGAGACATTTCAACCTATGGGGGGTTCCACACATCCCGCTGGTTAGACCCAAACACATGGATTGGGAAATGTTGGACATGTTGTCACCTCTACTAGGGAATATAGCCATCCATGGAAAACCAACACCTGACCTTAACATAGAACATTCTCCTAAATTAGAAACATGTGCTTTGTCTCTTAACTGGGTAACCACAGCACAAAAGGCTGTGCACACTGACGCCCAGAAATCTCCTACATGACCAATCTTAACATTAACAAACAAGGGGATGAGAAAATTTGGAGCAAATTCTAAATTTGTTATGGTAAAAGGTTCTGTTTCTGTTAGGTCTAATAAAAGGAGCAGAGTATGACACTATAGACCATATATTCAGAAGCCCAGAAAGGTGTTAACCAGGTTATAAAAACTAAAAGCAGCAGATGTCATATCATCATCAGTCCTGTAGGAAACACCCTGATGACACAGAGCCTGCAGGAATTAACAAAGCTCTAACTCTTGGTGCTCGTTGTATGCCAGGATCACATATATTGATAAATGAGCTGAACCTCCAAATGCAATTTTCCACAGTGGTAGTCATCAGCAAATCTTGCACATCTCATACCTCCTCATAGAAACCAATTGCTGAGTCCAGAGGAAGAGCTGAATACCCCAAAACGGAGGATGATGACGAAGAAGACCATTGCGCTATTACTGATTATTTGTAAACACAATGTGCTACTGATAATACATGAATCATACATAGCTCACCACGCACACATAGGGGTGTGAGACTTATAGTATTCTTGCGTTATTATTTACATCATGCTAATTGCGGTTAGGTAGTCAGGATAATTGTGAAGGTTACAAGCTCTAGAGGCACAAATACAAGCATGGATAAGGATGTCTCCTAACTTTGAACGATTTTGTTTACTACCTACTTACACTGCAACACATAGGTCTCATCACCCAACTCACTTATCACTACACAACTACTGCTTGTAGTTTGCATATAGCCGAAAATCACACACTCAAGGCTAATGGGAGATAACTTACAACAGCACATTGTCAACTACAGATGTAGTGAATAGGGATAAAATGGTACAGGCTCCAGCCATTGCAGTGACAACCCCTCAGGCCATTATTGATCCTGTCCCGGCCGAACCCTTTGTATCGGCACCCAAGCAAAGGTGTAGGGTGCAGGGAAGGTGCATGCAGGGGGGGCACCAGACCATCACGACGTGTGCCTGTGACATAGAAAAGGAAGTCGTAGGGCTAGTGACTGTACGACTCCAGTCCCTAGGAGAAGGATGGACTGGTACCCGTGCGCACCCATCGCACCTCCAGCATCCGGGGTGGAGCCAGATCAGCCACAAGGAGGAGACAGCATTTTCTGCATCAACACCAGCCTCTCTACCTCTGTCTACTGATTGTAAACCGGTGGGTGGCATCCTTGGGACAGCATCACTGAACTGTTCACTGGCTGGTCTGGATGCTGTCTACTCTCTGCTGCATCCACCAGACTGTCCTATAAACCTCATGGGATGAGATGTGCCTCTGAGAGCGGAGGCACACAGTTGTTTTGCTTCTAATGGTACCGGTGTGTGTCTACGAGATGGGACTGTGCTCCACAGCTGCGGACACAGGAAGCAGACACAGAGGAAGGTCAAACCCCTGTCGCAACCGTGTGATGACTGCAGCTGAACAATGCAAGCCCTGGCAAATGTCAACTGGTGGACAAAATGTTTCGTGGGCTTCGTGGATTGACCCTGTTCGACCTTATGACCCCCACATGAACCACTCCACCGGACAAAGAACTATTCACATGATGATCAGGAGGAGGTCTCGGTGGGGGTGCAGGACTTGGTGAACAAGGACAATTATGTGACTGCAGTTCATCTGGACAAAGACGTGTTGCCTCGGTATGCCCTCTTAGACATTGCTGCACTGCGCTGAGAGGTCCGCAAGGGTATCAGAACCAATGGTGCAAACCTATCTTGGGTTGACTGACTGGGCTGACACACAATGTAGGGACCTACCTTATTCACCATCTGCTAACCGCTATCGTCTCTCACACCATCTATGGTTGACATGATAAAATCATGTCAAAGGGGGGAATGAAAGAGTTATGAAAAGTTAGAGTGCCAAAATAATAACTCTGTAGGTAATCTCCCATTATGCTCTACACATATTCTATACATATTCTGTTTGCATTCTTATGAACAAATATGTTGTGTCAAACTATAGTCTGAAGTGGTAAGCAACCACCATCTGATAAACAGGAATTAGGCAGAGCTATAGAGCCCTCTCTCTCTCTCGCTCTCTCTCTTCTTTTAGTCGGGTCTATTACAATAGTTACACTCCCAAACCAACACTCACACACACACTTTTGTTGTACATCTCAGGAGATAGTTAACGTGAATAGCAGATGGCCTTTTCACGTCAGAGTTAAACTGGCCAATCAGACGGTTGCGTACAATACCATCCTGTTGTATGGGGTTGATCCAAACCAACCCGAGAGGATGAATGTAAGTTGCACCCGGAAGTCGGGATCAGTCTGGCGACACTCCCGAGGGGGCTGCGTCCTGCTGAACCCAGCACTGCTTGCTTTACATGTGACCTCTGAATAAATGTTGCATCTTTGAATTGAAGAATTCTCCGGCTTATTCTTGGATCTTTCAATCAAAGAATCGGGATTTTAACAAATGGAGGCATGTATTACACCACTTTGCTCCTTCCTCGAGCTCCCGGGCGAGCCGCCCATTCCGTGACCAAGATGGTGTGAAGCTTTCCACACCTACATCACCATGTTCGGCCTGGGTAAGCTTGACAAGTTAAGAGCATGTGCGCTACTTGTTCACAACTTCAGGATTGAGGGCCAGCATGTCCTGCGCACACTGGGGGCTTCGGACTCTTTTGAAGACGATGTCGAGCTGCTAGCAAGCCACTTTCATAACACTTTCATAAAAGTGTAGAAATATCCTAGGTGGACAATATATAAAGGTGAGGTAATTTAAATAAAGAAAAAAGGAAAATTGCAAATTGGAATAAATAAATAAGTAAATACATAAATAAATAAAATAAAAATAAATGAATATATAAATAAATAGAAGTTGTGGAGATGAGCATTGTGGAAGTGAGAGTGGACAGAAAATGAAAAGGGAGGTTTGGTTTTAGAGAATTCAATTCAATTCAATTCAATTCAACTTTATTTATATAGCGCCATTTCACAACAACAGTCATCTCATAGCACTATCAACTGTAGGGGGGACCATATTTTCAGAAAAATTGAAAGCCGATGAATTGTTAAAGTTTTGTGCAGGACATAAAAGAAAATATGGAGAAACAATTGTAAGAAGGAAAGAAAATACGTTAAGAATAAGAGACTCATGCTGCAACGGTGAGAACAAAAGCAAAATAATCAAACACAATAAAACGGAAAAGGACAAAAACACGCTGTTTAATGGCTTGTCTGTTTCTCTATTAATCTGAGACGATGGTCGTGGCTGTGGATCACCTCCTTTCCCCCAGCGACTGTGTGAGTCCCTCTTCAGGCCCACTGGAATTGGCTGCATCCACCCTCCCCCTCCACACCATCGCCTAGCGACCCCCTCCTCCCTCCGCAACAACAGTAAAAGAATGTAAAACAAAGGGACATCGAAAGATGGGTCAAAGAGGATCAACTGAGCACCCGTAAGTACATTAAATTATATTGTTGCTTTCCATTTACCTTCGGACAGCGTCTCAAATATGGAATCTCATTCACGAACATTTAAGTGTTAGTCTGTGTAAGCCATACTGTACATGTTTTGCCAGGAAACTGTGCTGGTGCTAAGAGGTCATTCCAGATTCAGCAAACTACTCATATGTTCTCTAACTGTGCATAACCAGTATTCGTGAATCAGCTGTAGTCAGCACGTGTTCATGAGAATTGAGGATTGCATAACTGGCACCTAAAACTACCACTACAATCACATCTCAATATACTAAAAGCCCTATCAGAGAGGTGCCAAAATCACATACTGAGCAAACTGAAGTATTTTTAGAAAACGCCGTGGATAAGGTAAAAACCAAAATAAAGCCTCTGCTAAGCAGATGCCACAACAACCCATGCCCCACCAAACTCTCTATGCACCCCAGGACCTCACATCACAACAATATGGACCCTACCCAGACCCCCCACCTAATCTGCCCTATCAGTATCAGCCACAGGAGATGGACAGAGGTTTAATAATAGAGGCAGAGGCCATGCTAACAGTAAAACCCTGGGGGTGGGGGGGATCCCCATTTAGCAACACAATGGGTATCCTCCCCTACACTTTCATATCCCGGATAGCGTGATTATCCGGAGGATTTGCTTTTGGCACTGTCCCTGTCAAATAAACTAATCTACTACTACTACTACATCAACGTGTGGGTGAGCCAATACATCAGTTTGTAGCTGACTTGAGGCAGGTAGCTAGCGAGTGTTGTTTTGGGCCACTGGAGGATGAACTGGTATGTGACCAGCTTGCAGAACACACAAGTAGCGCTGCTATACGGGCTAGGCTACTCACGTTGCTGAGCGACCTAGCACTAGCCAGGGCTGTTGAGCTAGCTCTCCAGTTGGAAGCTGCCGGGGCCTTCTGCCGTGGAAAATGTAAGCGGACTCGGATAGCGAGGATAGCTTGGACGACGACACTACGGAATCCAATGCTGCCAGCTGAAGGTCTGCCCCGGGAAAACCCCTTGACAAGAGTTGCGGGTTCGTGATGCACCAAAATAAGGCTTAGGACTGCCCGGCTAGAGGGAAGCGTTGTTGCAGATGTGGACGCTTGAACCAGAGTGTGCCGTGTATCTGAGCCAGATAGCCCACTGAAGAAATCACTCCGCCTGCCCCCAACAACCATCCGTACGGTGTGTCCCAGTACCAACGGGTACACTTTCTGTGCAGTGGAACTAGACGGCATGGAGATACCGCTGCTGCTTGACACAGAGAAGAAGGGGTCATTGCTGAATTGGGCCACGGTGAGGAAGTTTTTCCCCCATTACAGAGTAAGTGGTAACCCAGCCCCTGTATGGTTATGGAGGTGGCAGGCTGTGCACAGTTGGGACGTTGGAGTTAATGGTTCGGTACAAGTCTGCGACGATGGCTGACTTCACATTCCATGTGACTGCCTGAGGCGACAACATCATGGGCTGTGATTTGTTTTACGGACTGCGTTTCACCATTAAAGACGATGCTGGGGAAGAATAGTCAGGTTGTGGCCAGTGGTCGATGATGACGTTGTGTAGGATGAAGGACTAACGGACACCATGGCGGTCAAGCAGGACCTGGCTCACTCAGGTTCGGTGCAGGAGGGTCTCAGTGCTGGCGCTCATGAAACGGTAGAGGTGACGGCGAGGCACCTGCACTGGCGATTGACGCCGATGTGCTAGCCCCTGATTCCTCCGGAGCTTGGCCGCAGAGGGATGGAGGATCTGCAGCTATGATGGCAACTGCTACGACGGCTTCAGAAGAGGACGGGGCCAGACCGATGAGCATGGGAGTACTGCCTGTTCAGTAGCACCATGTCAGGCTGAGCCAAGCCCCTCTTAGGGTTATGGACTTGGTTTGGGTTTGAGGAAAAGAACTCCACGGCGAAGATGGGCCAGACGACAGCCAGCAAAACATCAGGAGTGTCTGTGCATAGTGGCTAAACTGGGCGCAGCATACTTCCAGCTGTCTGATGGCTCGGCGAAGCACGCCAATCAGCTTTGGCGTGTCCGGGAAGGGGCTTCTGGTGACGGGGCTGAACGAGAGCGGGAGTCGGGTGGTGATGAGGAGAGGCACTTTCATCTGGGAGATCAGCCATTGTCCCGGGGGCCTGCTGCTTCCAGGGGCACGCTTGCTGAGGGGCTTTCCTGGGCCCCCCTATGCCAGTTCTGCCCCTCCTGCCCAAGGGACAGTGCTGTAAATTTTGTGTAATAGTTGTGATGTTCGATTGTGTATGCTGTAAAATGGGGTTGCTTTGTGTGGTTTTATTAGTTGAGGAACACGGCAATGATTTTAGTTTATTAATGGAGTTTTCTTTAGCTTATCAGGTGGCAGAATAATCCACCGTGCCGTGTGGGCAGGATGGTAGTCCACCCGTCCGCCCTATTTTAGGTTTTGTTGTGTGAATATGTTCAGCCATTTAGATACATCAGTTTTCGTTTTGTCTGTGTGAGATTCGGGTCCTAAATTGAGGGGGGGGGGCTGTAATTGAGTGAGTGGTTTTGGACTTTTCTATGGGGGGAGGAAATGTGGTGTTAGTATTTGGCACCTTATTGTGAAGTGCGGTGTAGTGGCGGGCACTTCCTGTTCCGCCACTGCACCGGCCTATAAATAGTAGAGGGCATCCATGATGCGGCCTCTTTGACCGGTGCCCTCTGTCTGGTGCCTACTGTGTGCCTGCTGTTCTGACATGCTTTAATAAAGCTGTGTTCGTCCAGCCATCTGGCTTCATCCTTTATTAAGGTATTTTACCATACATAACATTATCGTTTATATTGGGACACACCCAGTTTCTCCTTGTCACCGCCCCGGCTCTCCCCCGCAGTGCGCCAGGTCGGTTCCGGTGGTTAGCACTACAGCAGCTAACAGCAAGCTAATATTTTGCCACTACTTCTGTGGAGCCACTACTTCTGTGCTAGGGATGTGGGACGTTTTCCCCACCATGCTGCGTCAGAAAGGAAAGCCCTCTAACCTTGTTTTAATAGGATGCAAGTAGCATTAACACCATCTCTCTCTAATTATAAAACGGCAAATGCTAAATGATGATGCTAACTTGTTGCTAATAGGAAACATTTGTATCAGACCATCGTTCTGGTTTAAATCATTGCAGAGCTTAATTTTGTCTGAAAAAATATTACTAAAGCTTCAAAAGTGATTGACAGTGGCCACATACACACTAAATAAATAATAAATAAATGAAAATGTGTCGGAGGAACAAACTGGCTCTTAATGTACTGTAACTTGATTTCTAGTAATTTTTAATTAGTCAAGTAGTGATAATGAATAAAGTTGAAGTCATCTCAAATGCACATTAAAAAACAATTTCTTAACACTGCAAAATTAAGAGGGGAAAAAGTGCATAAAATTAATGACAGATGAATCTGTACAATTGATTTTTTTCAGTATGTAATTTAAAATGTAGAAAAAGAGATGGCTCTTTTATTGGTTATTGTATACAAACAGAATTTACCAGAAATGTATATCGTGATATATATCGTTGTTGTCAAATAAGAGTACTTATATCGTGATATAAAATTTTGGTCATATCACACAGCCCTAATTACTGATTATTAAAAACAAATACAACCAGACAACGTAAAAATCATAGGAATCTGCATTAAGTGACTATTACTGGTGATGCATTTATCTAATATAAAGCAGCTCTTTGCAGATACAGTGTTATTAAGAGTTAGCACAGACGGAACCCTCTAAAAATGAGAAATGATGGATTCGCTCCAGCTTGCCAATGCTGCGGGCCCTGTTTGGTTTCAGGGCCGGTGAAGTGTCAGTGGTTTAATTTTATAGTACGTAGTTTTCCCTGATTTCCCTGCGGAACAGCGCGCTGTTGGAGAATGCGGAACATCTGCCGCCACTCAGAAAGAGATACATATAAAAGCCATCACTTCTATCAGTGCTAGTTGCACTCAAGTCAAGAAAGAGGGAGCCAAGCACACATTAGATTCGACCCCCCCACCACCACTATCACCACCACACACACACACATCTCATGCTGGCTCGCAGGAATTGGCAGTCAGAAACCTATTAAATTATCCTGTGTTGTTGCAGCATTTATAGCATTTTAAATATGAGCCCCAAGGCACCTTTGGCAAATGGCATGCTATCAAACTATGAAGAAAACCTGCAAACTTTATAGCATGGTGCTATTATTAAATTTGAGATAAGGAGTACTATTATTTTTCATTACTGCGGTATAGGACTTCAAGACAAACCCATCTTTGTGGGGTCTTAAAATGAAAACTACCTCAGAGGGTCAGATTTCAGTGCTAAATTTGCCCCCCCCCCCCTATGAAAATGAAAGTATTTGATTTGGTTTTTATTTGCCAAGAAAAACTAGGAAAATGTTTATTCTGAGAGTTCTGATTTAGTTCAGACTGAACAATATTAAAACAGATAGTCACACTAGAAAAACACAAGTGCTCTACATGTCTGCATTAAATTTATTTTAATTGTTTTCTTGATGGTATCACTGCTAAACAGAAATACATTCTATGAACCCTTGTGTTTCCTTCTAAATTCAATTCATAAACACAAAAAAGCAGCATCACATTGTACAGACTGCCTTTATACTCATGCACAGTCCTCCACAGAATGCAATCTCATAATGGCACAATTCAAAAATGAAATAACCGCTTTCTTTTTTATTGCATAAACAACTTTAATCATGTCTTTTCTGTTGTTGTTCAGCTTTATTGCATCATGATTGTATTTCTTGATAGCTTTGCCTGCTTCTCTGTTATTTATCCAGTGTGTTTTTCACCGAGGGTATGCAGTTCTACTCCTGGGTAGAATTGAAGTCATTTAGTCTATCATGACTGCTTTCATTTTTGGCAAATCAGACAGTGGAAGCCTGCAAGTCATTAGATGAGAATGAAGCAATAGACTATGAAATGTAATGTATACAGAGAGGGGAAAGCAAACAATGACCTTGACGAAGAAAAAAAACCCAATGAAAATGAAGGTTAGTGTCGCTGCAAAGAACATCTTATCCAGAGTAGTGAACACTTATCTATGCCCAGAGGATGAGTGCCAAAAATGTCAGGAGTCTGCTTTGGTTTAGTTGCTTTATTTCTTTTATTTTCTCCAAAGTTTTTTATTTATTTCTGGAAAAACAGACAATACCAATCTAAACATCCAATAATACATATAGCTAGACATGAAAATGTGAGTGCAAGTAAGTTTGTATCAGATCACTTTTCTATTTTCTATAGATAAATAAAGCTCACAGAAATAATCATCTTTCTGTATAACAATTCGTATCAACACCACAATAACTGATACATCAAAATTAGCTGAGGATTCTCAACAGATCATGGCATTTCTCTTTCATTGCAATTCTCCAACTTTGAGTGCTAGATCAGTATTTTGAGCCACAGACCCCTTTTTTACATTGAAAAAATCTTGCAGCACCCCACCCGTCTACAATGTTATAAAATGACACACTGTGGCCTATTACAGCATATCTGTCTGTTTGGTGCTGATGGTTGCCAAAATCGGGATGTGGTGTCTGAGGGAGGCCGTGACACCCTCCCGCCTAGACGGCGCTGTGAGCCCAGGCATGCCGGCGCTTCTTCTGGACCTCTGCTTGACCACGCCCTTCTGCAAGACAGGCCTTCCGTCAAGAGGAGGAAGAAGAAGAAAAGGGACTGCCTTTGTGCTGCTGTCCACTGGCATGGAAGAGCCAATTCAGGTGCCAATGCACAACAACAGCAAGTTGTTTGCAATGTTTTGGACCAGTTAAGAAGGGAAATTGGACAATTTCCCCAGGACCCTGAATGTTCTCTCACAGGACCTCTGAATTCTGAGGAGCCATGGTTGAAAAATAGTGTGCTAGGCATTTCTGATGATATAGATTTGCAACTTAAATGTGCATTCTTTTACAAATGAAAACCACATAGAACATCTGTAAACACTTGTCAACAAATAAGACTTAGGGCATGCAGTTATTAGCAACAGTAGACTTTTCATCCCTTTCGCCCGTACAGTCAAATGATATCACCATAGTCACTTCTAGCACTAGTAAGTGCACGCATGCTTGGAGGTGTCAGCTTAACCCTCCTTTACACAGAAATGGAGATCATTAAGAGATTGCTGAGTGATGGAAAAAAAATGACCAGCTCTCTCAACAATTTATAAATGATCCATCTACGATTACCAAGATCTCTCACTGATCTTCAGTGATCTACTGTATGTGGTCCTCCAAGTTTTGACTCAGTCCAAAACGATGTCTCAACGATCACCAAAGGGAAGCGATCTGTCAAAAACTCAATGATCTCTCAGCGATCTTTCAGTGAATGCTATTGATGTTTCATGATCCTTCACTGATCCTGCAGCCATCTTTACCTTCAGAGGGGAAACATTTGGCTTTATTGAAAGATCGCAGAAAGATCACTGAGAGGTTGCTGAGAGGTTATTGAGAGATCAATGGGATTGTTGAGCATTCAAGAAGAGCTCAACGATCTTATTGATCTCTCAGCAATCTTTTAATGATCCCTCAATGATCTCTCTTGGTCTTTCAGTGACCTTTCAAGGATCTTTAAAAGATGTCTATAGATCACCATGAAAATCACACAACAATCACCCAATTATTTACACAGAAACTGCTTTTTCAAGGCTTTTGGAGATTTTTGAGAGATTGGGCCAATTTTTGATCTTGCAATGGTCACCCAACGATCTCCATCTGTGTAAAGGGGTCGTCACAGGACTAAAGAGGTCATTAAGGAAATTATAAAGATTTACTCAAGCTTTTCATAGCTGGCTCTAAGGAAAAGGGTGTTTGGTTTTTCTTAACTGGGTGAGGCACATTATTTCTTCTGCAAATCTACAGGGTTGACATAATCCACGATAAAAACAGTAAAGCATTTCTCAAACTGTGTTTATTTTTGCCCAGAATGCGATGGCCTTTGGGAAATATAAACTTTGGTTCCTTGCTCTGCCTTGTTTTATTCCTGTCTCTTAGTTCTGGTTGTAGTAACCTTTATATCTTCCCTTAAGCAGACACGTGTTTATATGATGGTCTCATCATTCACTTCATTATTCATCAGCCAGGTCTACTGTTGCAATGAGCAAGATTATTCAGGCTGTATTCCATGTCTGGCTAAGTCAAAGATTGTTGTTAGGGAAATTATGGGATGTTTGAGAGAAAGTTGTCATTCTTGACTGTGACACCCTTCCTCATCTGACCACCACCCTTCATTTGCTGGCTCAGGGTTCTAGTTGATTGTGTTTTGGATCGATCTCACACTCTCTCAGTTAAAACACAGGCTCTGCTGGAGGTCCTGAGATGCATTTACAAATGTCAGATTGGTCATGGTGCAGACTGGGAAAGGAAAAGACAAAACAAATAGACAGCTGGTTCCAATTATGGTTTTACTAGGCGCTGATGGGCCAGTAATTACAGGATTAGAGACGTGTAACTGCACACAGCTTTGGGTGTTGCTCTCCAAGTTTGGAGAGGCAGAGAGACTGGAGCAGACTGGAGCCAGAAAAGCTCAACCAATAATGTTTGCACATTACAGCAGCAAAAGCCCTGTACGTCAAACATTGTGTCCATTGGCCAGACATCTGCTGAAGCTGTGGCTCTGACATTTGTGGAGTTTCTCCGAGGGCTCATTCCACAGTGAATAAGATCATCTCAAGCCTTTAAGCTTTTCCCTTTATAGTCAAGAAGTATGATGTAGAATTGTGGCAACAGAGGCCCAGCAGGAATTAATGTACAGATGTTTATAAAGATGTTCAAACAAAATTTTAGGAAAAGACACTGTCTAAATGAAAACAGCATAAACTGTTGTATACATTAGATTTAACTGGCACATAATTGTCATGAGCTGAGCAGGCGGGAACTACCATGCTTAGCTCCTTGTTTTTTTTTCCTCACATTTGTTTATTTATTGTATTTTGCATTTCTGGTCATTAAGGTATTATCTGTATTTATCCTCGTTTATTATTTGCCCTTATTTTAGTTCTGGCCCTTAATTTGTATGTTTGCCTGTATCTTTTGTTCCTTTGCTCCTTAGCCTGCCAGTGTGATCTCTCTCTCAGGTTGGCGGCTGTCGGTGTGGACTTCCGGATTGTCACTTTGTCCTTGGGCGGTCCACCTGTCAGCTGTCAGCACTAAGCACTTCCCCCGGTCACGTGACTCTCAGCTGCTCTTGATCCGTCATCACTCTCACTGCCTGTTTGAGCCTTGTTCCACCGTTTGCTAATTGCTGGGTCATTTATTCATCTGTCCTCATCCTGAGACGGCGTTCTCATGGTTCTCTGTAAACGTAAGTCCAGCTCTGCTGGGAATCCATAGTTTCCTTATTTATCCCTTCGTATGTCCAGCTCAGCTGGGAATTCGTAGTTTCCTTATTTTTCTTCATATGTCCAGCTCTGCTGGGGTATTGTAGTTACTCGTCTGTTCTGTAGTGTGTGTTCTTTATGTGTGTTCTTCATTAAATATGCAAACTCACTGCCTGCATTTGGTGTTTTCTGTTTGCCCCTTGAATGGGCCAATCATGACAGAATGACCCAGCCAATTCAGACGCCAGCAGCAGTGTAGTGTGCCTTTTTTCTTTTCCTTTAAGTTCCCTCCCATATTTTTTTTATTAGTCCAGGGCTTTTTGGAATGTCTGCCATTCTGGACTTCCATGTTTTTGGACTGAGCGAGGAGGAATGTGGGGTGGCAGAACTGATTCTGGGTTCTGTCTCTGGGGCTCACGCCTCCCACACTCCAGAGGAGGCTCTGGGACATTTGGACAATGCAGCTCGGGTAGCTGAGGCATATCCCAGCCTCTGGAGCTACCCGGGTCTCACAGTGCTCCTCACCACCATGTTGGAGTAAGCGGGTGGAAAATTCCCCTTCTGCCTCACCTGTGCCGACGAAGAAATGTCCCCGGGTGCGGAAAGCTTGCTCACCCCGTCAGGTGCCTGTGTCCTCGCCCACCCGCCAGACAACCCCTGTTGGTCCCGAAGAAGTTTCGTCTGATCCCGCCGCAGCTGCTACCATCACGCCCCGGGAAGTAAGGCAAGTTCATTTACATTCTTTCATAACCCACAATGAAGTGTCTTGTCTAATTCCCGGTGGTGGGGCTCAGCAGCAGCTCCATTCTGCTGAGTCTCTACCGCCAGCTGTTGTAACATTTCCCTCACCTGCTTCTCCTGTTTCCCTTGGGTGTCCGCCGGTCCTGGGAGGGAGCCGCCAGATGACGGAGGGGTCTGCAAATCCAGAGGGTCCTGGTCCGGCCCTGCAGCCTCGCCTAGCTAGGGAGAAGAGCGCTCCCTGTGTCCCAAAGCCTGTGCTGACAAAAGGGCATCCCCTGGTTTCGGTGTTGCGGGACCCGGTACCATTGGTGAGGCGGGCTCTGGTTCTGGTACATGGGGCTAGGGGGCCACCCGCGTCGAAGTCTGCGCCGACGTATCAGCGTCCCTGGGCTCCTGCCAGATGACCTCCACCGTTCCAGGGAGATGTTAGTCTGGTCCAGCAGCAGCTGACATCATCACACCCCAGGAATTCAGGCAAGAACTTCTCCATTCTCTTTCACTCACTAATGAACAATCTTGCCTGATTCCCGGTGGTGAGACTCAGGCGTTGCAGCCCCCTGAGCTCTCACCGCCTGCTGCTGACACCATTTCCTCACCTGCTCTCTCCGTGTCTCCTCCTGTTCCCCCTGAGCATCTGCCAGTCCCAGGATTGAGCCGCTATTGGTGAGGCGGGCTCTGGTTCTGGTACATGGGGCTAGGGGGCCACCCGCGTCGAAGTCTGCGCCGACGTATCAGCGTCCCTGGGCTCCTGCCGGATGACCTCCACCGTTCCAGGGAGATGTTAGTCTGGTCCAGCAGCAGCTGACATCACCACACCCCAGGAATTCAGGCAAGAACTTCTCCATTCTCTTTCACTCACTACTGAACAATCTTGCCTGATTCCCGGTGGTGAGACTCAGGCGTTGCAGCCCCCTGAGCTCTCACCGCCTGCTGCTGACACCATTTCCTCACCTGCTCTCTCCGTGTCTCCTCCTGTTCCCCCTGAGCATCTGCCAGTCCCAGGATTGAGCCGCTAGAAAATGGCTCAATCCTGGGACTGGCTGGGACTCAGCTTGAATTAGGTATACGTATGTCCTGAGACATACGTGTTACGGAAGGTCCATACTGTCAAAGCAAAACCTAATCTGAGTAAACTTATTGTAAAATTTGCTCGTTTTCTACTGTCATGTGTGACAATTGGATGGCTTTATTTTTCTCAAGATAATTTAGGTCAACTAATTGTGCTTATTTAACCACTTGCACTCCGTTGTTCCGCAGGCGGGCAAGTCTCTGCGTCCTAGCGCGCACGAGAGCGCACTCGTGCGCCCTCGGACGCATGACGCATGATAAGGATATTGATGGTGGTGATGTAGGTGGTGTGGCCTCCAAGCGCCACTGAAAAAAAAAGCTGCAGACACAGCCGCGAACAGATTAGTTCATCTGATTGACCTCTCATTCGACTAATAAGAGCCTTGAATTGGGTTTCTGAAACCTTGAAGAACCAATGAATGAAAACCTAGGAAGGAGGACCCACCTACTGTGAATGCAGGAGCCAATTGAAGCACAGAAGTTCAGGCTGGGTGAAGAGAGATTTACTGTTGCAGCTGATGAAAAAAAAGGACGCTGGACGAACTTGCTACAGACCCAGCAGCATGGAGATCACCCACAAGTGGGACCTGCACTCATTCCAGCAGAATAGACGTTTAGGATTCTCTTCCGTCATCATAGACCGACGGAGGCCGACGACAAAAGTCGTAAATCATTCACCAAAACCGCAATAATGGAATCATGTTTTGACCGGGATCCACGAGCGGACCAGCGTCGCGTTCGTCTGACAATGGGGAAGAGAAGTTCGCCAGGACTCTGCTGCTGTGAAGAGGTAAGGTGTTATAAGCTAAATTTATTATTTATCCCTGAAAATTGTAATCAAAAAATGACTTTTGACCGATCGGTAAATTACAACTGTACGGCGCACGAAGTACGAAGTGCGTGCGCCGCGATAAACGGTTCATTTGCCGTGTTCGGACCGTGAACGCCCCCCGCTGCAGAAGAGGAGCGGGGGGGGGTGGCGTTCATGATCCGAACGCCCCCCGGTCCACGGGGGGAAGCATATGAGTCTATTCCGTCATGTAGCGATGGCCGTCTTCTGTAGCGAGGGGGGGAACCCCCCCCCCCCACACACACACACAGACACAGCCCTGAATGTGACCTTTCATTAGAGCCTAAAATGAAGATTCTACATTGAATTATTCAAAAGTTAGACGTTTTTCCAAACTGTGCCATTTGGCACAGTTTGGCACAGTTCCAAAACGCCTGGGAACTACCTGAGAACAAAGCTGTGTAATATATTCATTTTTTGTGGTATTGTTACCAAATTTGGATCTCAGCTTGATAACACTTGGTTCTACATTTCTGTTGCATTTTCCACCCGGATTGGACATCTGTGTGTTATTTGCAAGCATTTGTATCCAAAAAAACACCGTGGCCAAATTTATTTTCTTCAAGTTCAGTATGTTTAGATGACTGTAACTCAGTGGCCGGAGCACGTAGAGAGATTATGATTTTTTTGCCAAAAAATTCAAAGTGTTTTCTTTTAAATGAGACCAACCCTATGAAGATGCTGCAAAGGGTTGAATAACAGCTTTCGATTTACTTTGGGCACGTTATTTTTTGGCATTTTTAGGAAAATTGCCCGGAGTGCAAGGGGTTAACATACAGTTCAAAAGCCAATCGGATTATACATCACTATGCATGTTTACTGAATTCTGACATGAAGAGTAAATGTGGATGTAACTTGTTGAGTGTTTTATAATCACCATTTTTCTTTATGAAGAACTGGACTTCTGAGATGCTGAGCAGCACAGATATGATATTGCATACAACATATTATTGCTGTCAACCCAAAACTGTAGCAGATAGGTAAGTGTGTCACAGATGGGATCAGCTCGCCGTGGGATCATGGTAAACCTCCTAGAGAACGCCATGAACAAGCCTCTCGTATGTTGCCCATCACTCCTGCTCACCTGTTCTAGGAAAACCTGCTTGTCTGCCAGTCTGCTCTTTGGTTCGCGCACGCTCCCCAAACAACTTGCCACTTGAGAGAGCGGGCCCTGCCAGACAGTGCAGACTCAGCACGCTATGCCCTTTGACGCTGCACAGAGCCTGGGACTCTCACCTGCCTTAGTCACCTCAAAAAATCTAAATGTTAAAACTAGGCCTGCAAAGTAATAGCTTATCAGAGCGGGCAGGATTTTAACAAAAAGGGATAAAAACCCTACATTTTTCACTGTAGAATTGATCCTGCATACTTAATTAGTTTAGGTCTACCTAATTAGTCCTACTTTTAACCATATATCTGTTTTACTTGGCAGAGATTTGCTTACTCAGCCTGTTACTCCATATCCATCACAGATGTGTGCATTTTGACACAGCTCTGCTGTTCTCTGGTTTTCCCCCAGCAGTGAGCATGTGTTATTTTATTTTTTCCAAGCCTTATCTTATCTGAAATGGTAAAGGTGTCTACGTTTAAAGTGTGGAAAACACTATTGCGGGCTATTTCTTAGTGGGTTACATCCTAATTTTAAAAGATTTAAAGAGACTACAGCAGAAACCTTAACCTTTGACCCTGGATGTCTTAAACTGAGTCATAACAGAAAAAAGAGTAACTCACTGAAGCACAAACATGAGGCTGAGATGATCCAAAAGTTTTAAGTGCCACAAAATGTGACTTAACTAAAAGCAAACACAAGAGACCAGAAAATGCAGAAAAAGCCAAAAAATGGACATATCTGTAAAAATTGATCACAGACAGTTAAAAAAAAATAAAAGCTCACTTTCTCTGTAGAGAAAAGCAGAATGTTGCAACTCTCAGAGGAAGTCTTTCCATATTTGGACTGTTGTCCAGTCTTGACGATGCCGTCATGCCGCTTGTATGGACCTGGGGCCTCATGTACAAAGGGTACTTATGCACAAAAACATGGTGTATGTCCTTTTCCTTGGAAAATTTCAGATGTATCAAGAATGAAATGACCGTGGAAATATGCACAGCCCAACACCAAATTCATGGCTGGCGTACGTACATTTCTACTGTTATTGCTCTGTTGGCGACACTTAGAGGTGATGTTGGGAGACTGCATGACGTGAAAATTATTGTACACACCAGAGACACATGATGAACAAACATTCAAGTGCGCGCAATTAGATGAGTGGATATAAAAGCAAGCGCAAAGAAGTGCAGAAAATGCCTCTAATAACAGAGGATTAGAGGATATTGCAAAGCGCACAGTGAGAAGAGAAAGGGTATTTTGAGACAGAAGATTTTCTGGTTCAGGATGATGACTGGCCTGTCAGCTGGTTTGGGTTTCCACGGCCAGTCCTTGTGGAACGTGCCTGTGTGCCCCAAATATCACCCTGTCTTCAAGGCTTCATTAGAACTCAGTGATTTGAGTAAGTGAATTTCTTTTTTTTGCTGATTAAACTACAGTTTCACAGCATTCTATCAAGCTTCCAACTGCCACTGTGTGTACAGTAGTAATGTCAGTAAACACGTGGAAAGTCTGAAATGCAACAGTGTCACCCATTCCCGGCATACTTCATTCATTTAGTAGTGTGTGTAATCTATGTAAGTTGTATATAACTAAAGGATGAGATTTGCATTTTGGACATAAAATATGTACTTGCAGAGTCTATTATGATCTGCTTTCAACTGACAGGTGACTGTGGCTACCCACTAAATAAGTTCATATCTTATTTTTCGTGACTGTTTACCTTTAACCACTTGCACTCCGTTGTTCCGCGGGCGGGCAAGTCTCTGCATCCTAGGGCGCACGAGAGCGCACTCGTACGCATGACGCATGATAGAGATACTGATGGTGGTGATGTATGTGGTGTGGCCTCCAAGTGCCACTGAAAAAAAAAGCTGCAGACACAGCCATGAACAGATTAGTTCATCTGATTGACCTCTCATTCGACTAATAAGAGCCTTGAATTGGGTTTCTGAAATCATGAAGAGCCAATGAATGAAAACCTAGGAAGGAGGACCCGCCTACTGTGAATGCAGGAGCCAATTGAAGCACAGAAATTCGGGCTGGTGAAGAGAGATTTACTGTTGCAGCAGATGAAAACAAAGGACGCTGGACGAACCTGTTACAGACCCAGGCTCACCCAGCAGCATGGAGAACACCCACAAGTGGGACCTGCACTCATTCCAGCAGAATAGACGTTTAGGATTCTCTTCCGTCATCATAGACCGACGGAGGCCGACGACAAAGGTCGTAAATCATTCACCAAAACTGCAATATTGGAATTATGTTTTGATCGGGATCCACGAGCGGACCAGCGTCGCATTCGTCTGACAATGGGAAAGAGAAGTTCGCCAGGATGCTGCTGCTGTGAAGAGGTAAGGTGTTATAAGCTAAATTATTATTTCTCCCTGAAAACTGTAATCCAAAAATGACTTTTGACTGATCGGTAAATTACAACTGTACGGCGCACGAAGTACGAAGTGCGTGCGCTGCGATAAACGGTTCATTTGCCGTTTTCGGACCGTGAACGCCCCCCCCCCCCCCGTTGCAGAAGAGGAGCGGAGGGGGGGGGTGTTCACGGTCCGAATGCCCCCGGTCTGCGGGGGGAAGCCATAGACATATGAGTCTATTCCATCATGTAGCGATGGCCGTCCTCTGTAGCGAGGGGGGGGGACAACCCCCCCCCCCCACACACACACACAGTAGCGAGGGGGGGGAAGCCGCTGTGACAGCGTTGCTGTGGAAACATGCAATGAGTGTAATCCGTCATGTAGCGAGGGCCGAACTCCGTCCTTGGTAGCGAGGGGGGGGACGACCCCCCCCAACACACACACACAGACACAGCCCTGAATGTGACCTTTCATTAGAGCCTAAAATGAAAATTCTACATTGAATTATTCAAAAGTTACAGACGTTTTTCCAAACTGTGCCATTTGGCACAATTTGGCACAGTTCCAAAATGCCTTGGAACAGCCTGAGAACAAAGCTGTGTAAAATATTCATTTTTTGTGGTATTGTTACCAAATTTGGACCTAAGCTGGATAACACTTGGTTCTACATTTCTGTTGCGTTTTCCAGCCGGATCGGACAGCTGTGTGTTATTTGCAAGCATTTGTATCCAAAAAAACACCGTGGCCAAATTTATTTTCTTCAAGTTCAGTATGTTTAGATGACTGTAACTCAGTGGCCGGAGCACGTAGAGAGATTATGTTTTTTTTGCCAAAAAATTCAAAGTGTTTTCTTTTAAATGAGACCAACCCCATGAAGATGCTGCAAAGGGTTGAAGAACAGCTTTCGATTTACTTTGGGCACGTTATTTTTTGGCATTTTTAGGAAAATTGCCCGGAGTGCAAGGGGTTAATTCAACCAGCTGATCAACCCAGCTGGTTACAAATCGATTGATTTATTCATTGTTTAAAATAACATTGTATAAAAGATACAGCATACATTTAAAAACAATGGGATGACACAAGAAAGTGCGCACACTTATTTCCATTGTGGTCCCTGAAAGAGATTGCAACTGGTGTTGTGCCTGGAACCTTCTGCTTTGAAATCTGACACTATAACCACTAAGCTATACACACTCCAAATCAAAGCAATCAGCTGATGCTTCTGAGGACGACTGCAGACGTCAGTCGAAATATGTTAAACTTAAATAAACTTTTCCTTCTTATCCCTGTCTGAATAAAGGAAACAATAAACTAATCTTATAAGGCTGTGAGCAGGCTATTGAATTACCTGTATCTAGAGGACAGTGTGCCAAACAAAATGTTTTTACGTGCCTCTGCCTCATTCCGAAGCACCTCCAACTCACATTCCGTGAAATTCCATTAAATCCATTATTTTTGTTCGTGGATACAGGAGAATCAAACATGTAGCGCTTGTATATATCTATTTGCATACCTATTAGCATATCCAAATGGAGGCGTGCCAAGGGAGGAGTCCGGTATTTCCTCAGGTGCGTTTAATTTCAGGCAGCTCGGTATGTACAAAGGAAATGTGCTTGGATTCCTGCATACGGACGGTTTCATACATCTGGATTTTTTTTGGCTTACGGTGTTTTCTTGATTTAAACGTACGTCATCTTTCAGTAGGTAATCCACGCAAGTCTTTGTACATGAGGCCCCTGGTCCTAACCGGTTCAGATCCAAGATGGCTGACGGGGGCTTTCTCAGGAAGTTGACCGTACATGGGCTGTCAGTCAGAGTAGGGCTTTCCAGCTGTTGTTTTCCACAGTGGCTGTACAGTGAGTCCTTTGTTTTAAGGTGTCCTTGAAGGCTTGGATGCAACACAGTGTGTGCAGCAGGTTGAATGGACTCAAAATTAGGCCTTACAAAGCCATAAGAGGCCAAAAGGTTTGTAAAACATGTAAGTCCAGCTCAACAATTAAGACATTCCATAACCAACCCTCAATCACAGGATCAACTCTCCTTGCTACATTACAAACACTGTGCTCATAGCTGGAAAGCTTCTGTGCTCTCTAATCCACCCTCCAACACTCCTTGCTGACCACCCTTGCCAGCTATACTTCCTTGGTCCCTCGCCTACCTGTTGAGAACCCTCACCAGCCATCCCGCTCTGCAGGCTATAGAAATACCTGTATGTGGTGCTAATGCCGGAGGACAGTGTGCCAAACAAAACGTTTTTATACTGTATGCCACTACCTCATTCAGGAGTGCCTCCAACGCATATTCCGTGAAATTCCAATAAATCCATTATTTCTGATCGTGGATACAGGAGAATCAAACGTGCAGCACTTGTATATATCTATTTGCATCTAATTGCATATTCAAATGGAGGGGTGTCAAGGGAGGAGTCCAGTATTTCCTCACGTGTGTTCAATTTCAAGCAAATTGGAATGTACAAAGGAAATGTGCTTGGATTCCTGTGTACAGACGGCTTTATACATCTGGATTTTTTTTGCTTACGGCGTTTTCTTGATTTAAATGTATGTCATCTTTCAGTAGGAAATCCACGCAAGTCTTTGTACATGAGGCCCCAGGTCATTATTGTTACACATTTCATATAGATGCATTTCATCCATGTGTCTAGAACTACAGTGCAATTTCAAAGCATTACAGATTGTGTTTCAGACTAGCAGCCAGTGAAAAAACAAGGCAGTGATAGTGAGGATATACACAGCTCTCCACTCTTGTCATAGCTGATTGCCATGGAAAAAGAGAATGTGCTCCAAATTGTCCTGCTGGATCATCTCATGGACGGTCCCATCGTGCGCCATAGTTTAGCCTTTCTCTGAAGGCAGAGCTGCTGGGAAGCATATGTTAGATGTGACGCATGGTTGCACTGACAAACTGACAGCGTGGCTTGCATTCATACAAACAGCAACCCCCTACTCTCATAACTGTACACACAAACAAATATACAGGGCCTCTCTCTGAAGTATTAGAATATAGACATACTTGCATTTATCTACACCTACAATAAAACAATATTTGACAACTACACAACAACATATACGTACATTGCACTGTTCCATCCACAGTCACACAAGCCTATTTCCTCAGAAGCACACATTGTCTCAGCCCCCATCCTCAGGGCGAACAATACCATAGCAACCAGCTGGATTACATTCAGCATAACGTGTATTAGATTTGATGGAGTCAAAGTGCTGGCCACAATCTAATTAGAGCTAATGTGTTTGTATTTGTGTTGGGTGTTGCTGATTACAGTCTCTGCGGACAGCAGTAGGGCTGCTAGTCATAAAGGAGTGTGTCCATCAGCATTTTGATGTACTATGTGACGAGCATATGTTGGAGCCGACATGGAGTCATTTCATTCAGCCATCCTGTGTCCACCAGGCGTGATGTGCCATGACAGCCAGACTTAAGCCTCATGGCAAATTTGTCATCTTTTTCAAATCAGGGTTGTATTTATGTTCTCTGTATACCATATACTGAGACAAAAAACATTTGAATTTGATTTACAGTATGTCCAATAAATATTCAACAGAAAAAAGAAACACTAAAAATAATTACTGTAATTAACAATAAGGATCTATTCTTTTTTCCTCAGTTCTTTGGTCTTCGTTGCTTTATACAGTCATGGCCCCTCATCTCTGTCAGACAAGACAATTTCTTCAAGAAAAGTGTTTCAATTAAAAATGCTTTGGGTTGTAAATAGTTTTGGCCAGGACTGTGTAAAGAAATAAATTCCTAAGTATTTCTCTCAAGCTGCACATGTTATGCATTTTCTCCACATGTTGACAATTCCCAGAGGTCTTAAAGTCTGCGACATGCTTTGATCAAAAAAACATCAGGCTTTAATTATTTCAGCCCCATTTTCAACCCATCTTAACAAGGATTTTTTCATGAAGCTTACATGAAGCCCGGAAATGACACCGAATGGCTAACTGCTAAGGCTAAGCAGGTAGACAGCATGACCGTAAGTTTTGGTTATGCTCCACCTCTGCTCTGCGTGTCAATGATGCACGTAGTTTTGGACAAGGCTGCGGCACATGCGACTCTATATATCGTTCATTTTCTTCATCTGCTAGGCCAAGCGTTATCTGCAGTTTCACCCCAGCCCGATAGGTAGCGCAAATGCACTGACGCACCAGCTTATTCAATGGCTATACAAAGTGGAAGGAAAGCAAGCACACATATTACCAACAACAATGGTGACTACACAGAGGTGAGAAGAGGAGCTCCTATATTTACTACCTTTGGCGGAAGAAGCAGCTAAAAAAAGAAAGATACGAAGGTACAATAGTGTGCTTCTGTGTTTCGTCATTTTCATTTTCTTCTTCATCATCTTTGTCTACTTTGACTTTGTATGCTGTCGGTAGCACCACCTCGTGAATGGGAGGTTGGATGCGTAGTCACAAGCAATGTGGTCACAAAATTTAGGCTGCATACATTCACCCGTGGAGCCTAGTAAACTTTAGATAATGACATTCAGTAATTTATGTCACACAAGCCTTGTGCTCGAGGAGACACGCAGAGCAGAGGAAGGGCATAAATAAGCCTGTAGCTGGCTAGCAAGGTGCTAGCAGGCTGATGTAGCCTATTACATTCAAAAGATAACAAAATATGCCTAAATTACATGAGACATATCATTGACTGTTGACTAATGAACCAGGTGGCAACAGGGATGTCTAGTGGGATGACTAGAATTGAAAGAAAATAGTAATTAAAACTGCGGTTGCCAAGCTAACTCCCTAACAGGCTAGCAGTTAAGTAGCACTGTTATTATGGGTTTGGACATTCATTGCCATCCTTCCACCATCATTAAAATGGGTGGACATGATGCTCGGAGGGTCTTATTATTTCAGTGAGCTCAAGTTCACCACAGCCACAGCAAAATCAAAACTGCTTGTTAAGCGAGAGAGAGGTACTGAGTCGAAGTCTGACCCTAAAGTAACCTGTTTGTGGGACAGATAATATATTTAAGTAATGGACCAATGTCTAGGCTCGTAGGAGGGGTACAAGATTACATGAGCAGACAAATAACTGGAGTCACCAGGTAGTTGAACATAAACATGTATTAAATTCAACAATAAGGCAAAAAGACGTAACAAACTAATAGTTTTTTGAATGCAAAAGATGCAGTAGACTTACACAATGGTCCTCTCCGGCATACAACTAGGAACATACCGGTCGCTATGGAGGGTGAGAATATGTATGGGCACATAATCATACCATGTAGGATAACTAAATAGACGGTTATGCTGTTTCATCCCACCTAGCAACAATGCTCTGCACTGTGTGTGTTTATATATTTACATATTTATTCCATCTAGCTACAATGCTCTGCACTGGGTGTGTTTATATTTATATATCTATATATTTATTCCATCTAGCTACAATGCTCAGCACTGGGTGTGTTTATATTTATATATCTATATATTTATTCCATCTAGCTACAATGCTCCGCACTGTGTTTTTATATATCTACATATTATTCCATCTAGCTACATTGCTCCGCACTGTGTGTTTATATACTTGCATATTTATTCCACCTAGCTGCAATGCTCCGTACTGTGGGTGTTTATATATTTACATATTTATTCCATCTAGCTACAATGCTCTGCACTGTGTGTTCATATATTCATATATTTATTCCATCCAGCTACAATGCTCTGCACTGTGTGTCTGTGTGTGTGTATATATATATTTTATAGTAATATGTACATATGTATATTAGCTGCTCTTGCTTGCTTGTTTTTTTTCTTGCCTTCTGATTGTTGCTCTGAGTGTTGCTATCCCTGTGCTGTTGCAATCCTGGAATTTCCCCGTTGTGGGACTAATAAAGGCTTATCTTATCTTATCTTAATAAAAGAACACGAACATTTCAGAATAAATGTTGACAGGAATGAACAGCTCATTTTAAACCAGTCTTTTTTTCCAAAATAAAATAAAAGTCTGTCCACAGTTATTGGTTAGTCATTTTCTGTCATAAGTCAAGATCAGGTGTTTAGTTAGAGCACTTTATAGTCAAGTCACTTAGTCGATTGCAATCCTACCCCACTGGTGCACCGGTGGGGATGAAGAGGTGGGTGGGATCTTCCTCCATTTGTGTCTTGGGAACAAAACCTTCAAGAGAAAAGGAGGTGGTCATCTCAAGGGTGGCTCGCCATCTCCCCTGTCGAGGAGAAATCAGGTTCCAGTCTTCTATCACCGTGTTCAGGGCCTCTTTAAAAAACCTAGCCTGTATGAAACAAGCTATTACCATAGAGATCCTCACACATACTCACTTCATGGCCATAAAAATATATCAAGAATCTCAAATGAACAGTAACACTGTCATTACAAAACAATAGTGTAACGTCGGGGCTGTGTTAAGGGGGCGGGGATTCTCCTGGCATGCTTTGGCAGCGGAGGATTCAAAGGGTGTTATCATTCGTGTGTTCTAAAGTGTTATTGCTGTGTCATTATAACGCAGTTATAATGACACAGCAGTGTTATAAGAAGAATCAGAGCAGTGACTGATCATGCGTTTGTGTCACCCTCAGTGAGACGGAGGTCTGTGGGGATGACCTCCCCTCCTGTCTGTGTTGAGGAAGTGTGTTTAAATAAAGCCTGTTTCGTCAAAGTCATCTCTCCTTTCTTGTGTGAACCCTCACAACGTCACAATAATGGATCTCTCTGCATCTTGTACATTCAATATTGTAGAGTTTTGTTAGAAAAATACCCGATTCTTTGATTGAAAGGTCCAAGAACAAACCGGAGATTTCTTCAATTGAAAGGATGGTACATTTATTTAGAAGTCACATGTAAAGCAAGCAGCGCTGGGTGCAGCGTGACGCAGCTCCCTCTGGAGCTGGTCAGACTGAACCCCGACTTCCGGGTGCAGGTTACAATTATCCCTTTGGGTTGGGCGAGCCAGTACAATGGGATGGGCTTGTACGCGACTATCTGATTGGCTAATCTACCTATGGCGGGAACAGGCCATCCACTGAACACGCCTCTTCATTCTAGAATGTGCTATCAACAGTGTGCGTGGGTGTTGGGTTTGGGTGTGTATCTAATGTGAAAGACCTGACTTAAAAGAGAGAGAGAAAAGACAAGAGAGGGCTCTATACCTTTGTCTCATTCCTGTTATCAATATACCATAACATACTTGTTCATAAGCATGCAAACAGAATTTGTATGGAATATGTGTAGAGCATAATGGGAGATCACCTACAGAATTATTATTCTGGCACTAACTATACATTAACCCTTTCAATCCCCCCTTTGACATGATTTTATCATGTCAACCATGTATAGTGTGAGAGACTCTAGCAATTAACAGATGGTGAATAAGGCAGGTCCCTGCATTGTGTGTCAACCCAAGAGGCTTGCACCATTGGTTCTGCTACCCTTGCCTCCCCCCTTTGACACCTTAGCACGGTGCAGCGATGTCTAAGAGGTGAACTGTCACCAGGTCCTGTACCCTCCTCGAGGTCTCCTCATGATCATTGTTCTTTGTCCAGTGGAGTGGACCATGTAGGGGTCATAGGGTAGGATAGAGTCAGTCCACAAAGTCCATAAAACCTTTGTCCACCGGTTGACCCTTGCCAGGGCTCACATCATTCAGCTGCACTCATCACATGGTTGCGACAGAGGTTTGACCTTCCTCTGTGTCTGCTTCCCATATCTGCAGCTGTGGAGCACAGTTCCATCTTGGTGACACAGGAACGAAACAACTGTGTCCCCGCTCTCAGAGGCACACCTCATCCCATGAGGTCTACAGGACAGTCTGGTGGGTGCAGCAGAGGGTATGTAACATCCAGTCCAGCCAGTGAACAGCTCAGTGATGTTGTCCCAGGGATGCCACCCCCCTGTCGCTGCAAAGAGGTGGACATGCTGGTGTTGGTAAGGCTCGAGCTCCTGGCTCCACCCTGGATGTTGGAGGTGCGGTGGATGCGCTCGGGTACCAGTCCATTCTTCTTCTGGGGACTGAAGTCATACAGTTACTCGCCCTACGACCTTTTCAATGTCACGGGCACACGTCATGATGGTCTGGTGCTCTCCGGCATGCATCTTCCCTGTACCCTACACCTTTGATCAAGTGCCGATACAAAGGGCTCAGCTGGGGCAGGACCAATAATGGTCTGAGGGGTTGCCATCACAATGCATGGAGCCCGTACAGTTTTATCCTTATTCACTACAACTGTAGTTATCTAGGTGCTGTTGTAAGTTATCTCCCAGCAGCCTTGAGTGTGTGATTGTTGACTATATGAAATCTGCATGTGGTGATTGTGTTGTGATGTGTGCGCTGGGTGATGGGACCTATATGTTCAGTGGGTAGGTAGTAAACAATATTATTCAACGTTAGGAGAGATCCTTATTCATGCATTGCTGTATTCAGGCATTCAGAGCTTCTAACCTTCTCCCTTATTCAGATTACCTAACCGTAATTAGCATGATGGAGATAAATAACGCAAGAAGCCTATAAGTCTCACACCCCTACATCCGTGTGGTGAGCTATGTATGATTTATGTATTATCAGTAGCACACTGTGTTTACAAATAATCTGTGATGGCAGAATGGTCTTCCTCGTCATCATCTTTCGTCTTGGGGTCCTCAGCTCTTCCTCTCGACCCAGCAGTTGGTCTAAGACTTGCTGATGACTCCCACTGTGGAAAATTGCATTTGTTAACGCCCTTCTGGGCTTCTGAATATATGGCCTATAGTGTCGTACTCTGCTCTTTTTATTAGATCTGCATTTGGTTATCCCTTTACCATAACCAATTTGGAATTTGATTCAAATTTTCCTCATCCCCTCATTTGTTAATGTTAAGATTGGTCATATAGGAGATTTCTGGGCATCTTTGTGCCGCCTTTTGTGCTGTGGTTACCCAGTTGAGAGACAATGCTTATGGTTTTATTTTGGGAGAATATTCTGTTAAGGTCAGGTATTGGTTTTCCATGGATGGCTCTATTCTGCACTAGAGATGACAATATGTCCACCATTTTCCAATCCATGTGTTTGGGTCTAACCAGCGGGATGTGTGGAACCCCCCATTGGTTGAAATGCCTCTTATCCTCTTCAATTAGGACAATGGATGCTTCCACACATTTCCTTGTTTATCAGTCTAATTTTATGACCAATCTGGAGGATGGATTTGCAAATGATGGTAGTTCACAATTTGGATCAGATCCATTCAATTGCCTATAGTACATTGGGTACAATGCTACTTTTACAGATGTTGATAGGCTGGTAGTTCGTCATTTGCAGAATTTGATCATTATTTTTCTGACCCTGAAGCGTCCTGTATGTCATTACCCAGAGTTCTTACTTTACATGCAATAATTTAATTTTTGCTAATTTTCTGCATACATGTAGAAGTGAGTCCACTTATCTGTTCTAGTCTTTAAGTATGCAGTCCAGTTTTCAGTGGTGGAGGTGGACGCCTCTCCTGCCAGCAGCGGCCATTGTGGGGCGTGCTCTCTCTCCTCCTCCTCGCTGTCCTCCCCCCTTGTCCTCTTGGCCTCCTTTTATAAGAGAAACAGATTCATGGGGAGCCTCAGGCTCCCCTTGTGTCAGCCATTCCACAAATAAGTTCAGTTTTTCTCCAAATTTTCTTTTCCCTTCTTATCTAGATTTCCAACATTGAGTCAAGAAAGGAACTGCTTCAAAGTCTTCATTTAGTTTTCCTAATTAATACAAGATGGGATAATAAGATTAACTCTCCACCATGCCAACAGATACTATCTGCACTACTGTAATTGAACCTTGCGGACCTTTGTCTTCCAAGAGTTCTGTTCAATAAGGTTTCAATAGTCACAGCTTAACTACTTTACAAATTTCATTTAAGGAAAACAAAATAACCACCTGTGCATTTTGATATGCTTCAGCATTGATAAATAAGATCAGTTTGTCCAGTTGAATTTAAATAAATGATTAAAAGCTGTGTCACACTTTCAGTCAAGCGAAAGGTGGACGTTTTGCCTAATTAGAATTTGATTCAAATTTTTCCCTTGAATGCCTCATTTTATATATTCCTTGGTAAAGTGTGGAGTGAATGTAGTTTACCCTGACCCAGCTTGGCCACCGCCGAATCAGGAAAAATCACATTCCTCATTACTGTCATATTCCTGAAATATGATGTATCATATATCACATATCACACCATTATGTGGTGAGTAACATCAAATGCATACCCTCTGTTGGGGAGGAACATAACTAATGTTAATATTCACAATTAAGGAAATGCACTGAAAGAATGGACACCTAATGTCTCATTGCTGCTTTAAGTACTTGGAAACATCTAAGATGGTTGCCTGCATTTGTGCCTTCTTCCTGACACTCTTAGCCAAAAATTTAATTTATTTATTGTTGGTTTTTAAAGCTACAGCTGCAAATCTTACGTGGATCTTTATTTTCTTTGGTTAGACATGCTCTGCTTTAATTTCTTTTTCCATTTCCATCTCAACATCAGAAATATTTTCTACACTTGCTAAATCCACCGTTCTTCTTCTCTTCCCCCAAGTACTTTTTCCCCATCAGAAACACTCACTCAATTCTTTTCCAACCACTATCCATCTGTGTACAAGACTTCACCTTTCCCTGGACTAGCTGATGAAACATCTCACATCTATAATCTCTTTCAGTATTGAAACTTCCTTCTGTTCACTGTCCCGTCGTTCATACTCCTGACTACTGTCCACAGCTAATGCTCCATACAAGATCCTGCACATAAAAGTGATCGGTTTCATTCTGAAAAGTCAGCTTTATAAATAAACCAACATGGCTCCATTCAAAATTCTGTTTTGTGACAACACTCATCTCTTGATTTATACCCTGGCCTTGGATGCCTTTTAATTACTGACCTTTTGAATTTGTTTTGGAATTAAATGATGCCTCTGGGTCTGAACACCTGCCCTTCAAGGAATGCATTACACTAAGACGTCTGCTGATTATTATGAAAACTTAAGTTTAACAGAGTCATCTGTATCTTGGTGTGGTGGAGTCTTCTGTCTTTTTTCTTCTGAACAGATAACCTCCAGATGAACTAACACTATGCCTACAAAACTATAACAATTTTAGATACAAAAATATAGAGCTTTCATTAGCCTCCAAAAACAATTCTAAATAACATTTAAATCAGGACTTAACCATGTGACACACAAACCATGCGGGTGTGAACCGCTAGTTTGTTTGTCAAGCTACACTGGTTGTCTTGTGTGTGCCAGAGCTGCAGATCTATGTGCACAGGACATTAAAGCCTTGTTCATGCTCCACCTCCGCTCTGTGCGTGCTCTATGATGATCCCTTGGATAGGGCTGGTGTGCACACAGCTATATGTATGTATATGCTTCATTCTTGAGTCTATTCGGCCGAGTGTTTGCTGTTTTTACCCCAAATTATCTTGTTTCTCTAGTCTACTCTGGTTGTGTTTGTTTTAATTCATCGTCTTCTATAATGCTTTTTACTCATCTCTGGATGATCCCAAACCATAACCCTTGTTACGCTGCCATCCCCCATCTCCATACAAAGTGTAAGGAAATCTGTAATGCTCCGCACCGTGTATTTATATTTATGTGTACATATGTATATTCACTCCTCTTATTTTCTTATCTTTTAAATTATTGCTCTAAGTGTTGTTATCCCTGTGCCATTGCAATCCTAGAATCTCCCCCATTGTGGGACCAATAAAGGCTCATCTTATTTTAATGTGGCTTTCATGTAAGCTTACAGCTTTTCTCAAATTTAAACACTTCCCTTCTAACTTTGCAACCTTTTCTCTTAATAGTTATTTTCTCCTAACAAATTTTAGATCTTTTCCTTGTAAATTTGCAAGTTCCTTTTCAGGAATTTGTGACATTTTGTAATATTTGGCAAACTTCCTCAATTGTGCAATTTCCCCCAAACCTTGCAGCTTTACCCTTATACCTTTTTGCATAAATTTTCAACCCTTGTCTTAACTTGTGATTGCAAATCAGCATTTTTTATCATATTTTGCACCTCCATGCTCATACCTTATGTTGAGTTAAAATGTCTACTGCAAATCTTTAACAATGTTATTAGTTTTCACCAGATTTGTAGAGATGTGCAAAAGTACAGATAGGAGGGTCTGGGAACCTCCAAATATGTATTGGCCCTTAAATATTAAGGAGCCCTAAACCTGCCTCATTTCTCTTGGTCACTAGGTGGCTAGTTTTCTTGTAGCAAAAGTTCCCACTGCCTAATATTCTGTGGAATAATGACCTTTCAAGCGTCAAGAAATTTTCAGATTTTGGTCTTAGTTGCTAGCCTTTGTTTTATTAGATGTTTCTTAGATGGAGCATGGGTGAGCAATATAAGCTGCAGCTTCAGCCATCACGCTTTTTGGATAACTTATGTTGAATTGTGCAATCAGAGGAGCCATTGTTTAATTTGACCCCGTTGGATTCCTCTTCCTTGATACATTGTTCTATTCCTTTAATGGAGCCTTCAAACCTTAGTGGACTAGTAACTTTTCTATCTGTTCCTGTCTTGACCTCTCATCTTGACCTCTCCCCCCTTGAAACAGAACGGCTTAATATCAAAGCCGGTTCTTTTTCAACATCCTGTAGGGAAGGATACCTGTTGTGTTGCTAATTTTGGGGGACCCCTTGGGGGCCCTTGTGGGTGTTTGAGCTCAGTGGCCAAATTGCTTAACATAGGAAGTATTAGTCCCACGGGGGCCTCTGACTATTCTGACCTCCTGTGGTCATGCAGCCGATACTGACAGGTCAACTTAGATGGGGCATGGGTATGGCTTTTTTGAAGATTGGTCATGTATTGTGTCTGCTCAGTATGTGGTCTTGGCACATCTCTGATATGGAAGGCAACAATACTGTATAGCTAGGTCTCCCTGGTGGGGGGGCTGTTTTCACATCCTGCGAACATTCCTCTGTCCTGCATTTGTTTGACCCATCTGGCAAATTTCTCCCTTCCTTTCTTTTGATCTGTGATTGGGACCTTTGTCAACCATCTAGCCCTTGTCTAGGATAGTGCCGAACCCAGGGAGCCGGGCTTACAGGCTAGAGACATTTCATATAGGTGTTAATCAGTGTCAACTGGTTACACAGGAATACTATACAATATCAGATGTGTGAGGACTCACTCTGCTGGTGTGCTCAATTGTTCCTCTTTTGATCCATTGTGTTGCTTTCTTGACTGCTGGAGTGGGACAGCGAAGTGGAGGGAGGAGGGGGTCACTGATGGCGTGAAGGAGGAGGCAACTGCTGGGGGAGGGGTCGTCCACAGCCAACACCGTCTTAAATTTAATGGAGAGAAACAAGCTATTAAACAGCGTGTTTTTGTCCTTTTCTGTTATATCGTGTTTATTGATTATTTTGCATTTGTTCTCACCGTTGCAGCATAAGTCTCTTATTCTTACGTTTTTTCTTCCTCCAATCGTTTCTCCATATTTTTTGTCTTGCGTCCTGCACAAAACTTTAACATTTCATCAGTTTTCAATTTTCTTCAAAAACAAATTTCCGTTTCCATATTCTGCCCACTCTCATCTCCACAACAATAACTCCTATTTATTTTATTCATTCATTTTAGTTTATTGTATTTATTCGTTTATTTTGCAGTTATAATTTAATTCATTTATATATTTACTTATCTGTACCAACCTGCAATTTTTCATTTAAATTCTCTCACCTTTATATAGTGTCCACCTAGGATTCCTACAGTTTTGTTGAGGAATAAATCTCCTTATTCTCCAGTTCCCTCTGCCTAATTTTAAAGTTGAACTTTTTATCTCTCTTCTCCAAGCTGAATGGCATGCTTTGCCTCACTATAGGCAAACCTGCATTCTAGCAGGCCCCTGAGGTCTTTATTGTTTTTTCACCATGCATGGAATTTTTAAAGCCTTCCTTTCAACCAGAGAGATAAAGTTCCAGATTTATTCTTAAGATTTTAAGTTTTTGTTGGCAGTAATTTTGTGAAATAGTGCACTTCCTATATTTGGCCACATGATGGAGGCACTGTGCCCCAGCTTGAAGGTGATTCAAAATGGCGCCCTCGCATGCGCAGTAAATGGGACACGTGCAAAATGGCCCCTGAGCCTATTGTTCACAAACCATGTGCTTTTTTTTTTTTTTTAAGTTTAAGAAAAATGGAGCACTGCCTCCTTAATCCCAGCTTTAATTTCGCGCTTCATTTTAATGCTGTTACCTCAAACAGTTCTCCTCTCAGTAACCTGTTTTACCAATTTCACCTCCACTCGGTGGTGGGGGGGCCATTACTTTTCTTTGTTCTTGACCACGCGGTCCGGAGGCCGCCATTAGTTAATATTTCCAACCCCTGGTATTTCTCAAATCACATTTTTATCCCTTAAAGACACAAAATTTTACAGAGATCAGCTTGCACAATGTGGAGAGTTTGCCGCAGATTTGCATGTACTCATTTACTCATTACCTATAGCTTAACTTATATGTAGAGGATACTTTCATCGGAACCTCGTCAGGTAATCGATACAAGAGGTATCTTATCATAAAGATCAGTCTTATACTGATTTTAACAAGCTATTTTATTGTTTTATACTTATGAATGCACTCACTATTGTTGGAATAAAAGATTCTTATGCAATTCTGTAAGTTATTATTTTTATACTTATGGTCACTCACTAAGGATGGAGAAAAGGTTCTTGTACCATTCTGCAAGTTATTTTTATGAGCAGACCCTCACTAAAGGTGGGAAAAAGATTCTTGCGGCTGCTTGCTACGTTACTCACTCATGATGTAGTCTGAGGTTCTTATAACGTATTAAGAGTACCTTAGTTATTTTTTATACTTATGAGCAGACCCTCACTAAAGGTGGAAAAAAGATTCTTGCGGCTGCTTGCTACGTTACTCACTCATGATGTAGTCTGAGGTTCTTATAATGTATTAAGAGTACCTTTATATATTTTTTATACTTATGAGCAGACCCTCACTAATGGTGGAAAAAAAAGATTCTTGCGGCTGCTTGCTACGTTACTCACTCATGATGTAGTCTGAGGTTCTTATAACGTATTAAGAGTACCTTTATATATGCTCACTATTGATCTAAAAAAGATTCTTGCATTGCAAATCTTCCTTATTCGTAAAAAAGCGGCTACTTGATCCTAGGACATTACCACTCTCCCTCGTGCAAGACCACGTGGTTCATGCTTTACATGTGACCGCAGACTTCCATCCCGCAAACAGTTTAAAATTTAGAAATCGGATATACCCCTTAATCAGACGACTGTAAATTTAGAATGGCCAAACTGCAGAAATTTGCGTAAAAAGGCTTTCTGCTTACCTTTTTGTTTCATTCAGGCGTCGCCACAGTCGACTAAAAAGGGTCCTTCCGATGTAGTTTTTGGGTCCTTTCTATGTAGTTTTTTCGGCTCGTCTCGAAATACTTCAATCCGGGTCACCGGCACCAATTGTTAGAAAAATACCCGATTCTTTGATTGAAAGGTCCAAGAACAAACCGGAGATTTCTTCAATTGAAAGGATGGTACATTTATTTAGAAGTCACATGTAAAGCAAGCAGCGCTGGGTGCAGCGTGACGCAGCTCCCTCTGGAGCTGGTCAGACTGAACCCCGACTTCCGGGTGCAGGTTACAATTATCCCTTTGGGTTGGGCGAGCCAGTACAATGGGATGGGCTTGTACGCGACTATCTGATTGGCTAATCTACCTATGGCGGGAACAGGCCATCCACTGAACACGCCTCTTCATTCTAGAATGTGCTATCAACAGTGTGCGTGGGTGTTGGGTTTGGGTGTGTATCTAATGTGAAAGACCTGACTTAAAAGAGAGAGAGAAAAGACAAGAGAGGGCTCTATACCTTTGTCTCATTCCTGTTATCAATATACCATAACATACTTGTTCATAAGCATGCAAACAGAATTTGTATGGAATATGTGTAGAGCATAATGGGAGATCACCTACAGAATTATTATTCTGGCACTAACTATACATTAACCCTTTCAGTTTTTAACCCTTTTTTATGAATTTTTAATATTAATCATGAACTATGATTGATTTTCTTTTATGTGTGATTCAATTTAACCATGAACTGACATTTTACATTCATAAACACAGATGTTTTATATACATCACATTTGGCACTTTAAAGTTAAGGCTCCACATTCCTTTTGAGCAATTAAAATATTTTGTTTTAGCACTGGAAGTGCATAACAGCTATGCTGCACATTCAAACAAAATTAAAACTAGAAAAGCACTCAGAGCGCATACCTCCGCCATGGCTCCTTCTGTTTCTCATGGATCACCTCCAAAATGTAATGGGTTTGTGTGTAGGCCTATAGCCACTTGTGGTGAAAATTGCATCAAAGTCTATCCATCAGTTTTGGAGTATTTTTGCTAACACACTGTGAGAAGATAAGAGCCTTGGCTGAGGTATGCACTCTCAGATCATCACCAAAATATAATGGGTTCCTCTGTAGCCCAAGAACCACCTCTGGTGAAAATTTCATCCAAATCCATCCAGTAGTTTTTGTGTAATCCTGCTGCACAAATACAAACAAAGCCCTTGGTGGAGGTATGCACTCTCAGATCATCACCAAAATCAAATCATCTGTTCCCCGTGCCATTACACACCTTTCCTGAAAAGTTGGTCAAAATCCATTCATAACTTTTTGAGTTATGTTGGTAACAGACAGACAGACAGACAAACGGTGGTAAAAACATTCCCTCCTTGGCGGAGGTAATAACTGAATATTTAAAGGGGTGTCCAAATTTTTTCATGACTTTGTCTACCGACAGCAGGACTAGGTGCCACAATCCTGGAAAAGATGTGATCAGATCTTCTTTTCTCCTTTCGGCTGCTCCCTATAGGGGTCTTTAGGCGTCTCCACTGGTCTCCACAGAGGATCATCTGCCTCCATCTCACCCTACCCCTTCATCTTCCTCTGGAACACCAACCCTCTCCATGTCCTCCTTCACTACATCCATGAATATTCTGTGGTCTTCCTCTTTTTCTCCTGCCTGGCATCTCCAACTTCAACGTCCTTTGTCCAGTATCTCCACTATCCCTCCTCTGCACATGTCCAAACCATCTCAGCCTTGACTCTCTTACTTTGTCACCAAACTGCTCAACCTGAGCTGTTCCTCTGAGAGACTTATTTATAATCCTGTCACTCCGAGTCACTCTCAGTGAGAATCTTAGCATCATCAACTCTGCCACCTCAAGCTCCGCCTCCTGTTTTTTTGTCAGTGCCACTGTCTCCAAACCATAATGTCAAATGAAGTCTCTTGGCAGCCGATAATGTTAGTGTGACGTAACTCAGCCCCAGGAAAGAGCGGCAGGGCCTCTTCATGTGTGGGAGACCACAGGATTTCTCCATTTCTTAATCTCCAGGGAGAGGTGTCATCCTCCATTCTCCTTCCTCCTCCTCATTCTCATCCACCAACTCTTTTATATCAATCCCAGTGCAACAAGACCATTTTCTCGTGTTCAGCTTTTTTTATTGCAATTCATTTTGCAAGGTAAAGAACCAGGCCTCCATTGAAACTTTATGTGATGAAGCTTTGGGAGGGCCATCCCACCTAAAACCTTTTTTCCCCTGTATATAGAAGGCAGAGGGTTAGATTTATTCAGTATTAATGGAGAAGGTATTGTAATATGTCAGGATCACAGTATATCAAAAACTAGAAAAGCACTCATAGAGCGCATACCTCCGCCAAGGCTCCTTCCGTTTCTCATGGATCACCTCCAAAATGTAGTGGGTTTGTGTGTAGGCCTATAGCCACTTGTGGTGAAAATTGCATCAAAGTCTGTCCATCAGTTTTGGAGTATTGTTGCTAACACACTGTGAGAAGATAAGAGCCTTGGCTGAGGTATGCATTCTCAGATCATCACCAAACTATAATGGGTTCCTCTGTAGCCCAAGAACCACCTCTGGTGAAAATTTCATCCAAATCCATGCAGTAGTTTTTGTGTAATCCTGCTGCACAAATACAAACAAAGCCCTTGGTGGAGGTATGCACTCTCAGATCATCACCAAAATCTAATCATCTGTTCCCCGTGCCATTACACACCTTTCCTGAAAATTTGGTCAAAATCCGTTCATAACTTTTTGAGTTACGTTTGTAACAGACAGACAGATAGACAAACCCCGGTAAAAACATTACCTCCTTGGAGGAGGTAATAACCAAAAGTGCAAAATAAATGTGACATCAACATATAGAAAATTAAACAGGACCCCTTTATCTGTGAACGCAAGGCTAAAGGCCTATAACAGTAACAACATACTATCAAGCCACAAGTTAGCAAGCTAATGCACAGTCATGGCATGTGCTCTGTTAAACCTCATGTAAACCACAAAGCTAAATAGCCATGGCAGGCCTACAAGCTAACTCACTAATGTGGATCTCCCAGTCAGCCGGTTACAGAATCCCTTCTCTCCTCAATTGTTCTATAAGCTCTAACCAACTATCAGGTACGTTGGGTGGATTCAGGTGGATGGCTGCTGGCAATTAGCACTGACCAGTCTCTCAGAGCACTCCAAAGTTCGTCCTCTCCCTTTTCAGACTGCGGCAACGGAAGTTCCGTAAAGGGGTGGAGCTTAGCCTTACTTCTACTTATGATAAACTTGCATGAATTTTTGCTTTAAATGAATAAAAGTGCAAATAAAATTATTAATATCAAAAGATTAACAACAGAAATGAGAACTATTTATATTATTCATGCATCCATTTATTTATGTTTATTAGACTTTTTTTAAAAGAAAAAATAATACTGAAATGACATGAATGACTGAAACTAGTACACATTCTGTACCTGGGTTACACCCCCACCTTCTGAATGTCATGCACGTCCCGCTGCATGGTGAGTCTATGCTATGTGCATTCTATATTTCAAAAGTCTGATTTCTCAACGAATTACTCTTCTCATCAGCACTTGGGGAATCAATAAAAGCTGTACTTAACCCTTGGAAAAATGATTTAACCACTGTTATTAAAGGGTTCCCCAACTCAGGATAACTGAGTCTTCATGATGGCTGACGATTTCTTTCTGATCTCCTAATGAAAGAGACATTTCTGACTCTGATGGCATTTCGTCTGACTCCTTTTGCATTTAATTCCCCAGCTCTTCCTCAGCATCTATTTGTACTGAAATTTGTTCAGATGAGTCTGTACTTTTTAAGTCAGGCTCGTCTGAAACAAATTCAGATTCCCTATCTGTTGTATTTTCCTGTCCTCCATCCAGTAAATGCAATTCAGTGTCACTCTGTTTTTCTGTTAGATCACAGGATTGACCAGATTTCTCATGACCAGACACTTCAGTGGCAGGGGTTTCAAGTGAATCAGCAGCTAAGAACACCTCAGGCAAGTTATTCTTCGAAGACAGGGCTTAATGACATTCAGGCGGTAGAGAATAAGAGTTACTGGGAGCTGCTTCTGTTTCAGGTTGCTCAGGCTCCTTTCTGCGATTGCCTGCGTTTGAAGTGTCATAGGCATTAATGAAATGTGTCTCCCTCAATCTTAGTGGTTCAAGATGATAATGGAATTCTACATCATTATCATCATCTTGGAACAAAGTGTCATTTTCTTCAGAGACACTTTGCCGGGTTTGTAGTCTCTGAGGCTTGCTGCTAGCCTTGGGTTCTTCTTCCTCCCTTGGTGAGAGGAAGCCACAAGGAAGCAAAAGGTCTCTGTGGAGTGTTTGCAATGGCCCATCTTCTTTCTCTGGTTTCAGTGTATATACAGATAAATCTCCCAATTTCTTGGTTTATTTAGCGAATGCAAAGTCCTTAAGCCAAGCAGTTGCCTCCTGGTTTGCTGTATGGAGGGTGTGTAATCCTCCTTCCAGTCTTTGGAGCGGGCAGGCCTCTATGATGTGTTCCATTGTTTGCTCCTCTCCACATGCGCACAGTGGGCTAGGGCTACTGCCCCATCTGTAAAGGCTGGCCAAGCAGGGGCCATGTCCAGTCCTGAAGCGATTGAGTGTAGACCACTGTCTCCTTGGGAGGTTGGTGCCCGGGACCTGTTGGTTGGGGTTTATCACCAGCTGTTTGTTTGGGACCTCCTTGGTCTCCCATTCCTCTTGCCAAGCTGTCTGGATGGTAAAGTCAGCTGGGGGAGGGTTTTTCCAAATCGGCCGTCTGGATGAAAGTCGGGCAGTGGGTGGAGTGTAGATATCTGCATGGATTGGTAAGTGAGGAGAATCTTTAACTTTTTGGAGCATCCTTTGAGTTAATGCTGCTCGCCGGATGTGTGGAGGGGCTATGTTTGACAGTACAGAGAGCCAGGGGAGTGGTGTTGAGCGGATTGTTCCAGTTATAGTTCTCATGGTTGTGTTGAGCTGGGTGTCCACATGGTGTGTGTAAGATGACCTGGACCAGACAGGGGCACAATATTCTGCTACAGAGTATGAAAGGGCCAGTGCTGAGGTGCGCAGGGTGGAGACTGCCGCCCCCCATTTTGCACCAGCGAGCTTGCAGAGCAGGTTGTTTCGTACCTTCACCTTAGCAGCCGTCCCCTTTAGATGTTCCTTGAAGGATAAGGTCCTATCAAGGGTCACTCCAAGATAAGTTGGATTTGGGGCATGCTTAAGCTTGAGTCCGCTCAGGTGGATGTTTAGTTCTCTGGCAGCTTTTGCATTGTGGAGATGGAATACACTGGAGACGGTTTTTGCTGGGCTTGGTTTTAGGCGCCAGATTTTGCAGAACTGGTCCAGTTTGGCAAGATCTTCCGTGAGCACCCGTTCCAGTGGTTCAAAGTCTGGTGCTTGGAATGCCAAACAGATGTCGTCTGCATAAGTGAATTTGCGGGATTTTGTAGTAGGCAGGTCGTTTATGTAGAGGTTGAACAGAGTTGGAGCTAGAACTGAGCCTTGTGGGAGTCCGTTTTTCTGCATTCTCCATGCACTTGTCTTCTGACTGAGGTGGACTCTGAACCTTCGGTTGGTCAGCAGGGTTTTTATAATTGCTGTTGCCCAAGCAGGGATCGCCTTTATAAGTTTCAGGAGGAGGCCTTTGTGCCAGACCGTATCATAGGCGGCTGTAAGGTCGAGAAACACAGCCCCTGTCTTCAGTCTGCTCTCGAAGCCATTTTCGATGAAGGTGGTTAGGGCCAGTACTTGTTCTCCTGTACTGCGGTCCTTGCGGAAACCTGCTTGATCCACACTTAGAATATCCTCTACCTCTGGGGAAATGCGTTGCAGAATTAGGCGCTCCATGATTTTGTAAGGAACGCTGAGTAGGGAGATTGGGCGGTAGCTTGCTGGTAATTTGTGGTCTTTGCCAGGTTTTGGGATGGCAATGACCTTTGCTGTCCGCCATTTCTTTGGGATCGAGTTTGTTTGTGTGATCCTTGTGTAGAATTGTGTCAACCAGGTTAGGGCTCGGGGGCCAAGATTTTTCATGAATTCTGGGAAGATGTTATCGTATCCTGCTGCCTTTCCACATTTCAGGCTCTGTAGGACTTTCTCCAGTTCAGCAGCCTCGAAGGGTTCAGGGTTCGTTTCCTCTACAGGCATTTTTTGGTGTTTTTTTAGCTCAGTTGTAACTGCTCTTTTGGTGTCTTTGTCTTGGGGTGCTTTGGCGATAGTCAGTAGGTGGGATGCAACTTGGTTGGGTGTGACGGATGCTCGGCTTAGGCTAGGGGGCTTCTGTGCAGCTCCTAGGCGACGGATGAGGCTCCAACATTTCCTGCTAGAGTGGGTAAAGCTCCGGTCAGCAACTGTCTCCTCCCATTTCTTTCGCCGAGCTGTATTTAGCGATTCAATGAGATGGTCTGCTATCTCTGGGTCCCCTGATGTTTGATAGGATTGTAGGAGGGCAGCACTTTCTCCGTCCAAACATGGGACATAGAGGGGTCGGTAGCCTCGTGGGATTGCAGTATGGGCAGCCTTGAAGATTGCGCTGCAGAAGCGGTTGTATGCTTCATCTACAGTGATGGTGTGGAGTGGGATGGTAACAACGCTCCGGTCCAGAGTTTCACTGAATTTCTTCCAGTTGGCTTTGCGGAAGTTCCAGCGCATCTTCCTTGGGCTGTATATGACTGGAAGTTGTAGGCCAATGTGTACAAGCAGGGGCCGGTGTTGGCTGTGTGGAAAATCATCAAGATTTCTTGGTGACAGCATAGACAGTTGATTCCCATCAGTCTGCTAGTTTGTGTTTGTTTCTGAGTCTGAGGTTGCGAACTGAAACTCTGGCCCCAACATCCAAAGTAGACTCACGAATGACTTTATCAAACCGGCTCTCGTATCAGCCACTTTCTTCGAGTTTTTATTTGCAAGCTGGCAGCTTCCTTCAAGATGGCTTTTCAGCTTTTTCACATATGCAGAGTGTGAACGATGTTGTTTGTCAGTTACTGGTAACCCAAAAGCAATGTCTATGGGCAAACTGGGCTGCCGGCCGAACATTAATTCATATGGAGAAAAAACGGTAGTGTGGAGATGAAATAACCAGACCGAACTTTCCGAGCAGACGCACTTTATTTCACTCTCACATCTTCCAGAATCAGAACATTAAATTTGTGAAGCAGGGACTCTCTCTTTTATATCCCAAAACTCACACCTCCCTGGTACCTGAGGTCCTGCATTCACCATTCACTCTCCTCAGACAATTCCCCTTACTCCCCAGCCCTTTGATCTCCATGCTCTCTCAGTCTGAGAGGAAAACTACTGAACTCTACAGCATGGGTCCCCCACACTGCCCCCCCAGAGTCTTAGACTGGGTGTTAACTCTCCTGTCCTCGCGGCTTCAGCCTCCGCCCATAGCTGCTGTAATGGGGGGTCTTTGGCTCCGCAACGCTGCTATGCTGGTGGGGGGTTTCTGGGGGTGTGTCCGTCTGTGGGGGGACAATTGGGGGGGGGGGAACATTCAGCATGCTCGTGCGACTGCTGTGATGAATCATTTACCTGGAGAGCTCTCAGCGGGGGTCTTCCTCGCCGAGGAGCTCGAGCCAACACCAGCTGCTCGTCTGCCGCAACAAAGGCAGGCTTAAGCTTGTCTATACAGATTCTCTCCCAGCGACCCCCCCAGGTCTAACACAAAATGTTTGTCCCCGGTTTCCAGCACTCTGAACGTGCCATTGTAGGGTGGGCGCAATGGGGTCCGGTGGGCATCGTGCCTGACAAACATGAACACCGCATCCTTCAAGGTTTTTGGCACAAATGTGCGGGGAAAACAGTGGTGGGCCGGGCCAGGGAGCGTCCGTGCGTCTGCGCTATGCTGCGAATGAGGGGGCGGATGGGTGTTCGGCGTGGGGTTATCTGGTAAAAACTCCCCAGGGAGCCGCAGGGGCTGCGTAAAAACCAGCTCTGCTGGGGAAGCCGCTAACTCCTCCTTTGGTGCGGAACGCAACCCTAATAGAACCCACGGCAACTGGTCCACCCCTTTTGCATCCGTAAGCGAAGCCCTGAGCGCTGCTTTCAGTGACTTATGGAAACGCTCGCATAACCCATTGGCCTGTGGGTTGTACACGGTCGTGCGATGAATTGAGACGCCCAGGCTCCAGGCCATCGTGGACCAGAGGTCGGAAACAAACTGCGGACCCCGATCGGACGTGATGTCCGAAGGGGTGCCAAAATGTGCCACCCATGTTGTTAAAAAGGTGCATGCCACGTCTGGGGACACGGTGGAAGCTAGTGGGACCGCTTCGGGCCATCGAATGGTGCGGTCCACCACTGTCAGGAGGTGCATGAACCCCTGCGATGGCGGGAGGGGGCCGACGAGGTCCACGTGAATGGGGTTGAACCTCTTAGCCAGGATATGGAACGGCTCAAGGGGGGCCTTTGTGTGCCTGTGCACTTTGGCTCGTTGGCACGTTACACAGGCTGCAGCCCACTTTTTCACCTGTTTGCGCAGACTCGGCCAGACAAACTTTGCTGCCACCATTTTGACTGATGCGCATATGCCTGGGTGCGCCAGGGAGTGAACCGATTCAAAAACGCGGTGTCGCCAAGCGCGTGGTATCACTGGGTGCGGGCGGCCCGTGGAGACGTCACAGACTGGGGAGGGCCCCCCATCTTGCATAACTCTGCTCTCCAGCCTCAACCCTGTTGGTCCAGACTGGAGGGCACAAACGTCAGCATTGCCAATCTGCTCTGCGGCCATAGCCGTGTAATCTATCCCCACGTAGACTGGGGCCACTAAGGCGTGCGAGAGACAGTCAGCCACCAAGTTGAGTTTACCGGCCACATGACGAATGTCGGTCCTAAACTCCGAGATCATGGCCAGCTGTCTCTGCTGCCGGCCCGACCATGGTTCCGAAACCTTGGCCATCGCGTACGTTAGCGGCTTGTGGTCCACGAACGCAGTGAAAGCGCGCCCTTCCAGCCAGAACTGAAAGTAGCATATGGCCAGGTGGAGAGCCAGCAACTCCCTGCCGAAGCTGTACTGTATTTAATTCAATTTTCAATTCAATTCAATTCAGCTTTATTTATAATGCGCCACATCACAACAAAAGCCGTCTCGTGGCGCCACAGTGCAGAAAAAAAACCCACACAGTCACAGAAAGACCCAGCAATCAGACGATCCCCTATGAGCAAGCACTAAGCGACAGTGGAGAGGAAAAACTCCCATTTGGAAGGAAGAAACCTCTAGCAGAACCAGGCTCAGGGAGGGGCAGTCGTCTGCTGCGACTGGCTGGGGATGAGGGGATAAGGAGGATGGAAAGGACAGACATAAAGAACATAGCAGTAAGATGCCAAGTACAATACTGGAGGTCAACCAGCAGTATGGATCACATAACAATAGAACAAGAGTGGGGTTAAAAGACACAAAAACCCTCCTTAAACGAAAGCTAAGGAAGGATTTTACCCTGTTCTTAAAAACAGAGACCGAGTCTGACTCCCGGACCCAGAGTGGTAATTGGTTCCAGAGAAAAGGAGCTTGGTAGCAGAAGGCTCTGCCTCCCACCGTACTTTTGGAGATTCTGGGCACCACAAGTAAGCCAGCATTTTGGGAGCGTAATGCTCTATTAGGATGGTAAGGTAATATCACATATTTTATATATTGGGGGGCCAGATTGTTAAGAGCTTTGAAAGTAAGAAGAAGGATTTTAAACTTGATTCTGAATTCAATGGGAAGCCAATGGAGGGAGGAAAGAACCGGGGAAATATGATCTCTTTTTCTAGAACCAGTTAAAACTCTAGCAGCAGCATTTTGAATCAACTGAAGATTTTTCAAAGATACTTTAGGACAACCAGATAATAGTGAATTACAATAATCTAATCGCGAACTGACAAAGGCGTGAATCAGTTTCTCAGCATCACCCAGAGACAAGATGCTCCTGATCTTGGCAATATTGCACAGATGATATAAGGCGGTCCTAGAAACAGTTTTAATATGTGAATTAAAGGACAAATCCTGGTCAAAAATCACCCCAAGGTTCCTCACACAACTGTTCAAAGTGTGAGTGGCTGCATCTAAAATAAGGGCATAGTCTGAAAAGGAATTTCTAAGATGTTTTGGGCCAACAACAATGACTTCAGTCTTATCAGAGTTCAATAGTAAAAAAATACAAGTCATCCAAGCTTTGATGTCCTTAAGACAGGCATCTAATTTGGCCAACTGATCACAATCATCGGGCTTCATTGACAGGTATAGTTGTGTGTCATCTGCGTAACAGTGAAAATGTATACAGTGCTTTCTGATGATATTGCCCAACGGGAGCATATATAGACTAAGAAGAGTAGGGCCCAACACAGATCCCTGTGGAACTCTGTGACTGAGCTTAGCGCTGGAAGAAAATCCATCATTGACATGGACAAACTGAAATCTATCAGACAAATAAGATCTAAACCACTGCAACGGAGTTCCACTGAGTCCAACAAAGTGTTCCAATCTATCAAGTAGAATGGCATGATTGATAGTGTCAAAGGCTGCACTGAGATCTAAAAGAACAAGAACAGAGACAAGTCCATTATCAGATGCAGTCAGGAGGTCATTAGAGACCTTCACTAAGGCAGTTTCAGTGCTGTGATGAGCTCTGAACCCAGATTGAAACACCTCAAACAAACCAACTCCCTGCAAATGGTCAGATAATTGCACAGCAACAACTCTTTCCAAGATTTTAGAAATGAAAGGCAAATTAGAGATTGGTCGATAATTGGCCAAAACTCCAGGATCGAGCGTCGGCTTTTTAAGTAAAGGTTTAATTACAGCAGTTTTAAAAGCCAGTGGAACATAACCCAGAGTTAAAGAAGAATTAATGATAAGAAGAATACGGCTACCAACAATTGGGAAAATAATTTTAAATAACCTGGAAGGAATAGGGTCCAGAAGGCAAGATGAAGGCTTAGAAGAGGAAATTATTTTATCCAACTCTAAGAGGTCGATTGGAGTAAACTTATCTAAGCAGATATCAATTGAGGGAGTTGCAATAGTTAATGTACTAGAGTTTACGGTAGGAAGAATCTGACTGATTTCATCTCTGATAGATAAAATTTTAAGATTGAAATAGTTCAGAAAGTCCTGACTAGAAAGCTCAGGGGGGATGCGAAGATTGACCGAGTCATGGCTCTTTGTAAGCCTGGCTATAGTGTTGAAGAGAAACCTGGGGTTATTCCTGTTCGCTTCTATTAATGCAGAATAATAGCTTGATCTAGCTTTTCTAAGAGATTTTTTATAGATTAAGAGATGATTTCTCCATGCCAAGTAGAATTCATCTGAATTAGTTGAGTGCCATTTTCTTTCCAATTGACGAGTTTTCTGTTTTAAGCCACGAGTTTCTGAGTTAAACCAAGAGGTAAGAAATCTCTGGTTAGACTTTTTTTTTAAAGGGGCTACCAAATCTAGAGTCCGATGCAGAGAGGCAGTAACACCATCAACCATGCTATCAATCACGAATGGAGCAGACTCTCCATCACTTATTTCAGGTGTTTCTGTTGTGTTGACCCATGGCATAGAGGAGACAATCTGCAAAAATTTAGCAACAACTTCATCAAAAAGACATCTGCTGTAGTAGTATTTTTCTTTAGGAAATAAGTGATCAGAGATAATGAAATCAAAAATTAACAGACAATGGTCAGACAGTACAGGATTATGAGGAAACACAACCAGATTTTCGATATCTATACCATAAGTCAAAACAAGGTCCAATGTATGATGGAAATAATGAGTAGAATTTTTTACTTTTTGGGAAAACCCCATTGAGTCTAAAATTGAATTGAAAGCCTTATTAAGACAGTCACTCTCAACATCAGCATGTATATTAATGTCCCCCACAATAATTATTCTATTGGTTTTCAGCACTAAATCAGCTAAAAACTCGGCAAATTCCGATAGAAACTCCGAATAGGCTGTGGGAGGACGATAAACTATGGCAAAGAGAATTGGGTTCATGCCAAGATTGCCAACAGGCCCCACACTGAGGACCAAACCTTCAAAGGAATTAAAACATAATTTCTGCTTAACATTAACTAGTAATTTAGAATGGAAAACTGCTGCCACTCCACTACCATGACCAGAACCTCTGGGGTTATGACAGTTTAAATACCCAGAGGGAGTTGATTCATTCAAACCAACATAATCATCAAGCCCGAGCCAGGTCTCTGTGAGGGACAGTAGATCGAACTGGTGATCGATTAATAGATCATGGACCAGAAGAGACTTAGAAGATAGAGACCTAATGTTTAATAAGCTACATTTAATTTTTAAACTTTTGGGGGGAACAGAGGCCAAATTATTAATTTTATTAATTTTAGAGACTTGAGGCTGGATTAGAATCTTACCAACATTTTGTTTAATCAATCTGGGAAGTTTATGCGTTCTATTTTTTTTTTTTAACTTTTTTATTAACTTTAAAGGGAGCAGAAAAAGGTTCTCTAAGGGTGGAGACAGGGGCAAAGTTGAAAGGTGGTGAATGAGGAGGAGCTGCAGAAGTGCGAGTGTTTTTCAGGTTGTGTTGTATTTGTCCTGGGTTACAATATTTAGGGCAACGGGAGACAGACTCAATCTCTGAAGGATTATAAAACAAAGGCCGATCCAAACGGTAAAGACCACCCGAGTTAATGGGATCGATACAATATGTGGGAACAGGACCAAAAAAGGGCAGTTTGGCAAACCCAGAAACTTCAGGGTGAGTAAACACACCAAATTTCAGTCACTGTACCAGAAAACACCGAATAAAATAGAGAAGATTGTCTGTTAAAACACGTGCACCAAGTCTATTTGGGTGGATGCCATCAGGCCTCATAAGTGATGGGCGGTTCCAAAATAAATTAAAATTGTCAACAAAACCAATGTTAAAAATAGGACAAGTAAAACACAGCCAAGAATTAAGGCTGAGAGTTCTGCTAAAACGATTACAGCCTCGCCTGAGAGGTGCCAAAGGCCCAGAGATGAGCGCACGTCTGCCACAGTTCATGAGAGTGGACAGAAGGCTCCTGAAGTCACTTTCTAAAATCTCAGACGCTTCATCTGGGATGTTGTTGCCTCCCACATGCACAACGACAGTTTGAACGTGAGGGAATTCATTCAGCAGGTCAGGGATAAGAGCCTCAATGTCAGAGACTCTAGCCCCGGGAAAAAAATCGAGTCACACAGTACCTGCTTCTGACGTTCCTCACGATCGAGTCACCAATTACCAGCGTCGTCTGGGGGGTTAATGTTGATGGATTCTGATGTGGAGAGGAATTGTGAAGAGGATGATGTTGTTGTTGCGAAGGCGAGGAGATGCGCTCTTTTCTTCTATCTGGAGCGGGTGTGTAATTTGACACACCCTGGGTGGTCTTTATCTGGGGTTTGCGGACATGAGCCGCCGCTGAAGGAGAGGAGGGAGGACGAGGGGCGTCCACGGGCGGGCGTCCAGCGTCCAGGTGGGGAAAATCCTCCAGGGAAAGGATATCAAATCTGTTATCCAAGGACAGCGGAAGAGAAGAGGCGCGGCCCATTCCGGTCGAACAACAATGGCCATTAGCTGGTCGAACCAAGGTCCAGGGCGCAGATGGAGGATGAGAGGGACCAAGCGAAGCTTTTGGTTAAGTCCCAAGACGAAACCAGTGTTTGTTGCTGAGGCCATGGTCAGCTGCGCAGGCTGGAGCAGGTGTGGAGGTAGGTGGAGACGCACTGAGCTCACCCAAATAAGTAGCAGTTTCAGCCAGCTGCGAGGCAGTAGCCGGAGCTGATGATCGCCCGAGAATGATGGTGTCAATGTGGTCTTCGGCCTCCCAAATCTTGTAAAGATTGGAGAGCCTTTACGCTCATTTTCACGCAAAGACCTGCTAAAAAAGGCGAGCGGCTGCCAAGAACCGGCGACACATTGCTCCATGACGGCCCCTATGGCCACGTCTGATGCGTCTGTAGTGAGCGCAATCTGAGCTGCCGGGTCTGGGTGCGCCAGCAGTGCAGTGTTCACCAGAGCTGTTTTAACCTCGGAAAACGCTTGCTCCCGCTCAAGAGTCCAGTCAACTCTATCCGCCGGCTTCCGTGCTCCTCCAACCTCCGGAAAACCGTCCTGAGGTGGGCTACGTGTTCGTCCTCGGATGCATTGGCCACCAGGATGTCATCCAGGTAGACGAACACAAACGGCAGATCGCGCAACACTGCATCCATCATGCATTGGAATGTCTGTGCCGCACCTTTTAACCCGAAAGGCATGCGTTAAAACTCAAACAGACCAAACGGGGTTATTACTGCCGTTTTAGGTATGTCCTCCACGCGCACCGGGACATACCTAAAATACCTGGACATACCTAAAATACCTGGACATCTATCTTAGAAAAAATACGTGCCCCGGCGAGGTGAATGGAAAAATCTTGAATATGGGGAATTGGGTAGCGGTCGTACTCTATGGTGTTGTTTAATCTGTGGAAATCTCCGCAAGGTCTCCACAATCCCTCGGCCTTAGGGACCATATGTAGTGGGGATGCCCATGGGCTGTTTGATCGTCTGATGATGCCCAGCCTTTCCAAGTTGGCAAACTCCTCGCGCGCTATGGCTAGTTTAGCTGTGTCCAGGTGCCGAGGTCATGCAAAAACGGGCGGCCCGGTGATGGTAATAAAGTGCTCCACCCCGTGTTTAGTGATGGCCGCCGAAAACGTCGGGACCGTGAGTGCTGGGAAGTGGGTGAGCAGTGTGTGGAACTTACCGCCTGGAGCTGTGACGTTGGCTAGCGTTGTTGGCCCGGCTCCTCAAGCTGTACAGGGGAGAGAATCAAAAGACATTGCATTAATCAGGTGTCTGTTAGCAACATTGACTAGTAGTCCGTGTGCACACAAAAAATCAGCGCCTAAGATTGGGAAACTGCATGCTGCTATGACGAATGTCCACTGGTATGTACGGCCGTGCAGGGATACAGTCAGTGTCCTCTCACCAAAAGTCTTAATGTATGAGCCGTTTGCGGCTGTCAGCTCGGGGCCGCTAGTTCCCGCTAGCCGGTTGGCGTAGGATGGCAGGATGAGGCTCTTTTGGGAGCCGGAGTCCATGAGGAATCGTCTCCCCGAGCGTGAGTCTGTCACGTACAGCAGCTTGCTTTCTTCACCGGCGGTCGCAGCTGCTATCGACTGCCGGTCCTGGCGTTTCCCGAACGCTTGAATTGGCACGGTGGCACGCATCGGCATGCGTCCTCTCCAAAACGGCGATGGTAGGAGCAGAGCATGTCTCTCTGGTGCTTCCTGGCCTCCGCTGCTGCTACCATCGCTGGCTACTTGCTTCCGCTGGCCGTCTCGCTGGGTTCTAATGCCGCTGCGTTCACTGTGAGGGCTCTGGTGATCATGATGATCCGATCTGCCTCCTGGGCTACTGCACGGTAGTCACACGCGACCAGCAATGGTGAGTTGGCAAGGACCGCTTTGGTTGCCGTTGGGAGGTTCTGGAGGAAAAAGTGGGCAAATAAAAAATGCCCGTCATCTATGCCCATCAACGCCAACATCTTCTCCATCCGTTCGACCGCTGACCTGTCTCCCAACTCGGGAGCGCGTCAGGTGCCTCTCCGCTCTCTCGCAGTCTGAGAGCGTGTAGCGCCGGATCAGCGTGGCTTTGAGAGCCCTGTATTTGTCGTGGGCTGGGGGCTGTTGGAGCAGGCTCGCTACTTGCTGAGTCGTGCAAGCGTCCAGCGCTGCGACCACGTAGTAATACCTGGTGTCATCTGCCGTTATTCCCCGGAGCACGAACTGGGCCTCGGTGTGGAGGAACCAAGACTTCAGGACGTGCAGCCAAAAGCCCGGTAGTTTGAGCGAAATGGCGCACGCATTGCTGGGGTTTCCCGTCTGGGTCATCTCCGGAGTGTTCGCCTCGTGTTCCATTCTGCATCAATGGTCACCAGTGTGGAGATGAAATAACCAGACCGAACTTTCTGAGCAGACGAATTTTATTTCACTCTCACATCTTCCAGAATCAGATCATTAAACTCGTGAAGCAGGGACTCTCTCTTTTATATCCCAAAACTCACACCTCCCTGCTACCTGAGGTCCTGCATTCACCATTCTCTCTCCCCAGACAATTCCCCTTACTCCCCAGCCCATTGATCTCCATGCTCTCTCAGTCTGAGAGGAAAACTACTGAACTCTACAGCATGGGTCCCCCACACCGCCCCCCCCCAGAGTCTCAGACTGGGTGTTAACTCTCCTGTCCTCGCGGCTTCAGCCTCCGCCCATAGCTGCTGTAACGTGGGGTCTTCGGCTCCGCGACGCTGCTGTACTGGTAAGAGGTTCCTGGGGGGGGGGGGGGGGTGTCCATCTGTGGAGGAACAATTGGGGGGGGGAGAAACATTCAGCATGCTCGTGCGACTGCTGTGATGAATCATTTACCTGGAGAGCTCTCAGTGGGGGTCTTCCTCGCCGAGGAGCTCGAGCCAACACCAGCTGCTCATCTGCCACAACAAAGGTGGGCTTAAGTCGGTCTATACAGATTCTCTCCCAGCGACCCCCCAGGTCTAACACAAAATGTTTGTCCCCGGTTTCCAGTACTCTGAACGGGCCATCGTAGGGTGGGCGCAATGGAGTCCGGTGGGCATCGTTCCTGACAAACATGAACGCTGCGTCCTTCAAGGTTTTTGGCACAAACGTGCGGGGAAAACAGTGGTGGGCTGGGCCAGGGAGCATCCGTGCATCTGCGCTATGCTGCGAACATGGGGACGGATGGGTGTTCGGCGCGGGGTTATCTGGTAAAAACTCCCCGGGGAGCCGCAGGGGCTGCGTAAAAACCAGCTCTGCTGGGGAAGCCGCTAAATCCTCCTTTGGTGCGGAACCCACGGCAACTGGTCCACCCAATTTGCATCCGTAAGCAAAGCCCTGAGCGCTGCTTTCAGTGACCTATGGAAACGCTCGTATAACCCATTGGCCTGTGGGTTGTACGCGGTCGTGCGATGAACTGAGATGCCCAGGCTCTGGGCCATCGTGGACCAGAGGTCGGAAACAAACTGTGGACCAGATGACTTTCCGAGCAGACAAACTTTATTTCACTCTCACATCTTCCAGAATCAGAACATTAATCTCGTGAAGCAGGGACTCTCTCTTTTATATCCCAAAACTCACACCTCCCTGCTACCTGAGGTCCTGCATTCACCATTCACTCTCCCCAGACAATTCCCCTTACTCCCCAGCCCTTTGATCTCCATGCTCTCTCAGTCTGAGAGGAAAACTACTGAACTCTACAGCATGGGTCCCCCACAGTAGCATCATTTTCTAGTGCAGTTGTATGAGTGCGTAAGCGGCTCTATGTAGTCACGCCAGTGGGGTTTTTTTCTTGTCCTTTAATGTGCCTAGCATGCTCAGAAGAGTTCGGTTGTAGCGCTCTATCGAATTTCCTCTGGGGTGGTAGGGGCTAGTCCTAACCTTTTTGATGCTTAGAAGTGAGCATAGTTCTTTTATGGTATGCAACTCAAAATCTCTTCCCTGGTCGCTGTGAAGGCACTCAGGGAAGCCATCATGGACCAAGAAGTGGTCCCACAAGGATTTTGCCACAGTATTAGCCTTCTGATCTTTCGTGGGAATGGCCACGGCGTACTTGGTAAAGTGACCAGTAATTACCAGAATGTCAGAATCAGAATCAGAATCAGCTTTATTGCCAAGTATATTTACAAGTAAACACACAAGGAATTTGACTTGACATTGGGCGCGCACGTTAGGCGCATCCAATGACACGGCAGCCATAAAGGCGCCTGTCTGCAGTGGGGGTAAAGGGGGGGAAGGGGGGGGAAAAACACAATAGGCAGAGAGAAAAAACAGTTATCAGAATCACGCTCGTATAAGCTCATATAAGCTCATGAGCCAAATTTTGATTACACAGAAAAAAACCCTCTATGCACATTAGCAGACAATAGATACAATCACACAGCAGAGGGAGGGAGAGCAGTGTGTGTATATTTGCATGTCATTGTGTAGTGTGAGTGTAACAGTTGTTAGTGAGCAGCAGAGGGCGCCTCCAGGCAGTGGATAGATGTTATAATCATGTGACTTATAAACAAGTCCAGAGATCAGAGTCTATCTCTCTTTTCCTCTTCCTTGCAGAAGGCACATGGGCATTGTCCTTGAGAGACCAATCCGCTGACGACAACAACTGATTGTTGATGTATGGGTAGACATAAGCCACTTCTCCGGCGTTATCTTATCGAGGAGGAATGTAAACAAGGGCACCAAAACACAAGGTCAAATCTGCACAGTGCACTCAGAGAATAAAAAAATTTCTCTCTCTTCGATTCTGTGCTTCAATTTCATACAGGCTTGAATCATACTTTAGATCATTCTCTGGAGAGCACTCAGCGATCCACAGATGTTATCCACCTACCGAAACATAGGTAAAACATGTCCAGAGAGTTCGTTCTCTCTTCAATGCATGCCAGATAGTAAATTCCATGTTAATCCTGCCGCTGACAGTCAGTGCTCCCCCCAGCTGGACGAATTGTTGAATTTGTTAAGGGAGCTACGCCGGGGTCCGCATTTGATTAGCTCACCCAGATAATTTTCGATACACTAGGAAAACTCCAGGGGCCAAACAGAAGATCCTGTGATCAGTTCAATCTCAGTCGAATCACACAGACACATGAATTCCAATGCCATGAGTCTCCCTTGGGTTCCCCCTGACCCGATCTTCTTTTAAAGTGGTGACAATCGCATATAAGCCGCTTTCCAGATCCATAATTTCCATTTGGATTAAGATTCAGCCAGGAGAAGAGTGACATTGCAAGCTGGGATCAGAAGGGAGAGGATTAGGAGGGAGAGGGAAGAAAAGCGTCTGCTCTCTCTCAGAAGCGGAAGTGAAGTCTTTTGTGTTTTTGCTATCAGGTTCCAGTGAGAGGAAGTCCATGTAGACTAGCTCCATTGGCCTGGTAGTCTGGATGTTTACAAGAGGAGCAGCCTTGTCAGGTGGGGCTTTTCTGAGAACACATCTCTCACAAGTTTTGATTTTTCTTTCAACATCTGTGGCCATCTTTGGCCAATAGAAGCGAGATCTCATTAGCTCAAGAGTGCGTTTTGGTCCCCAAATGGCCCATTTCATCATGGAGGTTATGAAGGACGGTGGGCCTAAGGACCTCGAGAAGGATGAGCTACATCACACTTTCTGTTCCTGATAGTCGCTTCCGATACTGAAGGCCATCTCGAACCTCAAGACGTTTCCATTCTCTTGACAACAAATATAGCTCAGGAGAATCAGCTTTGAAATCTGCAGGTAAGTTATCTCCTGCTGCTAACAAGCTAACGAGTTTGCCAGTGACAGAATCATCTCTTTGCATTTGCATGATATCTGAGTGACTATACTTGGGTGGTGTAGAAAGACCATTTTGTGCATTTTCCTCTGCATAGACAGTAGGTATGGCAGCTGGGGTCATGTCCTTTGGTTTAGTCGTTTGACCAGTCAAGATGTCTTGCAACTCCAGACTCAGGTTTGTTTTCCTCTTTTAAAGCGGCGACTTGGGTTGTTACCACTTTAAATCCTGGGCACTGGAGAGGAGGGATGTCCTTCAATTGAGACCTTGGTCAGACCTCTGTTCAATCTCGGTTCAATCTCGGGTCAGGCTCACCATCTCCATTCGGAGAAAATCCAGGATCCAGAAGGTTTTTGGTCGGCAACCAAAAAAAACCTAGCCTGCACGACAATAATGGTATTATTGTTTACAGCTAGAGTAATTCATCTTCCAATCCCTTCTTATATAACACCATAGATTAGTGTTTAAATTCTTCTCTCATATTACTATTATCACAATCCAGCAATATAGTAATATCTTACATCTCACCTCTTGCATCTTACATGCATGTGTTCTTTTTTTTCTTTTCTCACAATCTCTTTGGTAGCACATGAAATACCCTTTTTTCATGTAACCAGTTAACTGAAATCCTCTTCCTATCTCTACATCATTTAACCATGAAATTATGATTAATCCTCTCTAACCTTGCCTCTGTAAATCATGAATTGAAATACAATTAATTTATCACATAACCAGGGAATATACTGTCCCATCACATCCAATATTCCCTTTTAAAATCAGTAAACCCTGTCTGGGCTACTGGGTTTAACATAACCTATGCTTTTACTTAGAGGGCTAACACCATGTGCTTTTAGCATCAAACTACACATTACATTCGACAGAAATGGTGCATAAGAGCTAAAACTCTAGGACTACAGACCTGTTGCCCTGACCTCTGTGGTCATGAAATCCTTGGAGAGATTGGTGCTGAGCCACCTGAAGGTCATCACAGGCCCCCTGATGGACCCACTGCAGTTTGCCTACCGGTCAAACAGGTCAGTGGATGATGCAGTGAATATGGGACTACATTACATCCTGCAACACCTCGACTCCCCAGGGACGTACGCCAGGATCCTGTTTGTCGACTTCAGCTCAGCGTTCAACACCATCATCCCAGGCATTCTTCATCAGAAACTCCTCCAGCTCAAGGTGCCCCCCTCCACCTGCCAGTGGATCTTCAGCTTTCTGACTGACCGGTGGCAACAGGTGAAGCTAGGGAGATTTACATCCAGCTCCCGAAAAATTAGTACTGGCGCCCCCCAAGGATGTGTCCTTTCCCCACTGCTCTTCTCCCTCTACTCCAACGACTGCACCTCAGAGGACCCTTCGGTGAAGCTCCTGAAGTTTGCGGACGACACCACAGTCATCGGTTTGATCCGGGATGATGATGAGTCTGCCTACAGGCGGGAGGTGGAGCAGCTGATCCTCTGGTGCAGCCAGAACCATCTTGAACTTAACCCAGCCAAAACGGTGGAGATGACTGTGGATTTCAGGCGACACCCCCCTTCATTCCCCCCACTCACCATCCTCAACAGCACAGTGTCCACTGTGGACTCCTTCAAGTTTCTGGGTACCACAATCTCCCGGACCCTGAAGTGGTCCTCCCATATTGACACTGTCCGGAAAAAGGCCCAGCAGAGGTTGTTTTTTCTGCGTCAGCTCAAGAAGTTTGATTTGCCTCAGGAGCTGCTGGTTGTCTTCTACACCGCCATCATCCAATCTGTCCTCTGCTTTTCCATCACTGTCTGGTTTGGATCTGCCACTAAACAGGACAAGACCAGACTGCAGCGGATCATTAAGTCTGCGGAGAGGATCATTGGTACCGACCTACCCTCCATTGAGAACTTATATCGGTCCATAACCAGGAAACGGGCGGGAAACATCTGTGCTGACCCATCACACCCCGGCCACAAACTGTTTGAACTTCTATCTTCTGGTCGTCGTTACAGATCACTGAAGGTCAAAACCACCCGTCACAGGAACAGTTTCTTTCCTCAAGCCATCACTCTGATGAACTCCTAACATTCACCTAGTCCTACCTGTTGCTGTACTCATGACTTTTCATCCATTATTACATTGCACATAACTCTCACACTGCTTTTTACTTCATTCACATTATATCACTGAATCTGAGTCCACATTGAAATACTGTGTGATTGTATATTTTTTCATATATTTCTGCAAAGTGTGGTTAGTCCGAGTAAATAACTGCATATATTCCTGTATATATTTGCATCCTTTTATAGAAACGTGGACAGACTGTAATTTACTCTACATACTCTGGTTGTCATTGAATCCTTATTTAAATCCTTCACCTGAACAATGAGAGCAAGTTTTTAGCCAAAGTCAAATTCCTTGTATGTGTTGTGCATACTTGGCCAATAAAGCTGATTCTGATTCTGATTCTGAAAAGTACTTCAGCATACTGTTGGGAACTGAAATCACATTTAGGGAAACCATACAGACATAAAGACAGCCTTATCCATTGCTTTTAACAGGAAAAAATCCACTCGCGACTAGCATTAGCATAGCGCTAACGTTAGCATAACATTAGCATGTAGCGGACTCACCAAAGATGAGATTCAGGGTGAACACAGCAGAAGTCACCGCTTCACGGCCTCTCAAGCTCGTGCTCCCATCAACTTAGGATAATAAAGGTTGCAAATTAGCGTTTGGAGAGTGTTTAGATCCATTTATAGTATTCTATCTGAATTAGCTTACCAAGAAGAGGTGTCAATGTGAATTGCTCACAACCTCCCTCGTCCGCGCTCGTATCGTTAAAGACTGAATTCCGAGTGCGCGCTGGCTGCCTCTACTCGGAAGGTGGGGCTAATATTGCTCTTAACGAATGGAAAGACCCAGATCACCCAACGTGACCATGAACCGGAAATTCAAAAGTTGGATGACGAGGATCACACTTCCTCTTCCCCAAGATAGTCGGTTTTCAAAATAAAATCACACACTTTCATTAATACAAATGAAATCTGAGAAAAAGGGTCATTTTCTCAGCTGGGTTACACACTCCCCCGCTAAATATCATGCACGTCCCGTTGCATGTCATTTTCTCAGCTGGGTTACACACTCCCCCGCTAAATATCATGCACGTCCCGTTGCATGTGTAACCAAGACTGTCCATCGTCAGTATTTAGAAACTCTGAGAAGGCTGTATTCAAACCTTTCAAAAGGGACTTAACAACAGTCACTAGAGGGTTTCCTAATTCAGGATACTCTAGTCTTTTTGGGAGTTGTCTGATTCTTCCAGATCGTCGTATTGGTTGAATTGCAATGTGATCATTTTTGTCCATTTCATCAGGCAAATCATTCGATTGGTGTTCTTGCCCCTCGACTGAATTGTCAGAAGGTTCCTCTAGTATTGTTGATGTTCCATTTTCCACAGGCGAATAATAGGAAGGTTCAATCTCAATTGCATTATGCTCCCTATCCGGTTCTGCATTGGCAGTGGTCTCAGGTAAATCACAACCAGGTGGGTTTTGTCATTTCCGGTGTTTGCAAAGGTTTTGGATAATCATGTACAGTAGTAAATCTGGTTATCTCTCCACATGGGGAATCCTCAACCCACGGAATCAAAAATTCATTTCCAATTTCGGTAACTCTTCGTGATAATTGTTCTCTGCAACAGTTGTTTGGCGTGTCTTAGGGCGGTGAATAGGCTCTGGTTCAGGTGTTTCTGCTGTGGCAACAGGGAGGAAACTGCAGGGAAGCAAAAGGTCTCTGTGTAAAGTTCTTGAGGGACCTTGCTTTGACTTGGGCTTAACCGTGTAAACAGGTAAATTACCTGCACGTTTGACTACCACATGAATATCGGCCTCCCATTTATCAGCAAGCTTATTTTTTCCACGCAGTCTCACATTTCTAACTAAAACCCTATCCCCAGGTTCAAGTTCAGAAACAGTGATTTTGCGGTCAAACCTGGCCTTGTTCTTGTCTGCAATCTTTTGTGCATTTCCGGGTTGGGGACAGGCTCCTGCCCCAAGTGGAGGAGTTTAAGTATCTTGGGGTCTTGTTCACGAGTGAGGGGAAAATGGAGCGAGAGATCGACAGACGGATTGGAGCAGCATCTGCAGTGATGCGGACGTTGTACCGGTCTGTTGTGGTGAAGAGGGAGCTTAGTTCTAAGGCAAAGCTGTCGATTTACCAGTCAAAATACGTTCCTACTCTCACCTATGGTCACGAGCTTTGGGTAATGACCGAAAGAACGAGATCGCGGATACAAGCGGCTGAAATGAGCTTTCTCCGTAGGATTGCTGGACTCACCCTCAGAGATAGGGTGAGGAGCTCAGTCATCCGGGAGAGGCTCAGAGTAGAACCGCTGCTCCTCCACATTGAAAGGAGTCAGTTGAGGTGGTATGGGCATCTGATTAGGATGCCTCCTGGACGTCTCCCACTTGAGGTGTTTCAGGCACGTCCCACTGGGAGGAGACCCCGGGGCAGACCCAGGACTCGGTGGAGAGACTATGTCTCCCAGCTAGTCTGGGAACGCCTTGGTATCCCCTCTGAAGAGCTGGAGCAGGTGGCTGGGGAGAGGGAAGTCTGGGCTTCTCTGCTTGAACTGCTGCCTCCGCGACCCGGACCTCCGGAAAAGCGGTAGAAGATGGATGGATGGATGGATGGATAACTTGTAGCTTTCTTCGAGCCTTTTCTTGAGATTTTCAACGTATTGCAAGTGAGTAACTTTCTGATCTTTGTTGAGAGGAAGTCCGAACGCTAGATCAACTGCCAATCTGGGTTTTCTACCAAACATTAATTTGTAGGGAGTAAACCCGGTTACATCACTGCGTGTGCAGTTGTATGCATGTACTAACGGCATAACATAGTCCTTCCAGTGGGACTTTTGTTTGGACTCAAGCGTTCCTAACATACTCAGTAGCGTTCGGTTGAATCTTTCAGTTGGGTTACCCCTGGGGTGGTATGGGGTTGTTCTTATTTTCTTTATGCCTGAGATCTCACAAAGGTCTTTTATTAGTTCCGTCTCAAAATCAGGACCCTGATCGCTGTGCAGGCGCTCAGGTATACCGTAGTGAACGATGAATTGATCCCACAAGCACCTGGCAACCGTTTTGGACCTTTGATTTGAGGTAGGCAACGCAAGGGCAAATTTAGTAAAATGATCAGTTATTACGAGAATATTGCTGGTATTGCTACTGTCTGGTTCCAGACTGAGGAAGTCCATGCAGACTAGCTCTAAAGGTCGTGTGGTGGTTATGTTGACCAGGCTAGCCGCTTTTTCAGGAGGACTCTTCCTTCGTATGCACCGATCACATGTTTTTACCTTTTGCTCGACATCTGTTGTGCCTACCTGGCTGGCTCGCCACTTTTATTGTAACCCTTGCCTTATGTTAATTAGGTAAGGGAAATAATTAAGTGTAGACCAGTTGCTAGGTTCGTAAGGGTTACAATAGGGAATTATTGTGAGTGTGGAATGAAATAGCTGAAGGCAAGAAATGAGCAATTTATGTCTGTATTAATAAATATAGAAGGAGCAAAATATACAAACAATGTACAAATATACAAATATAACAACGGCCGGCATGAAATAAAACCCCAAAAGTGTCCTACTGAGCTCAGTGTTTGGTTGTCCTTTTGGTTTAGTCGTTTGACCAGTCAAGATGTCTTGTAACTCCAGACTCAGGTTTGTTTTCCTCTTTTAAAGCGGTGACTTGGGTTGTTACCACTTTAAAGTAGAACTGAACTGAACGGCATTGAACGGCACTGGGTGCTAGTACATACAATTATAAAGATAATTTATCATTGGCACCCCCTCCACAAATCCCGGAATCTTGGAGAAAATCGCGATTTAGAATTTCCCGCCCTGAAAAATCAGACAAATCCGCCGAAGCGCAGCCGGAGTTCCGCGTGACGTCACGAGTGTGACCCAGTCCTCATGTTTACCATTGCGAGCACGTCGACACTGGTTGTTTTTGGTGCATTTTGTCGTGATAGTCGACTACAAAACACTTCCAACACCTGGGAAGATCTGTTCAGTGGCCAAGGAAAGCTGTCATGGCGACGAAAGAAAAGAAAGGGGGAGGAAAAGCGACCGGGAAGCGATGCGTTTCTAGATATACAGTGATCCATCACTTATCGCGTTTAATGGGGACCAGAACCGACCGCGAAAAGTGAAAAACCATGAAGTAGCGTCACCCCCCCCCCCCCAAGGGCGTCACAAGCACTATTTTGCACAAAAAGGCACAAGAGAACAGCGAAAAGTGCCACTAAGCAACACGAGCGATAAAGAAGGCGCTCTGCAGGGAGCGAAGCTGGGTAAAACGTCTCGGCCAATTAGCTTGCGAGGTGAAACGTCTCGGCCAATCAGCTTGCGAGATTCCCAAGCGGTGAAGAGGTGGGCGGAGAGGAGTGGAGCGGTGGTCAGAGAGGTAGATTTTGAGCTGTGCGGGCTCTCCGTGTTGATACCTGATGTTCTAATGAGAAGGCAGGGAGACTACATTAGAACATCAGGTATCAACACGGAGAGCCCGCTCTCCCCGGCTCCCTAGCCCGCTCGGGAATCTCGCAAGCTGATTGGCCGAGACGTTTTACCTCGCAAGCTGATTGGCCGAGACGTTTTATCTCGCAAGCTGATTGGCCGAGACGTTTTACCCAGCTTCGCTCCCTGCCGAGCGCCTATACCCAGCGAAGGAAGACCGCATTAAACGCGATGAGGGATAACTGTAATAAGTTGGAAAAATGCTGATGTTTTTTTTCCCTTTCTTTTTTATTGTTAATTTTCCTTATCCTGACACCCCAAACATGCCAAAGTAAAGACTCACCATTCTGTATTCAATAAGCGACTCTCCTCCCCATCACTGCTGCGGTCTGAGTCGGTGCTGGAATCCCCCCAAAATTCTGGCTCTAATCTGTACGGTTCGATGCCTCCCTCGCTCTCTTCCTGTTCACTTGACACTCCTGCATCCTCCTCTGTCTTGTCACCGATCCTGAATACCTCTTCACTCTGAAAACTCTGGTGTTCTTGACTGCTGGAACTGCTATCATCTGCCATTGTTGTTTTGATAAGGGTCACACTCGTGACGTCACGCAGCGTCATCTGCACTACTTACGGTTTGTTTGGCACTGCCAGCCAGAGGCAAAAGTTTATCGGCTTATAGCTTGGCCATCGCACGGCCTAAAAATTTCTTTTATGTGTTGAAAAATACAATAGGTAATAAGGAATTAATCTGCTATTCTACTTTTTTGGCAAGAAGGTGAGTTCAGTTCTACTTTAAATCCTGGGCACTGGAGAGAGGAGGGATGTCCTTCAATTAAGACCTCTGTCAGACCTCTGTTCAATCTCGGTTCAATCTCGGGTCAGGCTCGCCATCTCCATTAGGAGAAAATCCAGGATCCAGAAGGTTTTTGGCCGGCAACCAAAAAAAACCTAGCCTGCACGACAATAATGGTATTATTGTTTATAGCTAGAGTAATTCGTCTTCCAATCCCTTCTTATATAACACCATAGCTTAGGGTTTAAATTCTTCTCTCATATTACTATTATCACAATCCAGCAATATAGTAATAACTTACATCTCACATCTTACATGCATGTGTTCTTTTTTTTCTTTTCTCACAATCTCTCTGGTAGCACATGAAATACCCTTTTTTCATGCAACCAGTTAACTGAAATCCTCTTCCTATCTCTACATCATTTAACCATGAAATTATGATTAATCCTCTCTAACCTTGTCTCTGTAAATCATGAATTGAAATACAATTAATTTATCACATAACCAGGGAATATACTGTCCCATCACATCCAATATTCCCTTTTAAAATCAGTAAACCCTGTCTGGGCTACTGGGTTTAACATAACCTATGCTTTTACTTAGAGGGCTAACACCATGTGCTTTTAGCATCAAACTACACATTACATTCGACAGAAATGGTGCATAAGAGCTAAAAGTACTTCAGCATACTGTTGGGAACTGAAATCACATTTAGGGAAACCATACAGACATAAAGACAGCCTTATCCATTGCTTTTAACAGGAAAAAATCCACTTGCGACTAGCATTAGCATAGCGCTAATGTTAGCATAACATTAGCATGTAGCGGACTCACCAAAGATGAGATTCAGGGTGAACACAGCAGAAGTCACCGCTTCACGGCCTCTCAAGCTCGTGCTCCCATCAACTTAGGATAATAAAGGTTGCAAATTAGCGTTTGGAGAGTGTTTAGATCCATTTATAGTATTCTATCTGAATTAGCTTACCAAGAAGAGGTGTCAATGTGAATCGCTCACAACCTCCCTCGTCCGCGCTCGTATCGTTAAAGACTGAATTCCGAGTGCGCGCTGGCTGCCTCTACTCGGAAGGTGGGGCTAATATTGCTCTTAACGAATGGAAAGACCCAGATCACCCAACGTGACCATGAACCGGAAATTCAAAAGTTGGATGACGAGGATCGCACTTCCTCTTCCCCAAGATAGTCGGTTTTCAAAATAAAATCACACACTTTCATTAATACAGATGAAATCTGAGAAAAAGGGTCATTTTCTCAGCTGGGTTACACACTCCCCCTCTAAATATCATGCACGTCCCGTTGCATGTCATTTTCTCAGCTGGGTTACAACTGCACCAACCCTCATGATGATGACTCTTGTATGAGAGCTATATGTCGCTGACAAGTTGCAGCAACCATGTCTGAAGGAAGGAGATGGGGTTCTAAAGAGGACAAAAAATTTGATTTAAATGCTTCAATGCGTTGGGACTCCTCTTGTGAAATAGGGTCCTCTGCTAGCCCGCTGTGTGGCCTTCTGGACAATGCGTTGACATCAATGTTCTGTTTGCCGGCTCTGTATTTGATGTCAAAAGTGTATGTGGACAATGAGGCTAACCAACAGTGACTAGCAGCATCGAGCTTGGCTGTGGTGAGAAGGTAGGTCAATGGATTGTTATCTGTAACAACTGTAAAAGTATTACCAGACAGATAATCATGAAATTTGTCTGTTATGGCCCACTTTAGAGCCAAAAATTCAAGTTTATGTGCTGGGTATCTTGACTCACTCCGAGATAGACCTCGGCTGGCATAGGCAATTACTTGCATGTGCCTGTTCAGCTCTTGATACAGAGCAGCTCCCAATCCCGTGGAGCTGGCATCTGTATGTAGCAAATACAGCAATTTTGGGTCAGCGTAGCCAAGTACAGGTGATGAGGCAAGTTTCTCAATGATGCCCTCAAAGGCTTGCTGACATGCACCGCTCCAGCGTTCACCAAATGGTTCTTTGGGATTGAGATACTTGCAATCCCCTGGATTGGATTTACAACTCTTTCGCCTAGGTGGGCAACCAGCAGTGAGTAAAGTGAGTGATTTGACTATCTTTGGATAGTCTTTCACAAGCCTCCTGTAGTACCCAGTAAATCCTAAGAAGGATTGGAGTTCCTTCAGGGTTTGTGGTTATGGCCAGGTTTTTAATGTTTGAACCTTCTCTGGGTCAGTTTTTAAATCCCATCCCGGGATACAATGTGTCCTAGGTAATGGACAGAAGTTTGGAAAAACTTGCCTTTGTCAGGTGAGAGTTTAAGACCAAATTCTCTCAGACGCTGAAGGACACGGAGGAGCCTGGTCTCATGCTCTTCTAGCTTATTTGAAAAGACAAATCAAGTCATCAAGGAAGACGAGGACCTCTTTCAAGTTAATGTCCCTCATGCACTTTTTCACAAGCCTCTGGAATGTGCTTGGGGCATTTGTTATCCTTTGAGGCATACGGTTAAACTCATAAAACCCAAAGGGGCACACAAAAGCTGTTTTGGGTTTATCAGCCTCATGCATCTCGATTTGATAATACCCCGACTTGAGGCCCATCACAGAAAACCACTGTGACCCAGTGAGAGCTGAAAAAGACCCCTCCAGATTAGGTAATGCATAGGCATCACGAACGGTCTGCAAATTCAGCTTCCGATAGTCTATACATAACCCCACATCACCATTGTTTTTATGCACAACAACAATTGGTGACGAAAATGGGGACTCTGATTCCCTAATGACACCTGCATCTAAAAGCATTTGGAGATGCTTTTTGACTGCATCAAAGTCACGAGGGTGACTGGGATGAGATCGCTGCTTGAAAGGAGTCTCATCTTTGAGGTTAATGTGATGCTGAATCTTGCTCACATGCCCAAAATCGAGATCATGCTGTGAAAATACATCAGAAAAAGAGTTCAGCCTTTCTGTGACTCTTTGCTTCCAGGCTTCAGACAGTGGTGAAGCACCGAAGTCGAAACTCATTGAAGACTTGTGCTTGGTACTTTGCTGCTGGGTAGAACAGTTAGCCAATATCTTCTCAGGCTTTGCATTTGGAATGACACAATCAGAGATGACTAGTTCAGCAATTACACAGATGTTGGGTAGTGTAATCTCATGGCTTGTCTCATTTCTGAGAAATACAGGGACTTTGTATGGTCTATTTTTTGGCAAAGTGATAAGGCAGCAATCTACAAAAACACCGCCTCGTAAAGATGAGTTACTTGGGTGTTCTAATGATGCAGACTGATCAGACACTGCTTGGTTGGTGTACACAAAACCTTCAAGCAGCACCTTTTCATTAGGTGAGAGGATTGTTTGAGTGTGATTTTTGAGCTTAACTAAGCCTATTTTGCCATTATCAGCTTGCTTTTTTTCTGATTTTAAGAATTTTCATGACATGTCGGTAGCCAAAGGGAAGAAACTCCCCACGAGGCAGGCTTTCACAATACTGCTCATACAAGGGGTTAAAAGTGTTGGTCCCTACTAGCAATGGGATATCATCATTTGAACGTAGATCGGGAACAATCAGTGCCAAAGTTGACACTTCAGGTTCAGTCTCAAGGAAATCTTTGGGAAACTTTATTTTGACCTCTACATAACCCACATAGGGGACTGCCTGACCACTGAATCCTTCAACTTCAAGAAGATTTGAGATTGGCTTTATAGTATGCTCATATAGGTGATCCTTGTAAAATGACATGGCTATGGTGGTAACCTGTGGGCCTGTGTCAAGGAGACACTTACAGTCCACTCCATTAACAGCTGTTCGCACTGTAAACCTCTGCACAACAAGCCGTCCAGGCAATGTGCGGTTATGGTACACATTAGCCTTTAAGTTTCTTGCCTTCTGAGGCTTTGTGAGTGTGGGACATAGTTCATCCTGAGCTTCTGTTTGTCCCTCAACAGAAGCTTGACCTAGTTTAAATGAGCCTGTGCAATGGTGTGGTGGTGGCTTTCCCACACACGTTGCTTTTCTTTAAGTGCCCTTCTCTTTGTTTCTACTAGCACTGGGTTGGCATCATTACTGCAGCTTAGACCCATGGCTTGGGTCTAGGTAAGTTTGCTGTGATTTATTTAACTTCTTTGATTTCTGTTACATTATTTATTTTTGTTTATGTTTTTTGGTTTCTTTAGATACATTTTTCACAGGTTTCTCCGCGCTGCAAGCTTTTAACTGTGCTATTTGTGTACAAAGATCAGCTATCTGTTTCCTCAAGTCAGTATCTGAAGAGGAAACATCAGGGTTTGAATCAGGATCAGAACTAGCAATTTCTGACATGCATGTGGTATGCAAGTTTGACAAGACTCTTGTTTTGTTAACTCCTAGGTGTTCCTTCATTCGTGTTGCTTTACATGCCTGCTTGTCTTCAGCATGAAGCAGAAGAAGCAACTCAGCAAAAGATGGTCATTTTTGCGCCGTTCTAGCTGGAGAATAGTTATCAGTTGACTGTCCCAGCAGCCATGACAAAACTGTCTGAGAAGCTGTTTATCTGCATCAGCAGGAGCAAGTCCATCCCTTCTTAGTACCAAATTTAAGGCAGTATGCAGCCTCTGTAGATACTATGAACCTTTCTCACACGCATTTTGGTTAGTATTCAAAAAGCGAGCAAAAAGCTCATCACCGTCCTTTACAGTTGCATATGCAGAGTCGAGCAACTTAAGGTAAGCCTTAGAGGTGGCTTTTGGACCTAATGACTTTACTATGTTTGCAGCAGGTGGAGAGACTTTCAACAATTTTTCTCACAACCTGAGTATCTGAAATGGTAGGATCATTTAGACAAAATTCCACGCTGCTGTGTCAAAAGTCAGTCAACTTCAAAAGTAGGGTGAGGAACTCTACCTGAGAATGGTTTCAGTTTGTTAAACAAGTTGGGGTGCGATGCTAGCACACTGCTTTTGACAACATGTTCAACAATGACATACTGCACTTCAGTTGAGCTAAGCAGATCAGTTGGCAGCTGATGAGGTGGTGCTTTGCCATCCTCATGTGAAATATTAGCTGCAGCAGTTTCACCAAGCTCAGATGTGACACTAAATGAGCATAAATTTTCATCAACAGTTGGGTTAGGTGGCAAGTTCTGAGACTGTAGTGTTAAGGAATTTGCTTGTGTTAATCTGAATTTCCCCTCCCACAACCTTGTCTATTCTAACCAACTCTGCTCTCAGGATGTCTTCAAATGATCTGTTACGTTTCTGTGCAAGATCCTTCAACTCAGTCAGATAAGCTACGGTTGCAGAAGCACTGACATCACTACTGTAAACACTGGCTAGGCTTTGAACATGATGTGTGATCTTTGGTTCTGCAGCACAAGTTCTCTTAAGAGGCAGGCAATGTTTTTCTAATTCTTGGACTGTAGCGTCATGTTGAAATTTAACAATAACCTTCACCTTGTGATCCACGGAAGGCACCTCAATCAACCGAGCTATAGGCCCAAAATGCTTCAGATAATCAAAAGTTTCTTTATCTGTCTCAGCTTGAGTTAGTCCACTAACCAGCACAGAGTTTTGGACATTAACACGTTCTGATTTTATGACTTCCATCTTTCAAATGACTGAATCAGAAATGTTTGTCAAAATGAAAACCTGCTGCAACACTGAAAGTAGCTGATGCTTACGTTAACCACACGTTATTCCAGTTTTCAAAAGTTGTCTGTTGAAATTTCAATGCCACAAAAATGTGATTATCCAATATAAATATACAAATTAACCCCCCCTGGCTGGATCGCCAAGATTTTGCCCGTAACCCGTTTGTGGGACAGATAATATATTTAAGTAATGGACCAATGTCTAGGCTCGTAGAGGGGGTAAAAAATTAGATGAGCAGACAAATAACTGGAGTCACCAGGTAGCTGAACATAAACATGTATTAAATTCAACAATAAAAGAACACGAACATTTCAGAATAAATGTTGACAGGAATGAACAGCTCATTTTAAACCAGTCTTTTTTTCCAAAATAAAATAAAAGTCCATTCACAGTTTTTGGTTAGTCATTTTCTGTCATAAGTCAAGATCAGGTGTTCAGTTAGAGCACTTTATAGTCAAGTCACTTAGTCGATTGCAATCCTACCCCACTGGTGCACCAGTGGGGATGAAGGTGAATGGAATCTTCCTCCAATCGTGTCTTGGGAACAAAACCTCCAAGGGAAAAGGAGGTGGTCATCTCAAGGGTGGCTTGCCATCTCCCCTGTCGAGGAGAAATCAAGTTCCAGTCTTCTATCACCGTGTTCAGGGCCTCTAAAAAACCTAGCCTGTATGAAACAAGCTATTACCATAGAGATCCTCACACATACTCACTTCATGGCCACAAAAATATATCAAGAATCTCAAATGAACAGCATCACTGTCATTACAAAACAATAATGAATCTCTCTGCATCTTGTAAATTCAATATTGTAGAGTTTTTAACCCTTTTTATAACTGTTAATATTAACCATGAACTATGATTGATTTTCTTTTATGTGCAGTTTAATTTAACCATAAATTGACATTTTATATTCATAAACAGATGTTTTACTGTATATACATCATATTTGGCCCTTTAAAATTAAGGCTCTACATTCCTTTTGAGCAATTACAATATTTTGTTTTAGCACTGGAAGTGCATAACAGCTATGCTGCACATTCAAACAAAATTAAAATAACCAAAAGTGTCACAAATAAATGTGACATCAACATATAGAAAATTAATAAACAGTACCCCTTTATCTGTGAACGCAAGGCTGAAGGCCTAGAACAGTAACAGCATACTATCAAGCCACAAGTTAGCAAGCTAATGCACAGTCATGGCATGTGCTCTGTTAAACCTCATGTAAACCACAAAGCTAAATAGCCATGGCAGGCCTACAAGCTAACTCACCAATGTGGATCTCACAGCCCCTCACAGTAAAAGCCGATTACAGAATCCCTTCTCTCCTCAATTGTTCTATAAGCTCTGACCAACACGGCACGATGGGTGGATTCAGGTGGACGGCTGTCGGCAATTAACACTGACCAGTTGCTCAGAGCACTCTGGCCTTCTGCCGCCAACGTTCGTCCTCTGTCTTTCCAGACTGCAGCAACGGAAGTTCCGCAAAGGGGTGGAGCTTAGCCTTACTTCTACTTGTGATAAACTTACATGAATTTTTGCTTTAAATGAATAAAAGTGCAAATAAAATTATTATCAATAGATTAACAACAGAAATGAGAACTTTTTATATCTAAGGGGCCATTTATTCACGCATCCATTTATTTGTTTATCTGTTTATTAGACTTTTTTTTTAAAGAAAAAATAATACTGAAATGACATGAATGACTGAAACTAGCACACATTCTGTACCTGGGTTACACCTCCACCTTCTGAATGTCCTGCACGTCCCGCTGCATGGTGAGTCTATGCTATGTGCATTCTATATTTCAAACGTCTGATTTCTCAGCGAATTACTCTTCTCATCAGCGCTTAGGGAATCAATAAAATTCATGCATCCATTAGTTTATTTATCTGTTTATTAGACTTTTTTTAAAAAAAAAATAATATTGGAATGACATGAATAACTGAAAATAGTACACATTCTGTAAGTGGGTTACACTTACAAAGTGACAGGGTTGAGTTTTTTTTTTTTTACCTTGTTCTGTCAGGCAGCTATGTGAGCAGAACAGAAATCTGCTACCCTTATTATGCCAAACAGATTTACGTTGCCAAAAGGAGCTTTATACAGCACCTACATATGGACTGTATATTGTTGTAAACTACTCTTGTAATAACTTTTAATGCTTTATTTGAATTATTTTACCCATGAAGGACCCGACAGGATGGGGAATGGAGAAAGGAGGTGTGGGGAGGGGGGGAAGAAAAGGGAGAGGAACAGACAAAAACAAATAAACCAACAACTAAAACAAACAGAAGACAGACTGCTTCTTCCACCGATGAGGTCTGAACACGAGTCTGGTATCCGCACCTGCTAAAGGAGAGACATTTGTGTGTGTGCATCCGTGTGCGTGTGTATGAGAGCCCGCGCAAAATAAGTGTGTGCATGTGAGTGGTTTGTCAGGAAACATACGAAGAGGGTGGCCGGTCACAGCAAACCCCCCCCCCCCTTTCCGGAAACCCTGAGCAAGCAGGACAGTGCCACCAACCCCCACAGAGCACAAATGTCCGAGGCCAACAAGCCCCAGGAAAGCCAGGCATTCGCCCCAAGAGGGATGGCCAAGGGAGGCTGGGTCGCCAGGCGGCCGGCACAGCGGGCCCACACCACTGGACCCACCACCCGCCACCCCCCAGCGGGGCCAACACCACCCCCTGGGCCCCAGGTGCCAGAAGGCCAGTGCCCCCATCCCCCAGGCCGGAGACCAGCCTGCGCCCATGGAGCAAGCCCCCCCCAGGCACCCCCACAGCGTGCCCACCCCCACCCCAGCGCCACCGCCACACACCCCGGGGACCCCCACGCTCAAAGAAGACCCCCCCGTCCAGGGGAGCCCACGTAGCCAAGAAGCACTACCTCCTCAATCCAGCACCTCCCGAACAGCAGACATACCCATTCCCATGCATTCACACCCTCATGCTCTCATAGGCACCCTCACACACTCATGCACACTCATTCACACTTGCTCGCCCTCTCCCCCACACAATCCCGCACTCGCACTCCTGGACCCACCCATTCTCTTTCACTCCTGTACCCGCTCAATCTTGCTCCCACTCCCACTTGCCCTCAGAGTCTCCCACACTCACTCACGTTCACCCATACACACACTCTCACTCGTGCTCCGACCTACTCACATCCATTCGTGCTCTCCCCCACACACTCACCCACACTCATTCACCCTTATTACTTAGGGTGACTGCGATGCAGATGCAGCGAGCATGAACGCGCACCAGCGCCCGGCAATGGCCGGGGAGACTGCTGGCTCAGGCCAGGAGCCACACCCCCGCTGACCCACCCCAGGGCACCCACAGCCACAGAAGCAGACCACCACCCCTAACGCCCACTCGAGCGACTGATCAGTGGACGGCTGCAGGCGCTCCAAGATGCCACCCGACATGCAAAGCGCCACACAAAACCGCCCCACCATCACCAGCTCCACTTATCACTCCCGCTTACTCTCTTGTTCAATCACGTTTTCACTCCCTTGCTCGGATCTATTCATTCGGCGGCACCTGGGGATTTTGGCAACATGATGGTTCCCAGGCCCCCCACCGGGCGCCCAGGCCCCCGGCACCCGCACACCCGCACACACACACACACACACACACACACACCCACGTCCACCCTCATGTGCACACTCACCATCACACATGCTCACCTACACCCACACACAACCTCGCATACCCAGACAAAGCACACACATGTGCACGCACCCACATCCGCACCTACACACACACACACACACAAACCCACTCAGACCCACACTCACGCACACCTGTACACATGCATGCGCACACACACACTCACACACATACACACACACGTATATGCACACCCACACCTGCAGGCCCCGGAGGACGGGGGTAAGCAAAGTAAAGTAAGCAAGAGCACATATTACCAACAACAACGGTGACTACACATAAGTGAGAAGAGTTCCTATATTTACTCCCTTTGGCGGAAGAAGATGCTAAAAAAAAGAAAGATACGAAGGCACAATTGTGTGCTTCTGTGTATCTTCATTTTCATTTTCTTCTTCATCAACTTTGTCTACTTTGACTTTGCGTGCTGTCGGTAGCACCACCTCGTGAATGGGAGGTTGGATGCGTAGTCACAGGCAATGTGGTCACAAAATTTGGGCTGCATACATTCACCCGTGGAGCCTAGTAAACTTTAGATAATGACATTCAGTAATTTATGTCACACAATCCTAGCACTCGAGGAGATGCGCAGAGCAGGGGTGGAGCATAAATAAGCCTGCAGCCGGCTAGCAAGGTGCTAGCAGGCTGATGTGGCCTATTACATTCAAAAGATAACAAAATATGCCTGAATTACGTGAGACATATCATTGACTGTTGATTAATGAACCAGGTGGCAACAGGGATGTCTAGTGGGATGACTAGAATTGAAAGAAAATAGCAATTAAAACTGTGGTTGCCAAGCTAACTCCCTAACAGGCTAGCAGTTAAGTAGCACTGTTATTATGGGTTTGGACATTCATTGCCATCCTTCCACCATCATTAAAATGGGTGGACATGATGCTCGGAGGGTCTTATTATTCCAATGAGCTCCAGTTCATCACAGCCACAGCAAAATCAAAACTGCTTGTTTAGCGAGAGAGAGGTACTGAGTCGAAGTCTGACCCTAACAAAGTGACAGTGTTGTTTTTTTTTTTTTTAATGGTAGTCACTCCACATATCCAAACAGAATCCAAATAAAATTCAAATAAACGACTGATATTGTGTCCATCAGTGCATGCAAAATAGGGAAGAAAATCTTGCCATTTAGTATCCAATTTATGCACACATGTATTGTTATTTTTGCATAAAAAGACATAAACTACAGCAAAATGAACAAAAAAAAAATAGCAACTAAACAGCAACCACCACACTTTACATCAACATTCTAAGGCATGATTAAATGCAAGTTTATCAGCATATTCCTCTGAATGCCACAAACCTTATATTCTATTTACTGTAGACACTGTATGTCTGAAGGGCCACTGTTTCTAATCCAGTCTATATCTTAAAAAAAATAATATGTATGTCACCTAAAGAGAGGCATGACACCCCTCCAGTATAAACATGATAAGTCAGACTGTGACACAGATTTTCATACCATGATGAAGCAGAGTCAATCTGCAGCAGGCTGCTATATTGCACACAGCCGCACACTTCTCTCAGCTTTGTAAAATACAGAGTGCCCGACTCTGGAAAGGGAACCATCTTTCTTGGCCGTCCATCTGATTCACTTGTAAAACATAGCTATACTTTATAGGCTTGTTACTGCCACAGGGTTACTCTTTTATTTATTAGCCTGTCCACAGTGAATGGATGTGTTTCTGTCTGTGATGTGAACCTCTTGAAGTGAGCCTGATTCCCGTGTTGCTTCTATCAGGGTTGGACAGGAATGCTAATGCTATCAGACAATCAGTCCCCTGCCTATGGGTGGATAACACACGTGTCTAAATACATGCCAAGATGTGTGTTTGTGGCCTATTAAACAAAACACAATTAGGGACCCTTACTCTGGCATGAATGTAAATTGCTCCCCAGTGCATTTTTGACTGTTAAGTCACATAAAAATATTTTAAAGCATATTTTATTCTCAGTTCCAGCATATATACTGTATATAAATTCAGCTGTTGTGCTGACTAAACTTGCTGATATTACATTTTAGCTTTTAAAGGGGGAAGGTCTGTAACATTGTCTGTCACATATGGTGACTCGATGCATCTTGGACCACCAAGCCTCAGTGCACTGAACTCCGAGATAAATGATAAAAGGGAGCTAATCTTCAATGGCATCCCATCGCTGCTCATTTCCATAGGAGGCTTTCCCATTGTAGCACGATCAAATCTGAACTGGCACTGAACAGTTGTTTCCATTTGATATGCCCCTCTGCCCACTGCACTACAATGGCTGCCCTGCAATAAGGATATACTTTTTGATTGCCAGTGAATATCCTGCAGCGATTCAGTGCTTTCCCACTTCTGACGGTGTGTGTGGAGCCCATTCTCTTTCTGCAGCCAAGTTCATCTCGATTTAGACAGGAAGGCAGAGGATGGAGGAGAGAAGAAAAGAGAAGAGATTTTAGTGCACTCTCTGTTCTCTGCGATAATGAATGCTTTGTCAGGGAGAATCCATCAACGGTCACTGTGGGGGATGGAAATGTCAGGGAAAGTTATGGTTTGTTGGCTTTTAACCCACGTGGCCCAGCGCTGCAAAGTAATTGAAGTACAGAAAATGTCATGTTGTTGCACTTCATCTATTTGTATAGCTGTCTCACTGGATAAATAGAAATATTGCTGTGGCAACACGGCAAACAACAAGCAAAGTGTCTGTTTAGATCTGCAAAGTGTGGGTGGAAGGTAGATGTACCATACAATACACCACATGGCGAAAGGAGAATCTATCGATCTATCTTCTTCTACTACTATTTGTGGGCTTTTTATGCACTTGTGCCTCTTTCAGAAATAGCTTCTTCTCCTTTTGTCAATTTGATATTGCAGAGATCTGAGTGAAAAATCAAGGCTTGATGATTGCAGCCTCGCCAAAGCAGTCAGCTATCTGTGTGATACGGACAGTAAAGGGATGAGTAGCTCACAAGGCAAGAAAAGCAAAAATCTGTGTATGCCATGTGCACACCCTCTCTCAGGTGTTCCTCTGTGACAAAGGGAGTGATGCTGCAACAGATAATCTCCCTGGCAGGGAGAAATGCAATTATTGGCTCCACACTCTGTTTCAGAAAACATTTCATTGCAGGCATTTTATCTATAACAATGTTAACTGTAAAATTCCAACTTTAGCTGACAATTTTACAACAAAGCAACACTCAGTACGCTTACAATATGAAGGTTGCTATGTTAAACCATGTGTATTGTATTGCACAGCAGTAGAGGAAAATATTCTAAATTCTTGTGGTTTATAGTACATTTTTGTGTGTGTTTCAGTCATGAGACACAGTGAATAAAATCATAAATCAACCTCACAAACCGAACTGAAGTGCAGTATACATTATATATCATAACAGCATCTCTGCACCTGTGTTTACAAAAGCTATACACCCCAGTTACTAAATCCTAGAAAGAAAAAGGAAACAACATTGAAAAAAAAGCTAGTTTCAACTGGTCCACACATATCCATGCCTGATTACTAGCAGCCCAGTTCAATCAAATCCTCGCTTAAGAGTCTAACTGATGTAAAAAAGGGTGATTGGACCATGTGGGGGGGGGGGGGGTATTGAGGGGATTTCTAAGGCTATGGAGCTCCACAGAACCACAGTAGGAGAGGTCATCTAGAAACAGAAATTTTGAGGTGAGTCAAAATTTTCCTTCTTTTTGTCAAAGGTGGTTTGTTCTTTGGCCAAGACAGTATACATACTGTATATGTAATCTGGGGTATAGAACATCATTTTTTTTTTTTTTTTTACAAATAATAAAGGAGACAGAACACACCAGTTCTATATTTTAGCTGATTTTTTAATCGAACTTTAAATGGCATGTATGCAAATCATGAAAGGAATGAACCTGTTTTGAGAAAAAAAACCAAACAAAACAATTCATTGCAGCATACTAATTACAAGTGGTTTGCCTGTTCTGTGATTAAGAAACAGGATTCATTCATTTAGATTTAAGCTTTAAAGGGGACATACTATGCTTTTCCTCCCTCAGGTAAACACAGTTCCCAGAGTTCTTAATTGAAATGTCTGTGACATTCTTTGTTCAACGTACCTCAGGGTTTAAATGCTACAGCACTATTCTCCACTGAGATTAAATACCCTTCTTCACAGTGACACATTTCAACACTTGTTTGCTAATGACCCCTAGCTCACCCCATCCTCCCTCTTTCATACCTTCTGAGATCCATAATAGAGCTTAGTTCATCATCATTCCCCATCCACCGCTGCAGTACGTTGGGAGCCCAGAATATTCTCCAAAAAGGGCAGGACTCCTTCCGTGCTCTGCAGTTGAATTGTTAAGAATTTAGTAGGTTATTTTTGTGTGTTTTTCAGATGTCTTACAGTGAAACAGAATTTGATTTTGTAGCACAGAGTTAAGAAGTCTATAGTTAGGTGGTCGATGTACTTTAGGTGTTGAAACTGGCAGAACGTACATATAGGTGAAGCTTGAATAAGAGAAAGTATGTTACTGTTCCTATCTTTACAACAACAGTCCACCTCATTTTCATCATGAGATGGAGTTTTAAATGTAGTTTTTGAGCTGCCTCTATTTCTTACTGGAGCATTGACTTGCTCTAAACCATTACGGTGTAGCCACACATGTGACTTACTTAATGCCTTGCATAATGCCTCACATTTTAGATAAGAACAAAGTGCAGAGTTTCCTTGGAGATAACAGGAAGCTGTGAAAGTGTAATCTTTTATATGCAAGAGACTGCTTGGAGGATCCTTTGTGTGCCAAGAGACTGCTTGGAGGATCCTTTGTGGGCCAAAGATTGTGAGGGGGATGTTAAGGGATTTAAGAGGAAATGCAAATTTACCTTTGATATGAATGCAATGTGACTTGTGAGCTGTGGGGAGACCTGGGTATATAAGGGACGAGTTTTTTCTGAGATGTCGTCTTTCTACAATGCTCATGTTGGAGATGTGTAATAAACTGCCTTGAGACAAACATGCCTCGTCAATTACACACTCCACACTGGTGACCCAAGACGTAGCATGCAGCAAGAAGAGAATTCCCCGGGGCCAGCCGTGTTGGGAGCCCCCAGCCAAGCGTATGCCGTTACGGTCCAGCTACCGGACTTTTGGCAGCACAACCCGCGCTCCTGGTTCCACCTGGTTGAGGCACAGTTTGCCCTCCGGGGAATATCGGTAGACGACACGAAATTCTACCATGTGATCGCAAAGCTCGACAACCACACGGCTCAGCATGTGGAGAGCCTTCTGGAGCAGCCACCAGCCAGCGACAAATACGGCGCGTTGAAGGCTGCACTCATCCAGCACTACACACTCTAGGTGGAGGAGAGAGCAGAGAGACTCCTGGCGCTGACCGGGTTGGGAGATTGCACCCCCATTGACCTGATGGAGAAGATGCTGAGGTTGAAAGGCTCCGACGATGACCACTTCATCTTTACCCACCTCTTCCTCAGGAACCTGCCGTCAGCGACGATAGCGGCCCTGGCCAGTTCACCGTTGTTGGCCAAGTGGGACTACCGTGCGCTGGCCTGGGAGGTGAATCGGATTGTCATGGCCAGCAGAGAATGCACGGCCATGGCGGCAGCGACGGAGCTCGGCGCGACGGCCGGAGAGGGCGAGGAGCCATTGACGGCGGTAGCAGAACCACCGACGACAGCGGCGGCGGGCGCCAAGGGACGCGGAGGAGACATCCTTTTCTTTCTATCACCGCCGCTTTGCAGAGAAGGCACGCAAATGTATACCACCGTGCCAGATTGAGCTCTCGGGAAAACGCCAAGACCGGGGGTCGGTAGCAGTTGCGACCCTCGGGGAGGAGAACAAACTGCTCTACTTGACGGACGCACGCTCCGGGAGACATTTCCTCGTGGACACCGGCGCCCAGCTGAGTTTCATCATGCCGTCCTACGCCGACAGCCTGGCAGGTTCCAGCGGCCCCCAGATGGCAGCAGCAAACGGCTCGGACATTAAAACCTTTGGTGAGAGGATTCTACTCCTGTCTCTACACGGCCGTACATTTGAGTGGACTTTTGTCATAGCAGCATTGAATTTCAATATATTGGGGGCTGATTTTTGTGCTCACATGGTTTGTTGGTTGATGTCGCTAACAGGTCAGAATCAGAATCAGAATCAGAATCAGAAAAGATTTATTGCCAAGTACATTAACAGATCACTGATAACATACGAGAGAATTTGACTTGACACAGAAAATGAACCTGCATTTCCAGTGACACGGCTGCATCGGGGACGCGCCTGCCAACAGGATAGAGGGTACAGATAGCATAAGAATAAGAATAATACAAGGAACAATAGGAAGGAGCAAAAAAATCATTGATTCAGAATACTGGTTGCATAATCAATCAATATTATGATTACAAGGAAAAAAAAAAAGCTCTCAATGCACATTCGCGGACAAGTTTCACAGGACACAGGACACAAGAGAGCAGTGTGTGTATCTTTATTTCAGTTCGTGGATCAATATGTGTGCACTGTTGATGCAAAGTGTTGTGATAATAGGAGAACAACAAGGGCACTTGGCAGGAGATGTTTTGTCTGGCTGCTCGCCAATCGTCCTTGCGATTATCTGAGCAGGTGCTGTCCAAGGCCTTGTGCTCGTTGTTTTGAAAACACAGACTGCAGACAGCCAGGAGGAATTTTCATGGGGAAATTGGGCCAAATAGGACTGATCACAGAGAAGGAGCTTTTTATTTCTTCTGTAGATTCAGTACTTAATCCTTCATTGCGGGGCTTCAGTGCATTAATCAGGTGCCTGATTAATGCACTGTCTTTTGATTCTATCCCTGTACAGCTCGAGCGTCCCGGTCAACAGCACAAGCCAACGTCACAGCTGCAAGCGGTAAGTTCCACACACTGCTCACTCAGTTCCCAGCACTCACGATCCCCACATTTTCGGCAGCCGTCGCTAAGCACGGGGTGGAACATTTTATTACCACCACCGGGCCGCCCGTTTTTGCAAAACCTCGGCGCTTGGACGCAGCTAAACTGGCCATAGCGCGCGAGTTGTTCGCCAACCTGGAGAGGTTGGGCATCATCAGGCATTCGAACAGCCCATGGGCTTCCCCGCTAAACATGGTCCCCAAAGCTGACGGTTCGTGGCGACCTTGCGGGGATTTCAGCAGGTTGAACAACGCCACAACGCATGACCGCTACCCAATCCCTCATATCCAAGATTTTTCCGTTCATTTGGCAGGGGCGTGCGTTTTTTCTAAAATAGACTTGGTCCGTGGTTACCACCAAGTCCCAGTGCGCGTTGAGAACATACCCAAAACAGCGGTGATAACTCCATTTGGTCTATTCGAGTTTTTGCGCATGCCATTCGGGCTTAAAGGGGCTGCACAGATGTTCCAACGCATGATGGACACGGTGCTGCAAGATCTCCCTTTCATGTTCGTCTACTTAGACGATATCTTGGTAGCCAGCGCGTCCGAAGACGAACACAAAAGCCACCTCGCGGCAGTTTTCCGGAGGTTGGGAGAGCACGGGTTAATAATCAACCCAGCGAAGTGTCAGTTCGGGGTGACGCAGATCGATTTTTTAGGACACTGTGTCTCCCCCGAAGGAGCGGTTTCACTACCTGACAAAGTGCGCGCAGTAGCAGATTTCCCCCGGCCGCAGACGGTCAGGGCATTACAGGAGTTTTTGGGAATGGTGAATTTTTATAACCGTTTCCTCCCCTGCGCAGCGCAGCTCATGCAACCGCTGTATGCCGCGATCAAAAAACAGAAACACGCGAATAAGATCGAGTGGTCCCCGAAGCGGGAGCGAGCGTTCGCGGAAGTCAAAGCAGCCCTGGCAAACACTGCGTTGTTGGCACATCCAGACCCAACGGCCCGCATAGCGCTCACCACTGACGCGTCAGATGTGGCCATAGGGGCGGTCGTGGAGCAGCATGTAGCCGGGGCTTGGCAGCCACTCGCCTTTTTCAGCAGGACCTTGCGCGATAGTGAACGTAAATACAGCGCGTTTGACAGGGAGTTGCTGGCTCTCCATTTGGCCATTTGCCACTTCCAGTTCTGGCTAGAAGGGCGCTGTTTCACCGCGTTCGTTGACCACAAGCCACTAACATTCGCGATGGCCAAAGTTTCAGAACCGTGGTCGGGCCGGCAGCAGAGGCAGCTAGCCGCGATCTCAGAGTTTACTACCGATATTCAGCATGTGCCGGGTAAACTGAATGTAGTGGCAGACTGCCTCTCGCGCGCCGTGGCTGCCCCCGTCCGCGTGGGAATAGATTACACAGCCATGGCCGCGGAGCAGGTTAGTGACGCGGATGTGTGCGCGCTCCAGTCTGGACCAACAGGGTTAAGGCTGGAGAGCAGGATGCTGCAGGACGGTATGCCCCCTCTAATCTGTGATGTCTCCATGGGTAGACCGCGTCCCGTGGTACCGGCAGCGTGGCGCCGCCGCGTTTTCGACTTGATTCATTCTTTGGCGCACCCGGGGGTGCGTGCATCGGTCAAATGGTAGCAGAAAAATTTGTGTGGCAGGGCCTCCGCAAACAAGTTAAAGAGTGGCCTGCAGCCTGCATGGCGTGCCAACGAGCCAAGGCACACAGACACACGAGAGCCCCCTTGGAGCCATTTCACATTCCGGCTAAGAGGTTTGACCACGTTCACGTGGACCTCGTGGGTCCCCTCCCACCATCACAGGGGTGCACGCACCTTCTGACAATGGTAGACCGCACCACGCGCTGGCCGGAGGTGGTTCCTTTAGCGTCAACCACAGCCGAGGAGGTGGCACGCGCGTTTGTAACAGCATGGGTGGCGCGTTTTGGAGTCCCGTCGGACATTACGTCCGACAGAGGCCCTCAATTTGTTTCCGAACTTTGGTCAACAATGGCCCGCAGCCTAGGCGTCACAGTTCACCGTACAACCGCGTACAATCCACAGGCTAACGGGTTATGCGAATGTTTTAACAGGTCATTGAAAGCAGCTCTCAGAGCGTCACTGACGGATGCAAATTGGGTAGACAAGCTACCGTGGGTTTTATTGGGGTTACGTTCTGCGCCTAAAGAGGACTTCTACCGAACTCGTTTTCGCGCAGCCACTTCGGTTGCCCGGGGAGTTTCTCCCAGATAATCCTGCGCCGGGCAGCTCCCCATCTCGGCTTTTGCAGCGTAGCATCGACAAAGGCACGCTGCCGGGCCCTGCCTACCACAGTTGTCCGCGTGTTTTTGTACCTAAAGCTTTGAAAAACGCGGAGTTTGTGTTTGTCAGACACGATGCACATCGCCCCCCATTGCGACTGCCTTATGATGGACCATTCAGAGTGCTGGAAACAGGGGACAAGCATTTTTTGCTAGATTTGGGGGGTAGAAGGGAAAAGGTTGGCTTAAACAGACTCAAACCCGCTTTTGTGGTGGCGGACAAGCAAGTGCTGTTGACGAGGGCCCCTTCTCCGCGGAAGACCCCCACGAGGAGCTTCCCAAAGTAAAATTTCCACAGAACACCTGCAGGGACTGACAAAAGGTTTTCACCCCCAGACAGCAGCTCCTCAGCATGACAGCGCCGCTGAGGCGGCGAATCCTGGTTACAGCAGATACGGGAAAAGACTGAAGCCCAAGCAGCATGGGGATCGATGTGTAATGATTCTATCACAGCATGCAGACTGTTATTCTTTTGTTCGATCTAAAATGTTTGGTGGTGGTGGTGTAGCCACACATGTGACTTACTTAATGCCTTGCATAATGCCTCACATTTTAGATAAGAACAAAGTGCAGAGTTTCCTTGGAGATAACAGGAAGCTGTGAAAGTGTAATCTTTTATATGCAAGAGACTGCTTGGAGGATCCTTTGTGTGCCAAGAGACTGCTTGGAGGATCCTTTGTGGGCCAAAGACTGTGAGAGGGATGCTAAGGGATTTAAGAGGAAATGCAAATTTACCTTTGATATGAATGCAATGTGACTTGTGAGCTGTGGGGAGACCTGGGTATATAAGGGACGAGTTTTTTCTGAGATGTCGTCTTTCTACAATGCTCATGTTGGAGACGTGTAATAAACTGCCTTGAGACAAACATGCCTCGTCAATTACACACTCCACAACATACTACTTTTCTCAAAAAATTCATCCAGTTTAGCACCTTGGCTCAGCCAGATTATTTAGCATCTCAGACAAGAGACAGTGGATAAACATAGGAGAACAATACGCAGGAGGTTCCTGGCGAGATAGCAGGAAGGAGTCAGGGACGTAGGGGGTTGAATGCAGTGTGATGCAAATGTCATGTTGTGTGTGGAGAAATGCCATGAGACTTAAAAGGAGAGTGCCTGCTGAAATGTTGAGTCTGTTCTTTGCTTGTGAGATGTGAGTGTGTAATAAATCGTCTGAAATGAATCTGCTTCTTCATTTACACACTCTACACTGGTGACCCAAGACGTATTATGGAACACGAGGCAAGATCCCCGGAGCCGGCCTGGTCAGGAAGCTACAGCGAAGCGGTAGCCATCCCACAGACAGCCCGGACTGGAACCTCCAGCCACGCGTGTGCGGTTTCAGTCAAGCTACCGGATTTCTGGCAGCACAACCCGCGCTCTTGGTTCCACCTCACCGCGGCCCAGTTCACCCTCCGGGGAGTAACGGCAGACGACACCAGATTCTACCATGTGGTCACAGCGCTTGACGCCTGCACAGCTCAGCAGGTAGCGAGCCTGCTCGATCAGCCACCAGCCAGCAGCAAATATGAGGCACTCAAGGCTGCGCTCATCCAGCGCTACACGCTCTCGGTCTGTGAGAGAGCGGAGAGGCTCCTGACGTGGACCGAATTAGGAGATGGTTCGGCCGTAGACCTGATGGAGAAGATGCTGGCATTAATGAGCATGGACGACGGGCACTTTCTGTTTGCCCACTTCTTCCTCCGGAACCTTCCGACAGAGGCAAGAGCGGTTCTGGCCAATTCGCCGTCGCTGGCCGTGCGCGACTACCGTGCGCTAGCCCAGGAGGCAGACCAGATCATCCTCACCACCAGGGTGATCACAGTCAACGCGGCAGCGGCGGAGCCCAGCGAGACTACCAGAGGAGGCGAGGAGCCACCGACGGTAGCAGCAGCGGGGGCCAAGGAGCGCCAGAGAGACACGCTCTGTTTCTACCACTGCTGCTTCAGAGAGAAGGCACGCAGATGTGCGCCCCCGTGCCAATTCAAGCGCTCGGGAAATGCCAAGGCCGGGGGTCGGTAGCAGCTGCGACCCTCGGTGAAGAGAACAAGCTACTCTACTTGATGGACGCACGCTCAGGGAGGCGTTTCCTTGTGGACACCGGAGCCCAGAAGAGTTTCATCCTGCCGACCTACGCTGACCGGCTGGCAGGACCTAGCGGCCCCAAGATGTTGGCAGCGAACGGCTTGGATATTAAGACCTTTGGTGAGAGGACTCTGCTCTTATCTCTACACGGCCGTACATATGAGTGGACTTTTGTCGTAGCAGCACTGAATTACCATATCCTGGGGGCTGATTTTCTGTGTGCACACGGTTTACTGGTTGATGTTGCTAACAGGCGCCTGGTTAATGCACTGTCCTTTGACTCTCTCCCCTGTATAGCTCGAGTGACCCAGCCAACAGCACAAGCCAACGTCACAGCTACAGGCGGTAAGTTCCATACACTGCTCACTCAGTTCCCAGCACTCACGGTCCCGACGTTTTCCGCGGTCATCGCTAAACACGGGGTGGAGCATTTTATCACCACCACCGGGCCGCCCGTTTTTGCAAGACCTCGGCACTTGGACGCAGCTAAACTGGCCATAGCACGCGAGGAGTTCACCAACCTGGAAAGGTTGGGCATCATCAGGCGCTCGAACAGCCCATGGGCATCCCCGCTACACATGGTCCCTAAGGCTGAGGGATCGTGGCGACCGTGCGGGGATTTCCGCAGGTTGAACAACGCCACAGCACACGACCGATACCGAATTCCCCACATACAGGATTTTTCCATTCACCTCGCCGGAGCATGCATTTTTTCCAAAATAGACCTGGTCCACGGTTACCACCAAGTCCCAGTGCGCGCTGAGGACATACCCAAAACAGCGGTAATAACTCCGTTCGGTCTATTCGAGTTCCTGCGCATGCCATTCGGGTTAAAAGGGGTGGCACAGACATTCCAGCGCATGATGGATGCAGTGCTGCGCGATCTCCCGTTCATGTTCATCTACCTGGACGATATCCTGGTAGCCAGTGCGTCCAAAGACGAACACGAAACCCACCTCATGACAGTTTTCTGGAGGTTGGAGGAGCACGGGTTAATAATCAACCCGGTGAAATGCCAGTTCGGTGTGGCGGAGATTGATTTTTTGTGGCACCGCATCTCTCTGGAAGGAGCGATCCCGCTGCCTGACAAGGTGCGCGCCATGGCGGATTTTCCCCGGCCTCAGACGGTCAGGGCGCTGCAGGAATTTTTGGGAATGGTGAATTTTTATAACCGCTTCCTTCCCCACGCAGCGCAGCTCATGCAACCATTGTATGCCGCGCTCAAGAAACAGAAACCCGCGGATAGGGTCGAATGGACCCCGGAGCGAGAGGGGGCGTTCTCGGAAGTTAAAGCAGCCCTGGCAAACGCCGCACTGCTGGCGCATCCGGACCCGGCGGCCTGCATAGCGCTCACCACCGACGCTTCAGACGTGGCCATAGGGGCTGTCGTGGAGCAGCGTGTCGCCGGGACTTGGCAGCCGCTTGCTTTTTTCAGCAGAACTTTGCGCGACAGTGAACGTAAATACAGCGCGTTCGACAGAGAGTTGCTGGCTCTCCACCTGGCCATACGTCACTTCCAGTTCTGGCTGGAAGGGCGCAGCTTCACCGCGTTCGTGGACCACAAGCTGCTAACATTCGCGATGGCCAGGGTTTCAGTACCATGGTCAGGCCGGCAGCAGAGACAGCTGGCCGCGATCTCAGAGTTTACTACCGATATTCAACATGTGTCGGGTAAACTGAATGTGGTGGTGGACAGCCTCTCGCGCGCCGTGGTGGCCCCGGTCTGTGTGGGGATAGATTACGCAGCCATGGCCATGGAGCAGATTAGCGACGCAGACGTGCGCGCGCTCCAGTCTGGACCAACAGGGTTAAGGCTGGAGAGCAGGGTGCTGCAAGATGGCGGCCCCCCCCTAATCTGCGATGTCTCCATGGGTCGCCCGCATCCGGTGGTCCCGGTCGTGTGGCGCTGCCGCGTGTTTGAGTCGGTTCACACTCTGGCGCACCCAGGAGTGTGCGCGTCGGTCAAAATGGTGGGAGAGAAGTTTGTGTGGCCGAACCTACGCAAACAAGTGAAAGAGTGGGCTGCAGCCTGCGTGGCGTGCCAACGAGCCAAGGTACATAGACACACGAAGGCTCCCTTGGAGCCGTTTCGTATTCTGGCTAAGAGGTTCGACCATGTTCATGTGGACCTCGTGGGTCCCCTCCCGCCATCACAGGGGTGCACGCACCTCCTGACAGTGGTGGACCGCACCACGCGCTGGCCAGAAGCAGTCCCGCTGGCGGCAACCACGTCCGCAGACGTAGCGCACGCTTTTTTAACAGCATGGGTGGCGCGTTTTGGAGTCCCGTCGGACATTACGTCCGACAGGAGCCCTCAATTTGTTTCCGAACTCATGTCCGCGATGGCCCGCAGCCTGGGCGTTACAATTCACTGCACAACCGCGTACAACCCACAGGCCAATGGGTTATGCGAACATTTTCATAGATCACTGAAAGCAGCACTCAGGGCTTCATTGTCGGATGCAAATTGGGTAGACAGGCTGCCGTGGGTTTTATTGGGGCTGTGCTCTGCGCTGAAAGAGGATCTGGAAGCTTCCCCGGCAGAGCTCGTTTTTGCGCAGCCACTACGGCTGCCCGGGGAATTTCTGCCAGATAATCCCGCGCCGGGCAGCTGCCCGTCTCAGCTTTTGCAGTGTAGCGCAAACACAGGCACGCTGCCGGGCCCTACCCACCACAGTTTTCCGTGTGTTTTTGTGCCTAAAACTTTGAAGAGCGCGGAGTTCGTGTTTGTCAGACACGACACCCACTGCCCTCCATTGCGCCCGCCCTATGATGGACCGTTCAGAGTGTTGGAAACAGGGGATAAGCATTTTTTGCTAGATTTGGGGGGTAGGAGGGAAAAAATTGGCATAGTCAGACTCAAACCCACTTTCGTTGTGGCAGACGAGCAAGTGCTGTTGGCTAGGGTCCCTCGGCATGGAAGACCCTCACGGAGAGCTCCCCATGGAAACGATTTACCAGAGCAGCCACACAGGCAGACCAAAGTTTCCCCCCCCCCAGTCACAGCCCACACGCAGTCAGACACACTCCCAGCAGCCCCCCACCGGTGGTAAACCCCAGTTACAGCAGATACGGGAGGAGACGGAAGCCCAAGCAGCATGTGGACTGATATTCTATTGTTCTCACAGCATGTGGACTGTTATTCTATTGTTCTATCTAAGATGCTGGGGGGGGGAGTTTAGCACCTTGGCTCAGCCAGATTATTTAGCATCTCAGACAAGAGACAGTGGATAAACATGGGAGAACAATACGCAGGAGGTTCCTGGTGAGATAGCAGGAAGAAGTCAAGGACGTAGGGGGTTGAATGCAGTGTGATGCAAATGTCATGTTGTGTGTGAAGAAATGCCATGAGACTTAAGAGGAGAGTGCCTGCTGAAATGTTGAGTCTGTTCTTTGCTTGTGAGATGTGAGTGTGTAATAAATCGTCTGAAATGAATCTGCCTCTTCATTTACACACTCTACACCAGATAAATTCTATTTTTGCAAGCTGGGAAGTATTCGGATTACAGGCTGGCGTACTGTAGGTGAGGCGACTGCTTACACAATCGGATAGATCTTCTGGAAAGCTTTATCCGACGTTCCGTGAGTACACTTTTTAGCTCATTCCTCTTTTATGAGCTGAAGCAATTCACTGTACGGTGGATAGTATGGTGGAACAACACTGTTGCCTGGTTAACAGCTAGAAGGTTCTAGGTTCAAATCCCTAGGCTGGCAGGGGTAGGAACCTTCCTGTGTGGAATTTGCATGTTCTCCCTGTGCTGTGTGGATTTACTCTGGGAGCTTCAGTTTCTTTCCACAATCCAAAGACATGCATGTTAGGTTAATTGGTCATTCTAAATATGCCCCTTGGTATCTGTATCTTATAGGCCCTGAGAATAGAGGGTTAGTACTAGTGAAACACTTTGAAACTAAAAAGTGCTATATAAATACCCCTAAACAATGAATGTTCTTCCTCATTAGACATAGCATTACCAAGACAGGTGAAATTAGTTACATTCTCAATCAGCACATCCCTCATTTTAATAAGAGAGGCCTTCGTTTTTTTTCTGTAAGGAAACATTGAAGCACATTGTTTTTGTTTTGACTGCCGAGATTGTTAGCCCAAACTTTGTGAATTCCTCATCAAATATTTTCAGCACATTTTCTAGTTGGAATACCCTTTTTCAGAAGATAGTCAACTTGTATAATGCGAGTCTCTCCACAAAGGTGTTCCTTTTGCTGACTTCTGTTGGTACAACTAAAAAGGATCCCATAGCTTATGACGAGACTGGGTTCAGGGAGGTCTCAATAAATCCATTCAAAAATGCACCTCAGAACAAAGTCGAGGAAGGTGTTGAAGATACATAGGGATTCCAAGCCTCCCTGTCTACATCCAGAACATGTTTCAAAGATGCCACATGTCTCATGCCACATGTCTCCACATGTCAGGCACAGCCTGAAATAACGCCTGTAAAATTGGCTAAATGTGACAATGTAAGAGTCCAATTAAAGCATTATGAGAGACAGAGGCATGTGGTTTGAGTGGTCAGCATGACTGGGCCTTTCCCTGAGGTATAATAAGCAGAGAATCAAACCTGAATAAATGGATGTTTGGCTCTGCTAGTTGCAGCTAACCATCACTGGTGGACAAACTGTCCTGATTGGATAACACATTCAAGGAGTTGTCCTAGGTCAGATTGCCCCCATGGGTTGATGGAAGTTGTGGAATGGCCCACCACCTGAAGTCAGATTTCTGACCACACACACGTTCCAGTACAAAGTCAAAAAGTTAAAAAAAAAAAGAAAAATCATGAAAGACTCCTTGAAATCCACTATTGTGCTTGCTCTTTAGGAAGTGCTACTTGAGCTTCAACTTACTGTTGATGCCAGGCACCGCCAATTTAGAAAAACTTTTAGAGTTGGAAATCCAACTTCCAGCAACTTTGTGCTAAAATTCATCCTAGGACAACTCCTGGAACCTGCTGAGGTATAATAAACTATTGTGAAATAAAATAAAATCTAAGAATGAGATATATGGACAAATGCTGGTAGATAATATTGTTGGGATCAGAGATGTTGGATGAGGAGGATGAGTTATGTCACTGTGCCAGCTATGTCAGGCAAACTCATATAGTATGTCTATTAATATGATTACAGTGGCATCACAGTCAAATATAGAAAGTTGCTGGAAGTTGCGCTGACTCACCTCACTAGATAGCTGGATCATTAATCCACATTTGATCATGCATCTCACTTCCAAGAATTACTGGCATATTGATATACAGTAGCATAATTGTAGTTTATATAATAAACTAAAATAATAGTCATAATAATAATTGTGCAATAACTGTCATGTGGCTGTTGCATATGATTTGGGTGTCTGTCGGGGGACAGTCATAAGTGCAAAAAAAAAAAAATCTCAATTATGTCTCATGTGTGTTGGGAGAATGTCCTGCAGCACTTGCATAACATGCATGTGAACTCCCGGTGAACTTTGGCCCAAAATTCACTGGGAGTTTGTGCAACATTAATGCAGTATTCATGAAAGATATGCAAATGTGTTGCATGTGCCAATTCAGTGTAATTCCAAGTGAAAATTGTTGCAAATTTGAAAATTTGTCAAGCAGTTTTTTAAAATCTCCAATTAGTTGTGTGCTGTGCTGTGAGATACTCATTCTCATATTCTCTCATACTCATACTCATATTCTCATAGATTCTCAGAGAATTAAATGGCAAAAAGTAAATATTAAGAACATATACAGTATATACATATGCAGTATGTACACACATAAATCAAAAAATACTTTCCATTGTGTGCATTAAATGTTCTTGTGATTTCCAACAATCAATGAACAGGAGGAAAATAAAACTTCAATGTTTAAATGCATCTTGTGATTTTATTGATTTCAAGATGATTATGTATCCACACGCTTTGGTTAGACGCTCCCGACTACTGTGCTTGTTTTAGTGTTTTTTTTCTGCCTTTTTTGTCCTCCTTCTGTGATGGACTAATTACCTACACTCGCCAGGAACTTCTAGGCATTGGCTGCGAAGTTATCTCCGACATCCCCAGCACTAGGTGGCGTGTGAACACGCAGTGGCCTCCCCTCTCTCTTCGTGTTTTGTACCATTTAGTGTTGTTTAAATTACACCTAAGTGTATATTATGGGCAGTGGCTTGACTTTGCTTGGAGCTTTGCTCGGAGCCGGTCTAGAATGGAGCAGTGAGGTGCCTCCCTCCCTCCACTAGCCTTGGGTGCATACGTTGGGCAAGTGCTAGTACACCTGCAGCCTCCCTTGCCAGGGTCACGACACGGCAGTTATGTCATCAACTCGATGGCATCTCCGGCACTACATCATGGGCGCTTCTGAATGTCAACTTGGCTTCAGCTGCGGCAGGTGTCTCTGACTGTCTACTCAGCTTCAGTTACGGCAAAATGCAACGAGCCTCTCTGTGACTATCTCAGCTTTGCTGTGTTGTCGACCAACAGAGTACCTCGCCAAGGGACACTGCCTATGCGCCAAGCAGTGTCGTCATCATTATAGGTGCAGCCCCACAGTTTTCAATGGAAGTACAGTTAAGGAGAGAAGATATGGCTACCGCATACGGGGGAACCGATGCGCCACTCAATACGGCAGTGGCGACAAGTGGACGAAGTCCGTATACTGCTACCGCGTCCGGGGTAACCGACGAACAACACCATCGACCTTCTGTTTCGAACTCATGCAAACAATGCCTCAATCTCGGTGCTTGGAATGTCCGTACAACCAACGACAGTGAGTCTTCAATCAGACCTGAAAGAGCAACAGCCCTTATCTGTCGTGAGCTAGAGAAAGTGACCATTGACATCTGTGCCCTAAGCGAAGTTTGTCGACCTGGCACCGGAAACACAGTTGAGAGGAGTCACACAATCTTCTGGAGTGGAGGAGAAGAGAGAACAACCGGCATTGGCTTTGCTATCTCCAACAAGCTAGCTGCTCAAGGTATCACCCCTACACCAATCAGCGACAGGCTCATGTCAATGGGCATACAGCTAAAGGGAGGAAACAGTCTAACTCTCATTAGTGTATATGGGCCGACCATGCAAAGATCTCAGGAAGAAAAAGAGCATTTCTATGAAAAGCTTGGCAGCTGCACATCTGCCGCCGAGATGGACATCATCATCATCCTGGGCGACTTTAATGCGCGAGTGGGCAAAGACTGGAAATCGTGGCCGAATGTAATTGGAAAACATGGCGTTGGTAAAATGAACTCCAACGGGCTTATGCTCTTAGAATTCTGCACCAGATTCCAGCTCAGTGTCATGGGTACTACGTTCCAACAGAAAAACACCTTAAAGAACACATGGCAACACCTACGTTCAAAGCACTGGCACCAAATCGACCATGTACTATCCAATAAGGCCGCAAAACCATATGTCACAGTGACACAAGTCAATCGAGCAGCAAACTGCTTCACCGATCATAAGCTCCTGGTATCTAAGTGCCTGTTCTTGATTAAAAACAAGAAGAGTGGTACAAGGCCTCCTAAGAAGCTAGACACACATTGGATGATGACAAAAAAGCATTACTGGAGCTCTTCCTAGACGAAAAGTTGTCTACCTGTAAGACAGACTTTGATTAACTCAGAGTTATTCTCCAGAATGCTGCCACCCATGTCTTCAGCAAAAAGAAATGAGTGCAGAATGACTGGTTTGATGATCAGGACCAAGAAATTCAAAAGCTGCTTCAAGACAAGAACTTCGACAGGCATGTTCTAAGAAGGCAGATCAGAGAGCTAAAGAATGACTGGTTTCGGCGCAGAGCTGAGGAGGCAGAGCGGCACTCTCAGAAGAAGAACCACAGAGAGTTTTATGCTACCCTCAATGCCGTCTATGGCCCTAGATCCAGAAGCACCCATCCTGTGAATTCCAAAGATGGTGAGCTCCTGACTGCTTCTGACAAGATAAAGGACAGATGGGTTAAACACTTCAGCGACTTATTAAACCAACCAACGGATGTTGACTTGAGCATCGTCGATGACATAGACCAGCTTCCAGTTATCGAATCAATGAGCCTCCCAATTGAAGACCAAGAACTTGACCAAGCCCTTAGAAACACCCGATTAGGAAAGAGCCCAGGTCTAGATGGTATTCTACCTGAAGTACTTGTGCATGGTGGTACGTGTCATAACCCGAGTGTCGGTTCTGGCCACACTCGGGTCTCATATCTTTTTGTTCCCTGGCTTTGGCAGCTGAGGGTTCCTTCCAGCTCCTCGGGCTCTTATTGTGAAGGCGCCCGGGGGAGCTCCCTGCTGTCAAAGTCAGCTGCTGCTCTGCTGTCATTAGCAGCAGCTGTGCCGCGTTGGGGTCATTAGCCGCCAGAGATATAAGCGGGTGCTAAATGTCCTCCAGCGCGGCAGTCTCTGTTATATTCTGTTATATTCTGTTATATCCTGTTATGTTCTCCTGTTACGATCATCTGTTATATCCTGCTACGTTTTGATGGTGCTCCTTTATGCTCAGGTATGTTCCTGTTTGCCTAGCTCATCATCAACGTTGTCGTCTGGCGCATTGGGTGTTCCCCGGCTCAGACTTCACTCAGCCGCTGTATGTGTTCTGTGTGTGTTCATCCTTACTTTACAATAAATTACCACTGCAAACTCACTGGTGACTGAGGCGTCTTGTGACGGTCCGTGAGGGCCGTTGTGACAGTAGACTGCCGCCTAACGCCCGGAGAGGAGGCGTTGTTTCGAGACGCCATTCACCGTGCAGTTTGCAGTAGGGGACTGTTAATTCCTACCTGTCTGAGTGTCTGCAGCGGGGAGTATGTCGTCATCCAGGGGCCATTGTCGGCGCCTTGGCAGGCAGCAAGCGGAGGTTCTGAAGGAGGTGGACTACACCATCTTCACCGCTACGCTGTTGGACGCTCCCAGCGACATTTGTAGATACCTGGACCTAGCCGAGGAGATTCTGGATTCTCTTCCCCGCTTCACCGATCATCCAGAGGTAAGCGTGAGGAGAGATGACATCGCCGCCCAGCGTGAGATTCTCCGAGGGCTGGAGGGAAATCCTGGCAGGAAGCTGAAGCGGAGGAGACGTCGCCCCTCGCTTCGGGATCCCGCTCCTGCCTCTGTTCCGGCCCGGGAGTTCGCACCATCCGGAGGTCTTTTCCCATCGGGCATGTCGTCACTCGGGATTCCCCCAGAGAAGCTGCAGATGACAGCAGACAAGATCTGGGACCGGGTGGCAGCTGCTTGCTCCGCTGAGAATCCTCCAGCGTGTATGAAGCATGTGGTGGCGGCGGTCAGACTGGTGGAGAGGAATCCAGCGCTGCGTGAGTTTCCTGAGTTTGCTGACTTGCTTGCCGCCGTTTCTGCTCAGGAACGGCGATTTCCGGACCTCACCTTCGCCTCACCCCCTACAAGGAACCATCGTCAATCCGGCTTCCAACCTCGGCTAGACCCCCGTCTGGATGCTGTTCCGGGTCGCCGCAAGGGCTCAACCCCCCACACAGCTGTCACTCCTGCGCCTCGTCAGAGGGGAATCCCCGCAGCCTCGTCTTCTCCCGGGCCCTCGCCTGCTGTCCCGTCAGCGCTCCATGCCCGACTGACCCCGGCTGTCGCCCCCTCCTCCTCGTCGCCTATCCTGGCTACTGTGTGTCACGAGAGCTCCGTTTCGGCGAGCTTCATCCCGGATCCGCCTCGAGTGGCCTCGTCTCGTCTTCCCAGAGGGCCCTCTGTCGCCATCCAGCGGGGAAAGGAAGGAATGACGTCCCCCACAGCGGAGACTATCTTACCCTTAGGGGAAAGGCAAGTGCATGATAATTTCTCTTCTTTTGACATTGTTTTGCCTTGTCTGACTCCTAGGGGTGGAGTTCGGGGTATGCAGCCCCCCGAGCTCCCTCCACCCGCTGTGGATGAAAATATTAACCCTGCTTCCTCTGTGTCTCCCTCCGCTGAGCGGTCCTCGACGTCAGGCCAACGTCGCTGGATGAGGAGGGGGCCTGCGGTTCTGGAGAGCCTGGTTCCGGTTCCGCAGCCACGCCATGGGCGGAGGAGGAGAGCGGACTGCAGCGTGGAGCCATCGCCGATGAAGAAGCGTCCCCGGGGTTCCACGGAGGAGCGGTCCAGTCCAGCAGGGCGAGATTCTCCTGCCACCACGCCGTGCAGGCCACCGGCGTGGACATCGGTGCCGGAGGACTCTCTAGCTGCACGCACCATCATGCCAGCTGCGGAGCCCGACGCAGCTGAGTGGGAGCCTGAGGACGACCTCCTGACTTCTGAGCCCGGATCATCGCAGTCCTGGACGGTGTCAGAACCCGAGCTCGGGGTCGCTGGCGAGGGGCTTCTCTCGCCTGCTGCGCCAGAGGTTCCGGTTTTGGGGTTGGAGGTCGAGTCTGGTGCCACGCCGACCGGGTCCACCGGGAGTGCTGTTCTGGTCCAGTTGGGGTCCACTGGGAGTTCGGTTCCGGTCCAGTTGGGGTCCACCGTGGGTTTGGTTCCGGAGGCCCAATCGGGGTCCACCGTGGGTTTGGTTCCGGAGGCCCAATCGGGGTCCACCGTGGGTGCTGCACCAGCAGGTCCTAGGTTCGGTGAGGGAGCTGCAGATCCCCGGCCACCGGATGCTGGACAGGCTCGTTTTCTTCATCTCCACAGTCATCCTCCTCGTCTCCCTGAGGAGCACTACCAATCTCCACCTGGGGCCGTTGGGGTCCCGAACGCTCCGCCCGGTTTCCCCTCATCTTCCCCCTTTTCTGCAGGATCACCGGCTGCTTCCTCCCAACGGTTCTGGTGGGCTGGTGTTGCGGGGCGGCCGCCTGAAGGGCTGTCTCGTTGGTTTGGTTCTCTGGGCCGGCCCCCCGACCTGTTTATCTTCCTGTGCGGCGACCTGCTCCGGCCGCCTGAAACTCTCTTCCCCCGAGCATGGGACTGGGGTAGGCCGCCCGAACTGTCCTCTTTTCCCCTCCCTGTTCTGTGGCCTCTTGTTGCCGGATGAACCCCCCGAACCTTCTGCCCCATCCCTCCGGGCCTGGACTGCGCCCTTTCCGGGTTCCTGATCTCGTCTGTGGGACTGTTGGGGTGTTTGTGGGGGGGGGGGGGGATTGTTTTGTGTTTTTGTGTCACTCTGTTTGCCCAAGGGTGTGTTGCCTATTTTGTACTTATTGTGGTTTTGTTCTTGTTACCCGGGATTGTGGTTTTTTTTTTTTTTTTTTATAGCCTTGTTGGTTGTTTCTCTCTCCCTCCTGCCAGCACCCCATCCACCCACCATAGGGGGGTGGGGGGGGGCTTGGGTGTTACTCTGGCCGCTCAGAGCTCGGCCTTGAGGGGGAGGTACTGTCATAACCCGAGTGTCGGTTCTGGCCACACTCGGGTCTCATATCTTTTTGTTCCCTGGCTTTGGCAGCTGAGGGTTCCTTCCAGCTCCTCGGGCTCTTATTGTGAAGGCGCCCGGGGGAGCTCCCTGCTGTCAAAGTCAGCTGCTGCTCTGCTGTCATTAGCAGCAGCTGTGCCGCGTTGGGGTCATTAGCCGCCAGAGATATAAGCGGGTGCTAAATGTCCTCCAGCGCGGCAGTCTCTGTTATATTCTGTTATATTCTGTTATATCCTGTTATGTTCTCCTGTTACGATCATCTGTTATATCCTGCTACGTTTTGATGGTGCTCCTTTATGCTCAGGTATGTTCCTGTTTGCCTAGCTCATCATCAACGTTGTCGTCTGGCGCATCGGGTGTTCCCCGGCTCAGACTTCACTCAGCCGCTGTATGTGTTCTGTGTGTGTTCATCCTTACTTTACAATAAATTACCACTGCAAACTCACTGGTGACTGAGGCGTCTTGTGACGGTCCGTGAGGGCCGTTGTGACAGTACGTCGCTTAAGAGCTTTCCTACTTGTCCTATTCAACATCTTCTGGACTACAGAGATTATCCCAACCGACTGGATAGACGCCATCATCGCAATTCTGTTCAAAAAAGGTGACAGAAGCCTCTGTGGCAATTACAGAGGAATCTTACTGCTCAGTGCTGTTGGTAAAGTCTTCGCGGACATTATCTTGCAGAGGCTTCACCTGTTAGCAGAATATATCTACCCCCAGTCGCAGTCAGGGTATTGAAACGGTAGAAGTACAATAGATGGGATTTTCACCCTTTGCCAGCTGATGGAAAAAACAAGAGAGCGGCGCAGATGTTTGTACATAGCCTTCATGGATTTTGTGAAGGCGTTTGACACGGTCAGTCGCGAGCTCCTCTTCATCATCCTTGGCAAACTTGGCTTTCCTCCAAAGTTTATAAGAATCATCAAGAGACTATACACGGACGTGCACGCCCGACTTGCTATTAATGGTGAACTCACCCAATCCCTTGAATACAACAGCGGGGTCAAGCAGGGGTGTAAACTAGCTCCAACACTCTTTGGCTTGTACGCAGCAGTCCTACTTTGGCTCGCTTTCAAAGAAATCAAGCACACCTGCAGCGTACAGATCAGACTGCGTTACGATGGCAATCTTTTTGACCTCCACCGATTAAAAGCGAAATCCAAAGTCCTCACAGAATATATTAGAGAAGCTCAGTATGCTGACGATATCGCGATCTTCAGTGATACACCAGAGGGCCTGCAGTTGTTATTATCCTCCTACAATGACATCGCTAAGAGAATGGGTCTCTGCATCAACACAGTCAAAACAGAGACCATGTGTATTGGCAATACAGCTGAGTTCTTTATTGACAACATCAAATTGGCCAACGTTACTCGCTTCAAGTACCTCGGCAGTTATGTCAGCAGTGACTGCTCTATGAAGGGGGAACTTGCATCTCACATCCAAGCAGCATCGTGTGCTTTTGGCCATCTGCGCAAGAGGGTGTTTGATTCGCATGACCTCACAGTCTCTACCAAAGTCGCAGTTTACAATCAGTGCCTTATGCCCCTCCTGATGTATGGCAGCGAAACCTGGACCCTTTACCAGCATGAAGTCAGGCAGCTTCGCATAATCCAACAGTGTCACCTTCACCTTATATTAAACATCAAGTGGGATGATTTCATCAGCAATGAGGAGGTGCTGTGGCGGGCACACGTCGAAGACATCGAGATCAAGCTTGTAATGAGTTGCCTGCGCTGGTTAGGTCATGTCTGTTGAATGAATGATGATAGGCCGGTGAAGGAACTCCTGTATTGTGAGCTGGCTCATGGTTCTCACAAAGTAGGTCGACCCAAACTCCGTTTTAAGGACACATGCAAAAATGCATTGAAGTGTGCCAATGTTTTAGATCAATGGCAGTTGGTAGTACATGATAGAGTGGAATGGAAGAACCTCACGAGGAAAGTTTGCAGGGCGCATAATACAAAGAGAGAGATGGCTCACGAAAAAAGATGGGCTCGACGCAGAGCGGAGAGGAGTAAGGAAGGAACTGTGGATATACCCGTTTCGGGTGAAAGGCGATGACCTGACCTGTATATTCATGTGTTTAATGTACATATATGATGCTGCGCACAAGCTACAATTGCCCCAGCCTTCTGGAGATAAGGAATATAGCAAAACATTGCGTCCTGGATCAGAGCATTACAGAGGAACTCCGTGGCCGAGCTCTCCTCCACCACACCTTCACACCCCTGGGCTCGACTGCTGTGTCTCTTCCCAAATGGAGATGCTGTAGATGGTGTGAGCAGTGACAAAAGACAGATAAACGTGGAGGTATCTGAGCAAAGCGAACTGCTAGCCCACACAACCTCCTGATTCGTTCCCTCATTCTGGCTAACGTGTGCTCACTAGACAACAAAATAGACCACATATAGCTCCTGAGAACTACGCAACGTAATGCGCGGAACTGCTGTGTTTTTATCTTTTTGAAAACGTAGTTAAATGACAATATACCAGACTCTGCCATTCAGTTAGCAGAGCTAGCACGCCATTGTAGCGACAGAGTGATCATGGAAGGAGGGAAAACGCGAGACAGTAGGGTCTGTGTCTTGATGCCATGATGCAACTATTGTACACAAACACTGTTCTCCACTGGTGGAGTTTATAATCATCAAGTGCCGACACTTTTACATTCCTAGAGAATTTTCACCTCTCCTACTAGCTGCCGTGTATGCCCCGCCCACTGGCATCGGCGAGAGAAGTAAAGCACTAAAAGAACTCTATCAGGCCATCAGTGAGACACAAACAGCACATCCAGACGGATTCCTCATCACAACAGGAGACTTCAACTATGCAGATTTAAAGGCCCTCCGACCAAATCTACACCAACATGTAGACTTCCCAACAAGAGGAGACAATTTGCTGGACCTGGTGTACACAACTCACAAGAAAGCATCCAGAGCCTCCCCCCTTCCCCACCTGGGTCTCTCTGATCACATCACCATCTTGTTAAGGCCAGCATACAAACCCAGAGTGAAAACAATCAGACCAACAAAAAAGCAGGTGCGTGTGTGGCTAGAGGGGGCCTCTGATGCTCTGAATGACTGCTTCAGCACTACAAACTGGGACACTTTTAAGCACGCAGCCACTCACAATGGACACATAAACCTATAGGAGTATACTGAGGTAGTTATAGCATATGTAGCTAAATGCATTGATGATGTCACTCACTGCAAAAGCATCACTGTTCATGCCAACGAAAAGCCATGGGTGACAGCAGAGGTCCACAGGCTCCTGAGGGCTCAGGACGAAGCCTTCAGGGCCGGCGACACTGTAGGACTAACAACAGCTAGAACCAACCTGTCCCGTGGCATCAAGAAGGCAAAACGACAGTACAGCAAGAAAATATCTGGCCACTTCAGCAACACCAGAGATGCATGTTCCCTCTGGCGTGGCATACAGACGCTCACCAACTACAAACCTCCACCTCAGACCTGTGTGAATGACATCACATTGCTTAACAACCTAAATGACTTCTTCAGCCACTTTGAAGCACAAAACAGCACATCAGCACATAAGACCACTCCTTCTCCAAATGAGCAGGCCATAAGTCTGGATCCGGCTAGTGTGAAGAGGACCCTCTGTAGGATGAATCCATGCAAGGCAGCTTGTCCAGAAAACATACCGGGTTGCGTTCTGAAGGACTGAGCAGAGGAGCTCAAGTATGTCCTGGCCGACATCTTCAACATCTCCCTGACTCAAGCTGTTGTCTCCCCATGTTTCAAAACTGCCACCATAATACCAGTCCCAAAGAAGCCAGTCCCATCCAGCTATAATGACTACCAGCCCATAGCACTGCCCCCCATCATAATGAAGTGCTTCGAGCGGCTGGTCATGCAGAACATCAAGTCCATCCTCCCCCCCTCCCATGACCCATCTCAGTTTGCAAACAGGTCAAACAGATCCACAGAGGATGCCATCGCTGCTGTTCTCCATCCTACCCTTACCCACCTGGACTCAATGAACTCCTACATGGGAATGCTGTTCTTGAACTTCAGTTCAGCATTCAACACAATCATCCCCCAGCACCTAATACAAAAATTGAGACACTTGGGACTCAAAACCTCTCTCTGTAACTGTATGCTGGACTTTCTCACAGGGAAGGTATGGAATGTGCGGGTTTGCAGCAACACATCCAAGACCATCACATTGAGCATAGGGGCCCCACAAGGGTGCATGCTCAGCCCGCTGCTCTTCACCGCGCTGACCCATGACTGTGTACCAGCCTACAACACCAACCACATCATCAAGTTTGCGGATGATACGACGGTGGTGGGCCTCATCACAAACAACGAGGAGGTCAACTACAGAAATGAGGTGAGCCAACTGGTCCAGCGGTGTAAAGACAATAACTTTTTCCTGAAAGTGGGAAAAACCAAGGAGATTGTGGTCAATTTCAGGAGGGGACACACACAGCATCCCCCTCTCGTCATTGATGGAGCAGCTGTGGAGAGGGTGAGGAGCACCAAGTTCCTGGGGGTGCACAACTCCGAGGACCTCTCCTGTCCACCACATTACTGGCCAAGAAAGCTCAAACTTGCCTCTGTTTCCTCCGCAAACTGAGAAGAGCATGAGTCCCATGCTCTATCACGGTGCGGTATGGAAGCTGCACTGCCTCCTGGCAGAAGACATTACAATGCACAGTGAACACAGCCAGCAAGATTGTCGGTGCCCCCCTGCCCCCCTCTCAGACATCTACCTCACCCACAGAGCTCTACTTTTCTGTATATAAGATTGCTGGGTCTCATCATTTAGCGTTTATCTCTATTTGCACAATGGGAGGTCTGGGTCCATCTTTTGTCACCATTTGCACTGCGGGTAGTATTACTGTACATAGACTGCTGTTGTTTTTCCAGCCTTATTCCTTTTTCTTTTTTCATATTGTGCACACCACTGAAGAGCGAGAGAAACGCCATTTCAGTTCTCCTGTATGTCCTGAACGTATAGTAGTATTGACAAATAAAATCTTTGAATCTTGAATCTTGACTTACTCCAGCAATCAATACAACATTCCTGAGGAGATTGTCAGACCTCCGGGCCCTCCGTGGATTGTTATTGGGCCCAGCAAGAGGCGCAGACGGCACTGAGAAAGAAAGAAGAAACAAAGCTGCAGGGCTGGTTTTCAAGCTCAGCTGCGCAAACAACGCACCAAACCATTGTTCCCTTCAATTTTCCTCACCAACGCCAGGTCCCTCACACAAAATGAATGAGCTGCGATCAGAGATCGCCTACAATCGCTATGTCCAGAACTGCTGTATTCTGATTGTGACTGAGTCATGGCTTCACCCACGTATCCCTGACGCCGCTGTGGAATTGGCCGAAATACACACTGTTTCGACCACAACACCAATTCTGGTAAGGGCAGGGGTGGTGGGCTCTGTGTTTATGTGCTTCAGACTTGGTGTAATAACAGCAGAATAATTCAAAACCACTGTTCACTGGATTTATAGGCCATGTCCTTCCTGTGTAGGCCCTTCTATCTACCCTGCAAGCTAACAGCAGTAATTGTAAGTTTACATTCCTCCAGACACTAGCGTTAGCTTAGCACTTAGCCACCTCCAACACATCGTTAGCAGGCAACATAAAGATCACCCCAACGCAGTCCACATTATTGCAGGGGATTTTAACAAAGCATGCTTAAAGACTGTACTCTGGAAATTCCACCAACATGTTAAGTATCCCACAAGAGGGGAAAGAACACTGGATCATGTTGACAGCAACATTAAGTATGCCTACAGAACCACCTCCCTTCCACACCTTGGACAATCAGACCATCTCTCCCTGCTTCTAATACCTGTTTACCACCCCCACCCCACCCCCACGAGGAAGATCCTTCCCCCAACCAACCAAACAATTAAAACCTGGATTGAAGATGCTCTCCTCCAGTTATGGGATTGCTTTAGCTGCACAGACTGGAACATCTTTGAACAGCAGGATCTGGACTCCTACACCAAGTCCTTTCTCTTCTACATTAAATGCTGTGTAGAAAATGTGACAGTTACCAAACACAACTGGGTCTTTCCAAACAGGAAACCCTAGATGACCAGTGAGGTCCAGGCGGTGATCAAAGCCCGCAACTCAGCCTTCAGGCAGAGGGATAGCTCTCGGTACAGCACTGCCAGAGCCAACCTGAGAAGAAGCATAAAACAGGAGGAAGGTGGAGGGCTTCCTCACAGACAGCAACCCCCGACATATGTGGAAAAGATCCAGGCCCTCATCAACTACAGGGGCCAGTGCCCCCCAACATCAGACAGCAGCCTCACACTGGCAGAGGAATTTCACAGCTTCTTTGCCTGATTTGACCACATCTCCCTCCAACCTGTCCACCCTCCTCCCCTCTATCCCCTCCCCCCTCCCCTCTTTCTTTACAGGTGCATGAGGTGAGGAGGCAACTAAGAGCAGTGAACCCCCACAGAGCTGTTGGTCCTGACAGCATCCCAGGAGCGGTGGTCAAAGCGTGTGCAGACCAGCTGGCAGAGATCCTCACCAAGCTGTTCAACCTCTCCCTAATGGATGCCACCGTCCCCTCCTGCCTCAAGGTTTCCACCATCATCCCTATCCCCAAAAAGTCTGCAATTGACAGCCTGAAGGACAACAGACCCATAGCACTCACATCTGTAGTCAGGAAGTGTTTTGAGCGACTTGTGTCCCAGCACATCAGGGACCGTCTTCTCCCTTCCTTTGATCCCCCTCAGTTTGCCTACAGGGAGAACCGGTGTACAGAAGACGCCATCACCACAACACTCCACAAAGTGCTGGCCCACTTGGAGAACCCAAGGAGCTATGTGGGGATGCTCTTTGTGGACTGCTGCTCAGCTATCAACACCGTCATCCTGGACATCCTGATCAATAAACTGCACCTTCTCCAGATCCCCCCCCCCCCCAACTGCTCCTGGATAAAAAACGTTCTCACCAATCTCCCCACAAACAGTCAGACTTGGCCCTCACCACTCCTCCACACTGTTTCTCAGCACTGGCTCTCCCAGGGCTGGGTGCTAAGCCCACTACTGTACTTCCTGTACACCTTTGACTGTATCCCAACACACGCAACCACCATCATTGTGAAGTACGCGGACGATACCACCTTGGTTGGGCTCATCACGGACGATGATGAGAAGGCATACAGGGTGGAGGTAGAGAATCTGCCATGGTGGTGCCAAGAAAACAATCTGAAACGGAATGTCCAAATAACCAAAGAACTCATACTGGACTCCAGGAAAAACAGACATGACACCCCCCCCCCCAATAAATGATGACCACGTGGAAACCGTCCCCGCCTTCAGGTTCCTCGGCACCTACATCTCGTTTGACCTCTCCTGGACTGTCAACACCAAGGCCCTGGTGAAGAAAGCCCAGCAGTGGCTGCACTTCCTCCGTGTCCTGAGGAAGAACAACCTGGAAAAGAAGCTGCTGATGGTCTTCCAACGCTGCTCAGTGAAGAGTGTACTCACCTACTGCCTAGGTGCGTGGTACACTGGCTCCATGGCCGAAAACAGGAAGGCTGTGCAGAGGGTCATCAACAAAAAATTATGGGCGGCCCTCTGCCCTCCCTGGAGGACATCTTCAGATCCTCCTGTCTCAGAAAGATCCAGGCTATCGCAGGAGACCCCTCACATCCCATCCACCACCTGTTTGACCTGCTTTCCTCTGGACGATGGTTTAGATCAATCAGGTCCCACACCTCCAGATTGACAGTTTCTTTCCCTGGGCCATCCAGACTGCAAGCAGAGGCCTCACCCCCTCCCTCCGAATGCTCACATGCACAGAACTGAGGACCTTTTTAATTATCATAATAACACACCTGTCTTTGCACTCTGCACTTTCATGTACATTGACCCATCCATGAAACCATTACCATTCCTGCGTATATTTTCCATAATACTTGGGCCATTTTATTCAATCGTGTGTTCTTCACTCCGCACTCTTACGTACATAGTTCCAGCCGTGAAGCCACTACCATAGCTGTGTATATACCTGTGGGTTATTTTTATTTCAGGTGTATGTTTAATCGTGTATTCTGTAACTGTGCTTTATCAAATCCCTCTCTCTTACTTTATTGCACAGTAGCCTGGTGGAGCACCCACAATTTCGTTGTACTGTACAACTGTACAATAACAATAAAGCCTATTGTATTCTATTCTATCTAGGTTAAAGGTTTGTCAGATTAATTGCAATCACCTTGATCTTAACCCTTCACAGTATGTTCATACATGTCCAACTAAAAAGCTTGTGGAAGATGGGGCGGATATAGCCAGTTCTAATTGAAAAGGCTCTGTCTGGGTTGTTCAGTGATCCATGGATGGAACCTTTCCTCCAGTTAGTTGTAGCAGGACTTGAATGACAGCTTCCACATCAGTGAAAGCTGCACAACCTCAAACTGATCAGATTCTTTAACTGCTGAAGCACGGACCCCTTTTCCTGCTCACCCTTATTAAAGCTTGCCTCATTCCAGTTCTGAGGCCAGAAATAATTGTCAGTTTTGGCCCAACCAGGGCCGTGGAATCCAAACTGTCCATCTACTGCAGAGGGGCACATTCTTCATGTGAGTAACGGGTGAATGTGTGAGGTTGTACCTTCCACCCATCCAGTCTATTGTTTGCCTGTAGTGCCCCAACAATGTAAACGCTCACAGTTAAAGTTCACCAAGGTCAGGAGTGGTATTTATTGGCCTTGGGAAAAGAAGAGAAAAACCAAGGAGAAATATTTTACCTTTGCTTTAAACTGAGTGAAACTAAAACAGCCCTCACAAACATCACATGTTCAAGGCACTGAACAGCCGATGCGTTTTGAGTCTAGCACTGTATGTTGAGCAGCACATCAATGATTTGATTCAAATGTTATGATTGGAAGGATGGAGGAAAAAAAATCTGCAATCTTCGGTAATTGCTCCCTGGAATGAAATTGATTCACACCCAACCGAGCATGAAATAACATTGGCAGATGACACTGCTGTTACTCTGCTGAAACACAACACGAATCTAATAGGAATAATCAGCACCTACTAGCAGAGAGGACACACACACACACACACACACACACACACACACACACACACTTGCTCATACTTTTAAACAATTACTTGATGAAAAAATTAACATCAATTATACTATAACTTACTGAAAGTTATGTAAACTGAACTGGCTATCCTTAAAAAGTTCCAATCACATGGTATTAACGCTGCAGATGTTTAAATGAAACATTTTATGATAAAACCTTTTGACAAAGAACCATAGATGGTTTACCCAAATCAAAAACTGTAGAATCTTGTCGTAGTGAGTAACCACATTCATTTAATAACCATAACTACAATATGTACATTACATTTTGTTTTAACAAAGGGTAAAAAAAAGCTTGTATAATTCTAATATGACTGACTATATCTGAGCCAGTTTAACAGCCTATTATATATAAAGCACAGATAGAGCAGTGAGAGCATCCAATCTGGCTTGCACAGATTTCCACTTTAAAATCTGCAATTTTTAAATGGTCAAGTTCATAAGCTGTTATGATTGCAAAAAATTTACAAACTTTCAGCTATTTGCAGAAATAATAATAAAAATATGGTCATAAGCAGCGATCACTGGGTTCCAAGCAGTTGTGGACTTCAAGATCTTGTATTGATTAGCAGCAGCAAAACTTAAGGTTTGTTACATGTTAGGTTTTAAAGCAGCAGTATGTAACTTTCTTGTTCCTTGTAGGAACACTGAAAAGGCTACAACCATGGCAACCATGACCCCAGTCCCCACCACAGGGCTTTTTGTTATTGATGGCTAAAGTCGTGCCCTTTGATTCGGTGCTGGGATTGAGGCCAGACCGAGGCCACATCTACTCTCTGCTCAGTCATGACACCAAAAAAACTCAAACTATGATGAAGTGACATTCACTCGGTCAAATCTTGGTGTACCATCAAAATAATTTTGCAAACACTATCTTGAGGTGAAAATCTAATGTAGTGCTGCATTAAAATGTACAGGAGAGCCATTCTGTACTTCAGTTGTTGCTCAGAAGAACAAGAGCTCCCTGGCAAGATTCAAACTTGGGACCTCCTGCTTTCCAAACACTCACCATAATCACAACACCAAACAACTGCTTTAATTTTCACTCTTTCTCAAATGATAAATTCAACTGAAAGGATTCCCAGCAGCAGTAGAACAGCATTTAAAATGCACTACACATTGTTTTCAAATGCACAGAAGAAGCATGCTGCACTTTAAAGGACTGACACACTACCAGAAGGATTTGAATCCAGGGCTTCTGCATGACATACATGTAGCTTAACCCCTACACCACACAACTGCTTTGAATCACACGCTCAAAAAAATGCACTGCCAAGACAAAATGGCTGACAGACATTTCATAAACATGATTGTTTTGTTTTTTTTACATTAACAGAATTGCAAGAAATTTAGTGGTTAGCTGAAGAATACCATTCTGATTGTGAGTCTGAAGTTTCATCAAATTTGAATCAGTATATCTGGAGTTAAACCCAAAACTACATTCCAAAGCGAAACTGTACAGCTTGATTGGCCTAGAAAATCAAAACAGATTGACAATTGGGATAATTTTAACAACTTTTCATTATCAATGTCTGTAGATGATCTCTGCTGAATTTCAAGCAATTTGGATGAGTGGCTTAGGAGTTCATTTTAAGCTTACTTGCACATTTTTGAAAATATGGTGCAGAAAACTTCATTTTCAGAGTTTGCCACCATTGACAAAAAGTTGTGGAAGGTTTCAGTGAACAGAATGATGAAATAATTTTTAGTCTAGGCCCAGTCATTCTCTAGATATTTGCAAAAACCTAAAAGTGTTTACTATAGCGCCACGTATGTATGCAGTGCCTTGATTTTTTTTTTTTCTCTGAGTAGTGGGGAGAGTTTCTAATCAGACTGTAAAATTTCAAGTTTCAACATATTCCTGTTTTTGCTCCCCATACACTTTTAGTGGATAATAAAAATAAGAATAAGAATAATAAGAATCAGAACAAAAACAATAGGTTTCCTGCAGCACAGCTGCTTAGAACCCTAATAAGAAGAAACACCGAGTGCAAGTGTACCTCATTAGTCACTTTGTGTCTTCTGCAAAAGACATGTGAATGGTTGACAATTTTGATAAATCAATAACCAAGATGAGATTTGTACATGCAATGTAATACAATATGAAATAAAACGGTTTTACATTCCTTTTTCACACTGCTCACTATATTCCCCCAAATTGGATTGAATGATTACTTCTGCAGTAATATTCTTACTTGCAAGTGAACAGGTGCTTTAGAAAATGGATGGATAGGCAGTAGCCTAAAGCCTTGTACATATGTAATGGAGAACATATTTACAGAATTGCCATTTTTTAACAATGAATATCAACTTTTCTGAGATATGGCTGCTGCATTTCTAAATGATGTTGCTAAGACTGGCCGTGGGCGGTGGGTACCTACAGTGGTGCTGAAAACACTCCCCACACTGCTGCACAGCGCTGTTAGCCCAGCAGTTCTCTGGAGGCTCGGGGCTGATCAGTAAACAGACTGACCTGATTCTGATGCCCTGCCTCCAGCTATTCAGCCCATAATCACTGAGCACAGAGCTACTCTCACAGGCTGACAGCTTCTACATGGGCTTGGTGTTTAGTGTGCCACTCCCTCATCATGTTTGCACTAATAAGGGTCTCTTTTGCTTTTGAAAAATGAATAAAAGTAAATGAGAGTAAAATGTATTGTTTTACATGTTTAAACAATATAACAAAAAAATTGTATTACTTTTCATGTCACGTGTGCAGCATATGAACACATTATACAGAAGAAATTATGAGACAGACAGTCGTGACAATGAAAAAGTCCTCTAAGAAAAAGAAGCCAGCTCCCCAGAATAAGAAAATACACTCATGTCCAGTGAGATTAATGATTTAAGATTATCTTTTTTATCTATCTCGTACTGACTTGGTTAATGTGCTCACAGTGAGATACACCATATCTTTATAACCCTGTTGTCAGAATAGGCTTGGTACCGCAAGCTGCCGGTGCAGCGTCTCCATTGTCTCTCCTGGAAATTAGTGGGGGAGGGAATTAAGAACAAGGTTAATTAAGAAAGAGCTTAAATCACAGCTGCTAATCACTGCAACTTACAGAGTAAAAGGACTATCTACATTTTTGTTTCTACATTTTTGTTGAGTATGAGCAATGGAGATGTGGTTCCACAGAAAAGACATCCATTAAACTGCTGACATTACCTTAATTTTTCCTCAACATACGTAAATACACAATGAAGGTTTCTTACTGAAACTTACACTGCATAGATACTCAAGTACGTTCATTTTGTCTTCTTTTCCAATAATTAATTTACTGTTTCTTTTTTCAGACAAAAAGGTAGATGTTTGTTTTTTTTACCTTTACATGTGTCGACTAGCATCTGCAGTCATCTTCAGAAGCATCAGCTGATTGCTGTGACATGTCGTTTATCAGCTGTTTCCTCTTTAAAAAAGAGCCAGCTACGTCACAGATGAAGAAGACAGATGGGAGGAAGAGGAACACATACGACATGCACTCACATGCTGCCAATATCCAATATGGGCCATAAACAAAGGAAAAAAGCAGGTCAAGAACAGAAAAAAAAACCCAAACGGAAAACAAAACAAACACCAAAAGCTGAAACGAAAAACAAGGACATGATAACCATACCATACATCCGAGGGATAACAGAACCAATACAAAGGATCACGAGAAAACACAAAATCAGCACAGCAGTGAAACCACATATAAAAATAAGACAGCTACTTTTACACCCCAAAGATAAAATAGAACAGGACAAGAAACACAACATAATATACAAAATTCCATGCAGATCATGTGACAAGACATACATCGGGGAAACGGGAAGAACACTCAACAAAAGAGAGAAAGAACACCAGAAGGAATGTGAAAAGGAAACACTAGGATGACTCACAAGATCATAAAAAGAAAAGGCAGAACAAGAAACCCTGGAATCAGTAATATTGGATCACTGCAAAAGGAACAATTACATCATGGACTGGGACAACACAAAAATCATTGGATAATAAACACAAACGCTGGATCAAGGAAGCCATATGTGACCAAGCCCAACTGGTAGCATCCAAACGGGGGTTTGACCTCACAACCTCCCACTCCAGAGTCTGGCACTCTACCTGTGTCACCAAGAAGGTCAACCCACTTGGCAAGCCAAGTAGGAATGCTTTAATTGACTCTGTAGTATATTCCCCCTCAGATTTTGACATTGTTTCAATGTCAGAGGTGTATTTAAGCATGTCCGCCTTCTAACTATGTCAACACCAGTGAGTCCTACCAGCAACACCTCTCGTGGTGGGGATCAAGCACGACTTGCGGGACCAAAACACTGGTGGTATCTGGGGAATAGGACCAATGCATCACCACTAAGTCCTGCCAACAAATGCCAATTATGACCAAGCCCAACTGGTGGCTTCCAAACGGGGATTCGAAATCACAACCTTCCGCTCCAAAGTCCGGCACTCTACTTGTGTCACAAAGAGGGGCAGGCCAAGTAGGAATGCTTTTATTGACTCTGTTACACATAGAAATCAGAAAACGTGCAAAGGACACCATGAGTCGGGATAAGGGAGCACTCATGCTCTCCCACACCTGGGACTCCATCCTCCAGAGACCTGAAGATGGGAGGTGTGACCAGCATGGTGGATCTGTCAGGTTCATCCGGCTGGCCACTCCTAAGGAAAACAGCTGATAGAACGACACGCCACAGTGAGCAGCTGACGCTTCTGAAGAAGACTGCAGGTGTCAGTCGAAACATATCAAGATAAAAAAAAAACACATCTTCTACCCTTTTGTCTGATAAAAAAAGAAACAGTAAATTAATGACACTGCATAGTGTAATTAGAGGTGACGATGTGTGATGGTTCCACATTAGCACTCATGTGTTGAGCTGTACGAGTGCACTGAGACTGACAAGAGTAAATTGGTATAATTAAGCAGTGAATGTATAATGGATTTAGCTATTAGAATGGCTCACATGCAAACAATAATTCTATTCGTTTACAAAAAATAAATAACATATGATAGACTTCCTAAGTGCATCAAGTGGTTTGAATGGTTAGAAATTCATTTTTTTTTGGTACAAACATATATCCTTCTCACTAAAAACCAAAACGAAGTATTTCAGCAGTAGGACTACTTTATGAGACGTGTATGTGTGGTGTGGGCTTTGAGTTTAAATCACACTTTTGTAAACTCCCCATTTGATCAGGACTAGATGTATCTAGCGCCTTGAGATGACTTTTGTTGTGATTAGGCACTATACAGATAAAGTTGAACTGAACTGATTTGTTTTTGCAAATTCAGTACCTTCTCATTATAGCTGTTCCAACCAATGGACTAGTGACCCATTTATCTATGTCAACATCTGTCAGACTCTGTGTGACTCAGATGTCTACAGAAGCTGCTATGCTCCCCCAGAACTGCCAACAATAGATTATTTGATGTAAATTGCAACACATGTGGTGTGTAAACAAGAACTGCAACTATGCATCAACACAATCAAATATGTCAATTATGTACAGTAAATACGTGGACTAATACCCCCTTTACATAGGGGTGGAGCAGGTGTTGGTGGTGAGACACTGGTGTGGTATATATTCTTCTACACTGGCTCTTTTAAAGTCAGATTTACAAATACATGAACACTATAGCATAAGCTTGAATTTAACTTCAATTGAAAGTTTGCACATTTTATGATCTGCTAATTGTACATTATAAAATCTGATGATATAAATAATTTATAAACAAAACAACTAAGGCATTTTACTGAATTGTCACTTGATAGAAGGCACATTGAATTTAAGTTCAGTTCTGCAATGCATGTTTCAAGCTTTTATTATGAAGGGAAGAAGCAGAAATAGTAGTACACTTCAGTTGCTTTTGTTTTGCAGAAAGGCAGTTAAAGTTCTGCTAATTCCATGCGTCTATGCTATCATTTCATTCAGCTCTCCTGAATATAAACACAGTGCAAAGACCCTTGGCTACAAAAAATAAAATGTATTAAGTTATTTTACAAACAATTTTTTTTTTTTTTTGGTGGGGGGGGGGCAAAATTGATTATAGACTACTTATTTCAGGCCAAGGAGGAAGTAAAATGATAGCACATTTGCTGTGCACCCTGTAGCTCCACAATTCAATACAAATTCAAGTACGGGGGGGCTGAAAGGTTCATAGGCTGACTAAGAAGGAGTTATGTCTTTGAGGATCAAGAAGAAAGCTTCTATACTGCAGGGATCCAAGCGCTGCAACACCGATGGGAGAAGTGTGTGGACCGAAGGGGAGACTATGTTGAAAAATAAACCACATTTGGTCAAATTTGACCGCTGCATCACAGAATAGAACACAATAGCTTTATTGTCATTACACAGTACACTAGCACAATGAAATTAAGGTGCATCTCCAGTCTTTAATGACATTCACTCAGATACATCACACACATCCATGCTAAACAGATAAAAATAATAAACGTAGTAAAAATACTGAATAAATATGCAATAAAATAAGACAGCAGTAGAATAATGACCCAGGTTACATATGTTTACACTGTATGTAAAATATACAGTAAAAAGGGCCGCAGTGAAATAAGGCCCAGGTTATTTACATAAGTGTAATATTGCAATAAGAGTAATAACTTATTGCACAGGGAATGGTTGCAAGAATTTACAGAATTTTACCGGAATGCCATTGCAGTTTTTGCAGTTTATACATATTTGGGGTTCTAATTGTAGCAGAGTCAATAAAAGCATTCCTACTTGGCTTGCCAAGTGGGTCGACCGTCTTGGCGACACAGGTAGAGTACTGGACTCTGGAGTCGGAGGTTGTGGGTTCAAATCCCTGATTGGACGTTGCCAGCTGGGGCTTAACTGCCCAACCCCTTGGCTACACTTGGTGCTGTGAGCAGGATTTATTGGTGGTGTATTAGTTCCATTCTCCATATACTGCTAGTGTCAGAAGGCGGCCATCCTTAACAGAGCCTGAAAGCTTAAATGCACCTCTGACATTGGGGCAATGTCAAAAAATGTGGAATGGACAGTTAAGCCCCTACTGGTGATGTCCAACCAGGGGTTTGAACACACAACCTCCAAGTCCAGTGTGTTATGTTTGAGGAAAGGAGTCGGAGTCTCTTCATGCAGGGAACCAGCAACCAACCTTTATTATCAGAACTATATACAAGTGGCCGTGCCCGCCTGACGTCACCCTGTGGACGGGTATGGCATCACACACACACGCTACACAACATTCCCCTCCCCCTTACAAAAGGGTAAGACCACACACATAATCGAGACCCTCCCCAATTTAGGACCTGAATCATACACTAAGGAACTAACGGGGAACAGTGCACAAGAATAACCTAACACATTCATCCCAAAAGCAACTAAAATTGGACCATGTCTCTAAAATATAAAAAAATTAATCCCATATCATACATACTCACATGTGCTCCGCTGCGCTGTTTCTGTGCCCGCCTGTCTCCCGGGGCTGTCGGCGTCATTCTCCGACCCAGGCGCTTCGTCGCTGCTCTCAGCACCCTCGTCCCATGCGCTCTGCTGCATCGTCTCCATGCTCGGCTACAGCTGCTCTCCCCCGGGGCTCTCAGCGTCACTCCCGTTGGCGTCACTCTCTGACCCAGGTGTCTAGTCGCTGCTCTCAGCACCCTTGTCCCAGGCACGCCGCTTCGTCTCCATGTCCGGCTGTCGCTGCCCTCCCCTGGGGTTCTCAGTCTGCATGTTCTCACTCTCCCACTGCCCAGCCTCCAGCTGTGGGGATGACTCCTGTCGCTGCTCTCCCTCTTCGCTGTCGTCGCACACCGCACCGTCAAACTCATCAGCACTATGGTCCTGTACCGTGCAGCGCTCCTTGGCTGGCCCGTCGTCTGCAGTGACTGAGAACTCCACCACTCACGGCCCTGGTCCCACCTCAATGCCTATCTGGTGGCCTGGAACTTGCTTTTGGCACGCAGTTAGCATTGTGGCTAACTTGCCCACAGACAATGAGTGGACCATTAGCTTCTCTGAGCTAACTAGCGTAGTTCTATTTGGCACCAACACTCCTACCACCCACAGCTTTGCGGTCCTCGTCTGCTCGACGTTGTATTCGGCCAGCCGCTTGACAGTGTCCTCATAACACTCTGTTTCACCCAACGTACCAAGAATTTTTTGGCCTTCCCCGCCAAAACGGTGGGCCAGAAGTGGTCATCGTTGTCTCCTGCTGAGTCTACTTAAGCCCAGCGCTCCGATATAATCCTCGAACATGGCCTGCCATTTTGGCCACAGGATCACTGGCTCTCCCGTGTACTCCAGAAACGGTAGTAGTGATGGAGGTAGCCCATACGCTCCCATAATTTTCTTCTCGTCGCACAAAATGTTATGTATGAAGAAAGCAGTCGGAGTCTCTTCATGCAGGGAACCAACAACCAGCAACTAACCTTTATTATCAGAACTCAGAACTATATATACAAGTGGCCGTGCCCCCCTGACGTCACCCTGTGGGCGGGTACGGCATCACACACACATACTACACAACACAATGCTCTACCGGTGTCACCAAGTAGGAATGCTTTTATTGACTCTGCTACATAATGGCTGAGGGAAAAAAGTTGTTTGACATCCTGGCTGTGTGGGCTTTGAGTGACCTATATCATCTACCACAGGGGAGCAGGTCGAACAGGTGGTGGGCTGGATGGAAGGGGTTGGACAGGATGGCTTTGCTTGGTCATGGTCAGACTATGAACTTTCACACCCCCCCCCCCCCCACCGTATACAAGTATGCATGGTCTTACCTTTACTTGTAAATGAAATCCATCCGCCTATCCCTCCAGACTAAAATCTGTGACTTTGTTGTAAAAGTCCTCCTTGTCTTCTTTTATGTCTCTCTGTCTCAATCAACATTACTGCCACTTTTGATTGAAAGTCCAATTCTGAGAATTTTTTAAATTTAGCTATAAAATCTTGCAGGTTAAGTCTGTATAAAATAGAAGCCCAAATGGAGTACTCAGCATACTTGACTTTCTGATTTTATCTTTAGCTAAATCTTTAGGCGTAGAAGAAGAACAAGAAGTAAACTCCTGTGCCTATGGTGCTCAAGCACACCCCCCCTTGTTGGAGCAACATTACTGTGCAGCCTCCGAGCGTGAGTTTTAGCTAAAGTTTTATGTCAGATTAAGAAGACTAAATATGTTATACACACACGTTAAGTACATTACATAGACCATGGAAAAGGAGGACACACAATAAAAGCTCTTGCAGACACTACATTTTTGACATACACAGAGCTGTCACCAGGAACGCACATCTTGCACGAGCTCTTTAACCGGGCTGTGAAGGATTGCGCAATCCTTTTGAGGCTGTGTTTGTTGCTGCTTCACCTGGCCTCTCTCCCTTGTATTTGAACAGGAAATGTGCAGATTTGGCAATTTTAAATATATAAATATTGTTGAAATGATTGGAATCATTCAGAAATTACATTTAGACCTAAAAGACAAATACGTGAACAAATAATAATACATTGATAATTCTTTATTTTCTCATGATAAGCCTCACCTGCCTCCCCTGACCACATGCCATTGGGGTGGAGATCGTTGAGAGATCGCTGAGTGGTGACAAAATGGCCAGATCTCCAGACGATATCTCAGTGATCTCTCAGTTACCTTTAGTGATCTCCATGGTCCTCAAAGTTTTGACTCAGTCTGAAACAATCTCTCATTGATTACCAGAGGGAAGTGGTCTCTCAATGATGTCTTAATGCTCTCTCACCGAGTGCTCAGAGATCTCATCGACCTCCCAGTGATCTCTCAGCAATCTTTCCATTAACTCTACTGGTCTTTCATTGAACACTCAATGATCTCTCACTGATCTCTCAGCCATCTCTACCTTCAGGGTGGAAAAATTTGGCATTCATTGAAAGATTGCTGAGAGATTATTGGAAGATCAATGAGATCATTCAGCACTCCTTCAGAGTTCAGTGGGAGTTTGGTGAACAATTGCTTTCCTTTGGTGATCATTGAGAGATGGACTGAGTTAAAACAGTCGCTCAACTGTGGTGACCATGGAGATCACTGGAAGAACACTGAGTTGTGGAGAGATGTGGCAAATTTTTCATCTTTCAGTGATCTCTCAATGATCTCCACCCCTGTATAAAGGGGGTAGAAGTGCTCTAGAAACCTCTCAAATATATATGTATGTCTTTGGTCGCCTAACAGACTCCCTCAATGATCTCTCCCGGTCTCTCAGTGATCTTTCAAGGGTCTTTCAAAGATCTCTATAGATCACCATGAAAATTGTACAATGATCTCTCAAACATTTACACAGAAACAGCTTTTTTGAGGCTTCAGGAGATCGTTGAAAGATTGGGTCAATTTTTGATCTTTCAATGGTCACCCAGTGATCTCCGTCTGTGTAAAGGGGTCCTTATGTAGAGCACATTGAAACCTTGCAGTGTTTCCCCTAGTAACCAAAATGGCAACAGAAGCTGCCTCCACAAAAAGCTTGGAGCAAATTTTCTAAAGGGTGGGAATTTTTTTAGCTGGATAAAAGAGAGATCGAATAAAATGGTTCTTTGCATCCTGTGCGAAAAGTGTAATGGTCTACCACACCAGCACGACTGCTATGTGTGACAGAGATCATCCTGCGCAGTTCGCCCCACACGGGACACGAACCCGCGACCTCTCAGTCAACTACACAGTTCGAGCATGGGAGACACAGCACGATCGCGCTGAGCTAAAGGTCCGACCGGTAGCTCAGCGCTACCGATACTGTATGAGGCTTTGGGAGGGAGGTTTTACTAACGTTCTACGCCGAACAGCACTAGTTGGCATCCGTTACACTCTCCCCCTTAAACCTCACTCCCATGCCGGGTTCACGGCACCATTGTGACAGAGATCATCCTGCGCAGTTCGCCCCACACGGGACACGAACCCGCGACCTCTCAGTCAACTACACAGTTCGAGCATGGGAGACACAGCACGATCGCGCTGAGCTAAAGGTCCGACCGGTAGCTCAGCGCTACCGATACTGTATGAGGCTTTGGGAGGGAGGTTTTACTAACGTTCTACGCCGAACAGCACTAGTTGGCATCCGTTACATATGCATGGACATTTAAAAAGAAAACATTATGGAATACTTCATCCTCAACAAGGTCAACTAGCAGAGCATTTCTCACTGTGAGTTTGTTTGGTCTTAGGCTACGGTCACACTGCAGGTCTTGATGTTCAATTCCAATTTTTTGCTGAGATCTGATTTTTTTTGTGTGGGCATTCACATTACAACTTAAACGCGACCCCCATCAGACTCCAGTGTGAACAGTCTACAGCTATGAAGTGACCCGCATGCGCAGAAGAAGACGTAATGTCAGACACAGCGTTGTAGAACGATTGGTGGGGGGCAGAACTTCTTAACCCTGATGCAGCGCTGCAAAATAAAATGTTAAAATCATAAATATGAGACCAGCTTCATTCCTCTACAGGCCAGATGACCGCTGTGATCAGCTCTGCTTTAACAGAACTGATCGATTAAACAGCCTTTAAATGTGCCTGCACTGTGCGCCTGTAATGTCTGACGGTTTCAGCCCCGAACTAACCCCCCCCCCCCCCGGAAATTTTGAAGTTATTGTGCAGTCGGAGCCAACAAAATTACAATCCAATGATAAAGGGAAGGAGATTGATTAAAAAGAGAGCACAAATCAGCTGTGTCTCCCATGCTGGCTGCATCCTCCACCTCAGAATTGTAGCGTCTGTTTCACTTCAATGAGGAAAAAGTCGGATGAAATGCGACGTGACCGTTCAGACTGAGGTTGCTTTGGAAAATATCAGATACGTATCCGAGTTAGAACCACATATGAAAGCGGCCTGGGTCTGGTGTGAAAAAATCGGATATGTGTTGATCAGACTGTCATTAAAAAATCAGATATGGGTCACATTTGTGCAAAAAAATCGGAATTGAGCATTAAAACCTGCAGTGTGAGCGTAGCCTTAGCGTCTGGGAGTTATCTCTGTACAATTATTTGCTGTGTTTAAAACTAGCTTAATGCTAACTGAACGAAGACTCTCTCGTATCCTGTCACGTGCTAATTGCTAATGCCACCAACCATTTTCCTTAAAGTTTATATACACAGTGAACATCAAAAAATAATCACCAGGTCGACTGCAAATTTAACATAATCAGTAATGACGCCGTTCACAGTTGTTACTGAATGCTGCTCGGGCTGTGTCTTTACTGGCACTGAGTATGCTTGTGCAAGACATCTAGGCAGCTCCAGAGGAAATTGCTCCTCACCTCATCCGAATTTCATTGCTGCCATCATGCAGGTTCAAAATGACAAACGCCTGGGAACAAAACCGCTCCGTCCCCCTTCCTCCTCAAGAGCGGCAGGGCTGGGCTGCACCAGCTGCTCCAGACGCCCCCAGTGTGGGAAAGTCTCTCCTCTGCTAATGGAAGACAAACACCTCGGAGACCGGTAGAGATAGCATGAAAACGATTAAAGCATGACCCAGATCCTGTTGTGTCCCTGGCCTTTCAGTTGGGCTGACAAATACAGGAGGGGACCTTGCTAATGAAAACGCTGAAGAAACACTGGATGCTAATGAAGACAAACAACCTCATCCCAAGCTACAGCTGGTACAGGCTTTGACATGGTGGGACATGGAAAGTGCTCACTAATAGCACTTTTTATATTAAAACTGACAACAGATAAAAATGCTATAATTTAAAATGATGTCGACAGAAGATTTCCTTTTTTTTTTTTTAAAGAAAATTATGGTTACAATGGAAACATTTAAAAATCCTTCTTTTCTATTGTTGCTCAAACTGTTCTGTGGCAGTTGACTGGCTGGCATTTACTTCCCACAATAAAGCCCCTAAATTATCCCATACTTTTACTGATAATGCAATTCCTTTAAAGGCTTTTCTTAATGGCATTTCTATGTATTCATTAGTGTCAAGTCTTAAAATGACATAGCTTCCAGTAAAACATTTTAATTCATAGTCAATATGAGATCCATATTTCATTATGTGGCATAACCTACTTGCCATACCATTATGTTGGCTGCATTTGACCCCATTTATGTCTTCTGTAATTACAGCTCAGTGTGTGCAGAGCTTTCTCCTTCATGACTTTTGTTTCCGTCACAATTTTTTTTTGTCTTCGGAGACATTGAGAGCAAAAAAGCGATATTTTTTGAAAGTCTTTGCTTTAATCTCCAAGCTTGTGCAGCTCTCTGCAGTTCGACGCTCCTAATTGACCCACAGTTGAGCGCTAATAGACCAATAAGCCAGTGTTTGTTTCATTATGCGCACCCTTGTGCAACTTGCTTTTTTTCCACTGACGTGAGAGAAGAAACGGAGAGAGAATAACAACAAAAAAAAAAAAAAATGTGAAAAGAGAAAAAAGCCCCTTGATGTCTGCTGGTACTGTCACAGTGTGTGATATGACTCTGGGGAGAGATGCTTGCATCCCAGTGGGGAAGAAAACCAAGGCCTTTAGTGTCAAACCTGCCCCCGTACCCCGGCGAGTAACATCAGTGAAGGCATGAATGGCACACAGCTGATCAAGAGTTTGCTGTATGGGCAGATGAGCCCCACGCCCATGTGTATTCATCTGTACAATATGGAATCAATAACCAACACAGATGAGGAATGTCCCCGTATTTATCCCATGGAACATGGTCCTCTGCGGACTTTCTTTTAACTGCTCATCACTCTCTCTCTTTTTTTTTTTTTTTTATCGTGGATGATCTTAACACAATTACATTTTAAAAGTGCATGTACTATTATTAATCTTTTAGATAAAGCCTGGTTAGCTAAAGTTTTACTAGAAAATCTATGAAACACAGGGGTAGAGTGCATTAATTCATGGTATGTGCATATAGCAGTGGACTGGCAGAGGAATCCCAGTTATGAAGGCTTCATTTAGCAAATATTCAAGCAGCCCTGCAAAGAATCTCCAACCTTTTTTCCAGTCTCGACGTGCCTGGAATGAGCAACCGTGCACTCCCCCTGCCAGCCAGTAGGGGGCACTGACATAATACAGGACCATGCCAATCTGTTATGCCTGGCTGGCCCACAGAGATGTTTGCAGTAATTTAGTTCCACTGCCAATATATAAATAGGAATTCTGCTGTTAGCACAAAAGAGCAGGGGGAGAAACATACTGCCGAATGAATGTGAATTGCTCCCTTGCTCCCATTTCAACATCAAAGTAATCAAGGAAAACAAGCTTTTTTAATCGAAAGTATGCAATTAGAATAAAGCAGAACTGTCCTTGCTGTGCACACTGCCAGAATGAAGAGATTAAATGGGTAAAGAGAAAAAAAAAAGGGGGGGCAAGTGCAGCAGCTATCGGACTGCAGTCAGAACAGATAATGTAGCACCTTTCATTTCTGTCCTATACTGTTACAACAAAGACTGAGTAAATTCTGCAAGCTTCAAGGGCAGAAGAAAACAGTGATCATTAGAGACAGCACAGATATCAATGAGGGAAAAAAGACACTAATGCAAACAGTGAAATAAAGCAGGTTTTTGAAGACCTAATTTAGCTGCACGGTTATTGAGTTATTACTTCTCCTTCTTCCTCATTAAGCAGAAGAAAACAAGCATGCATGTTACAAGGAGTTGTCAAAGAGCATGGTAAATAGTCTGTTACAATATAGCACTAATTTGTTTCTGGAGCATTAATGCATTGCACACACACACACACACACACACACACACACACACACACACACACACACACACACACACACACACACACACACGTGTATATATTCAGGCCCACAAAGCCAGCACCGTTATCTATAGGCACACCCCATGCTGTCTTATCCGATGCAGTGTCAAAACAATGATAAACATTTGGCCGCTATAGGAGTGCTCTGGAAACCAGCCAAGCTGAATGGGCTGTTTTGTTTCACTGAACAATAGCTCTGCTAAAAGTACTTAACAGCTGTGCTATGCTCCAAGCTCCCCATAGACCCACAACAGCACAGCGCACTGGGAAGTGTTGCTTTGTGCAGTTGCTCATTTCTTTATCCTTCTGGGAGCTACAGTACGTATTCGAAATGTAGCATTTCTGAATGAAGAGGTGGAACGACGATTGCCGTCTGAAACATGAATCCTATCATTTTGCTGTGATGACTGAAACCCATTCAAATATTACTACAGCGTTTGTAGGTAAAGTACTTTCTGTCCCTGCCTATGAGCCATGGCTGCACTGCTTCATCAGAGGTGAGAGAAACCCCTTCACATGTATGTACAGTAAACTAAGCAACACACTACACTACATATTTGCACCATGACCGCGTGTGGTTTTTAAAAATCTCTTTTGTTGGTTTCTTCAACATTTTAAACCATCAGACCACAATTTCCAGAAGCCATAATGTAACCAGATATCATCTTGAGATAGGATCTCAACCTTAAACAGCAGAACACAGTAATTCCAAGTAGACCAGACACCAGGGCGCCCACAGGATTCAGGTTATGTTAGCTGTCTGCAGGATTGGAACTAACAGCTGTCATTTTAGATTGATTTCTCCCCAAATCCCAGTGTAATAAACACTTTGTTTGGTGATGGGTGAGTGTAATGAAGGCTTGTCACATGACTGACAAGTAATGCTCTTTTTGTCCACCTGCAAATCATCGTCTTGCCTTTTATCTACAGGAAAGCCGTGATAAAACCTTGCAATGAGAAAAGCATTTTATTCAAGGCTGCAACACCAGGTTTGTCTTATTCATTCATTCATTCATTCATCTTCTTCCGCTTAGTCCTTTTCGGATCGCAGGAGGCTGGAGCCTATCCCAGCATCTTTGGGCGAGAGGCAGGGTACACCCTGGACAGATCGCCAGTCCATCGCAGGGCCAACACAGAGAGACAGACAACCATTCACTCTCACAGTCATACCTAAGGACAATTTAGAATCCCCAGTTTGATGCCAATTAACCTAACTTGCATGTTTTTGGCATGTGGGAGGAAACCGGAGAAATCCCGGAGTAAACCCATGCAGACATGGGGAAAACATGCAAACTCCACACAGATCACTGTTGGTCGGGGGCTGGGATCGAACCCGGGATCCCCTGGCTAAGGGTGAGTTGCTGTGCTGCAGCAGTGCTAACCACTCCGCCACCATGCTGGTTTGTCTTATGTCATTATAAAATAATTCAAACAGCTCTGACCCAAAATCTTCAACTCTGCGGAGCATCTCTTTCTTTATCCAGTGCAGTTTTTTTCATGTGAGCTGCAAAATGCCCAATCCAGCTCATTAAATCATAGTAAATATGATGCTTTGATCTGGGTTTTTTTTGTTTTTTTGGTGGTGTTGTGTGGTGTGTGCGTTTGCTTGGCCCTTAGGACTTGTCGTACCCGTCCTGTGTGATGTGACGTCAGGCGGGCTACGGCCAAACTGTATCCACCTTATTCCTGGGGTGCTGCAGGAGGAACGATTATGGGCGGAACTTCTGGGTTTGGCTGAAGTCGTGTTAAATCAGTCAGCAAGAGTGGAGTAGTGGGACATTTAAAATAGCGTATTTAAAAGTTTTTCAAATTCATTTTAATGTATAGTCCTCACACGTGTTTTGCACTCAAGTGGCAGCTAATTTCAGCTCTTCTAGTTTTTGTATTTTTTGAATGTTTTGGCATAGTTCTGGTACTTGTTGCTGGTGTTCGTGATTGTGCCATAGACTGTATAGATGGAGGCTTCTCACTGGCAATGCATAGATCGTGCACTGAAAACTAGCAAGGACTGTTGGTGTGATTGGTGGTACAGACGCAAGAATACCAGGTGTAGGGAGCTTGAAATAAGGAAGCAAAGTGATTTTATAAATCAGGTTTATTGTCGGCTTCCAGTCCCTAACATGTCTCATCTCAATGCAGAAGCAGAAAAGAGGCTGAGCGTAGTCAGACCTTCGTACTTATACATCACATAACAAAAGACATCGCATAACAAAAGCCAACATCACACATCCGCGTTATCTCCTTCTATTGTCCTCTCTCTCCTCCACCTGACCCTGGGGGGTCAGGAAGTCCATTCAGGTCTGCACCGCTGAGTCTCCGTCTGCTCGTTGATCTTTGCCGGTGGTCGAGACCTATTGTCCTGCTCTGAGACGTGAGGTCATTCCACATATGCAATCTCTAAACATTCCTCTTGTGTCTATACATATGTAGGTATGGATATATGAATAATATAAGCCACACCAGGTATGTTTTCACTTGTATGAATGTCACATATCTGACGTTTATGTGCCATATATGTCACCAGTTGTAAGGCTGCATGAAGTAAAATAATAAATAAAAAATAGGAGCAGTTTGCTTCCTAAGGCTTAATGATTTAAGAAAGATATCAAATAGTTTTGGGTTTTTTTCTGGCATTTGTTGCACTGCCTTGGAATGAAATGGACTTCAGCATGCTTTAGCATGCATTAATTTTTAAATCACCACAAAATATTGGTCAATAAAATTCTGAACAATTGTCAGAAAATGTCTGTACGTGTTAAGTTAAATAACAAGCATTCATGGCATGGCAGCAGCATGAGCATTTTAATTTCGAGGTAAAACAAACAACTGCAGCTGTCTGTATTTACCCCAACATTAAAACACCCAAGCACGGTGTTGTGGTTGTTTGTGGCTCTGACTAGATTCTACGTCTGCTCTAAGGTAAATTTGATTATGTCCAACATATTTTAACAAAATGCAGATGACTTTATTGCGGTGGAAGCATTGATATATCTCAGAGCTTTTATTTGTTTACAGTGTTAGCATTTTAGCAGGGGCGCTAACAAATGGAGCTACTGTCTGCAAGGCCAATTTTTAAGGTCATCTTCCCATCCCTCCATAGTCGTGGGAAGTGATATGATTATATTCTCATTTTTGAGGTGCAAAAGGCCGTGCTCCCGCATTTTTGATGCCAAAGTCATTGTTTTTTAACTAGGAAAAGTGTCCCGTTCAAGTGACAACCAGACGTTCTAAACTAGTACCGGAAGTGGTGTCCATAATTCATGCAAGGCAGTTGTGTGTGTCCATAATAAAGTTCAGTTCGCTGCATGGCATAAGACCGACTCCGACCATTATTACAGACATAACAGGTGGCATGCCTTTTTTACCTCCTATCTTTTCTTTGTGGCTCGATTTTGTGTTTTCATCTTAGCAGCTGTATTATTTTATGCTGTGTTTACTGTCAGTCACCTGACACCCACGGGAAGAAATGCAAGCCTCTGCCAGAAAATAATTCCTCAAACAAAAACAATAATAATACTTCAACATGTCACCTTGCAAACCTGTCACGTCCATGCCTTCATGTTTAGACTGCTTTTTGTTAAGGGAGACAGCAGTTAATTTCCTGTTTTACACTGTAATGTTTTTTAATAAGTAAAAGAAATGAACCAAAGCTGTAAATGACTAAACAAACTGGGAAACTACATAAAGATGTTGGCAAATTGGCCGTGATAATGACAGCATTATAGTTTATTAACACGCTACAGTATGTGGGCGTACAGCAGCAACCAATGCAAAAAATATGCAGTATCCGCTTTACTAAAACAATTGCTTGCATATCTTATGCACCCCCTTGCATCCTTGAATGTTACGCACAAATCAAACGGATTCATCTGTCTGCAGATCCTGCCAGCCATCAATCATATGTTGTTGAGGTGTGTATGACTGGGAGTCCGTCCATCGGGGTTCTTCTCACTGCATTCTTTGCTAAAAACTCTTCCAACACACCTCCCCTCATTCAGAGAGGGCTTTAACAAGCAGCTTCACAACTTGTAATTAATTGAGACGCTTAATTAGCTTTATGGCTTTGTATATTTAAAACATTACGTCATTCAGCCAGCATCTAGGGCGCTGTTAAGCTTCCATGAAATATCAACTCTTGTGTTTCTTTTCCTCCCTTTCTCTCTCTTTCACTTCAAAGAACAATTTCTAACTCAGATGTGGAACAGTTTCTAAATATTGACTACCATTCTAAGTAGACTGGGCTTGCCTTTTATGTGTGATTGACAAGGACATTAATTATTTTGCTAGACTTGAGAGGATGGCATCAAACTGACAGAGCTGTACTCCTAAGTGGTTCAGTAAGAAGAATATTTTGTTGCCACTATCACATGAGAAAACGTGCAGGTCAGGGTCTTCGTGCATCTGGAAACAAAGAGAACCAAAGAACATCAGATGCTAAAGGAACAAAAGAAGGAAAATTGGCTTCAGTGGAATGGTTTCCTTTAGTTTACTTTACTATCCTGCTAAAAATCACATCTATTATTAAAAAACACAGCCAGTGCATGGAATGAGATAACACAGTTTATTGGTAACCCAGTGTGTAAGTCTACCTTAAGACTCCCATTCAAAACATATGGAGTCTAACAGTGAATGTACTAAAAATATTTACTGATACCAGTTAATGGTGTACTAGACAGTATTTTCATGAAAACAAATACTTTTCAAAAAACAATACATCAAAGTGTTTAGAACGGTGCAGAATTAACGTGTTTATATTCTTCAAAAAGATATACAGTTAGGTCAGTATTTGGACATTGACACAAGTTTTATTTTAGCCATTTACAAAAACATATTCAAGGTACAGTTATACAATCAATATAGGCATAAAGCTCCGACCCTCAACTATGATTTGAGGGTATTCACATCCAACTGGAGTTACGGTTTAGGAATTACAACCATTTTTATACAAAGTCTTGTCATTTCAGGGGCTAAAAACTAATAGGTCAATTGAATCAAAAGCTATTTCATGGGCTGCATGGGCTATTCCCTTGTTAAGCCATCATCAATCAAGCAAGCAAGTAAAAGGTCTGGAGTTGATTCCAGGTGTGACATTTGAATTTGGAAGCTGTTGCTGTGAACCCACAACATGTGATCAGAGGAGCTCTCAATGGAAGTGAAACAGACCATCATTAGTCCGATAAAGAAGAAATCCATCAGAGAGATTGTGGAAATGTTAGGAGTAGTCAGATCAACAGGTTGGTACAGTCTGAGAAAAAAGAGCCCACTGTTGAGCTATGGAACTCAAAAGGGCATGACAGCCATGGAAGACGACATTGGCTGATGAGTGCAGGATCCTTTCAATGGTAAAGAAAAGTCCCTTCACAACATCCACCCAAGTGAAGAACACTCTCCAGGAAGAAGGTGTATTGTGGTGACCCAGCACACTGCGGACGGACACTATCTCACAATCATCAGGGCTGGAGGAAATGGAGGACAATTTACATACAGACAGAGAGCCCCAGGGGGCAATCAGACAGGACTGTTACGTATGTGTCCTTGGAGAGGATGTCTGGGCCGGGCGCTAGCTGATGTCATGCTAATGATGTGTATTGACTGATGTGTATTAGACGACAATCACTATGCTAATGTGCCATGCATTCTCTCTGTCTGTATAACGTGTATAAAAGAGCTTGTTATACATGCCTCAGCAACGCAAAGACTCTCCTACCAGACACGTGGCCCCAGCGGGCAACGCTAGGGTCCACCGGCTGTATTTATGTTAGAGGGTCAATAAAGAACCTGTGTCGACCTACGCTCGTGCCTCGCCTCCACATCCTTTCCTTACACCCTCTACATTGGTGGCCTGACGTGAAATGGACTCTGTCTCCCTTTCGCCGTGCTGTGGATTCCTTTTTCTCCACATTGGTGACCTGATGGAGATGAACAGTCTCTCCCTTATGCCGCACACCACATGGTGACCTGATGTGGGATGACTGTCTGCTCCCTTTCACCGCGCTGCGGATTCCAGAGACCGGGGATTGCCTACATCCTTCACATCCGCTACTGGAGTGTGTGCACCTTATCCTCTCTCTCTACGATGGCGACCTCCAGGGCCGGATGGAGAGCGCGGCGCTGGGACCGAGATGCACGAGGATCAGCGACACGAGCAATGCACAGAAACAGCCTGAACGGGGAAGATTATCGGCGCCGTCTGCATTGATTTCCACCAAGCTCCCCGACCCTGACTAACCTCCCGAGAGCGGACTTTCTGCGCACAGAAGCCCCGTGCACACACCACAGGATTACGAGGACAGTGCAACTTCCAGCTATGTGGTCACTGCGCCAGGCGCGTGCCATGCACCAGAGACAAACCGGCTCCACAGACTTATACATCGTCCTCCGCCTCTGCACAAGCCCGAGAAACACGGCTGATCGCCATCCTCGGAACCTTTAGGGCTGCTCACGCACCTGAAGCAGACATGCAGCCTGCACATGGGACGTTGTATGGGTTTCTCAGCCACAGCGCGCAACGGGAATTTACCTGATTGCATTCCCCGATGACTTTAGGGCTGCTTCCGCAACTAAAACCAAACTGCCAAGTCCCTCACACAGCTTCAGTTTTTTTTCACAGCCGCTACGCATCCTCAGGGAATTTGGCCATTCGCCTTCCCCACATCCTCGCAGGATTGAGTTGCAAGAGGAGTCAGAGACTTAATTTTTTTCACAGCCGCTGTGGATCACCGCCAGGTTTACCGGGAAAGTCCCTCTCCATGGTGGATCTACACACAATTTTTGCGCGGCCCAGGCACTTTTGACGTCCCGGGCCAGCACTCACTTATTCCCACCCCCTCCCCCTCCTCCACATCACTCTTCCTGCACCTCACTCCCTAAAGCCGGCCGATCGCACGATGTGCACCGGCCCCGTGTGCCCACGATCCACGGCCGTTCAATGTGCTGGAACTCGGAGCAGAGCACACTGTCTTTTCCACCCCTCCCCCCGTCCCCCCACGGACTGACATGCCCTCCAACACTCCTCTACAGCAGGACAGTTCTACCAGAGCTGGAGCCCAAACAACTGGGGGGGAAGGGGTGTCACAGCCCCTTCTGAGTTTTCTGGGGGGAGCCGTGTGGTGACCCAGCACACTGCGGACGGACACTATCTTACACTCATCAGGGCTGGAGGAAACGGAGGACAATTTACATGTGGACAGAGAGCTCCAGGGGGCAATCAGATGGGACTGTTTTGTATGCGTCCTTGGAGAGGACGTCCGGGCCGGGCACTAGCTGATGTCATGCTAATGATGTGTATTGACTGATGTGTATTAGATGACAATCACTATGCTAATGTGCCATGCATTCTCTCTGTCTGTATAACGTGTATAAAAGAGCTTGTTATACATGCCTCAGCAATGCAAAGACTCTCCTACCAGAGACGCCGCCCCAGCGGGCACCGCTGGGGTCCACAGGCTGTATTTATGTTAGAGGGTCAATAAAGAACCTGTGTCGACCTATGCTCGTGCTTTGCCTCCACATCCTTTCCTTACACCCTCTACAGTATTAGTATTGAAGTCTACCATAAAGAGAAGACTTCACAAGAGCAATAACTGAGGGTTCACCATAAGGTGCAAACTAGTAACTGGCCTCAAAAATAGAAAGGCCAGATTAGACTTTGCCAAAAAAATATCTAAAGAAGGCAGCTCAGTTCTGGAACAGCATTCTCTGGACACATGAAATCAAGATTAATCTGTACCAGGATGATGGGGGGAAAAGTATGGAGAAGGCTTTGAACAGCTCATGATCCAAAGCACACTACATCTTCTGTAAAACATAGTGGAGGCAGTGTGATGCATGGGCATTCATGGCTTCCAGTGGCACTGGGGCACTAGTGTTTATTGATGATGTGACAGAAGACAGAATCAGCTGGATGAATTTTGAAGTGTATAGGGATATACTGTCTGCTTAAATTCAGCCAAATGCGGCAAAGTTGATTGGATGGTGCTTCACAGTATAGATGGAAAAGGACCCAAAACATACTGCAAAAGCAACTTTTTAAGGCACAAAAGGGGAATATTCTGCAATGGCCGAGTCACTCACCAGACCTCAACCCAATCAAACTGGCATTTCACTTAAGAAATAACTTAAAGCAGAAAGACCCACAAACAAGCAACAACAGAAGACAGCTGCATTAAAGGTGTAGTAAAGCATCACAAAGGAGGAAACCCAGCATTTTATGATGTCCATGGGTTCCAGACTTCAGGCAGTCATTGCCTGCAAATGATTATCAACAAAGCATTAAAAATTAACATTTTATTTATGGTAATGTTAACTTGTCCAATTACTTTTGAGCCCCTGAAATGAGGAGATTTTGTATAAAAAAAATGGTTGCAAGTCATAAACTGTTACTCCAGTGTGGATATGAATACCCTCAAATTAAAGATGACAGTCTGAACTTTAAGCTTATACTGATTATATAACTGTATCTTGACAATGTTTTGATACACAGATAAAAGGCAAATGGGCATCTCCAAGCCCTTACTTCAAGACTGTAAGAGAGTGCTGCCAATATTGGACTGAGAATAAGCGTAGAAAAGGTAAAGGCCACGAAGCTGGGAGAAAACAACAGCTTTACGGCAGCTCTAAAGATCAATGATACAGAAATTGAGACTGTTCACAAATTCACAAACCCTGCCAGCATTATTAGCAATGGTGGAGATGTAGAACCAGATGTGAACTACAGAACTGGAAAGGCAGCCAAAGTTTTCCAGTGAATGCACCACATCTGGACTTCCACCACATCACAACTCATACAAAGGTCCAACTGTACTACAGCATTGTGATACCAACTGCCATCTATGCCAGCGAGACCTGGAAGAGCATGGCAAAGATTGTAAGAAAACTGAACATGTTCCATCAAAGGTGCCTGAGGAAGATTCTGAAAATCACCTGGAGAGACCATGTCACCAACGAGGAAATGCTGAAAAAGCCAAAATGTGGGCACTGGCAAAAATAATGGCAGAGAAACGTGTCAGATTGGCTGGACATATCCTTCAGCTGCCAGATAACTGGCATTCCAAGACCACTATGAAGTGGACACCAACAGGCGGAAAGCAGAAAAAGGGGCAACCGAAGATTACATACAGCAGAACATTCAAAGACGACCTCAAGTTTGTGAACATCAAGTGGGAAGATGCTGAGGAAATGGCAACTGATCGACTTGTATGGTGAAAATTTACTGCCTAATGTGACAAAAGGCACAGGAGGAACTAAACTAAATGAAAAAAACAACAGATAAAATAACAAAACTTGTATCAGTGCCCAAATATATATAAACCTAACTGTATATCGATGAAAAAAAAAATTCTCAAAATGTTTACGGGACCAAATGTCATGTGGTGATCCTCGCGGATCACCAAGAGTCAGTATAATCCTGCCAGGTCGTCCAAACAGGGGCGCCACATTGAGACGCCGTTTCACCGGGAGTTTGTGCCTTTAGTGGACTGTTGTTGCTCCTCGCTCGAGTGTCAACATCTGGGAGAATGCTGTCATCCAGGGGCCGCGGCCGGCGCCTGGACCAGGAGGTAGCGAGTACACTGGAATACGCCAATGGGGCGCTCCTCGCCGCTACGTTTGACGACACCTCCAGTTATATGCGTTGGCATCTGGGCGTCGCTGAGGAATACCTGGACAGCCTTCCCCTCGACTACGACGATCATCCGGAGGTGATATTGAGGTGGGAGGAACTCGCCGCTCAGCGCAAGGTTCTTCGTGGGCTGGAGGAGGAAGAAAGCGGGAAGCAGAGGAGGAGGCATCCTCGCTCCCCGCGATGGTGTCCCGTTCCCGTCCCGGAGCAGGTCCAGGAGCACGCGCCGTCTGGGGGCCGACGAGGACGTCGGCGTAACGGCGCGGGCAATCCTCAGCGGGATCCCCGGTTGGACTTGCTGCCGGCGTATCCCGTCAGCGAATCCTCGAGAGTGGCCCCACCTCGTTGTCCTAAGGGGCCCTCTGTCGCCATCCAGCGGGGAGAAGGAGGAACGACGTCCCCCATAGCAGGAACCATCTCTGCCCCTGGAGGAAGGCAAGTGATCGTTTGTTTGTCACATCTTAACAATGATCTGCCTTGTCTGACTCCTGGGGGCAGAGTTCGGGGTTCACAGCCCCCTGAGCTCCCTCCACCTGCTGTGGGTAAAATTATTAAACCTACTGCCTCTGTGTTCTCCCCCATGGAGCGGTCCGCGACGCCAGGCCAGCGTCGCCGGACGAAAAGGGCCCCTGCAGTGCTGGATAGCCTGCATCCGGCCCTGCAGTCACGTCGTGGAAGGAGGAGAGGAGCGGACTGCGGCCTGGAGCCTGAGCAGACGAGGAAGCGTCCCCGGGTCTCCTTGCCGGAGCGGTCCGAGTCAGTGGGTCGAGGGTTCCCTGCCTCCACGCCATACGGGTCGTCGGTGTGGACAACAGCGTGGGAGGAACCTGAGGCTGCAGATGTCATCGTGCCAGCTGCGGAGCCCGACGCAGCTGAGTCCAAGTCAGCTGACGAGAGTCGCCCTGAACCCGGATCGTCGGAGTCCTGGGTGGCAACGGAACCCGAGTGCAGGCAAGTGCTCCCCCTTATGTCTCTGTCCTCTTTTGTTGAGCATTTTTGCCTGCCCCGAGAGGCAGGCGCCCGAGCTCGTCTCGCGCCCGAGCCTCCACATGCGCCCGAGCTCGTCTCGCTGGGTTCCGTTGCTACCGGTGATACTGATCCCGGTTTTCCTGTCCCCGAGCTTTCCTTTAGTGTCGCCGGCGGGGAACGGGTCAGAGTCACCGAGGTGGAGGTCCCAGGTTCGGGGATGGAGTTCGTCAGCGGAGCTGCACCGGAGGCCCAATCGGGTCCCACCGCAGGGGCGGGTTCGGCCCAATCGGGGTCCGACGTGGGTTCGTCGGAGGCCCAATCGGGGTACACCATGGGTGCGGCTCTGGCTCAATCGGGGCCCAACGTGGGTGCAGCTGGGACCCAATCTGGGTCCAGCGGTGATGCAGCGCGGAGCGGATTCTTGGCTCGCCCTGCTCATCGTTTCCCTGTGAGTCACCGCCCCTATTCATCATCGCCGGGGGCCATGGGGGTCCCTGTTTGCTCGCCCCGGTTCTCCCGAGTTTTGTTCTTGTCTGGGAGGCCGCTGCGGGTTGTTGATGCCCTGGACTGGTGGCTGAGGGACACGGGTCGGTCGCCGGAGTGACTGTTTCGCCGGTTCGGCGCCTCGGTTCGGCCACCCGACCTGTTATGTGTGCTACGGGGTGACCTGGTTCGGCCACCAGAGGACTTGTTTCTGGGGGCCTGGGACTGGAGTAGGCCACCTGATCATGTACTGTGTTTGTGGGACTATCAGGGGGCCCATACGGTGCCTAGTCATGTCAAGTACGTTTAGCAATTTTTTTTTTTTTTTTTGTTGTTTCACGTAGTCAAGTCAAGTCAAAGCAATTTTAGATTGCCTCATGTTTCTTCTTTTTTGAAGGCCACAGTCTAGTTATAGTCAGGTTAAAGCAATTTTAGATTGCCTCATGTTTCTTTTTTTTGAAAGCCATAGTTTAGTTATAGTTAAGTCAAGTCAGAGCAATTTTAGATTGCTCCATGTGTGTTTGCTTGTATTTCTTGTTTTGTTTGTGTTTAGGTTGCCTCATGTGTTTTTGCAGGTCAGTCTAGCCTTTGTAAAGTTATGTTAAGCATTTTTTAGATTGCTTCAAGTGTGTTTGCAGCAGCCCTGCTGTTTTTGTTTCATTGTCTGGTATGAGCAGGTAATGTTCTGTTTTTTTTGTTTTTTCATGTTAGGTCTGGTATGAACAGGTAATGCTCTGTTTTTTTGTTTTTTCATGTTAGGTCTGGTATGAGCAGGTAATGCTCTGTTTTTTTTGTTTTTTCATGTTAGGTCTGGTATGAACAGGTAATGCTCTGTTTTTTTGTTTTTTCATGTTAGGTCTGGTATGAGCAGGTAATGTTCTTGTATTTAGTTTATCTGAACCTGTAGTTCTGGGTTTTGTTTTCCTTTGTGCATTTTTTCATGTTTGGTCTTGTCATTGTATGGTTTTTTAGCCTTGTTCATGGGTTGGTTTCTCTCCCTCCACACCTGTCCCCCAACCTCCCACCCTGGGGGGGGCGAGGGGGCAGGGTGGTTCCTTGGGGCGTTCGGAGTCCGCCCGTGGAGGGAGGGTACTGTTATGACCCGAGCGCCGGTCCTGATCGCGCTCGGGCTAAAGTTATGTCTCGCTGCCGGCCTTGACAGCTGCGGGCTGTATTCTGGCCTCACCAGGCTCTTATTGTGAAAGTGCTCGGTGGGGCTTCCGCCTGTCAACGGCCGGTCAGCTGTTTGTCATTACCGTCGTTAGTGCTTCACGCTTTTAAGCCCAGCACTGGCGACGGTAAGACGCAGGATTATCAGTCTATTCTGGTCTACGTTACGTCGGAGTGGCTTCATCCTGCCAAGCCCTGGGTCTGCGCCTCGTCATTCCTGTGAGTGCCGCAGACCTTCATGTCAGGTCTGTTATCTTGTTATGTCACAGTTAGCTCGTAGCGGCTGGGTTAGCCCTACGAGCCCAAGCCTCTGTCGTGTGTTTGTTCGCCCTTATGGGTTCACAGTTATGTCTTGTCACGTCAGGAAATAAATTAACATCTTGCCAAACTCCCTGGTGAACTCTGTGGCGTCTCTTGGTGATCCGCGAGGATCACCACATGACAGTATAATCCTGCGTCTTACCGTCGCCAGTGCCGGGCTTAAAAGCATGAAGCACTAACGACGGTAATGACAAACAGCTGACCGGCCGTTGACAGGCGGAAGCCCCACCGAGCACTTTCACAATAAGAGCCCGGTGAGGCCAGAATACAGCCCGCAGCTGTCAAGGCCGGCAGCGAGACATAACTTTAGCCCGAGCGCGGTCAGAACCGGCGCTCGGGTCATAACACCAAAATAATTAAAATATTTACATCTGGGCACCTGAATGATCAGAACTATGGTGGCTGGTAATATAGATATACTGTATGCAAACACTAAATAGGACATGGCTAGTTGCAGTCAGCCACCATATTGACCAGGTAAACAAACACAAATAAGTCATTGTGCCACATAGGCAGTATACTGCATTTTCTTCATTCTAATTACCCAAACAATATGGCACCTCCGCTTGCCCTGAAAATGTTTATCATGTCCTATCTAATGCTTATATATAAATACAATCAGTAAGGATGTCACAGCCGGTCACAGCCAATAGCATGACTGGATCGATATCACGTGTTTCTACCAAGCAGTTGAGGCAAGAGTAAGTGAGACACCTATTGGCCAGGAGGTCAGAATGTCGTCTCCATTACCTTTAAAGGCAGACAGTAAAAAGATCATCTCTATACAGGAAAATAACTTTTTGTTGGAAAGCATTTTCCTCTAGATAGCAGAAGCAAAACTAAAGTTGAAGCAGAATAGAAGTAGAACAGGCTTCCAATTTTATGTCATCATCATCATCATCATAGCAGTCTGTCGGGGGCGACAATGACCGTTTCATTTAGGTCCGATCAGACTCCTCCACAGAGCTCCGCCCTCCGCCCTGCGCTGCCAGGAACTCCTGGCCCCATCAACCCGGGCGACGTCTAAGCTGGTATGAGTTGCTTTCTGACTGACCATTTCATTAAACTGCTTGCAAAGTATTTGAGTACCGCTAGCTTTTGCTGGACTAGCGGCACATTCTTGGCAGATAGAGGTTTATGTGCAATGGTGCAAATAAAATGGGAAGCCTCTGGTTCCAGTATCTAGAATCTCATCTAAAAGTTGCTTTCAGTCCAGAAAGCTCAAGCAACTCCCCAAGTAGAGCAACCCTGTGGGGAAATTTACTAACTGACATAACGTTCGGCTCAGGAGACGCACACACACAGGCTCAGAGTAGTTCAAACTGTTTATTAACAACAGGGATGTTTGGGTGCGTGTCTGCGGAATGTTAATGTGTTGGTGGTGGAGTCTGCTTCGGACCCAGAGGCAGGAGACCGTTCAGCCGGCAACCCTATGGGAGAAATCAGACACAGGGAGATGAGCACACACCAACACAGGAGGAGAATAGGCGAGGGAGAGAAGCTTACTTGGTGGGACAGATGACTGGCGCTTCAAGGATGGAAGCCCGGGAGACAGCCACCTGCAGGGCTCGGTGCAGCAGCGAGGAGAGACGAGGGACGGGATTGTCCGCCGCCGAGGAATCCACCTGTGCACAGGGGAGCAGACTGGAGAGATGAGGTAAGCGATTTTCTTACCGGTGACGAGGATGCTGAAGAGAATGTGGTAGAAGCCCATGGAAGGGAAATGAAGTCTACGGCTTCAGGCCGAAGCTCAGGGCGAGGCGGCTTTTATCCTTCGCCGCTGACGAGTAGCAGGTGCGTGAGCAGGTGGCGCCGCTGATGAATGGCGCGGCGTGACAGTACTCCCCCCTCTAGCAGCGCCTCCTGGCGATGGCTTATCCGGGTGTGCTCGGTGGAAGTCCGCGATGAGCGATGGGTCCAACACAAACGACGGGGGCACCCACTGTCGATGCTCGGGCCCATAGCCCTCCCAGTCCACCAAGTATTGCAACCCACGACCCCGGCGCCGGGAGTCCAGGATGGAGGAGGCGGACCAGGCCGGATGGCCACCAATCATCCGGGGCGCGGGTTGCGCTGCAGGAGGAGGGCAAAGGGGGTCAGTAACTGCCAGTTTCACTTTCGACACGTGGAAAGTAGGATGAATGCGGAGGGAGGGGAGAATAGCCACGCGCACAGCCACCGGGTTGATGATCTGGGTGATGGGGTAGGGACCCATGAAGCGCTGTGCCAGCTTTCTCCTCTCGCCTTTTAGAGTGACGTCCTGGGTGGAAATGTAAACAAGCTGCCCAACTCTGTACGCCGGGGCAGGTCTTCTACGCCGGTCCGCCACAGTCCTGTTGCGCTCCGCTGTGCGTAATAGCGCATGACGCGCGGCAGCCCAGGTGGAGCGGAACTGCCTGAGATGGGCCCTAACTGACGGGACAGTTACTTCACTCTCCTGCTCCGGAAACAGCGGGGGGTCGTAACCCAGGGACGCTTTGAAGGGGGACATCCCTGTAGCAGAAGAGTGAGCGGTGTTGTGGGCATATTCAACCCAGGCAAGATGGTTGCTCCAGGACGTGGGTTTGGATCTGGACACACAGCGGAGCGCAGCCTCCAGCTCCTGGTTGGTCCTCTCACACTGCCCGTTGGATTGGGGGTGATGGCCGGAGGAGAGGCTCACCTTGGCTCCGATGGCGTTGCAGAAAGACCTCCAAACCTCAGATGAAAACTGGGGGCCCCGGTCCGAGACCACGTCCACCGGAATCCCATGCAGCCTGACCACGTGTTGGACGAGGAGGTCCGCCGTCTCCAGGGCAGTAGGGAGGCCTCGCAGGGGGACGAAGTGCACGGCCTTGGAGAAGCGGTCCACGATGGTCAGGATGGTGTCATAGGAGTTGGAGACAGGGAGTCCGGTGACGAAATCCAGCGCGATGTGCGACCAGGGCCTGCCAGGGACGGGCAGGGGCTGGAGCAGACCCGCTGGAGGGGCATTTCCCGACTTGCAGGTGGCACAGATTGGGCAAGCCCGGGCGTAGCGGGCTGCATCCCTCCACAGGCCTGGCCACCAAAAGGACCGTTGGAGGAGATCTATCATCCGGGAGGTGCCAGGGTGACAGGTGAGCTTGGAGGTGTGGAGCCAGTGGATGACCTCTCCTCGGACCGCGGATGGCACGAACAGCCTCCCCTCCGGTCTGCCGCCAGGGTCAGGTTCCACCTCCTGTGCCTTCCGGATCTTGCTCTCGATGTCCCACGAGATGGCTCCCACGACGCACGACCTGGGCAGGATGGAGTGGGGCGCCTCCTCCGACTCCACGGGGGCGAACTGCCTGGAGAGGGCGTCAGGCAGGACGTTCCTAGAGCCAGGCCTGAAGTTGATGGAAAATTGGAACCTGGCGAAGAACAGGGACCAGCGCGCCTGGCGGGCGTTCAGGCGCTTGGCAGATCGTAAGTATTCCAAGTTCTTGTGGTCCGTGAGGACCACAAATGGCAGGTTCGCCCCCTCTAACCAGTGGCGCCACTCCTGCAGGGCGAGTTTGATGGCCAAGAGCTCTCTGTCCCCCACATCGTAGTTTCTCTCCGCCGGGGACAAGCGCCGGGAGAAGAAGGCGCACGGTCGCTTGGCGCCATCATCCGGTGACCGCTGGGACAGCACTGCTCCCACTCCCGTGTCCGAAGCGTCTACCTCTACAATGCACTGCAGCGCGGGGTCGACCTGGCGAAGGACCCGGGAGGAGGAGAATTCCGCCTTCAGCGCCTCAAAGGCGGCAGCGACCTCTTCGGTCCACCGGAACGGGACCTTTGGGGACGTGAGGTGGGTCAGTGGTCCAACGATGGCACTGAAGTTGGGGACAAAGCGGCGGTAGAAATTGGCGAAGCCAACAAATTGCTGCACCTGTTTCCGGGATGCAGGTGTGGGCCATTCCACCACCGCCTTTACCTTCTCTGGGTCGGGGAGCACCTTATCGTGGGCGATGATGAACCCCAGGAAGGATGTACTCCTGGCGTAAAATTCACACTTTTCTGCCTTAACGTACAGACGATTCTCCAGCAGCCTTTGGAGGACCCGCCTCACATGGACCTGGTGCTCATCCCTGGACTTGGAGAAGATGAGAATATCATCCAGGTAGACGAACACGAAAAGGCCAATGAAGTCCCGGAGGACGTCATTAATGAGGCGCTGGAAGACTGCAGGAGCGTTGGTCAACCCGAACGGCATCACCAGGTATTCAAAGTGGCCGTTCGGGGTACGGAAGGCCGTTTTCCACTCATCTCCCTCCCGGATCCGGACGAGGTGGTAAGCGCTGCGTAGGTCCAGCTTGGTGAACCAGGTCGCCCCCTGGAGGGAGTGGAAAGCAGTATCCATGAGAGGCAGGGTGTAACGGTCCTTCTCCGTGATATTATTGAGGGCCCGGTAGTCGATACAAGGGCGGAGGGACCCATCCTTCTTTCCCACGAAGAAGAACCCTGCCCCCACGGGTGACGATGATGGGCGGATAATCCCAGCACTTAATGACTCCTTCAGGTAGGCGTTCATCGTCTCCTTCTCCGGCGCAGACAGGCTGTAAAGGCGACCAGAAGGTAAGGGAGCCCCCTGGCGGAGGTTGATGGCGCAGTCATAGGGCCGATGAGGGGGGAGAGACATAGCTTTCGCTTTGCTGAACACCATACCCAGGTCATGAAATTCTGGGGGCACCAGAGACAGGTCCGGGGGTGCAGCGTCCGTCGCAGGGGGAGGAGCGGACGGAGAGCAGGCAGCGGACTGAAGGCAGGTGCCCATACAGAACGTACTCCATGCCGATATCCCAGCTGATTTCCAATCCAGGACCGGATTGTGAAGGCGGAGCCAGGGATACCCCAGGATGACGGGCGACACAGAGTTGGGAAGGACGTAAAAGGTCATCTCCTCCCGGTGGTTTCCCGAGATGATGACCGGTAGGGGGACAGTTTGATGTGTCACTCTCCCAAGGGTGGCACGGGAGAGGTGGACTAGGGAGATGGGAGTGTTGAGTGCCTGGCAGCGGATGCCCAATCGGGTTGCCAGGCTTTGTGAAATGAAGCTGCCTTCTGCGCCCGAATCCACCAGTGCGTGGGTGAGGTGCCCAGTGGGGTTATGGCAGAAACGGATGGGCAGCTTCAATTGAGTGAGTGATCCTAACCGATTGACGTCCGCGAGGCTTCCAACAGTGACTCGCGGACCCCACCGACTGGCTTTCCGTGGACAACGCTCCACGGTGTGTTGGTCGCCTCCGCAATACATGCAGAGGCCCAACTCACGGCGGCGTTGTTTCTCCACAGGGGAAAGTTTAGTCCAGCCCGTCACCATCGGCTCCGACTCCTCGGGGCGCGATGCTGGCGGCGCCGCCAGGGGGCGAGCTTGGAACAGGTGCGGCGAGGCTCCACAAGGGCGAGAAGAAGAAGACCTCCGCCCCGAGGAGCGCTCGCGCAGCCTGTTATCCAAACTTACCGCTAAGGACGTCAGCTCCGCTAGCGTCCCAGGGATATCCCGACCAGCCAGTTCATCCCTCAGATCACTATTGAGGCTGCGGAGGAACAGGCCACAGAGGGAGCGTTCCTCCCAGCCCAATTCCTCCGCCGCTACCCGGAAGTCGACCGAGTGGTCCGCTGCCGACCGGCTTCCCTGCTGGAGAGCGAGAAGCCGATCGACCTGGACCGTTTCGGTTTGAGAATGGTCAAAGACCTCCAGAAAGCGCCTCACGAATTGGTCATAGGTGAGGGTGGCATAACTGGGCCTCGCCATTACGGCGTAGGTCCAAGTTAACGCACGCCCCTCCAGAAGATTCCCTATGTAACCAATTCGACTGTGATCCGAGGGAAAATCTCCGGGCACACGGTGGAACACGGACTCACACTGCATAATGAACCCCCGCGCTCCGCCGAGCTTACCGCTAAAGCGGGCGGGGGTCGGAATCGGTGTGAGCCGAACCGGTGCCACTGGAGCCGGCTGGACGGCCGCTGGATCAGCAGGAGCCGCGCCACCCTGGCGAGTCGGGAGGAACGGCTGTTGGGGGTCCAAGCGGTTCAATCGGTTAGTTAATTCTAATAATTGATTAAGAACCACCTGTTGCTGATAAACAATCTGATCCACCCGAGCCTTGAGGATGGTAAACCGGTGTGCGAGCCCGCCATCTGCCGAGCCGCTCAGCTGAAGCCGTACTGACATAACGTTCGGCTCAGGAGACGCACACACACAGGCTCAGAGTAGTTCAAACTGTTTATTAACAACAGGGATGTTTGGGTGCGTGTCTGCGGAATGTTAATGTGTTGGTGGTGGCGTCTGCTTCGGACCCAGAGGCAGGAGACCGTTCAGCCGGCAACCCTATGGGAGAAATCAGACACAGGGAGATGAGCACACACCAACACAGGAGGAGAATAGGCGAGGGAGAGAAGCTTACTTGTTGGGACAGATGACTGGCGCTTCAAGGATGGAAGCCCGGGAGACAGCCACCTGCAGGGCTCGGTGCAGCAGCGAGGAGAGACGAGGGACGGGATTGTCCGCTGCCGAGGAATCCACCTGTGCACAGGGGAGCAGACTGGAGAGATGAGGTAAGCGATTTTCTTACCGGTGACGAGGATGCTGAAGAGAATGTGGTAGAAGCCCATGGAAGGGAAATGAAGTCTACGGCTTCAGGCCGAAGCTCAGGGCGAGGCGGCTTTTATCCTTCGCCGCTGACGAGTAGCAGGTGCGTGAGCAGGTGGTGCCGCTGATGAATGGCGCGGCGTGACACTAACTAGTTTTGCCGTTTTTTATATTCACACTGCCAATTTGGAGGGTTGTTTTCCTGTTTAGCCCGGAGGACACAACGTCCGTGATTTCCAAAAACAATGTGAAATGTGGACTTGTCAGACCACAGCACACTTTTCCACTTTGTGTCAGTCCATCTCAGATGAGCTTGAACCCAGAGCAACCGGTGGCATTTCTGGGTGTTGTTGATACATGGCTTTTTCTTTCCATGGTAGAGTTTTAACTTGCACTTGTAGATGTAGTGACAAACTGTGCTAACTGACGATGGCTTTCTGTAGTGTTCCTCGGTATTCACACCCTTTTCACTACACAATAACTGGCATATTTAGACTCGTGCAAGTATGTATTTGCTTTAAAATGCAAATTGCAAGATGAATCCGTATTTTTTTTACTCATGATTAAGAGAGCCTGTATTTTTCCTCTACTTCATCTGAAAAAAAAGTGATTAGTTAGTCAGTAATTTTGTGTCATATCTGTGACTCCCCCCAAACACACAAACACACAAAATAAAAAAAGCAAAATGAACATCCTCAAAGAATGGTAATTCCATAATTTTTGCCAGTGGATGAGTTTATTACTTAAAAATATGATTTATGAGAAATTCTTTATACATACAGCGAGGAAAATAAGTGTTGAACATGTCAACATTTTTCTCATTAAACATACTAGTACATACCTGTGCATACTTGTTCATGCCCATAGAAACCAAGTATAAGCAAGTATTTCTGCATGCCCGTTGCTGAAGGGTCTCTTCCTGTGTGAGACGGCTGTGTTGTTCACAGTCGTGCCGTAGGCATCACTGACAGAGATTTCTTGAATTTATAGAGTGCCTTCTGCTTTACTGAGTGAGATTTCCTGATGTCCTGCTTCGAATGGGTGTGGTTTAAAGCAGTGTGTTGGATTCGGTCTCAGCTTCTCTGTGCCTTGCATGGCGTGCAGCATTGGTGGGCAGCCGACTATTCTGCATCTCCTGGGTCTCAGCTTGTCTGTGCCTTGCGTGGCGTGCAGCGTTGCTCGCTTTGCAGGCATTTCGGGCTTCAAGTGACTCAGCACGTGCATGGCACACTGCCACACGTTTCCTGTCTGTCTGTGCATCCCCTGTCTGTTGTACCCTATGCTGGTGAAGGGTCTCCTCCTGTGGCAGGCAGGCATCATAAGACAGTACATCATAGGTAGGCAGGCATTGTGAGTGATGGTCTATATGACATCATAAAGACATCCAGGCTGGCATCATAGGACACTACATCACAGGTAGCCTGATGGTCTATATGTCATAGACATCCAGGCTGGCATCATAGGACACTACATCACAGGTAGCCAGTCCTATTGCCTATATGACAGCATCGCCTATATGACATCATTGCGAGTCCTATGTACCCTGAGATCATAGGATCATCATAGGACATCCTGCAGACATCATAGGCCATCCTATGATGTCCTATGATCGTGACAGACACACAGACATTTCTTGAATTTAGTGATGATGATAGAGTGATTTATGATGGAGCCACTGATCTGAGATTTTCACCAGATAACAGTAACAACCAAAGTAATCCATACATACAAAGAAATCAAGGCAACTGTGTTCACAAAACAAGTTATATTTAATAAAGTGGAATGACACAGGGAATAAGTATTGAACGCTAAGAAAAGGAGGTGTAAAAAGGCATATAAAGCCAAGAAACCAACTGAAATCCATCAGAATTTAGGAAGCCATCCTATCCCCCATCAGTGCAAATTAACTTCAGCTGGTTAAGTTCTGACCAATAGCCTTTAAAAAGGTCTGTGAACAACAGATTGTCACACCACAAAGAACTCATGATGGGTAGAAGCAATGAGCTCTCTCTAGACCTTTGTAACCTTGTTGCAAAACGTAATGATGACATTGGTTACAGGCACATTTCCAAACTGCTGAATGTTCCAGTGAGCACTGCTGGAGCCATCATTCAGAAGTGGAAAGAACGTCATTTTAACATAAAATGGCCACGACCAGGAGCGGCCTCGCAGGATTTCTGACAGAGGAGTCAAAAGAATTATCAGAAGAGTTATCCAAGAGCCAAAGACCACTCATGGAGAGCTCCAGAAAGACTTGGAGTTAGCAGGTACTACTGTTTCAAGGAAAACAATAAGAAATGCACTCAACTAACATGGGTGCTATACCTGCTCACCTCGCAAGACTCCATTGCTGAAGAAAAAGCATGTTGAAGCTCATTTAAAGTTTACTGCACAACATGTGGGCAAGCCAGTAAAATACTGGGAGAATATAGTATGGTCAGATGAGAGCAAAATTCAACTTTTTGGATGCCACAACACACAGCATGTTTGGAGGAGATATGGCACTGCACATCCCATCATGGTGTGAGGGTGTTTGTCAGCACATGGGACAGGCAGACTTCATATAATTGAAGGAAAGATGAATGGACAAATGTACAGAGACATCCTTGAGAAGAACCTGTTGCCATCTGTCGAGATGCTGAAGATGAAATGAGGGTGGACAGTTCAGCAAGACAATTATCCTAAACACACAGCCAACTGTCAACTGGGTCCAGAGAAGGACAATAACGCTGCTAGAATGGACCAGTCATTCACCTGACCTGAATCCAATTGAAAATCTGTACAACGAACTGAAGATCAAAGTTCATAGAGACATCCACAGAATGTTCAAGATTTGACCGTTTGTGTGGAAGAATGGGCTAAAATCACTCCTGAGTGATGCCTGTGCCTAGTTTCTCCATACAGGAGGTGTCTGAAAGCTGTTATTATCAACAACAGCTTTTCTACTAAATATTAAATGAATTTCACCAAGCGTGTTCAATACTTATTCCCTGTGTCATTCCACTTTATTAAATAAAACTTGTTTTGTGAACACAGTTGCCTTTATTTCTTTGTATGTATGGATTACTTGGGTCGTTACTGATATCTGGTGAAAATCTCAGATCAGTGGCTCCATCAGAAATATGTTTAATGAAGAAAAATGTTGACATGTTCAATACTTATTTTCCTCGCTGTACTTCAGTCATGTTTTACTTTTGCTCTTTAATTTCATCCCAGAATAAACAGTTCACTGTACAGTGTAAACACAAATGGATTTACACTGGTGAAAATTAAAATGTTTGACATGGCTGCTTGATAGGTTGATAGAAGATCATACTGTAGAACATTCAGAAAAAAAGATTAAAGGATTAAGTTGATATGGGCTATTGTTTTCTAGTCTGCAACTTTTTTGAGAACAAATCTTTCAAATTAATAGCAAATCTTTCTATGGATTGAAAATCTTAACTCTAAAATCTGATTAAAACTAAAGCATTGCCTCAGCAAACAAAAACAGCAGCTGAAACATAATAACACACATAGCTATGATTGTATTCAAACCTCAGCTCCCTTTATCATATGCACCAATCGTTCCTTTCACTCCCAGAGCAGGGAGACCTCATTAAGGCGGGTTAAGGCAACCCACTAATAGTTCCTCTCAGTGCTAATAACATGGGGTCACCTAATATTACACACTGCTTTGTTCCATTCATCCAGCTATTTATCATGTATTATTAACAGCAAGGTTTCCTGAAATCACTGCTATAATCATAATAATGTTCTCATGGCCAAGGTTAAGACAGGCAACATTCAACGTGTTAGCAGGTGAGTTATTATGGGCAGCAGAGTAGGTGCTCTCTTCACCTGGTGAATATTTCACTGCAAATTGAGTTATAGTAAAAATAAATCAGTATCAGGCTGTGATGGGCTTTTTTTGTGTTTTGTGCAGCATGAACGGTGCTGCATTTTGGATTACATGCAGTCTGTCATTGCATAGTTTTAAATATAAGGAAAGGAATTTATAGACATGACTTACACATATTTATTCAAAGAGACAACCAATACTCAGCTACTTGCGATGGATAGACAGATAAAATTATTTACTACTTTATATTACAACATTATGAATGATCATATTAACTACAAAATATCCAGAGTATCAGAGTATGAGTAAAACAGAAGTTAGAGCTACAACCCCACTTTCAATGATGTTGAGATGATATGTAAAATGTAAATCAAAACAAAATACAATGAGTTAAAAATAATTTTCAACCTAAATTCAATTGAATACACTGCAAAGACAAGATGTTTAATGTACAAACTGATAAACTTTATTGTTTTTTCACAAATATTATGCATTTTGAATTTGATGACAGCAACACATTCCAAAAAAGCTGGGACAGGGGCATGCTTACCACTGTGTTAGGGCTGGGTGATAAAGCTGAAAAACTGTACCGCGATATAATTTCTCTATCGCGATACATATCACAATGTATATTTTGTGTACAGAATGTCAGAATCAGAATCAGGTTTATTGCCATTGTTCATGTGATACACAAACTAGGAATTTGTCTCGGTGCCATGCTGCAACATTAAAAACATAATGAGAAAAAGGGATAAACTAAAAAACTAAAGGACTAGAAACGTGCAATAAGTGTAGAAAAATAAGTAATAATAAGTAATAATAATAATAATACTAGTAATAATGAGTAGTACTAGTCAAGGCAGTTTAAAAAATTAGCATGTAGCAGATAATGTGAAGTACCACATAGTGCAGTCAATAATGCAACAGAAAAACAGTGATGAATGACATGAGTCTGGTTGAGCTGCTGTACATAGTGCACAAGAGTCAAAAGTCACTTAGTGTTCAGCAGTCTGATGGCAGAGGGGAAAAAGCTGTTCATGTGCCGAGAGGTTTTAGTCCGAATGGACCGAAGCCTTCTACCTGAGGGGAGGGGGGCAAACAGCACGTGACCAGGATGTGAAGGATCGGCTATGATCCGGCCAGCACGCCTCCGGGTCCTGGAGATGTACAGGTCCTGGAGAGATGGGAGCTTGCAGCCTATCACCTTCTCAGCAGTGCGCACGACGCGCTGCAGCCTTAGTCTGTCCCTGGCAGTGGCTCCTGCGTACCACACAGTTATGGAGGAGGTGAGGATGGACTCGATGATGGCCGTGTAGAACTGCACTAACATCTTGGTGGGTAGCTTGAGCTTCCTCAGCTGCCGCAGAAAGAACATCCTCTGCTGGGCCTTTTTGATGAGGGAGCTGATGGTTGGCTCCCATTTGAGGTCTCGGGTGATGGTGGTGCCCAAGAAGCGGAAGGAATCTGCAAAGGTGATGGGAGAGCCTGTGATGGTGAGGGGGGGCAGGGGGGATGTGACTTTCCTGAAGTCCACAATCATCTCCGCTGTCTTCAGAGCATTCAGCTGCAGGTTGTTGTGGCTGCACCAGGACACCAGCTGGGCCACCTCTTCCCTGTAGGCGGACTCGTCACCGTTGGAGATGAGCCCGATGAGGGTGGTGTCGTCCGCAAACTTAATCAGCTTAACAGACTGGTGGGAGGAGGTGCAGGAGTTGGTATAAAGGGAGAAGAGTAGGGGGGAAAGTACACAGCCCTGGGGTGATCCAATGCTGATGCTAACAGAGTCTGAGACAGACTTCCCCAGCCGCACATGCTGTCTCCGGTCCGTCAGGAAGTCGGTGATCCACCTGCAGAGGGAGTCAGGCACGTTGAGCAGGGACAGCTTGTCCTGGAGCAGATCGGGGCGGATGGTGTTGAATGCGGAGCTGAAGTCCACAAACAGAATCCTGGCGTAGGTTCCCGGGGAGTCCAGGTGCTGCAGGATGGAGTGGAGGGCCAGGTTGACTGCGTCGTCCACAGACCTGTTAGCACTGTAGGCAAACTGCAGCGGGTCTAGGAGGGGTGTGGTGATGGACTTGAGGTGAGACAGGACCAGGCGCTCAAAGGACTTCATGACTACAGAGGTGAGCGCTACAGGTCTGTAGTCGTTAAGTCCAGTAATCCGTGGCTTCTTGGGGACAGGGATGATGGTGGAGGATTTGAGGCAGGTCGGCACGTGACATTGCTTAAGAGAGGTGTTAAAAATGTCTGTGAAGACAGGAGCCAGCTCTTTCGCACAGTGTCTCAGGGTGGAGGGAGACACACCGTCCGGCCCGGGGGCCTTGCGCGGGTTCAGTCTGGAGAACTGTCTGTGCACGTCCTGCTCACTGATGACAAGGGGAGGGGGGGAGGAGGAGGAGGAGGAGGGGGGGACCGCTCTTGATGAATTAGGGGCTGAGGAGGCAGAGGAGCTGGGTGGAGTGGGTGAGTTGGACACAGCTGACGAGGTGTCAAAACGGGCATAGTGTTGGGACAGTCTTTGACAAAGGGCTTTGTCATCCTGACCTTTAGAAGCCTGAGGCCGATAGTTGGTGATTTGCCTCAGTCCTCTCCACACAGAAGCCGAGTCATTAGCAGTGAACTGCTGCTGGAGTCTCTCAGAATATACAGATTTAGCTCTCCTCAGCTCTCTGTTAAACCGATATTTGACCTCCCTGTAGCAGTCCCTGTCTCCACTTTTCAACGCTGCTTCCTTCTCCTTCCTGATCCGTCTGAGCTTAGCTGTGAACCAAGGCTTGTCATTAGAATATCTTATCCTGGTGCGCGATGGGAGAATGTGCTCTTCACAGAAGTTGATATATGAGTTCACAGTGTATGTGTACTCATTAAGATCATGTGTGGCTCTTTTAAACATGCCCCAGTCAGTTATTTCCATGCATGTGTTCAGTTTCTCTCCAGCTTCACTGGTCAATTTCTTTGTGGTGGTCACCACAGGTTTAGTGAGTTTCAGTCTCTGTCTGTATGTGGGGATGAGGTGAACCATCACGTGATCAGATAGTCCCAGCGCAGCGCGGGGAACAGCGCGATATGCGTCCTTTACTGAAGTATAACAGTGATCTAGCGTGTTATTTCCTCTGGTTGGACATTTAATACACTGTTTGTAGCGGGGGAGCTCGTGACTCAGATTGCTCTGGTTAAAATCGCCCACCACGATAACCAGGGAGTCTGGAAAGTTCCGCTCGTAAGTTGGATGTGATCTGCGAGCACGCGCTGAGCTTCGCGCGTGTCCGCGTCAGGAGGGGCGTACACAGCGACGAGAATGAATGAGGCAAACTCGCGCGGGTAATAGAGTGGCTTGCAGTTAATGAAAAGAAATTCCAGGGCGGGAGAACAGTGTTTGGAAATCACCGTTACATCAGAGCACCAGCTGTTGTTAATATAGAAGCACACTCCTCCTCCGATAGACTTACCGGACAGCTCTGTGACGCGGTCAGCACGAATCAGCTGGAAACCCTCGAGGCTGATCGCGCTATCTGGAATGTTCTCATTAAGCCAGGTCTCAGAGAAGCAGATGACAGACGAGGAAGCGAGGTCCTTGAAACGCATCAGCAGTCTTAATTCTTCTACCTTGTTCAGGAGAGAATTGGCATTGGATAGAAATATGCCAGGCAAGGCTGTTCGCGAGCCTCTTTTTCGTAGCCGAGCGAGAATCCCTCCTCTCTTCCCTCTTTTCCGCCGTCTTGCTTTTTTGGCCAAACAATGGATCAGATCAACGGCAGGAGCTAAAAAAACTGGAAGAAGGTCCATGGGGGTGAGAGTCCTGATATTTAGTAGTTCTTCACGGGTGTATGAACCGGCAGATGCACAATCAGTGAACAAAAACAGACAAATTATAAAAATTAAAGGGCAGCGATACACCATGGCGGCCGCTGTGGGCGCCATCTTGTTTTTTTAATGTCCTTTAAAATTTGGTTTTACTTACATTTTTATTAGAAATTTTATATACATATGCAGTATATACATTTCACTTATGAAAAAGCTGAATAATAAAATAAAACATGTCAGAGATAATTCTTCACAACAATATGTAACTGAGCAAAGTGTTCTTTTCCTTTGTTTAACAGAACTCACATTATCAAGTACAGTAATCAAGTTTATCCACATGGGTAGAAATGTTTCAGTTTACTACACATAGTTAATGCTTGGCAGTCGAATAAGTAACAGAAGTATAAGTTGCTGCTTATTTTTGTTTTTTTAATGTGCCTACAATGCATCGGTTCTTTATTTCGTGATCCACTCGCTCTTATTTTGAAGGGTTGCAAGACCAGATAACAGCACTTATTCTGAAAGTTTGTTTGCTAAGGGAGCTTGATTTTAACTTGCAGAGTTGAGACTGGAAATGTTTATCTTCTCTGAACTCCCTCCGTTTCCTGTGCTTAAGGTGGGTCTACTTTTATTTTGGTATCTTCCATTTTATCAGGTAGGCGGGCCAGATGTGGTGAGCACTGAGTAGAGGCAATGGCAGCAAGGGAGAGCATGAAGTCACTGCTCATATTAATGTGACAAATACTTGAATATGCATGACAACCATTTTATGTATCGTGGGTGGCCAAATGTACCAATGCAATGGATATATTCAGCATATCGGCCAGCCCTACACTGTGTTACTTCACCGTTCCCTTTAACAACACTCAATAAGCATTTAAGAACTGAGGACACTAATTGTTGAAGCTTTGTAGGTGGAATTTTTCCCATTCTTACTTGATGTATGACTTCAGTTGCTCATCAGTCCGGGGTTTCCATTTGCATATTTTGTACTTCATAATGCACCACACAGTTTCAATGGGAGACAGGTCTGGACTGCAGGCGGGCCAGTCTAGTACCTGTACTCTTTTACTACGAAACCACACTGTTGCAACCCGTTCAGAATTATGCTTGGCATTGTCTTGCTGAAATAAGCAGGGATGTTCCTGAAAAAGAGGTTGCTTGGATGGCAAAATATGTTGCTCCAAAACTTGGTATGCACTGTTCACCATTAATGGTGCCTTCACAGATGTGCATGTTACTCATGCCATGGGCACTAACACACCCCCATACCATCACAGATGTTGGCTTTTGAACTTAATTCTGATAACAATCTGGATGATCGTTTTTCTCTTTAGCCTGGAGGACACGGCAGCTATGATTTCCAACAACAATTTGAAAGTGGACTTGTCAGACCACAGTGCTTTTCTACTTTGCGCTAGTCCTCTTAGATGAGCTTGGGCCCAGAGCAACTGGCGACGCTTTTGTGTGTTGTTGATAATGGTTTTCTGTAGTGTTCCTGAGGCCACGTGGTAATATTCTTTACACAATGATGTCAGGTCTTAAAACAGTGCTGCCTGAGGGATCAGGGGTCACAGGCATTCAATGTTGGCTTTTGGCCTTGTCGCTTACGTTCAGAAATTTATCCAGATTCTGTGAATGAACTGTGGATGTTGAAATCCTGAAATTCCTTGTAATTGTATATTGAGAAATGTTGTTCTTAAAGTTATGGACTATTTACCCATGCAGTTATTCACAAAGTGGTGAACCTTGCCCCGTCCTTGCTTGTGAATGACTGTGCCTTTCTGCGATGCTCCTTTCATACCCAGTCATAACACTCACTTGTTTCCAATTAACCTGTTCACCTGTGGAATGCTCCAAAAAGGTGTTTTTTGAGCATTCCTCAACTTTCTCAGTCCTTTCTTGCCCCTGTCCGAACATGTTGCAGGCATCAAATTCAAAATGAGTGATTCTAAATTGTCCTTAGGTATGACTGTGAGAGTGAATAGTTGTCTGTCTCTCTGTGTTGGCCCTGTGATGGTCTGGCAATCTGTCCAGGGTGTACCCTGCCTCTCGCCCAAAGATGCTGGGATAGGCTCCAGTCCCCCCGCGACCCGAAAAGGACTAAGTGGAAGAAGATGAATGAATGAATGAATGAATATTTGCAACAAAACAATACAATTTATCAGTTTGAACATTAAATACCTTATCTTTGTAATGTATTCAGTTGAATATAGGTTGAAACAGATTTTTAAATCATTGTATTTTTTTTTATTTACATTTTACACAATGTCCCAGCTTCACTGGGATTGGGGTTGTAGATGTCTTAGGTCAATTCCATTTATTTTATTTCAAAAGCATGTCCTATCTTTGAATAAATCAAAATTGTTTCTGTCTCAAATGTAAAGGTTTTGCTATTCTTATTCTTAAGTCTGACAAATATTCTTAGGCCAAGGGCCAATACTCAGTAGTTTCCCAGTATCTGTTTAGAATATGAAGCAAACCTTTAAATCATATGCAGAGCCTTTCTAGACTTTGGGAATCTTGCCTGGGTCATTGTAATGGGCAACATTGCATTGCCAAGCAGGCAAGCTGATGTGATTTTGCATAATTTCAATAATGCCATTCATGGAAATGTGCAAGGGTGATGAAATTTTAATGGAGCTAGGGATAACACAACTGCTCCTCAATTACAATATCTTTCTCCAAGACACTGAGGCCTCAATTGTAACATGACTTATTCCATTACCGTACTATCAATGATTTTATTGGACTTACTTAATTATTATGGATATTTCTATTGTTGGCAAGTAAGCGAGAGCAAAGCTAAGAAAAGCAAAGATTCATTTTCACATCATTAAGATCCAAACTCCTGCTTCTCCTGTTTGCTTTACGAGATATCACAGTTTTATACAGTCTGAAAAAAAAATTCAGATATTGAATTTTTGTAGAGATAAGTTGCATTTGAGTTGCATATATATGTGTGTGTTATGCTCAGGTTTGTAATACTGAAGTCATTGAACCGAACCGTGTACTCTAGTAAATATACTAAACATGATAGACTAAGCAACTAATCTATAAATCTACATCAATATTGCTAATACGTACTGTCTGTATAGGATACTTCTATAGGTAATTCATACAATGATACCATTTACTAGGGGTGGGGAAAAATGATATAGCATAATATTACTATACTTTGTAGTGGCATTACTGTATTGATTCAGAGACACCAGTAATATGATGCTTTATTAAAAATTATTAATAAAAGTGTCAACTAGATACAAGCATGATAAGAACCAACTGACTTTTCAGTCCATTAGATGGCGTGAAATCTCAGGTGGCTAATTAGGTCAGCAAAGCAAAGAAGGAATTGGACAAGACAAAGGTCATGATGGGAAATTGCAATAGTTAGAATATTGCAAAGTAACATGATAATATCGTATCGTGGGGCCTCTGGTGATTCCCACTTTCCTTGATCCTTGGTTAGATCTTACTGTAACCATTTTTTGACTGGTCTGCCTGCTCACTATCAAGATGATTCTTGGCCTCCCAGAGAAGAGGGCACCATTTTAAATGGTCTAATACTTGGAGTTTTGCCACTCTAAAATTGCAACCCAGGAATGCCTCAAGGTCATTGTCCAGTGACTTGATTAAGCTTATTCTTGGCTGGCATATTCCTCAACGCCCATGGGCGGGCACCCAGTCTTAAAGAAACCTGGGAAGCCTGCCATCTGGCATATGTGCCACATGCCCCAGGTAGAGAAAACACGTGTAGCTGATGATGAGGCCAAAACTGCAGCACCTGACTGTCCTATGGATTTCCTAGTTTGAAATACGATCGTCATAATGAACTTTTAGGATTTTCCACAGACAGAAGTAATGAAAGGACTTTAAACACTGCAACTGCTGCAGTTTAAGAGCCTAGGTGGCATATCCATATAGAATGGTAAATGACGTTCGCTTATATAGCGCTTTTTCTCATCTCTAGATGACCAAAGCGCTTTACAGATCCTGCTATCCACCCATTCACACATACATTCACACACTTATGGTGGCAGAGCTGTCATGTACAGGCACTGGCCTGACCCACTAGAAGCAACTGATAACTTAACTGATAAGTGAAATGATAACCCCACACTCGTAAATTCTGATTGTGGTACCTAGAGATATGCCTCTGTTCTTCCAGATGTTGTTTAGCATGTGTAATGCCTGTTCTGCTTTACCGCTATGAACAGCGCCCAAGTTCATGCACTTACACTCTAACTTATAGACTAGGCCCAACTAAAACCAGTGTAAATACAAATAACTAGCCTACAGAATAAGCAGAGTGTGTGAAGGGCTACTTTAATCAAGATTAGGTTGTGTGTGAAAATGGAGTAGGGTAGCTTTAAACCTGTAGGGTGTATAGTGTAAACCTTCCTTAAAATAAGCAAACAATTGAGTCTTGCAGGCAATACACCGTCCACAATTGTTAATGTAGTCAGCAATGTTGGGGAATATCTTGGGCCAGTAAAATCGGTCTCTCAACAACTCAACAGTTTGTTTGACCCCAAGATGTCCGGACTCGTCATGCAAGGCTTTAAGTACTTGTTGCCGGTACTGACTTGGGAGGACAAGTTGCAGGGTTGTGTGGCCGGAGGGTCTGGTAATCTTTCTGTGCAACAGCCCATCTTTAATGAGGAGCTTTGGGCTTTCTCTTTGAAGGAGCATGAAGTCTGGGATGGCTGTTGGCTTGCGAGGGCCAGGGACCATCTTGCACAGCTTTCTTGGCTACACTGATGGCAGGGTCGAGAATTTGGGCTTTGCTCAGGTCGTGTTTTCTTAGTCTCTGAAGAGGGCTCAGCTGAAGTTGAGTGAAACAGGCATAAACTTCAGGAACGGCACTTGGAGAGGGCCCTAGTTGGTCAATGAATTGGCTTGGACGCTCGGAGGACTGAGTTGCACTGACTGGGTGGCAAAGGGCTTTGACATCAGAGGGTGAGATGTTTCTCCATCCATCGTTGTCGTCAGTGGCATTTCTCTATAACCAGTCTGCATCCACATTTTCTCTGCCTGGCTTGTACTGAATGTCGAAGTTGTAGGTTGTGAGGCCTGCTAACCACCTATGGCCTGTGGCTTTCAGCTTGGCGGTGGTAAGGACCTAAATGAGGGGGTTATTGTCTGTCCTCACAGTGAAGCGAGCCCCGTAGAGGTAATCATGAAACTTATTGACTACCACCCATTTTAACGCCAGGAATTCTAGTTGGTGGACTGGATAGTTCCTCTCGGACTGCCTCAACTTTCGACTGGTGAATGCAACAGGGTGAAGGCCATTTGAGTGTTCTTGGTTAAGGACTGCTCCGAGCCCATCCAGACTGGCATCTACGTGAAGGACGTATGGCTTTGTAGGGTCAACAAATGCCAAGACTGGAGCGTGAGTGAGGAAGTGTATGATTTTATTGAAGGCTTCAGTACACTCGAGAGTCCAGCACTCTCCAAAGAGCTCAGAGGGACGGTAATAGGATGTGTCAGGGTCTTTTGCGTTCTTTCTTTTCTTTTGTGTTGGCGGGTATCACTTTGTTAGGTCAGTGAGAGGTCGGACGATGGCTGAGTAGTTGGTGATGAACTTTCTGTAATAGCCACAGAAACCAAGGAAGGGCTGGAGCAACTTGAGGTTGGTTGGGGCTTTCCACTGAGCTACAGCCTTTATCTTGTCTGGATCTGTGGCGATGCTTGCAGCTGCAACAATGTGGCCAACATACTTGACTCGGGGCTGGCAAAACTGGCACTTGTCGGTGGAGAGTTTCAAACCTTGCTCTGCCAGATGGTCAAGGACTTTCAGAAGGCGCTCTTCGTACTTGTCTAAAGTGCAGCCAAACACAATGAAGTCGTCGAGGTATATGATACATTGCAGCAGGTTCATGTCTCCCATGGCCTTCTCCATTAATCTTTGAAACGTAGCTGGGGCCCCTGTTATGCCTTGGGACATGCGTTTAAACTGGTAAAACCCCAGAGGGCAGATGAATGCAGTCTTTTCTTTATCTTCTTTGCACATGGCGATTTGGTAATAGCCACTGCGGAGGTCAAGCACAGAGGACCAGCGACTTCCGGTGAGGGAGGCCAAAGCATCATCGATTCTGGGGAATCCGTACTGGTCTGGTATTGCTCTTGCATTCAGGGTGCAATAATCAATGCTCATTCTTATTTTGCCATTTTTTTCTTTCTTGCGATGACGATTGGCGAGGCGTAGGGCAAACGAGATTCTTTGATGATGCCAGCAGCCAGCAATTCTTGTAAGTGACGACGGACATTGTCGATATCAGCGGGAGCCAACCACCTGACTCTCTCTCTGAGGGTCTTGGATCTTTGAGGCTGATGTTATGCTCCACCCCTTTTGCTAGTCCAACATCCCATTCTGATAGTGAGAATACTTCTGGACGCTCTGCCAATTTCTGTGACAGTCTTATTTTCCATTGTTCAGGAATGGGAGAATCACCAAAACTGAAGAGGGCTGGGTCAAGCTTTTGAGATGGTACTTGGCTGGGCCGGACTTGGGTGACTATATCAGCTTTGTGGACATGAGCAAGGATGGTGCATTTGGGAATAGACTTGGACTTGACAGACTTGTTTTTCAGAAACAGAGCAAATCTGTTCATGCTCATTTCAGTGGAGAGGAGGACACAAGGGGGCATGAGCACACAGCAGGGAGAGAACTGGTGGGAGGATTCTCGATCATGAGGATGCTGTCATCGAGTGACTCTAAACTTGATACTTTATAAACAGCGGAAAGTTCAGTACCATGAGGAATATTTAACAGACCAGGCCCTGCCCATTTCACTTTAGCCACAACTTCTTGGTTGTTCAGCATCCACTTGGCGGGTGGAGAGGACTGAGTGCAGACCCACATGGACTGTACTTTGTCATTCTTGAGGTGGCTTTTTGGTGGTGGCTTGTGATCGAAAGAGCAGGCGTTGGTGCCAATGATGATAGGTTGCTGCTCTGGGCCATTAGGTTCAGGGCAGACGAGGGCCAAAATGGTACGGGGCTTACACTGCGAGTCGTCATCAGGAAACTGAATCTGAGCAGTGATGAAGCCTTTGTAAGGATTGCTGTTCTGGCCAAGGCCCCATAGGTCAAGACTGGAGATTGGGTGCAATGGCAGGTGAGACAGGAGTTTGGTGTACCACTCTTCAGATGATGGAAACTGTAGAGCCACTGTCCATTAGAGCATCACAAGACTTTTCCTCAATGATGATGTGGCCAACTGTGGGTGCTCTGATTAAGCCGGTTGGGATGTGGCTGGACTAAGGAGAACCAATTTTGCTCAGAATGACTTGGCCGCCTTTTCTTCTTGGATCTGAGGAGCTTGCTGTGGCATCTTTTTGCCTGTTTTGAAGCTTTTGCATGGAATGGATGAGTTTGCGTATGACTTTGGTGGAATTTTCAGAGCTGGCACAGTTTGTGGCAATGTGCCCGTCTTCACCACAACGATAACAGAACACCTCAGAACTTTCTTTGGTGAATTTTGTGGGCTCTTTGGCTCAGCCTTGACTATTTGGCTTCTGGGAGAAGTTTCTTTTCGGTATCACTTGAGCTTTGGACGACTGGTGTCTTTGACTGAGTTGGTGTTGTAGGCGGCGGGCTTGTTCTTTAAGGGCATGGGTGTCAGGATCTGAGTGGGCAGCATGAGTGTCAAGGGCTCTCGGAGTCTGTTGGAGTGAGTCTTTGCTTTTGACAGTTAATTGCTGCACTTTTCTTTGGAGCTCTTGGATCTGGAGCTTGGGATTGTCAACTTCCACGTTGTTTGTCTTTGTGTCCGCAGCACCCAGATGTCTCACACTCGTACTTGTATGTTGTTTTGTCATTTTCTGATCCTCTTCGGCCCTTATTTCACTTAGCAGAGTCATGAATGAAGGAGGATTGTTGAGTCTTTCTTTGAGGCATAGCTGCAGCAACATAATGTCGGACTCAACTGTTCCTCTCACTAACTGCTCGACACGTGCACGATCTCTGAGGAAAAGGGGAAGGCCACCCTTTTGAACAGCTTTGGTGAGCACTTTCTCCAGTCTTCACACAAAATCTGAAAGTCTTTCATTTGGCTTTTGTTGCATGGAGTGGAACTTGAAATATAGATCTTCACCAGACTCTGTGAAGATGCGCCACTCCTCCCACATGCCAAAAACATGCAGGTTATGTTAATTGGAGACTCTAAAGTGGCCCTAGGTGTGAATGTGTGCGTGAATGGTTAAGGGATAGCGCCATACTGTGGCTGCTTCATCCATCCAGGTGGATGCCCTCAATTTCCCCTCTGGGGATCAATAAAGTATACAAAACAAAAAAATACAAGACTCTGAAGCGTCGAATACAGTTTCAATGACAGCCAGGTAGGCTTGAGGGGTTGCATCGGGATCATTGCAACGAATGGCTTGTAATATCTCGAGTGTGGGCCCCTTTAAACTTTCCATAATTCATTTTCTCTTTTCTTTTGATGAGCAATCACATTCATCCAACATCAGCTGCACCTGTTCCAGCCAGGTATCATAGGTCTCTTTACCAGCAGGCATCGGGTTAACGCCAGAAAAGACACACAGGTGGCGGAAGGCATTGTTCTCTTGATGGGGCCTTACTTTCTCCAGCAGGTCTCCAACAGCACGTATAATGGATGAAGTGTCCTCTGATTTGACAGTTTTAGCTTGCGTGAGTAGCGGCTCAACAGCTGCAAGAGTTTTGCCTTCACTTGCAAGTAGACTCAGTAGCTTAGTAGAAAACTCGTCAGGTGTATTGTCAGTATTTTCAACAATCAGAGTTAGCTTCCACGGTGACTCACCAGAAGGTGGGAGTATTTCAGGGGGAGCTTGTCTTGGTTCAACTTTGTTGCGGGTTTCACACAGCATCATGTCGCCTTTAACTTGTGGGCTCGACTTTTGAGCTCTGACTCTGACTTTGCCAAAAGCTTTGATGGTCTTAACCGCCTCTTCAACATCAGCAATATTTGTGTCGCTTGGCACACCACTCACAGCAACTGCATGGGCTGGACCAACATTTTCTTCACTGCATCAGTTTTGGAGCTCCAATAGTGATAGTGGACAGTTAAGGTCGGCCATTTTGGTAACTTGCTTTTACTTTCACTGTTAGTCTTGAGTGTAGCACCAATCACACAGTTTATTTATTTATTTATTTAGCGAATGCAAAGTCCTCAAGCCAAGCAGTTGCCTCCTGGTTTGCTGTATGGAGAGTGTGTAATCCTCCTTCCAGTCTTTGGAGCGGGCAAGCCTCTATGATGTGTTCCATTGTTTGCTCCTCTCCACATGCGCACAGTGGGCTAGGGCTACAGCCCCATGTGTGAAGGCTGGCCAAGCAGGGGCCATGTCCAGTCCTGAAGCGATTGAGTGTAGACCACTATCTCCTTGGGAGGTTGGTGCCCGGGACCTGTTGGTTGGGGTTTGTCACCAAGTGTTTGTTTGGGACCTCCTTGGTCTCCCATTCCTCTTGCCAAGCTGTCTGGATGGTGAAGTCAGCTGGGGGAGGGTTTTTCCAAATCAGCCGTCTGGATGGAAGTCGGGCAGTGGGTGGGGTGTAGATATCTGCATAGATTGGTAAGTGAGGAGAATCTTTGGCTTTTTGAAGCATCCTCTGAGTTAGTGCTGCTCGCCGGATGTGTGTGTGTGTGTGGGGGGGGGGGCTATGTTTGACAGTACAGGGAACCAGGGGAGTGGTGTTGAGCGGATTGTCCCAGTTATGGTTCTCATGGTTGTGTTGAGCTGGGTGTCTACGTGGTGTGTGTAGGATGACCTGGACCAGACAGGGGCACAATATTCTGCTACAGAGTATGAAAGGGCCAGTGCTGAGGTGCGCAGGGTGGAGGCTGCCGCCTCCCATTTTGCACCAGCGAGCTTGCAGAGCAGGTTGTTTCGTGCCTTCACCTTAGCAGCCATCCCCTTTAAATGTTCCTTGAAGGATAGGATCCTGTCAAGGGTCACTCCAAGGTAGGTTGGATTCGAGGCATGCTTAAGCTTAAGTCCGCTCAGGTGGATGTTTAGTTCTCTGGCAGCTTTTACATTGTGGAGATGGAATACACTGGAGACGGTTTTTGCTGGGCTTGGTTTTAGGTGCCAGGTTTTGCAGAACTGGTCCAGTTTGGCAAGATCTTCCGTGAGCACCCGTTCCAGTGGCTCAAAGTCTGGTGCTTGGAGTGCCAAACAGATGTTGTCTGCATAGATGAATTTGCGGGATTTTGTAGTGGGCAGGTCGTTTATGTAGAGGTTGAACAGGGTTGGAGCTAGAACTGAGCCTTGTGGGAGTCCGTTTTTCTGCGTTCTCCATGTGCTTGTGTTCTGACCGAGGTGGACTCTGAACCTTCGGTTGGTCAGCAGGGTTTTTATAATTGCTGATGCCCAGGCAGGGATCGCCTTTGTAAGTTTCAGGAGGAGGCCTTTGTGCCAGACCGTATCATAGGCGGCTGTAAGATCGAGAAACACAGCCCCTGTCTTCAGTCTGCTCTCGAAACCATTTTCGATGAAGGTGGTTAGGGCCAGTACTTGCTCTCCTGTGCTGCGGTCCTTGCGGAAACCTGCTTGATCCACACTTAGAATTTCTTCTATTCCTGGGGAAATACGTTGCAGTATCAGGTGCTCCATGGTTTTATAAGGAACGCTAAGTAGGGAGATTGGGCGGTAGCTTGCTGGTAGTTTGTGGTCTTTGCCAGGTTTTGGTATAGCAATGACCTTTGCTGTCCGCCATTTCTTTGGAATCGAGTTTGTTTGTATGATCCTTGTGTAGAGTTGTGTCAACCAGGTTAGGGCTCGGGGGCCAAGATTTTTCATGAATTCTGGGAAGATGTTGGCATATCCTGCTGCCTTTCCACATTTCAGGCCCTGTAGGACTTTCTCCAGTTCAGCAGCCTCAAAGGGTTCAGGGTTCGTTTCCTCTACAGGCATTTTTTGGTGTTTTTTTTTTAGCTCAGTTGTAACTGCTCTTCTGGTGTCTTTGTCTTGGGGTGCTTTGGCGATGGTCAGTAGGTGGGATGCAACTTGGTTGGGTGTGACAGATGCTTGGCTTTGGCTAGGGGGCTTCTGTGCAGCTCCTAGGGGGGCAATGGATCAGCGTTCTCGTCGCGCCCTCTGCCAGTACCCGGGATTGCCCGGGGAAGCTAATGATCCTACCAGCAGACTAAATTCGAAGAGACGACGCCTCAGTGCCAAGTCAAAGAAGAATCCTAGTCACAGTCCCAAAGCCGAAAGCAAAATCACACAGTAGATCCCAGCAGTTCCTCCATTTTTTATGTAATGCCTGTTCCGCTTTACCGTTATGAACAGTGCCCAAGTTCGTGTACTTACACTCTAACTTATAGACTAGGCCCAACTAAAGTCAGTGTAAATACAAATAACTAGCCTACAGAATAAGAAGAGAGCATGAAGGGCTACTTTAATCAAGATTAGGTTGTGTGTGAATATGGTGTAGGGTAGCTTTAAACCTGTGTATAATGTAAACTATACACAGTATAGTTTACATACACAATATAAAGATGTATAGTGTAAACCTTCCTTAAAATAAGCAAACAATTGGGTATATTTCAAAAGGCCAGAATTTAGTTAACTACTGGTCAGCAGAAAGAACCAAAGGCAATATTAATAGTTTCAAAACATATAACACAAAATTATTATGTAACTTCTGGGTAAATAACATGCACAAAAAACACATGTTCAAAAGTGAGAAAAAGGGCAATAAATCACAAAATGGTGGATCTATGAAACAAACAGAACTCTTAATAAATCTAAGCCGGCATATTTTATTAATTTGTAGGTCTATATAGGTCCCTACTCGGTACCGAGTGATAATAAAGAGGTCTCTGATGTTGCAGGCCTGATATAATATTAAGCTGCCACTCCAACAGCTAAGTCAAAATGGTGGCCGCCATTAACAACCTCGTGGGGTGAAGTGGGGTACTCACCCTTACCAGAGTTACTGTCTGTAATGGCGGACAACAGAGAGCAGCCTCAGTGGAAGAAGAAAGTGGCGTGAAAACGACAAGGGGACTCAGGGACAAATCCAGCGATGTCCTCATTGAGAGAGAAAAAAACCCCAAACATCCAGCAAGGTCCTCAGCGGGTCGAGTAGTCAGGGATATTCCAGCGCAGCCCTCAGCATTGTCAGAGATCCTCCGTTGCGGGGTAATTCGGCTAAACCCAGACCCCAGCAGCGCCTCCAACGGGACGTTGGCTTGATGGGAACACAGCACCCACTGAACAGTTTACAAAAACAGAGGTCACAGAAGAGCAGCCCTCCCCAACAAGGCACTTTAAACGGCAGCGCAACCCAAAAAGGGTCTCTGCGATAAGCCAAAGCTCTGGGAAAACAGCCTTAGCTAGCTTAGCAGGTCCAACGGTCGACGTCCATGGGCAGCAAGAGACACAGTCCACTCTGTGAGCGGCCGCCGGCCAACTGAAGAAAAGCGTTAAGTCCAGGGAAAACTCTCAGTTAACTAGTTTAGCAGGTCCAACGGTCGGTGTCCATGGGCAGCAAGAGATACAGCTTACTCCGGGAGCGGCCGCCGGCCAATTGAAGAAAAAACTGTTAGCTCTCAGAAACCACTACACAATTTGTGCCCCCAACAGCAAAAAACAATCACAACAATAAAACACTAATATTGTTCTTGACTGACCAGTAGGCAGCGAATAGGAGGTATTTAGAGAATGACCCATTTATGTGCATTAGTAAATGTGAGTTTCTGTAGAAAATTTGAGAAAAAGACTAAAACACGATATGTAAAGCCTATATTAGAAGAAAAAAAACCAAGAATGTTACACTATTTATGAATAGGAAAAATAATAATACTAATGTAGCAACACATCCGCAGATATGTGAAAAATATTACAATGCATTGTATTTAATATTATGCGAGGGCTATTTAGAAGTTATGTGCGCACTTATAACAGTAACCCAGGGTGATACACATGTTAAATGCAGTTGATGCAACAACAATCCTGACATTAATCTCCTTGTCAATGGACTCATCACTGGAACTTATGGAGCCAAGATAGCAAAAATGATGTACTTGCTCCAATTCCTCACTGTCAACCTGAATATTCAGTATCTCAGTCTGGTTATATTGGCGCTGGTTCTGAAACTTGCTGATCAGCATGAACTTGGTCTTGTTTGTGCCAATCTGTAGACCAGCTGCCTTGTCTATATCTGCTATGTAAGTTGTTGTTTCCTGAAAACCTCTAGCAGAGCTGTCCAGAGTGGCTATGTCGTCGAAATAGTCCAGTAGGGTGACAAAGACAGCTGGGTACTAAGAACTCCATCGGCTTTGAAGTAAGAAGCCGCTGGATTCAGATTTCATCTCAGTGGCCTGTTCCAGTACCCGATTTAAAATGATGTTGAAGATGGGAGGTGTTTGAAAGTCACCTTGACCTGTTCCCTCCTTTACCTCAACCCAGTCTGTCAGATCGTCTCCAACACGCACTGCACTGATGGTGTTGGTGTTGAACACTTTGAAGATGTTAATGTACTTCTCTGGGATTCCATCGTGTTCAAGAGCAGCCCAGATGTAATCTCTCTTGACAGAGTTGAAAGCTGCTTTGAAGTCTATAAGGCTGATGAACAATGGGAAGTTGCATTCTAGGGCACACCCAATGATCTTTTAATAAGAATAGTTGGTCTGTACACGAGCAGATCTTCCTGAAGCCGCACTGATTTTCACGAGTTATAGACTCGATGCCATTGAAGCGTAATACCTCTATTGTTCTTATAGTACTGTAGGAGAAATACCCCTTCTTTTCGAATTTTATGATGATGCCTTTCAGCCAGTCAGACGGCCCTTGCTCCAAGTTTTAGACTTTCTCAAATATAGGTATGAGCTTTTACCCGTAGCTTTACTACCAAAACACAACTCCTTGTTACTGATCTGGTCAAACCACCAGCTTTATGGTTCTGTCGGTAAAATGACATGATTGCTCTGTCTTTCTCACACTTCTTTATCTGCTTGCTTCACATGCTACATTGCATTTAGTTGACACCCTATAATTCATTCGCTGAAACCAGTCAGAATCAGTTCTGCACACAGCCGAGCTGCCACATAAGCAGAAATGTACTGATACAATGAGGGAAAAACCCCTCCCTCTTGTAAGAGGAAGTGGTTAAGCTTTATAAAAACTATAGGGCCCACTTTTTGAGTAACGCACTCTCTTGGGTAATTGCCTAAAGAGTTGTGTTCCAGTGCTGCTTGTATCCATATCTCACTTTCAGTAAAATAAGTGAAAGTATACTTCATCTCTCAGTCTGGTTATTTGGCCTTCGTATAAAAGAACTGGGGGTTTATGGCATTTTACACGTAACAGTTCATAAGCTTTTGGAATGCTCTGCGTAATTTATCTGCTGTTGGAGGATGCATAGGGAGATCAAGAAAATTTTCATCCTTAATCGGGTCTGTTGGAGGGGTATCAGATGGAGGTCCATGAGATGGGTCAGAAGTTCCTCAAAGTGCTCCTTCCACCTGTTTAGCTTGTTATCCTCAGCAGTGATAAAATCACCATTCTTGTTGTATATGTCATGAATGTGAGTTTGGTGTTCCAAACCCCATTCTGACTTATTATTCTGACAGCTCGGGCACGCCCCCTCCTCCTGTCAAATGCCATCAGCTGTGCTTCATCTTGGGTGTTCTCACACACATACACTCACACTCCATTCATTCCCATTCACACGCCCATACATGCACTCCTACACACCTGGTTCAATCACGTCCAGCCCATGCTTTCTCACACCGGCAATCTCTTTCCTCGTTTGCATCAGGATAATAAATACACTGCGTTTGGGAAGAGAGATTGTTGGAGCATTCACCCTCATTCATGGCAGCGTGTACCTCCATGAATGTTGTACGACCTCCTGCATGTTTTACATTTCAAGATGGAGGATCCCTTAATGTTAGTGTCTGACTCTGCCTTTATTCCCCACTCACCAGATGACACAGACAGCCTCAGATCTTCACAGCCGTAAGTATGTGTGCGTTCTCCTGTGTGCTCTGCATACGTCAGCACCAGGCATCTCCCCAGGCTGTGGGACATCCGGGTGGCTTCCCTGTTTGTCTGCTAGTAACATTTGGCCATGTGTCGATGTTGGTACCAATATGAGCATTGAAGTCTCCCAGAAGAATAGAAATGTAATTTCCAGAAGTGCTCCAATGTGCCTTTTCAAGGTCTCTGTAGAATTTATCCTCTTTCTCTTCGGAGACTTCAGTAGAGGCATATGCAGTGATAATTGTAATGTTGCTAAATGTAATGTAATTGGGAGCACTTGCCTGAACTTGTTCCAGACAGCCTGGCATCTTGTGATGGTGGAAAGCTCAGATCCACCACCAGCAGAGAGCATGTCACCCAGGTAGCAGAAAGATGCCACCACTTTCAGCTTGTCGTCACCAACAACCAGCTGTGTCATACGTCCACCATCGATTGGCCTGGCCTCCCCACGACAGCGCTTACATCAGAAATCTTGGTCATACGCCGGGCCACCAGAGAGTCCACTGCACCTCTTGTACACCCATCTCGAGCAACTACTGCAAAAGACGGAGCCATGGCCAGTGAGATGCACAGCACATTGATACTTGCTGGATTTCTGGAGAAGATCCAGGCCTGGGCCAGAGACCATGATCTTAGTCTTTCCCATGTTTACACAGAGTGCTTTGGTCTCCATACCATTCTTCCAACAGACTAGCTTCACAAGCATCTCCTCTAGTGTCTCTGCGATGATGACCAGGTCATCGGCGTACAGGATCTCCCAGGGACAGCCAGTACAGAACTCACAAGACAGGGCCTCCAGAACAATGGTGAAAAGCAGTCAGCTCAGACAAGAGCCCTGGTGCATGCCGACCTTGACCTTAAACTCCTTGCTCAATCCATCACCAACATGTACTCTGCTACGGGGATTCTCATACATGCACTGGGTGAGTTCTAGAGGGTATTTAAAGACAAGATATTTAATGTTCAAATCAGTAAACTTTGTTGTGTTTTTGCAAATATTCACTCATTTTGAATATGATGCTTGCAACATGTTCCCCCCCCCCCAAAAAAAAACCCTGAAAAGAGGAGCAAGAAAAGACTGAAAGTTGAGGAATGCTCAAAAAACACCTTTTGGAACATTCCACAGGTGAAATGGCTAATTGAAAACAAGTGAGTGTCATCATCATCATCATCATCATCATAGCAGTATGTCGTGGGCAACAATGACTGTTTCATTTAGGTCTGATCAGATTCCTCCACACAGCTCTGTCCTTAGCCTTCCACTGCCAGGAACTCCTGTCTGTGTCCAACTTCTTCAAGTTTCTTTTTACAGTGTCTTTATATCTGAGCCTTGGTCTACCCTGACTGCGTTTGCCCTCGCATAACTGTGAATAGAGTAACTGCCGAGGGAGACACTGGTGGTCCATCCTCTCAACATGTCCGAGCCATCTCAGGTTCATCTGTATTAGCATGTCCTCCATTGATGGTAGACCAGCTCGTTTCAACACTTCTATGTTGGTTATCTTGTCTTTCCATGAGATGTTCATTATGGCTCGAAGGTGTCTCATCATGTATGCGTGGAGTTTCTTCACCTGCACTCTGTAGACAGTCCAAGTTTCAGCACCGTACAATAGAGTAGCCAGTACTGTCGCTCTGTACACTTTGCATTTCACACAGATAGACACATGTCGATTGTTCCACAGTCTCTCCCTCAAGTTTCCAAACACAGCGCTCGCTCTTCCCATTCTGAGAGATAGTTCAGCCTAGCATTCTCTGAAACAGTACTCCCTAGGTACTTGAAAGTCTTGCACTTGACTAGTGGCTCTGTACCAGTGCTGATCTCTTCTGGTAGTGATGTTGATAACTGGAACTTTGGTGGTTGATAAAGGCACTCTGTCTTCTTGAGGTTGATTTGGAGGCTGAATTGGCTAGCTGCTCTTGCAAATTTCTCCACTAAAGATTGCATATCATCCATGCTGTGTGCAACTAGAACACTGTCGTCGGCAAAGAGCATTTCTCTTACTACCTTTATCGATGTCTTACTCGGCTTTAAACTGTGCCACATTGAACAAGTCTGCTTCTTTCCTTGTTTGAATATATACTCCTTCTGCAGTGTCTTTGAAGGCCACCTCAAGCATGGCTGCCAGATATAGCGAGAAGAGTGTAGGTGCCAGCACACACCCTTGTTTCACCCCGTTGCTTACTGAAAAGTCTTTAGATACTGAACCACTCATTGCCACGTTTGCTTGCATACCTGTATGGAGTGCCTTGATCAGGCTGACAAACGTCTCTGTACAACCATATTTCTTGAGTACCTGCCAAAGTCCTTGTCGCAAAACAGTATCGAAGGCTTTACTGAAGTCTATGAAGACTATATAAAGCGGCATGTTCTGCTCGATACACTTTTCTTGAACCTGTTTCAAGCAGAAAATCATGTCCATTGTGCTTCTTCCACTTCTAAAGCCGCACTGGGTTTCCGGTAGTACATTCTGCGAGATGTGTTCACTGAGTCTGTTAAGTAGTACACGTGAGAGAATCTTACCAACAATGGCTAGCAGTGATATACCTCGGTAATTTCCACAATCTTTCCTGTCACCTTTCTTGAACAAAGGCACAATACTTGCATCCTTCCAGTCTTAAGGTACTTTCTGGGCATCCCATATCTCTTGGATGAGCTTGTGCAGGCAGTTGGTCAGCTGAACACCACCAAATTTCCACACTTCTGCTGGAATTCCATCCCTTCCTGGAGCTTTACCATCCTGTGTTGTCCTGATAGGTGCCATTAGTTCATCAAAATTTGGTGGTTCATCCAGACTTGATACAGCTGGTCACTGCACTAGAGCTTCTTTAGCCTCCTCAGTGAGATCTCCAGGGTTGTTTAGTAGTTGGTGAAAGTGGTCTGCAAATCTGTCCAGGATCTTGTCTTTCTCCTGCAAAACTGTTTCACCATCCATAGCCTTTAGTTGGATCAATATCCTCTTGGTTTACGGCCGTAGATTCCTCTCAAACCTGTGAAGAATGTTTTCATGTCCTTCCTGTCTGCTGCAGTTTGAAGTTGTGGTGTAATCTAAGTATTACATATGTGGAGCCACTAGGGGGGCGACACAGACCGGATGTTGTCAGGTGGACAGCATGATGGAGATTAATATGGCGGAGTTCGTGTGTTAATGTGTTGCAGCCAGTCAATAAAAGAGGCTCCGTGTTCACCCAAAGCAGCAGTCTTTATTTATAAAAGAACCCAACACAACATGGTGTCAGAAGTTGGTGTGCTTTGAGGTGAGAAAAGTCAGCTTTGCAACCGGCTAGCGGCTATGCCAGACGAAGCTCAAAGGGCTGCAGCTGCGCCAATTGATCCTGTAATGGCGGCGGCTACTCCAGCGGCAACCTTCACCATTAAACCACCGGAGCCCTTCGACTTTGCGAAGCCCCAAGAGTGGGAAAAGTGGATAAGACGTTTTGAGTGTTTTAGACTGGCAAGTAACCTGAATAACTCATCTGAGGCGAACCAAGTAAATACGCTGGTTTATTGCATGGGAGATGAGGCTGACGACGTGCTAAGAGGGCTCGAGCTAACGAGTGTGCAGCGCCAGCAGTACGATGCCGTTAAAACAGCTTTTGATAGACATTTCGTTCCCAGAAAGAACGTGATTTATGAACGAGCAAAATTCAACAAGCGAGTGCAACAGCCGGCAGAACCAGTAGACTCGTTCATAACAGCACTCTACGCACTGGCAGAAAACTGTGAGTACGGTGCACTTCATGATGACCTCTTGAGAGACAGGCTTGTAGTGGGTCTAAAAGATTTGTCGCTGTCAGAAAGAATGCAGCTTGACAAAGATCTTACCCTAGCTAAAGCTATAACAATGGCAAGACAATCTGAAGAAATAAAACGACAACAAACTGACCTAAGAGGTGAAACTAGCGTTAACAGAACAGCCGTGGATGCGGTACACATCAGAAAAGCCAAGCCAAACAAGTTCATAATCAAGGAACAAAAACAGATTAAGTCCTCAAGGCCTCAGCAGACAAAACAAGACAGTAAAGTTTGTTCCAAGTGTGGCAAAGCACCAGCACATGCAGCAGTACAGTGCCCAGCTAAAAATGCGGAATGCCATAACTGTAAAAAACGTGGACACTATATTAGAGTCTGTAGGTCCAACCCAACTGTGAATGAGGTCGCTGACAATGCAGACGGACTTTTTCTGGGTGAAGTGGATCCAGGAGAGGATCCATGGCTGGCAGACATAAATGTGAGAGGAAATAAAGTGACTTTCAAGTTAGATTCCGGAGCGGACGTCACAGCGGTTTCTGACCAAACATTTGAAATCTTCAAGAAGAAAAATGAACAGTTGGAAAAGGCACAAAAACCACTCTACGGACCGGGTGGAACTGCACTAACCGTGTTGGGGTCTATGACAGCGACTATTACATACGGTGACAAGAGCGCTACTGAGAAAATCTATATTTTCAAAAATCTGTGCATGGCACTACTGAGTAGAACAGCTTCCGTGAGACTGAAACTAATTGCCAGAGTTGACACTATAGACCAAGAGACAGTGAGAAAAGCGTACCCCAAGTTATGCGATGGACTTGGGCTTGTTCAAAAGCCATACACAATTAAACTGAAACCTGATGCTAAGCCCTTTTCGCTCAAGGTGCTAAGGCGTGTGCCACTACAGCTCATGGGTAAAGTGAAAGAAGAGCTCGAGAGGATGGAAAAGTTGGGAGTTATCAGTCGCGTGGAGCAGCCAACAGATTGGTGCTGTGGCATGGTTGTAGCTCCCAAAAAGGACAAAGAAAAGGTGCGTATCTGTGTGGACATGACACCTCTAAACGAGTCAGTGTGTCACGAAAGATACATCCTCCCGTCTGTGGACCAAACGCTAGGCATGCTCACAGGTGCTCAGTATTTTTCAAAGCTCGATGCAAATATGGGATTTTGGCAAATACCGCTGTCTAAATAGTCGGCCTTTCTCACCACATTCATTACGCCATTTGGCAGATACCACTTCAACCGTTTGCCATTTGGTATTTCCAGTGCACCTGAACATTTCCAAAACATGATGGTAACAGAGGTTACAGCGGGTCTTAACGGAGTCGTCTGTCACATGGACGATATCCTGGTCTGGGGATCCACCAAGGAGCAGCACAACGCAAGACTGCACGCTGTCTTGAAGCGCACGGAGAAAGCCGGCGTTACGTTGAATATGTCAAAATGTGAGTTTGGCAAAAGAGAGGTCAAATTTCTTGGGTTTATTGTTTCAGCAGAAGGAATGAGGCCTGATCCAGACAAAACCAAAGCTGTTCAGGACATGAAAGAGCCAAGCAACGTGAGTGAGCTCAGGAGCTTTCTTGGAATGGTGAACCAGCTGGGGAAGTTCATTCCGAACCTTTCTGAAAAGGACAAACCATTGAGAGACTTGCTTTCAACAAAGAACATGTGGTACTGGGGGCATGAACAACAAAATGCGTTTTGTAATCTCAAACAAGAACTGTCCTCTGCTCCTGTATTGCAGCTCTATGACCCAAACAAACCACAGAAAATATCTGCAGATGCCTCTTCATACGGATTGGGGGCAGTCATGCTACAGAAGGAGAGAGATGTGTGGTCACCAGTTGCTTATGCTTCCCGATCATTGACACCTACAGAGCAGCGCTACGCTCAGCTGGAAAAAGAAGCGCTGGCTCTCACGTGGGCCTGTGAAAGATTCAATGACTTTATCCTGGGTCTGCACTTTGAACTAGAAACTGATCATAAGCCACTAGTGAGTCTACTGGGAGGACAAGCTTTGGATGCGCTTCCACCGCGGATACAGAGATTTCGTATGCGCCTAATGAGGTACTCATACACTATAAAGCACATCCCTGGCAAAAGTCTAACCACTGCCGACACGCTCTCACGCTTACCGCTCACAAACAGTGTTACTCACACAGACACAGATCTTATGGAGGACACTAACATTTATGTTGACTCTGTGCTAGAGGGACTCCCTACAAGCAGCAAATATCTTGCAGATCTCCAAGAGCAACTGCAGTCCGACAGCGTCTGTTCACAAGTCATGAAATACTGCACAGAAGGCTGGCCGGATCGTAACCAGCTACAGGGAGCGGTGAAGCACTACTGGTCTGAGAGAGCCGTTTTGAGTGTGCATAACGGACTACTACTGAGAGGCACAAGGTTAGTTATCCCTGCTAACATGAGAAATGCAGTTTTGGACAAGATACATGAGGGCCACCAGGGGGTGGTTAAATGTAGAGAGCGTGCCCGTCAGGCTGTATGGTGGCCAGGTTTAAGCAACCAGATTAGTGAAATTGTACTCAAATGCAGAAAGTGCATACAGGAAAGAATTAATGTGAGAGAGCCTTTAATGCCCACAGATTTACCAGAAAGGTCATGGCAGAAGTTGGGAGCTGATTTGTTCACGCTACAAGACAAAAACTACCTGTTATTAGTGGACTACTTCTCTAGGTATATAGAGATTGCCCAGCTCAGCCCAACTTGCTCTGCCAATGTCATTGTGCATTTAAAGTCTATGTTTGCACGTCACGGAATACCAGAGATACTGATCACGGATAACGGCCCGCAGTTCGTAAGTCAGGAAATGGAAGACTTTGTAAAGGAGTACTGTTTTGAGCACGTGACCAGTAGTCCCAGGTACCCCCAAAGTAACGGTGAGGCAGAAAGAGCTGTCAGAACAGTCAAAAACCTAATTAAGAAAGCCAGTGATCCATACCGAGCACTGTTAGCCTACAGAACCACAGCGTTGGCAAATGGCTACAGCCCAGCACAGCTTCTCATGGGGCGTAGGCTTCGTACCACCCTGCCAATGCTTCCAGAGGCCTTGCAGCCATGCGTGCCGAATCTGCAACAAATTCGTCACGTGGAAAAGGAGAGACGGATGAGGCAAACAGAGTGTTTCAACAAAAGACACAGAACGAGAGATTTGGATAAACTGTTACCCGGAAACTCTGTTTGGATTACAGATGCGAAAGCACAGGGCACAGTGACATCTGTCCACAAAACTCCACGGTCCTATGTCATCAGTGGACCACAAGGGACAATCAGGAGGAACCGCACTCATCTTGTGCCTATGTCGATACCAAAGACTGAGATGGAACCACAACGGACCCAGTCAAATGGAAAAGACACTCCTACAGAAACTGTTTCTGAGCCCAATGCACAGGAAACACCAGGTGTTGTTAGAACCAGGTCTGGTAGAGAAGTGATAAAACCAAAGAGACTGGATCTGTAGAGTTGCATGTTAATATTCGTGAAAGCAGAGTTGAGTTCTAAAAATGCCTTCCTTAAATAGAAAATAAGAGGCCTTTGCATAATATGTTCTTACATGGCAACAGTGTGAAAAAAGAAAAAGAAATGTTACAGATTTGTTAAAGGGGGTGATGTGTTAAATTTATGCTGTCATAGTTAGTTGACAAAAGGGAACGGAAAAAGATCTCATATAAAAATGTATTTTGTGTTTTCAGCTAAAAGGGGTCAACCTAGCTTCAGTAAGGGGGATGTGGTGTAATCTAAGTATTACATATGTGGAGCCACTAGGGGGCGACACAGACCGGATGTTGTCAGGTGGACAGCATGATGGAGATTAATATGGCGGAGTTCGTGTGTTAATGTGTTGCATCCAGTCAATAAAAGAGGCTCCGTGTTCACCCAAAGCAGCAGTCTTTATTTATAAAAGAACCCAACACAACAGAAGTTTCTCTGCTTTTTCATCCCACCAGTTGGACTTCATCTCTCTGGTGTACTTCTGTAGCTCACTCTGAGCTTTTGAGTATTTCTTCTTCTTCGATCTTGTGTTACACTGTAGGTTTTCCTGCCTAGCTGTATTCCTTGCTTCTAGTAGTTTCTTCAGGTGTTCATCATGCTCATCAAACCAATCTTGATGTTTCCTCTCTGGGTAGCCTAATACATCACTCGCAGTCTGATACACCGTATCTTTCAGTGTTGCCCATTTCTCTTCTATGTCATTCTCTGAGTTGTTGCTGTCCCAGTCTTTCAAGTTTTCATCCATTTCCTGTGTAAGTTCTTCCTGCTTCTTTTGGCCTTTCAGTGCACTAGTGTTTAGCTTCCGTGGTGGCTTCGCACCCGTCCTGCAGTGCTGTTTTTGTCTGCAAATCCTTAATCTAGATCTTAGCATAACATGATCAGTACCACAGTCCGTGCCTCTCATTGCTTTGGTGTCCAGTACATCCCTTATGTCTCTCTGCCTGACTATGATGTAGTCTAATAAGTGCCAGTGCTTGGATCTTGGGTGCATCATGTCTTCTTGTGTGTGTCCTTGTGCTTAAATAGAGTGTTGGTTATCACAAGGTTGTACTCTGAACATAGTGCAAGTAGAAGTTCTCCATTAGCATTGCACTTGCCTACTCCATGACTGCCTAGCACTCCTTTCCATTTCTCAGTGTCCGAACCAACTCTGGCATTAAAATCTCCAACGAGTATCAGCCTGTCATCAGTTGGCACATGCCTGATAGTCTCACGTAAATCACTGTAGGACTCTTCCTTCACCTCCTCTGTGTTGGTCAATGTTGGGGCATATACACTGATGAGTGTGGCATACATCTTCCGCTGTAGTGGGAGTCTCATAGTCGTTGATTGGCACCGGTTCCTCATCAAGCATTGCTGCTATCTCCTTTCTAACTGCAAAGCCCACTCCTGCTTCTCTCCTTTCTTGAGTTGATCTCCCACTCCAAAAGAAAATGTACCCATGGTCTTCCAAGCTGTCATATCCAGGCAATCTTGTTTCACTAAGTGCAGCTATGTCTGCATTGTACCTGTTCATTTCCAGGGCCACAAGCGTGGTCTGTCTTTCTGGGCGCTGTGATGTTGTTCTGTCCAACAGAGTGCGTACATTCCATTCTGTTACACACAAAGCTGCTGTTTTCCTCTTCTTTTGTCTTCCTGCTCCTAGCTTACTTTTCGCTGCCTGTCGGAGTATGAACAGATCAGTGCGGACCTTGTAAGCCCGGGTGACGTCCGAGCCAGTATGAGTTGCTTTCTGATTGACCATTTCATGAAACTGCTTGCAAAATATTTGAGTACTGCTAGCTTTTGCTGGACTGGCAGCACATTCTTGCCAGATAAAGGTATTATCAGTGGCAAGGACAAGCCAAGACAAACTGACTCCAGTATCTGTTGCAGTGACTGACCAGATGATAGATTTGTTTATATCTGCTCTTTGTGTAGTGCATGTCACAATGCACTGACTGGCACAGTCCACCACAGACCTTGCGACAGATGTGTTTATCTGCCAGGATGTCCAGGATGTCCAGGATGTCCAGTCTCACCCTGTGTAACTGGGAGTGGTCCACCACAGACCTGTGGCAGATATTGTTTTTAGTTCTGCCAGGATGCCCTGTTTCACCCTCCACGCCCTCGGAAGGGCGGGGAAGCTGGTTGAGTCACCGACGGCCCCACCCATGAGACAGGTAGTACCGGTTTTCATGGTTATCCGGTAGCAAGCAAGGCAATGCCTGACCTAACACAAAAGTGAGTGTCATGATTGGGTATAAAAGGAACATCCTGAAAAGGCTCAAGCCTCAAACAAGGAGGGGATGAGGTTCACCACTTTCTGAGCACCTGTATGATCAAATAGTCCAACAGTTTAAGAACAATGTTTCTCAACATACAACTGCAAGGAATTTAGGTATTTCATCACCTACAGTACATAATACCACCAAAAGATTAAGAAAATCTGGAGAAATTTCTGCACACAAGTAGCAAGGCCAAAACCCAACACTAAATGCCCATGAACTTCAATCCCTCAAGCGGCACTGCTTTAAAATCCAACAACATTCTATAAAAGATATCACTATGTGGGTTCACGAACACTTTGGCAAACCATTGTCGATGAACACAGTTCATTGCTACATCTACAAGTGCAAGTTAAAACTCTATCATGCTTAGGAAAGCCATATATCAGCAACACCCAGAAATGCCACCAGTTGCTCTGGACCTGAGCTCATCTGAGATGGACTGACGCAAAGTGGAAAAGTGTGCTGTGGTCTGATGAGTCCACATTTCAAAATGTTTTTGGAAATTACAGACGTTGTGTCCTATGGGCTAAAGAGAAAAATAACAATCCAGACTGTTATCAGCAATAACTTCAAAAAGCTGGTATCTGTGATGGTACCATTAATGCTGAATGGTATATACAGGTTTTGGAGCAACATATCCTGCCATCCAAGCAACCTCTTTTTCAGGGATGCCCCTGCTTAGTTCAGAAAGACAACACCAAGCCACATTCTGCACGCATTATAACAGTGTGGCTTCATTAGTAAAATAATAGAAAAAGCTGTTTTTCAACAATTGTACAACTTCCTGACATTAAATAACTGTTTTGATGTCTTCCAGTCAGGTTTTCGGCCACACCACAGCACTGAGACAGCTCTAGTTAAGGTTCTTAATGACATCTACTCCAATACAGATACTGGCAACATCCCAGTCTTGGTTGTACTGGACTTCAGTCCTGCATTCAGCACGGCTGACCAAAACCTCTTACTAGACCAGATAAAAAACTGGGTGGGACTTTCTGGTACAGCACTTAGCTGGTTTGAGTCCTATTTAAAAGACAGGGACTATTTTGTGTCTATAGCTAACTACAAATCTGAGCAAACAAAAATAACCTGTGGAGTTCCCCAAGGTTTCATTTCGGGACCTTTGCTTTTCAACATCTTTATCCTCCCACTAGCTCAAATCATAAAAAACAAACAAACAAACAACCCCCCCCCCCCAAAATACTGTATATAACCATAACTATGCAGTTGATACACAGATCTACATAATCATCTCGTCAGGAGACTATGGTCCAATTAAAACCCTGATCAAATGCTTTGGTCAAATTAAAGAGGGGATGTACCAGAATTTTCTTCAGTTAAATGAAGACAAAACCAAAATAATAGTTTTTGGAGCCAAAGAAGAAGGACTCAAAGTTAGTACTCAGCTTCAATCAATGATGCTAAAAAAACAACAGCCAAGCCAGAAATCTGGATGTGTTTCTAGACTCATATCTGAATTTTAACAGCCACATTAAGACAGTAGTAAAGTCAACCTATTATAACTGTCACAAACCCCTGTGCGCCATAACATGGAGCACGAGGGAGAGAATGAAAAACCCAATCGAAGGAGTAGAGAGTGCCATGTTTATTAAAGTTCACAAAAACAACAAGTCCAATAGTCACCAAGATCAGTTCAGTTTAGACACACAATATACGAAGAGGTGTAATGACAGGGTTAGGCCATCAAACATACAGGGCACCAGCCGAATGCTCTACAGCCTTGTCTAAAATGGAGCCTAGTGCTGCAGGGCTGCGTTAAACAAAAAAGGAAAGGCGAGCAGCCTAGTGCTGCAGGGCTGCAGTGCACAGGAGAAAAGGCGAAGAAAGACACTTACAAAGCTGGTACTGGTCCGGGGCGCCACATGCAGTCTGGAGGATGAAGCGGAGAAGCAGGGCCAGCCGAACCACCAACAATCAAACAGGTTAGCAGTGACGGGCTGGAGAATAACGAAGGGAGTGATACTCATACGGCGAGAACTGGCTGCCGCGTATGGAGGCGAATGCCCCGACAATCTCCCTCCTCAGAAGTGGCAAACATATACTCCTGAAGCTAATGAGGAAAGAGATTGCCGGTGCCAGAATGCGTGGGCAGAACTGATTGACACCAGGTATGCGAGAGAGCGTGTGAATGAGAGTGAATGGAGCGTGTGCATGTTTGTGTGTCCGTGTGGGTGTGTGTATGTGTGTGAGCACCCGTGACAGAGCAGCTGATGGTGCTTGACAGGAGGAGGGGGTGTGCCAGAGCTGTCAGGAGGAAAACTAGGCCAAAGCAAAACAATAAATCAGAATCGGGTTTGGCCTCCAAACCTGGATTCATGACAATAACTTAAAGAACATAGCGAGGATTAAAGGTCTGATGTCTCAGCAGGATCTAGAAAAACTTGTCCATGCATTTATCTTCAGTAAACTGGACTACTGTAATGCTGTCCTCATAGGTCTCCCTAAAAAGTCCATCAGACAGCTGCAGTTGGTTCAGAACGCTACAGCTCTAGTCCTCACTAAGACCAAGAAAGTGGATCTGTCACGTACATGTTTAGGAGAGGACTGAGGCACAGGCAGGAGATTGGTGCAAAAACAGGAATTTATTAATAAAACTAGAACAAATTAAAGGCAGCACATGGGCTGAAAACAGAACAGAACCAAACTGGCAGAACTCAGGGAGAACAGGGCAGAACGCGCACAGAGAGCAGGCAGAAACACTAATGATGCCACACCAGACCGAGACAGCTCATCAAACAAACAGACAAAGAGATAACTACATAACGCAGGACAGGTGGGCACAATCAAGGGAAGCAGGGAAGAGGCTGCAGGTGAGAAACACAACATGGGCGGGGCTGCACAGACAAACAGACAAGGAACGCACGCAAAACATGACCACAGGACTAGGGACAACGTGGAGATAAATAATACCAAAAACAACCATAATAAGAACTTGAACAAAACAGAAAACATAATAATAATAATAATAATAATAATATAGAAAATAAATCCCAAATACAAGTAACACTGATAGAAAAGTTTCATATTTGTAATTTGCTTTGTCTCAGAGTCTGTGTGAAAGTGCTAAAGATGCTGATGTAGCTGTATTGTGTTATCGCTTTGTTTTAGTTCACTTGTACTGTTCTGGTGTGACTAGTGCTGAGAAAGTCTGACTATTACTGAGAAAGAGATAATCTGTGCACCACGTTTTGACCAGATGTACTGAACCACTCACCATGGACATTTTCTCCTCCACTTCTCCGATAACGGAGAGCTTAAAGGACTGAGCGATGTGTGTTTGAGTCAGAATGATGAGCAAATAGGTTCTGAGACTGTTATTGTATTGTTCTTCACTGACCAGTGTAATTAAATTTGCTGAAACTTTGATCCTGCTTGATTCTTGACTGAAGGATAAGAAGAATTTTTCTAACATACTTGGTGCCCAAGCACAGGGACTCCAGATATCCCTCTCCTCCTGCTTCCGGTGTTTTTGGACTGAGACAGCTAGTGCACAGCTGCAGAAGAAGACCTCCCCCACCGACTCCAGTGGGTCGGCTTTGCGGAAGTGATGCACAGTCTGGAGATGCTGGGAGCGGACCGGAGGGAGACAGAGCTGAACTACAGGCGGCTTGAAGTGAGTAAATTTAATTATTAATGATTTAAAGAAGTTTCGTCATGGATAGAGTCCGCGGTCAGTCTGAAAATACACGTAGGGAGTTGAGAGTTAAGAGTTAAGTGTCAGTTACCGTAGGTCCAGGCCCGATCGGTAAAGCTTAACTGTGTCCCAGTGAGAGTCCGTCAAAGAAATACATTTCTGCTGAGTAAAAGGGTACAAACAGCGTGCAGAGGGATATCGTGGCAGGATACCCCGGAAAAACACAGCGGCAGGTTACCGCGGAGTGATATGTATAAATGGCCGAGAGAGAGAGAGAACAAAAAAAAAGACAAAAAATAGAGACGATAAAGGTTATAATAAGAAATAACCTTAAAGGAGAGAGAGAGCAAGAGAAAGAGAGAGAGAAAGAGAGAGAGAGAGAGAGAGAGAGAGAGAGAGAGAGTTTTGAGTTTTAAAAAAATCCCTTTATTGCACAATTCAAAAATGTAAGATCGCCAATATCATTCCACCAAGTGTCTCACATTTCAAAAGTGCAAACATAACTCATCCTCCTCTCCCACAGAACACAAAACATTCCCTACAGTCCATCTATTGGTGAATACCTCCAAATTGTCCACCATTTTATAGTAAGAGTACTCCACCTGGAGTCTGACTTTTAACAAGGCCTTGAAAACAAACACAGGATCTACAGTGCCAGTGTTAGTAGTCCGATTCTTCCTTGTCAGCCAGATGGCAAGTTTAGCAGTACCAGATAGGAAGTTCATCAAAGTGTGCACAGACTTCTTTGCCACTTTATACGTTGGCCCGTAAATAAACAAACCAAAAGAGAAACATTCACCCAAATCATGAAACCACACTTTCAGAAGATCAAAAAGGCCAGATAAATGAAAACATTGAATAAACAAATGCTGCAGGGTCTCAACTTGTGAACAAAACAAACATTCCTCCCCCACATTCGGATCCAGGTGTGCTCTGTATTTATTCGTAGCTATTGCCCCATGAACAATCCTCCGCTGGAGATCTGCCGTCCGTTTCTCAATAGGGAGCTTGTACATGGACCGCCAGCTGCCTTTCGGGGAGAATACCGGCCCCAAAAACCCCGCCCACTTTGACTCTTTCACGTCTGTCAGAGAGCACAGATTCAGAACTTTCACACAGATGTGATACACTGCCTTCGTCCCCACAAACTGAAACTTGCCCAGACGAGGATTTCTGAAGGACAGCAGAGAGAGAGAGAGAGAGAGAGAGAGAGAGAGAGAGAGAGAGAATAAAATAAGTAAGGCAAAAAATAGAGAAAATACAGTTATAGCAAGAAATAACCTTAAAAGAAAGTGAAATAGCGCTAATATAATAAGGATTAACCTTAGCATGATAACAACAACCAAAATACCTTAAGGTAAAATTCAAAATAAGTTTAAAATAAAATAGAATAACCTCTAACTATAATAAAATAAAACAAATACATTAAATAAATAACTGCAGTTTGTTTTTCTGGTTGTTGGTGTTTGTGTGTATGTTTTTCATATATAACATTTTTACGGGTTACTTTGATGAAAGAATGGGCAATTGTTGTAGCAGAGGGACGGACCGCGAGAACGCGGAAGTCAGGCAGTGGGGCAGAAGCCGAGGTTATTTTTCTTGTTGTAAAACGCGAGAAGAGGATGTTAATGAGATTTTTGTGTTGTCAAGTGATGGCAAATTTATGCGTAGGAAAGACAGGAACAGTACACAGTTTTTCCTGAGGTGGAGAAAATGATTTGGCTTTATAGGCAAACTAAAAGTGGCTGACTGCCAAGCTCTTGTGGATGACATAAAACAGGCAGCAGATGGCAGCAGACAAAAGCAAGAGAAAAATGGTCTGGTGGAAGCACAGAAATGGCTTGAGGCAGTGAGGAAATGATAGGCTGACTTAGAGCTTGAGAAGTTGTGACAAAATTCAAGATTCTCAGGATTCTGACAATGGAAAGAAAAGAGACTTGTCTAACCTGTGCCCTGTCTCTCCCTCCCTCTGTGGGGACGAGTGTGATGATGTGGTGCTGGGCCACGCTCCTCCCCCATCCCTCCTCCCTACGTGCCCACCCCTGCTGCTTCTCCTCAGTTATATCCTTACCTCACCAAGATGGCGGCGGCCACGCCCTCCACCGAAGAGTCTCCTCCTCCTCCTCCTCTACCCACTAACGTCAGGCCCAAGGTCAAGTGCAACAAGGACTGGGGTACCAGGGAGCAGCCACACGGAGACGCCAAAGAGCTAAGCAGATATGACAACACTGCACAGCCACACTCACATTCTGTTACATTAGAAGATGATGGCGTGCATGCAATAACTGAACAATTTCCCATGATTGAACTGTCAAATCCAGCTTACATTGGGCCTCCAGACCCTAGTGAGGAGCACCCAGAGGCCCCGTGGTTTCAACTCACAGTTTTAGTTTATAGACCATGGTTGGATGCTGATTTCTCTGAGGCTGTTCGAGAAATTCCGCATCCAAAAGATAAGCCTACATAGTTTTTTGAGAGGATGACAAATCTCCTTGACAGCTTCAAATTAAATGGCCATGAGACTGAACATGCCTACAGAAAGGTGTTGAAGGTCAGTTGGTGTGCCGTGTCAGGTGATTGGAGTGCAAGAGACAACACAGGTAACATTTTGCCTCCAAAAAATGCAGTGTTACAACAACGTGTGCAAGAATTGAATGACTGCATTGGCAATAAATGGCGAGTGAAGCATGACTGGACAAGAATTCAAAATACAACTCAAAATAAAGGTGAAGGTGTGGAAGCTTACAGGACCAGGTTGCCAGAAATTTTTGATAACCATTCCGGTTTAACTAGGCCTGGTAATGACTCAGGTGTAGAACCTTATTGGCAGCATTTGAAAAGTGTTTTCTTGCAAATCATGCACTCACATCTGGCTAACTACATCTACAAACATCTGGTTACATACTGCACTTGCATTTGGTGATGTGTTAAAGTATGCTTAGCATGCAGAACAATTAGAAGAGGAAAGGAAAGAAAGGAAAGATAAAAAGTCTAAAGCAAAGCCAACCCCTGTTTATGTGATTGCTGACACCAGCGGGGAGGCTGAGACTTCCCCCACCACTGTCTTTTACCAGGGTGCAACACACGGAGGAGGAGGACGAGGGCAGAGGAGGAGGCGTGGTCGCGGAGCCGCTTACCAGCAGCCACGGGCACACGATGTTTGCCGCCAATGTGGACAACGAGGGCACTGGCAAAGGCACTGCCCCGAAGGCCTGCCATAGTGGGGAGGGAGGGAAGGACCCCACATCCAACTGCCACCACCCACACAGGACCACAACATGTGACTAACCGACCCGAAGCTAAGTACAACAAATGACACTGGCAATGACACAGCAGACATTTTTCATTTACCCGAATCTGACTTGATGTTGACAATGCAGTGTTTACCTGAAGTGACACTGGAGATTCAAGGCGTCCCAATAAGGTTTCTCTGTGACACAGGAGCGTACAGATCAGTAATTGCAGGGACAGATATTAGGGGTTTCACAAAATCAGACCAAACAGTAACTATCAAATCCACAAACGGTAAGTTAAAAACAGAGCACCTCTCCGAACCTGTGGAGGTAAAACATCCTGTCACAGATGACACTGCAAAAGTTTCTTTCATATTATCACAAGTATGCCCCGTCAACCTTCTGGGAAGGTATTTGCTCATAGCCCTCAATATTGCCATAGTCCCAACAGAAAATGGTATGAGACCATCACATTTTCCACATGTGGAAGGAGTAAATGTATTGCAGGATTTCAATGTGCCTAGGTACTGCTACACACTGTGTTTGGTTTCGGCCAGACCACACTCAGTGACATCAGACCTGCACACAAAAGCTATGCAATATTTTGAGTTCAAAATCCCTATTACACATCGGGCCACAGATCAATACCGTTGTAGCACGTACGACAGACATTTGAGTGGCCCAGACCCAAATTATGAAAAAAACATTCCTTGCAAATCCATCCTGCAGACTGGTCATTAAAAATCTGTATTGGTCATCAACGGGATATGCGGGGGCATCTGTTGTGTTGTGTGATGAGGATAGTAGACATTTTAAACACTGGGAGGCTCCCCACATCCCACTGGTCAAACCCAAACACATGGACTGGAAGGATGTAGGTCGGTTTGTGACCACAGCAGAGGAGTGTGGTCAATCTTGGAAACAAACTTCCAACCCAAAGGTTCAATACTCCTCAAAACTTGATATCTACTCACTGCCTTTTAACTGGGTGACCACAGTGCAAAAAGAAGTTCACATTGATGCACCCAGCTCACCCATGTGGTCACTTTTTACAATAACACAAGAAGAGGAACACACTCTCACAAATCCCAAATTCTCTGTGGTCAACAGGAAAAGCAGATTTAGGGTTAATGAAAAATGCAGAGTTGGTCAAAATAAATGCAAAATCACATTACAGACCATACAAAAGACAGTATCCTCTACATCCTGAGGCCCAAGAGGGCATTAAACCAGTCATAGAGGAACTGAAAGCAGCAGGTGTCATTGTACCATGCCCAAGTTCTCCATGTAACACACCTTTGTTTCCTGTAAAGAAGGCCCACCCATCTTCTGTCTGGAGGATGGCTCAGGACATTCAAGAGGCAAACAAAGCAGTCATCTCAAGAGCCGCTTCTGTCCCAGACCCACACACCTTGTTAAATGATTTACAACCACACATGCAACATTTCACAGTGATAGACATCAGCATTGCCTTTATAGCATCCCAATACATCCAGATCATCAGTTTTGGTTTGCATTCACATTTGAAAACAAAAGGTACACATTCACCAGGTTACCACAAGGTTACTGTGAATCACCAACCATTTTTTCACAGGCAATGTCAGCAAATTTGGCACAGTTCATCCTTCCTAACGGGAGCCAGTTGCTCCTATATGTTGACGACATCTTGTTGGCATCAACTGATGAAGAAACATACAAACAAGGCACCATTGCCTTACTGCGATTTTTAGCATAACAAGGTCACAAAGTCAACAATGAAAAATTAAAGTTGTGGAAAAAAAGAGGTCAAATATTTAGGGCACATTTTGTCAGCAGCAGGCAGACATGTTGATCCAGCTTGAAAACATGCTGTTTTGTCAGCACCAAAACCCATCACGAAAAGAAACATGATGCCATTTTTAAGTACTTTAACCCTTTAAATTGCCAGATTTTCACACGCCCCTAGTGGCACAGAGCAGCATCTGTGCCTGTCAACTGAATCTGTCATCCCAGCTGTCCCCAGCTGTACTGAGGATTTGTACTGATCTGCCAGTTCAGAAGGTGGCAGACACATGTTGGAGGAATCATGGGTGACATGGAATACACCAAAGAAGAAGAAATCCTTATTCTTCGTCGCCTTTTTCTTGCTTTGAGCTTACAAGACCAAAATGGCCACCTTGCATCGTTATGCATCGTCAGATTAAACTGCGTCATACATGAAAAATAGCTGCGGAATACAAACGAAATTGACGTAGAATAATCATGAGTTTGTAGATGTGGTAGAGAGCGTAAATGACTGACAGAACGCAAAATAACGACCACAATGGATGAAAACGGACTGACCACGCCAACGGGCGAGCCCCCCTTCGCCAGCGGTAAGTGATGAATTTCTTTGTTTCTTTACCATGTACTGAATTTCTGGTTCATATACTTTGAAGATAAGATAACAACATACCCCGGTAGAAAAAAACGGTGTCAAAAAACAGAACCATTCTTTGTGTAAATATGTCCGAAGTCCACTTTTGACTGAGTTATGTAATTCAATATAGCTTCTGCATCATTATGCAAATTAGATGCATAAATTTATTTCTATCTGAAACTTTGAATCATATTCTACATCTTTCTAATTGACAGTAAGCCATTATCTCTTGCAACTTTCAAGTTATAGCCTTGGAAATCTGAATTATTTTTTTGACAAAAAATCTTTACCACTCTTGACCACTAGGGGTTATGTCACCAAACGGTGCCTGGGACAGTTAGAGGGTTTTAAATTATTGTCGCTCTTGGATTGCAAATTATTCATTTGAAGTGCAATCCTTATCTGATCTCATTTACAAAACATCCATGGCTCAGGTGGACAAAACTGAGTGGACACCTGAGGCAGAAGAGACATTTGTTAAAATGAAAAAAACTTTTGGTCAGCACTGATGTCATGGCACTCCCCAATTACAAAATAAATAAATAAATAAAATAAATAAATAAATAAATTTGTGCAAATGGTTGATTGTACAGAGGGACACATGATGTCAGTTCTTCTTCAGCCAAGTGGCACAAAAATGTGCCCGGTAGCATATTATTCCACACGTCTTGACCCAGTGGCCAGGGCCATGCCGCCATGCATGCAAGCTGTCATAGCTTCCTCCGTGGTGGTGCAGGCCTCAGCAGGGCTAGCTCTTTTTCATCCCTTGACTTTAATGGTCACACATGCAGTATCAGTTATTTTGTCACAAAGTAAAATATCAATCCTCTCACCAGCCAGACACCTTGCATGCATAACAGTGTTATTATCACAGCCTCATCTCAGTAGTGAACGTTGCATGGTAACAAACCCAGCAAGCTTTTTGCCAGTTTCTACTCAAGGCAAACCTCACGACTGTTTGGCAGAAATTGAGAGTGAAAAATTGCCACGCCCTGATTTGCAGGACACACCTTTGGAGAACCCTGATCTTACAGTGTTTGTTGACGGCTCCTCCAAACGTGACTGTACTGGCTCAAACTTGTCGGGTTTCACAGTGGTCACCCATGACACCGTTTTACGGGCACAAAAACTCCCATCACATTATTCTGCACAAGCAGCTGAATTAGTGGCACTAACTGAGGCTTGTAAATTAGGCCAGGGAAAAGCACTGACAGTATATACTGACAGCCAATATGCCTTCTCTACCATCCATTATTTTGTACAACAGTGGAGAAAAAATGGCATGATTCCATCAACAGGAAAGCAAATCAAACACAACAATCTCATCTTAAAACTGTTAGACAGTGTAAAACTTCCCTCTAAATTAGCCATATGAAAATGTGCTGCACACACCAATGGCACAGAGCTGGTTACCAAGGGCAACAGCTTTGCAGATCAAACAGCCAAAGCTGCTGCACTCGGTCATACAGGAAAGGACACATCACCATCCCTTCTTTTAACACCGACAGAACAATTATCACATGACATTCTCACTCAGGCCTTTTCCACCAAAACGGTCCCAGTGCTTAACTGGAGCCAGAGCCTGATTGGCACCAGTTCTTTGGTTTTTCACCACCTGAAGCACCATTCCCAGGCTCTCAAAAGTGGGGCTATTGTGGCCCCAACTCCTAGCTGGGCAAGCGGCAGCACCAGTTTACATTGGCTACGTCTACAGCCATGGGCATGGTTAACTGACCAGCTTCAAAACATTACTGACTGCCATGTTGAACAGCAGAGCAAGCGATGGATTCCAAAACCAAACAGATATGGAGCAAAGAAGAGACACATTTCTTGGATCTATGGACATGAGCAGAAGTACAAGGGAAGCTGGAGGGGGGCACTCATCTGATGAACTGTTTTGAGGGATAGGCCAGTCAGCCGGACCATTGTCACTACCGTGGATTAGTCCGTACAAGAAACTGCTCAAAACACACTGGTAAGTGTATTGTCTTTAAAATGCCAAAAGTTAACGAATATACAGTATATCCGCTTGTATTGATATGTAACAGCCAAAGTGCGGATATATATAGTATACTAAAACACGATTACGGTTCCAAGGTTGTCATAGCCAGGAGCGGCACTGGGGTCAAGCTCCCAGTGCTCATAAAATGCTCCTTATGGCGTGCGTCTCGAAAAGCCTCTGACAACTAAGTCCAACTCCTAGCCTGCCTGTGTGGTTTAGTCTCTAAGCCCGGCGGAACTGCTTTTACTAATAGGAGAAGGGGCGAGGGCGGATCTCTGGTGCCTTAAAACCAGATGCTTCGGGTAGATGGTGGCTCGTCAACCTGGGAAGGTAGCCCATCTAGGGGAAGGTAAACCCTGATTTCAAACCTCTGCTGCCTTGCGGCACACCCGGTCACGGGAAAGGCTTCGGGAGTCAACCCTGAGGAAAAATCTGGAGTCGGAGCCCCTAAGGCAGTTCTCTGTTGTGCTCAACATCATTCTGGCAGCTCCTGCGACGGCGCTGGTGCCAAACTATAGCAGCCCTGCTGTTCCTTTGGATTCATCAGTGACGTGGAGAGGGGGGACATGCTGCATGGGTAACATCTTGTCCTCCATATCTTCCTGCCCAGGCTTGAATCCTACCAACGCCCAACGCTGGAAGGTAGAACACCGGTGCACATCGGCCTGTTCAGCCGCAGGCGGTGCTGTTCCAGCAGAGTAGACGTTTAGGATTCTCTTCCATGGTCATCATAGACCGATGGAGGCCGACGACGAAAATACGATAATATTTTCCGTTAGCTATGCTAACAAGCTAACAGTACTTTTACTATGACCAAACATTTCTCCTCGCCATAAAGAAATTAACAGGCCGTCTCTGCTGACAAATGTATATCGCTTGTATTGATATGTAACGGCCAAAGTGCGGATATTTTTTTAGGCACTCTTGTGCCTAATACTATTTTCGGTTAGCTATCTCTTGGTTGTCCATCAATCCGATGGTAACCATCCCTCATGTGTTAAGTCCTCTTCTTGTGTGAGCATGGAGATGGCTGTTTAGGCTGATCCTTGATCGGCAGACACGGCTGCAGTAGGGGCAAGGAAACTGCCCAGGTAATAATGCCTTTCTTCGTGCCCGTGCTTCAGCTAAATCAGCTCGCCTCTTCTCTTCAAAGTAGTCTTGCGCCTGGGTAGTGAGGGTGCGCCAGCCTGGCCTGTCCATAGCCCACAGCTCTAATTGTTTAGGGAGGATGCCAGTGTGTCTGATGTTGAGCTTCATGCAGTCTTTGAATCTTTTGCGTGGTCTGCCTTGGTTCCACTTCCCAGAGCAGAGTTCGCCGTACATGAGCTGCTTGGGCAGCCTGTGGCCATCCATCTGGATCACATGACCAACCCATCGGAGCTGGGCTTTCAGAATCATGGCTTCGATGCTGGTCATCTCAGCTCTGTCCAGGACCTCAAGGTTTGTAACTCGGTCTTGCCAGTGAATGTTCATGATCATCCGTAGACTTCTCATGTGGAACTTCTCCACTTGTTTTTTATGTGAGCAGTTCAGAATAAAAAGTCGGAGCTGGCAGGAGAAAGCTGAAACTTTTACCTCCTCTCTTTTGGTCCACAGGTTACACAGTGTTCCCTAGCCTGTGTAACCCTTGCTGCCGGTCCAGATTTCCCATAGGTCTGGCGCCGGTAACAACTGGGGGCTCGTCAGGGATGAATAGTGTCGTTGCCTGGTGAAGTGCATGCTCAGAATGTGAACCTGTGTCCAGAGGTCAGGGACGGCTGCAGATCCGTGCATCATCCAGGGAGCAGAGGTCACCTGTGTAATGCCAACATGGCCACAACCACCGAGCGACGAGCGTTGGTATTCAAGATCCAGAAGAGACTTCATAGTTTGAGTACACGTCAGTTACAGGCAGTTGCAAGTTCAATTGATGACGGCAGTGAAGCTCGCAACCTTGATGACCTGAGTGAACCAGACCTGTATGACCTGATTTTCGACTACGTAAGAAGTGAGAAGCTGCTTGCCCTAGAAGATGGAGGCATGAGCCAACTTCTTCTCCTCGATGACCTGGTGAGTGACCTGCTAGCCCCCACCACCAGGACCGTTGCAGCTGTTGACCAACCCACTAATCAACCCCTTGCCCTTCTTGACCCCTCAGACAAACATTTCATTTCCCCTTCCACCCACTTGCCCACACATTCACCACACTTGGACAGAGACAATCATACACCCCCATCCTCACTTAAGGGTCAAGATGCAGACATCAACCCCCCTACAGAGAACAAAGACATTTGCACACCATCACCATCTGTGTGAAGAGACCATCTTATGCCAACTGCAAACCCTGCTGCTCCAGCGTTCACCTTCCCAACCACAAAAGGTGCAGGTGAAGCTCCACTGGGAAGGGTGAGTCTCTCTCTCAGTTTGGGAGGCCAGTCTTTGAGGTTTAATGATGTTGAAGCTCTACTCCCACGCAGAGAATTTAAATTACATGGTGGACAAATCTCTGATATTGGTGCTGACATGTCATATAACAGTCTTTGTAAACAAATTAATGAAGGTTTATAAGAAGGTTTTACAGAGTCTGAAGTTATTCACACTGTGGGCCTCAGGCCTCAGGTTATTTCACACCTTAGACAGAGACAATGAATACACATGGAAGAACAGTGGGAGTGGGGGTTGAATGAAGTGTGGTCTAGATGTCCTGCTGTTATTAGGAAGTGCCTTGAATCTTGTGAAGTGTAACTTGATGTATAGAGTCAGTCTGTTCTGTGCTCGTGATGTGACGAGTCATTCTGTTCAGTGCTCGTGAGATGTGAGTGTGCAATAAATCATTTGAAATGCATCTGCCTGTGATTTCACACACTCCACACTGGTGACCCAAGACGTATTATGGAACACGAGGCAAGATCCCCGGAGCCGGCCCGGTCAGGAAGCTACAGCGAGGCAGCAGCCATCCCACAGACAGCCCGGACTGGAACCTCCAGCCACGTGTGTGCGGTTGCAGTCAAGCTACCGGATTTCTCGCAGCACAACCCGCGCTCTTGGTTCCACCTCACCAAGGCCCAGTTCGCCCTCCGGGGAGTAACGGCAGATGACACCAGATTCTACCATGTGGTCGCAGCGCTCGACGCCCGCACAGCTCAACAGGTAGCGAGACTGCTCAATCAGCCACCAGCCAGCAACAGATACGAGGCACTCAAGGCTGCGCTCATCCAGTGCTACACGCTCTCGGACTGTGAGAGAGCGGAGAGGCTCCTGACGCGGACCGAGCTAGGAGATGGTTCGGCCGTAGACCTGATGGAGAAGATGCTGGCGTTAAGGGGCACGGACGACGAGCACTTTCTGTTTGCCCACCTCTTCCTCCAGAACCTTCTGACAGTAGCAAGAGCGGTTCTGGCCAATTCGCCGGGCGAGACTACCGTGCACTAGCCCAGGAGGCAGACCGGATCATCATCACCACCAAGGCGATCACAGTCAAAGCGACAGCGACGGAGCCCAGCGAGACGACCAGAGGAGGCGAGGAGCCACCGACGGTAGCAGCAGCGGGGGCCAAGGAGCGCCAGAGAGACACGCTGTGTTCCTACCACCGCCGCTTTGGAGAGAACGCACGCAGATGTGCGCCACCGTGCCAATTCAAGTGCTCGGGAAAACGCCAAGGCCGGGGGTTGGTAGCAGCAGCGACCCTCGGTGAAGAGAACAAGCTGCTCTACCTAACAGATGCACGCTCGGGGAGGCGTTTGCTCGTGGACACTGGAGCCCAGAAGAGCTTCATCCGGCCGACCTACGCTGACCGGCTGGCAGGATCTAGCGGACCCGGGATGTTGGCAGCAAACGGCTCGGATATTAAGACCTTTAGTGAGAGGACTCTGCTCTTATCTCTACACGGCCGTACATATGAGTGGACTTTTGTCATAGCAGCACTGAATTACCATATACTGGGGGCTGATTTTCTGTGTGCACATGGTTTACTGGTTGATGTTGCTAACAGGCGCCTGGTTAATGCACTGTCTTTTGACTGTCTCCCCTGTATAGCTCGAGTGACCCAGCCAACAGCACAAGCCAACGTCACAGCTACAGGCGGTAAGTTCCACACACAGCTCACTCAGTTCCCAGCACTCACGGTCCCGACATTTTCCGCGGCCATCGCTAAACACGGGGTGGAGCACTTTATCACCACCACCGGGCCCCCCGTTTTTGCAAGACCTCGGCGCTTGGACGCAGCTAAACTGGCCATAGCGCGCAAGGAGTTCGCCAACCTGGAAAGGCTGGGCATCATCAGGCGCTCGAACAGCCCATGGGCATCCCCGCTACACATGGTCCCTAAGGCTGAGGGATCGTGGCGACCGTGCGGGGATTTCCGCAGATTGAACAACGCCATGGCGCACGACTGCTACCCGATTCCCCACATACAGGATTTTTCCATTCACCTCACCGGGGCACGCATTTTTTCCAAAATAGACCTGGTCCGCGGTTACCACCAAGTCCCAGTGCGCGCTGAGGACGTACCCAAAACAGCGGTAATAACTCCGTTTGGTCTATTCGAGTTCCTGCGCATGCCATTCGGGTTGAAAGGAGCGGCACAGACGTTCCAGCACATGATGGATGCAGTGCTGCGTGATCTCCCATTCGTGTTCGTCTACCCGGACGATATCCTGGTAGCCAACGCGTCCGAAGACGAACCCGAAACCCACTTCACGACGGTTTTCTGGAGGTTGGAGGAGCACGGGTTAATAATCAACCCGGCGAAATGCCAGTTCGGCATAACAGAGATTGATTTTTTGGGGCACCGCGTCTCTCCAGAAGGAGCGATCCCGCTGCCCGACAAAGTGCGCGCCATGGCGGATTTTCCCCGGCCTCAGACGGTCAGGGAATTTTTGGGAATGGTGAACTTTTATAACCGTTTCCTTCCCCGCGCGGCGCAGCTCATGCAACCATTGTACGCCGCGCTCAAGAAACAGAAACCCGCGGATAGGGTCGAATGGACCCCGGAGAGAGAGCGGGCGTTCTCGGAAGTTAAAGCAGCTCTGGCAAATGCCGCACTGCTGGCACATCCAGACCCGACGGCCCGCATAGCGCTCACCACTGTAGCATCATCTCACTTTGGCTCAGCAACAATTATTTTTCTGCTTAAAGACATTTTGTTTCATCCAGGAATAACACAAAGAAATGGATTTTCTTCCTCCAGGCCACAGCTGAAATCCCCTTTGTTTTGTTAAAACCAGCCTAAGGAATTTCCCCAATGTCCGGCTTCACTTTTATTGCCCCCATAAAACCTACACAGACCCACAACTCAGCTAATTTCCTTAAACTGTGGACATGCTGGATTTAACTAGTGAACTTTAAAGTACATTATTACAAACTTAATTCTAAACCTTCATTCTTTTCAGAACTATGAAAATGCAGTTGGACTCTGATGTTTTTTTTGATGTGGAAAATCAATAATATGTGTGAAATGCATTAATCTGTGATTTTATATATATGAATGTTAATGTTTAAATGAATGTTTACTCCTGCATGTTGATTTAGAAGCACTGCTTATAAGATACACTAAGGTTAGTTTAGTTATACATAAGTGTGTAACAGTACATTCCAATGTATTTAAAACTGTGTATTCCTGTGGACTGATATCACGTGTCACCAGTCTTCATAGAACCCCAGCTTCTTCATCTTATTGGTCTCTCACAGACAAGGCCTGTTATTGGACTAAAGGTTCATCGAGCCCGCCCACGAAGGACTCTCATTGGCTGAGATTCCGGTCAGGCCGGAAGCCCGCGAAACTCAACAGAGCTTATATAAAGGAGAGGGACCCCTGCTTCACCCTCTTTTGCTCCGGACCCTCTTTTGCTTCACTCTTTTGCTCCGGACACTCTTTTGCAGATCCTCTGTCTGGCCCGCTTTTCTCTGATCTTCTCCATTGTCTACACACAGCAAGGAAGAACAAAGGACCGTCTGACCACGTGTCGCTTTTCTGAACACAGAGCAGATAACTCGTAATTTGTTGATGTCACTTTGTATTTTCTTTTCCTCTTAAATACCTAGGAATTCCTATTTCTTTGAGCTCAATTCTTAATCGGAGTTAAACTCCAATTTTTATTCATCACTTTTTCTTTGTTAAACTTTCTGTAAAACCACCGTTTGTTTAATTTTAATGTAAACTTTAATCTTGACTTTATTTTATAATATTTTTCTTGACCAAGCACCCACCAGAAGCTACTATTTTTATCTAAAGTCCGAAGCCTTTTTAATTTGAGATACGATTAGATATTGTTTAATTATTATCGAAGACCTCTTGAGAAGACGCAGCTCCCACATCGCGCTGAAGAAACGTCACCATCTGGCTCCAAGCCCAGTTACAACTCTGGGTCATACAGCCCAGAAACCAGCCCCCTTCGACCGCTTGAATCTAAAGGTCGAACTGTGGACCCTGAAATATCTGCGGGCAGATATTTCCCCTAACATCCACGAAATCTTGGGCTGAGGACGACGACCGAACCATCATCACCGAGAATCACGTGAGCTGCAAAAACTTTAATTCCTCTGCTGAATTAAAATTTTGAGGTTCGGTAATAATTTGTATATCTAATCAGATGCAAATTAAGAAGCCCTTAACATAACTCTTCTTTTCATTAAAATTCCGTTTTTATTTTCTTAAGATTAATTTAGGACTTCTTCATATAATTAGTAAACTTTCTCCATAAATTTGCGTTTTTTTTTAATAATCTGTTAACTCAAACTGATAGAAATTCATTTCTCAGTTTAACCCTGGTTCTGAAAATATTGACATTGTTAATCTATCATTTACAAGATTGATTTTATGATTAAGGAAATTACTGCAATGTCTGTTAATCATTTCGTTTAATAAATATTTAAAAATGAGAGAAGTTGTTGGGAATTTATTTCATTCTGGGTCTGTTTCAAGCCCAGGTATCGAATTCACGGAAAATTTTTGAGACTGATTATTGATTAATTTATTGAATGATCAAACAGGTATAAAGTGAAATTAAAGATCAAATTGCTTCTTAAAGATAGAAGCTGGTGCCCCTTACGAGTGTTATTAAGTTTTCTGATGTATATGAAATGAGATTTGATCTCAGATTCCAATACATCAATATAAATTAAATAATTCATACCTGATCATATTTATTATTTATTAATAAATTCCATTTCCCTTACACCACCGACGCTTCAGACGTGGCCATAGGGGCTGTCGTGGAGCAGCGCGTCGCCGGGGCTTGGCAGCCGCTCGCCTTTTTCAGCAGAACTTTGCGCGACAGCGAATGTAAATACAGCGCGTTTGACAGAGAGTTGCTGGCTCTCCACCTGGCCATTCGCCACTTCCAGTTCTGGCTGGAAGGGCGCAGCTTCACCGCGTTCGTAGACCACAAGCCGCTAACATTCGCGATGGCCAAGGTTTCAGAACCGTGGTCGGGCCGGCAGCAGAGACAGCTAGCCGCGATTTCAGAGTTTACTACCGATATTCAGCATGTGTTGGGTAAACTGAATGTAGTGGCGGACTGCCTCTCGCGCGCCGTGGTGGCCCCAGTCTGCGTGGGCATAGATTACACGGCCATGGCCGTGGAGCAGATTAGTGATGCAGACGTGTGCGCACTCCAGTCTGGACCAACAGGGTTAAGGCTGGAGAGCAGGGTGCTGCAAGACGGCATGCCCCCCCTAATCTGCGATGTCTCCACGGGTCGCCCGCGTCCCGTGGTCCCGGCCGCGTAGCGCCGCCGTGTGTTTGAGTCGGTTCACACTCTGGCGCACCCAGGAGTGCGTGCGTCCATCAAAATGGTGGGAGAGAAGTTTGTGTGGCCGAGCCTACGCAAACAAGTGAAAGAGTGGGCTGCAGCCTGCGTGGTGTGCCAACGAGCCAAGGTACACAGACACACGAAGGCTCCCTTGGAGCCGTTTCGTATTCCGGCTAAGAGGTTCGACCATGTTCACGTGGACCTCGTGGGCCCCCTCCCGCCATCACAGGGGTGCACGCACCTCCTGACAATGGTGGACCGCACTACGCGCTGGCCAGAAGTGGTTCCGCTGGCGGCAACCACGTCCGCAGACGTGGCACGATCTTTTTTAACAGCATGGGTGGCACGTTTTGGAGTCCAGTCGGGGCCCTCAATTTGTTTACGAACTCTGGTCCACGATGGCCCGCAGCCTGGGTGTTACAATTCACCGCACAACCGCATACAACCCACAGGCCAATGGGTTATACGAGCGTTTTCATAGATCACTGAAAGCAGCACTCAGGGCTTCATTGACGGATGCAAATTGGGTAGACAAGTTACCGTGGGTTTTATTGCGGTTGCGCTCCACGCCAAAAGAGGATCTGGAAGCTTCCCCGGCAGAGCTCGTTTTTGCGCAGCCACTACGGCTGCCCGGGGAATTTCTGCCAGATAATCCCATGCCCGGCAGCTCCCCTTCTCAGCTTTTGCAGCGTAGCGCAAACACAGGCACGCTGCCGGGATCTGCCCACCATAGTTTTCCGCGTGTTTTTGTGCCTAAAACTTTGAAGAACGCAGAGTTCGTATTTGTCAGACACGACACCCACCGCCCTCCATTGCGCCCACCCTATGATGGACCGTTCAGAGTGCTGGAAACAGGGGATAAGCATTTTTTGCTAGACTTGGGGGGTAGGAGGGAAAAAAATTGGCATAGACAGACTCAAACCCGCTTTCGTTGTGGCGGACGAGCAAGTGCTGTTGGCTAGGGCCCCTCGGCGTGGAAGACCCCCATGGAGAGCTCCCCAGGGAAACGATTCATCAGAGCAGCCACACGGGCAGAGTGAACCCCCCCCTCCCCTCTCCACGGCTCACCCGCAGTCAGACACACTTCCAGCAGCCTCCCACCGGCACAGCAGCGCCACGGAGGTGGCAAAACCCAGTTGCAGCAGATATGGGAGGAAGCTGAAGCCGAAACAGCTTGTGGACTGATGTGCTATTGTTCTATCTAAGTTGCTGGGGGGGGGCAGTGTGGGCCTCAGGCCTCAGGTTATTTCACACCTTAGACAGAGACAATGAATACACATGGGAGAACAGTGGGAGTGGGGGTTGAATGAAGTGTGGTCTAGATGTCCTGCTGTTATTAGGAAATGCCTTGAATCTTGTGAAGTGTAACTTGATGTAGAGGGTCAGTCTGTTCTGTGCTCGTGATGTGACGAGTCATTCTGTTCAGTGCTCGTGAGATGTGAGTGTGCAATAAATCATTTGAAATGCATCTGCCTGTGATTTCACACACTCCACAACACTGTGATTGAGATTATAAAGCCTGGCACATTTAAGGAAATGGTGTCTAACAAAGCTGACTTAACTGTTGATGAGTTGAAGTCGTTTCTCCAAGTACACATCAGGGACAAAAGTAGTTCTGAGCTTTTTCAAGAGCTAAGTAATACCAAACAAGACAAAGAGAGTCCACAGCAATTTTTGTACAGACTCATGGCATTGAAACAGCATGTTTTGTTTGAGTCGCAACAACCTGGTGCAGAGTTTAGTTATGACCAAAAGCTTGTCCAAGGTACATTTTTGCATATGCTTTATCAAGGGTTAAACGAGAAAAGCAACCATGTTTGACATGACCTCAAACCCTTTCTCACTGACTTGCAGGTTAGTGATGACTTTCTTTTAGATCAAATCACAAAGTCTACTAGTGAGGAAGCAGAAAGACTAAAACGCCTTGGTACTGTAAGTAAATCTCGACAAGTGACTGCAAATACCGCTCAACTTGACAGTAGAGACTCAGCCAAACAAACTAAAGTTGACACTGAGCTACAGGCTAACCGTGCTACTATCAAAGAACTGACTGCACAAGTGTCTTCACTGACCAAACACCTAGCCCAGATGGTGAAACCTACTGACAGTGCCACACCAGCAGAACCCTGTCCCCCAGCAACTAACTCTCAGCCATTAACAACTGAGACTAGGAGTAAATGCAATGACTGTGTAAATCAGCACTCAAGCTGGGCACCCTTCAATAGGTTGTCTGCAAAAGAACAGTGTCAGGAAACGGGGTGAGGTCATTGGAGAGGGGCAGCCAGTGACAGTGACAGCCACAGAACCCCTAGCACATGTCAACCATTCAAAAACCAGCAATGTAAAAGTTAATGTTGAGAAGTCACCACCCCCAATAAAGTGTTTAGCACAGCTGATAGACAAGCAATGTATGGTTTCTTGTGACATCAATGGTGTCCCTATTTCAGTATTGCCCGATTCAGGTGCTCAGGTAACCATGGTGGGGAGGACATAGATGGAAACAGCACTTCCTAGTGTTCCAATCAGGCCACTTGAATCCCTTCTATCTGATCATCCTTTAGAGATATCAGCTGCGAATGGCACAGACGTTCCTTTTGATGGGTGGGCAGATGTTGACCTCCAGATTGGTAGTGATAAGTATGGGCATGTCACTATACAAGTACCAATACTGATTACCCAGAACTGTCTAAATTGTCTGCTATTAGGCAGCAATGTTATACTAGCTGAGATAATCAAAACATGCAAACAACAGGGTAGTGGGGCTGATATTTTAGCTTTGCTTAAAGAAACTTTGAGTGTCAGTGACAGCACAGTAGACGCTTTGGTTTCTATCCTTCAGATGTTAACTCCCGAGGAGGGTTCCCCTGAGTACAGTGTGGAAACTGGGAAGAAGGGTGTGATTGTCAAAGCAGGGCAGATTTGTGAAATAAGATGCAGAATATGGAGATGTCCAAGGGGTGGGACACTGCTATTCCAACCTCACCTAGAAAACAACTGCCCAGAAGGGTTAGAACTGTTTCCTGCTTTAATAGATGTTTCTAGTGGGTCCTTCAAAACAGTTAAGATCCCTATACAGAATTCCACTAAACACAATGTCTACCTTAGCAAGAGAACTGCTTTAGGCAGCTTGGAGGAAGTTATGGGTGTGAAATCAGTTAACTGTCACCCTAACCCCAGTTCTTGTGTAAATGTGTCATCAGCCCAGTTAAGTGCAAATAGTCAGACTGAAACAAACAACACAGATACAATAACAAACATACCCAAACAGAAATGGCACCCACCTGCTGATGTGTCACATCTGGGGGAAGATGAATAAGAAATAGTTAGAGACATATTGTATGAACAGTCAGATGTGCTTTCTAAAGATGATTCAGACATTGGATGCATCCCAAGTTTACAATTGAGAATCCATCTGAAGGATGACACACCAGTCCAAACATCTTACAACTCCATTCCTAAACCCTTGTATCAAGAGGTAAAGGAATATGTCCAGAACCTGCTATACCAAGGTTGGATCAGAAAGTCCACCTTACCCTACTCGTCGCCAGTGGTCTGTGTCCGAAAATCCTCCAAAAGCTTACGTCTTTGCATTGACTTTCGTGGCTTGAATCGAAAAACCATTCCTGACTGCCACCCTCTTCCACAGCATCCAAGACCTGCTGAACAATTTGGGAAGCTACTCGTGGTTCTCAATACTCAACCAAGGTAATGCTTATCATCAGGGGTTTGTTGATGGAAGCTCCAGACACGTGACTGCTTTTAGCATGCCTTGGGGTCTTTATGAGTGGATCCGCCTCCCATTTGGCCTTACCAATGCCCCAGCAGCATTTCAAAGATGCATGGAGGGGGTCCTTGGCGATCTAAAGGACAAGTGTTGCGCTCCACACTTGGATGATGTACTTTGTTTTTCCAAGATGTTTAATGACCACGTTGATGACTTGAGGTGGGTGCTGGGTCACCTTTGGGAGCATGGTATAAAACTACACCCAAAAAAATGTGAACTCTTTAAGAGACAAGTCAGGTATGTAGGACGTCTAGTGAGCAATGAAGGTGTTAAGATTGATCCTAAAGACCTTGAGGCTGTTCAGCAGTTGAAGGACAGAGAACCAAAGAATGTGGGTGAAGTTAGGTCCCTCTTGGGCAGGGGTGTCAAACTCATTCCATGGAGGGCCAAGACCCTGCAGGTTTTACTTCCACCCAGTCTCTTCAGCAGGTGTTTTCACTGATCAGCAATCAGTGGGAGGAAATTCAGAGAAAACACCTGTTGAAGCCACTGGGTGGAGGTAAAACCTGCAGGGTCTTGGCCCTCCATGGAATGAGTTTGACACCTGTGCTCTTGGGGTTCCTTAGCTATTACAGAACCTTCATACAAGATTTTTCAAAGATAGCCAGGCCACTGTTTAAGCTCATAGAAAGCCCCTGCATGCCTAGCTTGAGTGTAACCCCATCTAAAGCTAATAAGCCTAAGCCCAAGAGTATTAAAAATGGCCAGCTTTCATCTAAAACACCAGTCCAGCGGACACCAGAACACAGTGCAGTGGTGTCATGTCTCGTTGATATGCTCATTAGTCCCCCTATCCCTAGCCTATCCAGATTTCGAGTTGCCCTTTGTCCTCCATACCGATGTATCAAATGAAGGTCTGGGGGCAGTACTCTATTGACAACAGGGAAGCAAACTCCATGTCATTGCGCATGGTTCCAGGGCACTCATGCCCGCTGAGAAAAATTACCATCTCCATTCAGGCAAACTGGAGTTCCTGGCCTTAAAATGGGCCATTTGTGAGAAATTTAGAGATTATCTGTATTACGCCCCCACCTTTATGGTATACATGGATAATAACCCCCTTACATATGTTTTGAGCACTGCCAAGTTGAATGCAGTGGGCCATTGCTGGATAGGTGGGTTAACCGATTTCCATTTCACCATTAAGTATCGGCCCGGTAAATCCAACACTGATGCTGACACCCTGTCACAATATCCGGTACCAACTCCATGACCACCTGAAAGAGTATACAGAGACTGTGGGCCCAGAGGTAGTCTCTGCAATATGTCAGGGAGACAAAGCCATGTCTGATGATGATGTTCCATGGATGGCCGCATTACAGCTGCACTCTGATGCAGATGATGTATCATCGGAAGGAATTCCAGTTATCACCCCAGAAAACATCAGAGTTTCCCAAAGGGAAGATACATCCATTTGTGAGGTGATAAACCTAAAGAAAAGAGGCTGGAATCCAAATGACAAGGACATGAGACAAATGAAACGAGAGACAGGTAGACTAATACTGTACATGAATGGAACAGATTTGTACTGGACAAGGGGATACTGTACAGACAGACGGGACATGGAAACAGTTAGTTCTCCCAACTAAACTAAAACCGACTGTACTGACACCTACATGACAACATGGGACATATTGGTGCAGACAAAGTCATCCACTTGGTGAGAGAAAGGGTTTTTTTGGCCTTTCATGCAGCATGAGGTTGAAGATTATGTGATACGTCAGTGCCAGTGTGTTAAACAAAAGCAGCCGCACATTCCAGAGAGAGCACCAATGGATTCAATAACAACTAGTGTCCCCTTTGAGCTTGTCTCTGTTTACTACTTCCATCTGGAACCCAGTAAAGGTGGTTATGAATATACTTTGGTCCTGGTAGATCATTTTGCCCATTTCACCCAGGCCTATCCTACTAAGAATAAGTTGGGTAGAACAGCAGCAGAAAAGATTTTCTACGACTTTATTCCACGCTTCAGGTTTCCTGAAAAATTACATCATGACCAAGATCGAGAGTTCAAGAATCATCTTTTCCATAGACTCCAACAGTTGGCAGGCATTGCCCACTCTCGGACTATTCTCTGTCACCCACAGGCAAATCCTGTTGAATGCCTAAATCGAACACTCTTGCAAATGCTTTGGACTTTGCATGAGGAGAAAAAGTCAGAATGGAAGGACCATCTACCCCACATCATCCATGCATATAACTACTCGAGACATGAAGCAACTGGCAACTCACCTTTTTTCTCCTTTATGGAAGAGATCCATGCTTGCCTGTTGATTTGCTCTTTGACCTAAAACCTGAGCAAGAGCTCCATTCCAGACAAGAGTATGCACAGAAATGGGCTTCTCGCATGCAGGAAGCATATAAGATTGCCTCAGAAAACAGTGCTAAGAGATCAGCTAAAGGGAAAAAGTACTATGATCGGTGTATCAAAGGCATTGCACTGCAGCCTGGCGATCAGGTACTCATCAGAAACCTGTCAGACAGGGGTGGTCCAGGCAAACTTCGTAGTTACTGGGAGAAGAGAGTTCACTGTGTGATTGAAAAGGATGGAGATGGTCCTGTATATAGAGTTCAGGCTGAAACTGGAGCTAGGACTCTCCATGTCCTGCATCGTAACCTTCTTCCACCTGTTAACAATTTGCCTTTGGAACAAGAACAGCAGGATCAACATGCAAACAAAAAGAGGCAAAGACAAAAAAAAACAACAACAGGAGATGACAACCAAATGACAGTGAAACAGTGGAAGAAGAGTCAGAGCACTCTGAGGAAGAGCGGGAGTACACTTACTATCTCAGAATGATACCTGTATATGACAGGAAAGTCAGACCCCCAGTGTCTCAACGTGAACCACAACACAGACTCAGTGCTGTAGCTCCAGAGTTCCACCCAACGAGGCAAGTCACTAAGGAAACTCAAGTACACCAGACACATGAGCCTGACCCATTGCCAGTGCCAGATTCAATACCAGTTGTAGAACCCTCGACTGAGGAATTACAGGAAGAAATGACTGGAACTGATACTGTGGAGGATACAGGTTCTGATCAGGGAGACAATCGTGAGCTTGACAGAGGGTCGGGTGAGGTCCCTCCAGTGAGGTCAACCAGAACAATGAAACCTCGAGAAATGCTCACGTATAATCACCTGGGACAGCCTTCATACCAGCTCTGGAGGCCAGGAGCAAACATGATGTTCACCTGCATTCCTTACCCCATGCCACCATACTCTGGTGTCCCTGAACCTTATTACTACCCCACACCAGTATGGACATGCTAGAGTTATGACAGTAGACATAATGACTGACAAGATCCTTATTTTCATAAGTGAAAATGACTGTATACTTTCTAGATTCCTGACATATACAATTATTGTGGTAGTTCAAGATGTCCGGAGACATCTCTTAAAGCAGGGAAGAGTGCAGTTGGTTGGAAATGCCACATCTATAGTTTTTGAATTGAACAGACACCCCCTATTTTTTGTTAATTGAACTACTCTTAAATTTGTGTTGACGTACTTTTGTTATTACTTCAAGGTAATTACACTTTTCCACCACTAGATGGTGTTTTGGTGTTAGTGTGGTTCCACTAGGGAGAGCCCCGCTCACGCACAGTTCAGAATAAAAAGTCAGAGCTGGCAGGAGAAAGCTGAAACTTTGGTCTCCTCTCTTTTGGTCCACAGGTACTGAAAAAAAAACTTTCTTTTTCATCTTTAACACGGTTCAGTATTGAGCATGAGTGCTGTGTGGCTGTTTTGTGATGTTTTAAGATATTTTTCAGCCATGTGTAAAGGTTAATTTGCCATGTTTGGAGGTTAATAAGTCGGCTCAGTGCCAAGTGTGCTGACCGCGCAATACCGTGTTCACTAGAAACTACATTTCTTTGAGTGTGTGTTCTGTGTGCTGGTAGTCAATGTTCTGTAAAACATGTATGTTTGAAATGTTAAGAGTTTAAGTAAACTGCTAGTGGTAAATAGGCTTGGAAAAGACAGAGTCTTGAAACAGCTCTTTACTTCCGGTTATTATTAATGTGGAGAGTTTGCACCATTTGGTGAGGTCCCACTAAGGTGTGTGCGCGTGTGTGTGGTTCGAGGTGCCCGGATTAAGTATGAGATTATATGATGTTAATCATTTTCTTTTGATCTTTGGGTTAGGTTTAACACATTGTTTTGTACTTTTTATGCATTATTTTTGTTGTGGAAGAATTTTGAGTGTAATTTAATTTATTTTATCTATATCAGTTGATGTTTTATTTTGGAGACAATGTTATCTTAATTTTATCATTTTTTTGGTATTATTTATGATGTTGTGAATGTGAAGTGTATGTAAACTGCACTCCTAACTGGAAAGCCTCATTTGTATATTGTTGTTTTTTTATGTGTGCAGTTCAGAATAAAAAGTCAGAGCTGGCAGGAGAAAGCTGAAACTTTTTTCTCCTCTCTTTTGGTCCATGGGTTACACTGTGTTCCCTAGCCTGTGTAACCCTTGCTGCCAGTCCAGATTTCCCCTAGGTCTGGTGTCGGTAACACACTATGAAGCACAAAATATGACAACGGCAACCCCAGACTGTCGAGCAACTGAAGTCATACATCAAGCAAGAATGGGAAAGAATTCTACCTACAAAGCTTAAACAATTAGTGTCCTCAGTTCCTAAACGCTTACTGAGTATTGTTAAAAGGAAAGGTGATGTAACGCAGTGGTAAACATGCCCCTGTTCCAGCCTTTTTGGAATGTTTTGCAGGCATCAAATCAAAATGAGTGAATATTTGCAAAAAAACCCCAACCTATAAAGTTTATCAGTTTAAATTAAATATACTGTCTTTGTAGTGTATTCAATTGAAAATAGGTTGAAAAGGCTTTTTAAATCATTGTATTTTGGTTTATTTACATTTTACACAATATCCTAACTTCACCAGAATTGGGGTTGTACATAAAACTGTAACTGAAAACCTGAAGGCAACTAACCAAACTTCACTCTTTGTTTTATTACTGTTTTGTGTGTAAGATACTGTATACTGGGGGTTTCTTTATTTTAACATCTTGCACTCCGGGATAGCGCGGGCGGTCACGTCTCTGCGTCCTAGGGCGCACGAGGGCGCCCTAGGATGCACACTGTGAGTCCTAGGGCACACTGAAAAAAAAAAGCTGCAGACACAGCCACAAACAGAAAGCCGAAGGAGTGCTTTGATTGGTTTAGATTTGATTGACCTCTCATTCGACTAATAAGAGCCTTGAATTGGGTTTCTGAAACCTTGAAGAACCAATGACTGAAAACCTAGCAAGAAGGACCCGCCTACCAATGGCTGCGAATACAGCAAGCCAATTGAAGTTCCACGATTGAAAGCGTGCGTCCCGTGCATAAAATCTGTTTTGTGTAAGCCGCTGGGTGACACACACACGTTCGCCAGTCTTTTTTCTTACTACTGTTCTTATTTGTTTTGAAAAATCGTTCGCCAAAACTGCAATCATGGAAGTGCAAAACCGCAATAATCGAATCACGGTTTGACCGGGTCGCGTGACCAGAACCACGAGTCCGTAACAAGCGGACCAGCGTCATGGTCGTCTGACAATGAGGAAGAGAAGTTCGCCAGTGACACTGCTGTTGTGGACAGGTAAGTGTTATAAGCTAAATTATTCTTTATCCCTGAAAATTGTAATCAAAATGACTTTTGACCGATCGGTAAATTACAACTGTGCGTCATCCCAACATGACGGACCGGACCATGAACGCCCCCCCCCCCCGCTACTCTTCTGTAGTGGATTGCAGATATTATTGCAGATATTTTAGTACAACTGTGCGTAGTAGACCGCGGCACACCGTCCCCGCGGCCCATCATGTAGCGATGGGCGATGTCCGTCCTCTGTAGCGGGGGGGGGGGAGTTGTTATCTTCTACATTACAGATATTTTAGTATCATTTTTAGTGCACTGTAGGTTATTTTTTCTTGTAAAAAAAAAAAGCCACACATTTTTTTACGTGGCCCGCTTCTTTGTGTGTGGGGGCTTGTTTGTTCATTCATTCATTCATTCATGAATAAACAACCCCCCCCCCACACACACACACAGCCCTGAGTGTCACCTTTTATTTGAGCCCAAGATCAAGCTTCTATATTGAATCATTCAAAAGTTACAGACATTTTTCCAAACTGTGCCATTTGGCACAATTTGGCACAGTTCAAAAACGCCTGGGAACAACCTAAGGAAAAAGCTGTGTAATATATTTATTTTTTGTGGTATTGTTACAAAATTTTGACCTCAGCTGGATAACACTTGGTTCTACATTTCTGTTGCATTTTCCAGCCCGGATCTGACAGCTGTGTGTTATTTGCAAGCATTTGTATCCAAAAAAACACCCAGGCGAAATTTATTTTCTTCAAGTTCAGTATGTTTAGATGACTGTTACTCAGTGGCAGGAGCACTTAGAGAGATTATGACTATTTTGCCAAAAAATTCAAAGTGTTTTCTTTTAAATGAGACCAACCCCATGAAGATGCGGCAAAGGATTTAAGAACAACTTTTGATTTACTTTGGGTACGTTATTTTTAGGCGTTTTTAGGGAAATTGACCAGAGTGCAAGGGGTTAACCTTATCATTTGTTTTGTGATTATACCAAGTGACTGTTTTCTAACATTCTCCAATTAGTTTAATATTCTGCAATTAAAAATCTCTTTCTTTAGTCAATCTTTTCTATCTGAATCAGTAGCTACCCGTAGAATGTGTTTTTTTGTTTGTTTCTAGCTAACAAACATTGGGTTCTTTTCTAAACTCAACTTTTATATTAAAAAAAGGTAATCCAAAAGTCAATGTCAGATGTGTACTGTCTACTCAAATCTGAAAAGTGGAAAAAAGGCAACACCAAGTATTCTTGTATGGCGAACACATAACTACACCTCACCACAGCCAAGTATGAGTAAAGATTTCAAAATATATGGTCCATGTGCTTTATGTATAAAAATGTTTTACATATAATTGACATATTGCACGGCTCAGGAGACGCACACACACAGGCTTAGAGTAGTTCAAAGAGTTTATTAACAGCAGGGGTGAATGAGTGCGTGTCTGCGGGAAGTAAATGTGTTGGTGATGGTGTCTGCTCCAGGCACAGAGGCAGGTGACCGTACAGCCGAGCAACCCTATGGAGAGAGCACAGGGAGAGGGTGACGGGCATACACCAACACAGGAGGGATTTATGGCGAGAGAAGGACTTACTTGGTGGGTCAGGACAGCTGGCACAACAAGGGGGCGAAGCCCGGAAGACAGCCACCTGGAGAGCTCCGTACAGCAGCGAGGATTGGGCGATGGAGAGGAGATGTCCGCCGCTGGGGAATCCACCTGTGCACAGGGGAGAAGACTGAAGAAGAGAGGTAAGCGATCTTCTTACCAAAATGGTGACGCTGAAGAGAAGTATGCTCACAACGGTGAGGGACGAAGTCTGACGGCTTCAGGCCGAGCCTCCGGGCGAGACGGCCTTTATCCCTCGCTGCTGATGATTGTCAGGTGCGTGAGCAGGTGGCGCCGCTGATGAATGGCGCGGCGTGACAGTACTCCCCTCTCTAACAGCGCCTCCTGGCGATGGCTTATCCGGGTGCGCTCGGTGGAAGTCCGCGATGAGCGATGGGTCCAACACAAACGACGGGGGCACCCATTGTCGATGCTCGGGCCCATAGCCCTCCCAGTCCACCAGGTATTGCAACCCACGACCTCGGCGCCGGGAGTCCAGGATGGAGGAGACGGACCAGGCCGGATGGCCACCAATCATCCGGGGCGCGGGTTGCGCTGCAGGAGGAGGGCAAAGGGGGTCAGTGACTGCCAGTTTCACCTTCGACACATGGAAAGTGGGATGGATGCGGAGGGAGGGGGGAATAGCCACGCGCACAGCCACCGGGTTGATGATCCGGGTGATGGGAAAGGGACCCATGAATCGCTGTGCCAGCTTCCTCCTCTCGCCTTTTAATGTGACGTCCTGGGTAGACACATACACGAGTTGCCCAACTCTGTACGCCGGGGCAGGTCTTCTGTGCCGGTCCGCCACGGTCCTGTTGCGCTCCGCTGTGCGTAAAAGCGCATGACGCGCGGCAGCCCAGGTGGAGCAGAACTGCCTAAGATGTGCCCTAACAGAGGGGACAGTTACCTCGTTCTCCTGCGCTGGAAACAGCGGGGGGTCGTAACCCAGGGACGCCTTGAAGGGGGACATCCCCGTTGCAGAAGAGCGGGCAGTGTTGTGGGCATACTCCACCCAGGCGAGATGGTTGCTCCAGGACGTCGGCTTGGATCCAGTAACACAGCGGAGCGCAGCCTCCAGCTCCTGATTGGTCCTTTCACACTGCCCGTTAAACTGGGGGTGATGGCCGGAGGAGAGGCTCACCTTGGCTCCGATGGTGTTACAAAAAGATCTCCAAACCTCGGATGAAAATTGGGGGCCCCGGTCCGAGACCACGTCCACCGGAATCCCGTGCAGCCTGACCACGTGTTGGACGAGGAGGCCCGCCGTCTCCAGGGCAGTAGGGAGACCTCGCAGGGGGATGAAGTGCGCCGCCTTGGAGAAACGGTCCACGATGGTCAGGACGGTGTCAAAGGAGTTGGAAACGGGGAGTCCGGTGACGAAATCCAGTGCGATGTGCGACCAGGGCCTGCCGGGGACGGGCAGAGGCTGGAGCAGACCCGCTGGGGGGGCATTTCCCGACTTGCTGGTGGCACAGATTGGGCAAGCCCGGGCATAGCGGGCTGCATCCCTCCGCAGGCCTGGCCACCAAAAGGACCGTTGGAGGAGGCTGATCATCCGAGAGGTGCCGGGATGACAGGTGAGCCGGGAGGTGTGGAGCCAGTGGATGACCTCTCCTCGGACCGCAGATGGGACGAACAGTCTTCCCTCCGGTCCGCCGCCAGGATCAGGTTCCACCTCCTGCGCCTTCCGGATCTTGTCTTCAATGTCCCAAGAGATGGCACCGAGGACGCACGACCTGGGCAGGATAGTGTGGGGCATCTCCTCAGCCTCCACGGGGGTGAACTGCCCAGAGAGGGCGTCAGGCAGGCCGTTTTTGGAGCCCGGCCTGAAGGTGATTGAGAAGCGGAACCTGGCGAAGAACAAAGACCAGCGCGCCTGGCGGGCATTCAGGCGCTTGGCAGATCGTAAGTACTCTAAGTTCTTGTGGTCCGTCAGGACCACAAACGGCAGGTCCGCCCCCTCTAGCCAGTGGCGCCACTCCTGTAAGGCGAGTTTAATGGCCAGGAGCTCTCTGTCCCCCACATCGTAGTTTCTCTCCGCCGGGGACAGGCGCCGGGAGAAGAAGGCGCACGGTCGTTTGGCGCCATCGTCAGGTGACCGCTGGGATAACACTGCTCCCACTCCCGTGTCCGATGCGTCCACCTCCACAATGCACTGCAGTGCGGGGTCGACCTGGCGAAGGACCCGGGAGGAGGAGAACTCCGCCTTCAGCGCCCTAAAGGCAGCAGCGACCTCTTCAGTCCACCGGAACGGGACCTTCAGGGACGTGAGGCGGGTCAGCGGTCCGACGATCGAGCTGAAATTTGGGACAAAGCGGCGGTAAAAATTGGCGAAGCCAACAAACTGTTGCACCTGCTTCCGGGATGCGGGAGTAGGCCACTCCACCACCGCCTTCACCTTCTCTGGGTCTGGGAGCACCTGGTCTTGAGCGATGATGAACCCCAGGAAGGACGTGGTCCTAGCGTAGAATTCGCATTTCTCAGCCTTCACGTACAGACGATTCTCCAGCAGTCTTTGGAGGACCCGCCTCACATGGACCTGGTGCTCGTCCCTGGACCTGGAGAAGATAAGGATGTCATCCAGGTAGACGAACACAAAAAGGCCGATGAAATCCCGGAGGACGTCATTAATGAGGCGCTGAAAGACGGCAGGAGCGTTGGTCAGCCCGAACGGCATGACAAGATACTCAAAGTGGCCGTTCGGGGTACGGAAGGCTGTCTTCCATTCATCTCCCTCCCGGATCCGGACGAGGTGGTAAGCGCTGCGTAAATCCAGCTTGGTAAACCAGGTTGCCCCCTGGAGGGAGTGAAAGGCAGTGTCCATGAGGGGCAGGGTGTAACGGTCCCTCTCAGTGATGTCATTTAGCGCTCGGTAGTCTATGCAGGGGCGGAGGGATCCGTCCTTTTTCCCGACAAAGAAAAACCCTGCCCCCACGGGTGACGACGATGGGCGAATAATCCCAGCGCTCAGTGATTCCTTCAGGTATGTATTCATGGTCTCCTTCTCCGGCGCCGACAGGCTGTAGAGCCGACCAGAAGGCAGGGGGGCCCCCTGGCGGAGGTTAATGGCACAGTCATAGGGTCGATGCGGGGGAAGAGACATAGCTTTCGATTTACTAAATACCATACCCAGGTCGTGAAATTCTGGAGGCACCAGTGACAGGTCCGGAGGTGCTGTATCCGCCACAGGGGGAGCCGCGGACGGGGAGCAGGCAGCGGACTGAAGGCAGGTGCCCATACAGAAGGTACTCCATGCCGATACCCCAGCGGACCTCCAGTTCAGGACAGGGTTGTGGAGGCGTAGCCAGGGATACCCCAGGATGACGGGCGACAAAGAGTTGGGCAGGACGTAAAATACCATCTCCTCCCGGTGGTTCCCTGAGATGATGACTGGGACAGGCATGGTTTGGTGAGAAACTCTCCCAAGGGAGGCACGGGAGAGATGGACCAGGGAGATGGGGTGTTTTAATGCCTGACAGCGGATGCCCAATCGGGTTGCCAGGCCTTGTGAAATGAAGCTGCCCTCTGTGCCCGAATCCACCAGTGCGTGGGTGAGGTGCCCAGTGGGATTGTGGCAAAAACGGATGGGCAGCTTTAATTGAGTGAGGGGACTTTGCCGATTGACGTCCGCGAGGCCCCCTACAGTGACTCGCGGACCCCGCCGTTTGGCTTTTGTGGGCAAAGCTCTACCGTGTGTTGACTGTCTCCGCAATACATGCAGAGACCCAACTCACGGCGGCGCTGTCTCTCTGCCGAGGAGAGCTTTGCCCAGCCCGTCACCATCGGCTCCGACTCCTCGGGGCACGATGGTGGCGGCGTCGCCAGGGGGCGAGCTTGGGGCAGGCGTAGCGGGACTCCTCGAGGGCGAGAAGCAGACGGCTTCCGTCCTGAGGAGCGCTCGCGCAGTCTGTTGTCCAAGCTGATTGCCAATGAGGTTAGCTCCGCTAACGTTCTGGGGATATCCCGTCCAGCCAGTTCATCCCTCAGATCACTATTGAGGCTGCGGAGAAACAGGCCGCAGAGGGAGCGCTCCTCCCAGCCCAATTCCTCCGCCGCTACCCGGTATTCGATGGCATAATCCGCGGCCGACCGGTTTCCCTGCTGGAGAGCGAGAAGCCGATCGACCTGGACCGCCTCGGAACGAGAGTGATCAAACACCTCCAGGAAGCGCCTCACGAACTCGGCATAGGTGAGGGTGGCATAACTGGGTCTCGCCATAATAGCGTAGGCCCAAGTTAAAGCGCGCCCCTCCAGGAGGTTCCCTATGTAGCCGATTCGGCTGTGATCTGAGGGAAAGTCTCCGGGCACACGGTCAAACACGGACTCGCACTGCATCACAAACCCCCGCGCTCCGCCGAGCTTTCCGCTAAAGCGAGCGGGGGTCGGAATTGGTGTGAGTCGGGCCGGTGCCACTGGAGCTGGCTGGACGGCCACCGGAACAGCAGGAGCTGCGCCACCCTGAGGAGCCGGGGGGAACGGCTGCTGGGGGTCCAGGCGGTCCAATCGGCCAGTGATAATTACCAATTGATTCAGGATGACCTGCTGTTGATAAGCAATTTGATCCACTCTAGCCTCGAGAGTGGTAAGCCGGTGTGCGAGCCCGCCGTCCGCCGAGCCGCTCTGCTGAAGCCGTACTGACATATTGCACGGCTCAGGAGACGCACACACACAGGCTTAGAGTAGTTCAAAGAGTTTATTAACAGCAGGGGTGAATGAGTGCGTGTCTGCGGGAAGTAAATGTGTTGGTGATGGTGTCTGCTCCAGGCACAGAGGCAGGTGACCGTACAGCCGAGCAACCCTATGGAGAGAGCACAGGGAGAGGGTGACGGGCATACACCAACACAGGAGGGATTTATGGCGAGAGAAGGACTTACTTGGTGGGTCAGGACAGCTGGCACAACAAGGGGGCGAAGCCCGGAAGACAGCCACCTGGAGAGCTCCGTACAGCAGCGAGGATTGGGCGATGGAGAGGAGATGTCCGCCGCTGGGGAATCCACCTGTGCACAGGGAAGAAGACTGAAGAAGAGAGGTAAGCGATCTTCTTACCAAAATGGTGACGCTGAAGAGAAGTATGCTCACAACGGTGAGGGACGAAGTCTGACGGCTTCAGGCCGAGCCTCCGGGCGAGACGGCCTTTATCCCTCGCCGCTGATGATTGTCAGGTGCGTGAGCAGGTGGCGCCGCTGATGAATGGCGCGGCGTGACAATAATGTGGGGGACCCAGTCAGTACGTTCTCTACTCAGACTGAATGGCACAGCAGGAGGAGATGCATAATAGCTGAGAAACGGATATGCAAGGCAGTCTATGGTTTTCGCAGGAGAATATGCATTCTCCTCCAGTCTGCATAATAATGCGCCGACAGGCTGGGTGACAAAGGGAATTGTCATTGTGGATGTATGTGTGTTAATGCAAACAGTAACAAAGGGAATTGTCATGGTAAATGTATGCATGTTAATACAAACACCACAGGTCGCCGGGCGAGTTTTATGGTATAAAAAGACAGGTGCCCGTGACCTGTTTTCATGCTTCTGATTCTTGTTAATGTTAGAGAGAGATGAATAAAGTCTGCTCTGCTCCAGATCGCCTGGCCCGATCATTCCTCTCTCTACAATAAGATCTTTTTGCTCCATTGAGATTTTTGTCTGTATACCCCTGTTTTAATGTTGCTGATAGATCTCTGCTAGCTTTAGCATGGAAAAACCCCTGAGGAGAAAATAAGGGGTAGAAAATAATTCAAGATTGATTAAAAAGAGTGTGTGCTCACACAATAGAGTTGATGAGCATACAAACTCTGCTAACTTCCTATCACATCTATGAGAATCTTGCTGATGAGTCTTCATACAGCTGCTCCCAGTGTGTAGCACATATTTGTGATCACAATTATGCATCAATACTTGCTGAAGACATCAAAATACAACTTTTTTAAACTGTTCTACTATAAGTCTCTATGTGATCTCATCCAACTCTCCCCTTTATTTGATTTAGTTTTGCCTTTTGTTTGAAGCCAAATATGTCTTCCTTAAAGCATGTACACAGTATTCAATTGATCTTTTTTCACGTGTCTGTAGACATGAGTAAATGTTGACAGGCAGTAACTGTATTTTATCACAAAAGATGAGAGAAATCCTCAGTGGGAGGACATGCAAAAACTTTTCGTCATACAACTAAAAAAAATAATCTTCAAACACATTTGTTTTCTGGCCAAATTGTGTAAAAATGTCAGTGTAAGTTCAAATAAAATATATACCTAAATGAAATATTAGTCAAATTGTAAATTAACTGTCGTTTTCTCTGTCCATGTAGACTTCCAGGAGTGGGGAAATAAGTGTTTTGCTGATGCATTGTGACACAGACGTGAGCGATTCTGAATCGATGCACAAATGTCAACATTCCAATTCATGATTATCAATTAATAACACAATTAATTTTGACAGAAGGAAAAAAGCAGAGCTGTTCTTGCTGGCCAGACAGTTTATGGTGAGACACAAAACAGAGATGCATATCGTGGTGCTAAAGTCACAACACGAGCTCCTTATTTTATTTAAGTATGGGTGTTCAAATCAGTTTTCTGGAGTATTGCTGTCATACTATGTGGACATATGAACTGCAGAATGCATTCATTACAAGTGCAGAAAATGTGGCTGTGTGGTAGACAGCTCCACTGTCTGACAGCAAAGCAGGACACCCAACCTGCACACTGAACAGCCATGGCTAGAACCAAACCTGGAACCACCAAAGACAGCAGCTAGGAATGCTTCTATTTTTCAGTAGAAGTCTAATATTTATGTGTTAGAAATTCTACATATTTTTGATTGAAGGACTGTTACTTGTGGGAATAGAAAAAAAAACATGCATCAAGAATCAATTCAGACTGAAATTAGAGCTACCTGAATCAACTCTGGATCGAACTGTGAGGTGCCAAAAGATTCCCACCTCTATACAATTTATGTGAAAAGGTCACACTAACCTTGATCAGCCTTTAGCTTTGATTATTTCAATTCAAATCAATTAATCTTCATTTACTGTATATAGCACCATTTCACAACGACAGTCATCTCATAGCACTTTCAAACTGTAGGGGAAGAACCCAATAACTGCAGAAAGACCCCAGCAATCACAGCACATTTTTGCTATGGCATAATATGGATAAGTTCATGCAGTGACACATTTATTCCCATCGAGAGTCTTTCCCAGCTTCTTCAGCTAAGAGGCAGGTTACACAGTCCATCGCAAGGCAACACGGAGAAACAGACAAACACTCTCTCTCTCAATCTCACATTCACACCTATGGCCAATTTAGAATCTCCAGTTGAAGCTTGTTAGCAGGATGTCTTTGGAGTATTGCAGGAAACCTGAGGGGAACCTAGGCAGACGGGGAGAACATGAAATCTCCACACAGAAGGGCTCCCCGTTGGCCAACTCAGGGATTTGAATCTATGACTATTTTGTTCGGAAAGCAACGGTATAAACTACTACACCACCATGATACCAACTTTCATTCCAGATTTTAACAGTGGCTGGGACAGTTCTTAACCCAGTTTTAGAGGTTTCAGTTAAGTCATGGTTTATCTAACATTTTCTTTGCTTTAAGCCCTGTTCTGATAATTCTTTTGACTCCTCTGTCAGAAATCTTGCAAGAAGCTTCTGGCCGTGGCCATTTTATGGTAAAACGATGTTCTTTCCACTTCTGAATGATGCTCCAACAGTGCTCACTGGAACATTCAGCAGTTTAGAAATGCACCTGTAACCAATGCATTCATTGGGCAGCTGTGGCACAGGTGTAGTGTGGCTGACTACTGATCTGAAGGTCGCGAGTTTGATTCCCACTCTGTCTGCAGTCTGCATATCAAAGTGTCCTTTAGCAAGACACTGAACACTCAGTTGCTCCTGGTGGGTAAGGCCAGTGCCTGTGTACGGCAGCTCAGCTGCCATCAGTGTGTGTGAATGAGTGAATAGCAGGATCTGTAAAGTGCTTTGGTCATCTAGAGATGAGAAAATGCGCTATATAAGTGAACGCTATTTACCATCATTACGTTTTGCAACAACAAGGTTGCAAAGGTCTAGAGAGAGGTCTTTACTTCTACCCATCATGAGTTCTTTGTGGTGTGAAAGTCTGATATTCACAAACCTTTTCAAAGGCTATTGGTCAGGACTTAACCAGCTGAAATTAATTTGCACTGATGGGGGATGGGACTGCATCCTAAATTCTGAAGGATTTTCACTGGTTTCTTGGCTTTCTATGACTTTTTGCACCTCTTTTTCATCATGTGTTCCAATACTTATTCCCTGTGTCTTCCCACTTTATTAAATACAGTACAACTTGTTTTGCAAACACAATTGCCTTGATTTCTTTGTATGTATGGATTACTTGGGTTGTTACTGATATCTGGTGAAAATCTCAGGTCAATGGCTCCATCAGAAATATGTTTAATGAGAAAAATGTTGATGTGTTCAATATTTATTTTTCCCGCTGTATTAATGACTGCAGTAACTCTGCAATGGAGGGCTCTTAACTATTTTCTTAGTTAAATCCAGGGAGTGATCCTTTTCTTAAATGGGCAGTGTATCATCTATGTATGGAAATCATTGACTTGTAAATATGCTAAAAAATAATGATATTCCTATATAATAATTTCCTGAGCATCAAAGGCTATTGCATGGAGAAATATTACAGTTGGCAAGCTTATAAAACAATGTCTGCAGTAAAAACAATCATCATCTTTTACCATTGCTTGAAAAGCGTTTTGTGATTTGGATGGATTCATGCAGGCTCTACCCTACATGGTCAGCCCAAGCACAAATGTGCAACAAACACTATGCTGTTTAATCTTGATGTGCTACCAGATCACACTTGTCAAGTTAATGGGTTACAGAAGCACTATGTCACCATTACTGACACATCGAACAGTTTCTGTTTCTTTTGTTCATCTCTGCATAGAAATTACTAACATGAACACACTTTAAATGCCATCCTAGATCCCATGGACTCCCATGACAATTGGTTGCCATGATAGTCACAGGATTATGAAGACATTTCTATCAGTTGCCAAAAGAAAACATAATGGAGTAGTCTTTATCTTAAATTGTTTTTTAAGATGCAGAAACAAACAAATGATAGTAAATATTGGGGCAGATTATTAATCACAGTCGATTTTGTTTGTAACAATGCCCATTTTAGCTAATCTCAATCAAAATGATGAGAACCTTACACGTCTTGGCCACTCAACAGCCACTCAACAGCATTCCTTATTCTATCAACCTGACATGGCTATCGTGCAAAGCTCTAGGTTAAATGAAGAGGCTGCACCATTCATCCTTGACACCCAACTAGTAGAGGGTGTCACCGCTGACAGCTCCCATACTACATGACAGAGTGATGAGCCACTGGTGCAAAGGTGAAACACTGTGCAGAGCATGTGCTGTGTTGCTATATGACCTCCAAGATGAAAATACTTTATCACTAAGAGTTTGCCCCCTCTGCTATATGCCTAAAATGTGAATTTACTGCAAGTACAGGAGTCAAGATGAATGGTAACAAAAGAATAAAGCAAAGACAGTCAGCAAACCTTTTAAATGTAATGCAATCCCATACATTCAAGACAAATTATGAGTTACGGCTACATGGCATGGGAAAATAGGACTGGATAAGATAATACATTTGTGTTTAATAAAGTGCAAGGCTTCTTTTCTGTGAACAAAACTCTAACCTTGGTAGACAAGTTCAGCTACATACCTATGTAGTGACATATTTTCTAAGAATGCTAATGTTTATATTTTTACATGATCATCAATGAAGAGCTCAGGACATAAATTAATATTTTTTAAAAAACAGTTACCACAAATTAGCAGCTGTTTCATTTCACCTAGAAATCTACGTATGCCATGTAACTTTTGTTGAATAAACCTCACTATATTGTAAGTGTAAGTGTAAAAATAAACAGCAAACACAAAACAGAAAAAAAAATGTATAGTAGCAAAATTAATTAAAATAATTTTACAAATGAAGATAAGAAAAGAAACAAACATGATTACTGGTGCTTTTGTAACTCAAACAGTTAAGAGAAATAGTGTAATTCCACTGACCTCACTTTCTAGCAGCAGTGTTCACCACAATTTGTTACTATGGATGAGAAATAACACCTCACATTGAATGTTTATTTGATGAACTGGCATGAGAATATACAGTATCTCAGAAAAGTGAGTACACCCCTCACATTTTTGTAAATATTTTATTATATCGTTTCATGGGACAACATTGAAGACATGACACTTTGATACAATGTAAAGTTGTCAGTGTACACCTTGTATAACAGTGCAAATTTGCTGTCCCCTCACAATAACTCAACACACAGCCATTAATGTATAAACCGCTGGCAACAAAAGTGAGTACACCCCTAAGTGAAAATGTCCAAATTTATTAATTTAATAATTACCTCCGCCAAGGAGGTTATGTTTTCATCGGCGTTGGTTTGTCTGTCTGTCTGTTTGTCTGTCTGTCTGTCTGTTTGTTTGTTAGCAAGATAACTCAAAAAGTTATGGATGGATTTTCATGAAATTTTCACAGATTGTCAGAAATGGGGTATCCTACAGATGATTAGATTTTGGTGGTGATCTGGATCACCATCCAGAAGAAAACCGCCATTACGGAAAATGCCATTTTCGTCAATAACTACTGAACCACTAATCCTATCATTGTGAATCCAATTGCTAGTCATATGTTTTCATGGTCAAGGAATCTGAAAACATACACACAAACACTGTATGGGGGGAACTGTGGCGCTTGGCGGAGGTCTGCGCTCTCCGTGTGCTTTTCTAGTTAATTAATTAATTAATTGTGTTACAAGGTCTCAGGTGTGAATGGGGAACAGGTCATTGGAAGTTCAACGTGGCATTGGAAGTTCAACGTGGCACCTCATGCCAAAGAACTCTCTGAGGATCTGAAAAAAAATGTTGCTCTACATAAAGATGGCATAGGCTCTACATAAAGATGGCATAGGCTATAAGAAGATTGCCAACACCCTGAAACTGAGCTGCAGTACGGTGGCCAAGACTATACAGCGGTTTAACAGGATAGGTTCCACTCAGAACAAGCCTTGCCATGGTTAACCAAAGAAGTTGAGTGTACATGCTCAGCGTCATATCCAGAGGTTGTCTTTTGAAAACAGACATATGAGTGCTGCCAGCATTGCTGAAGAGGTTGAAGGGGTGGGGGGTCAGCCTGTCAGTGCTCAGACCATACGCTGCACACTGCATCAAATTGGTCTGCATGGGTGTCGTCCCAGAAGGAAGCCCCTTTTAAAGATGATGCACAAGAAAGGCTGCAAACAGTTTGCTGAAGACAAGCAGACTAAGGACATGGATTACTGGAATCATGTCCTGTGGTCTGATGAGACCAACATAAACTTATTTGGTTCAGATGGTGTCAAGCGTGTGTGGCGGAAACCAGGTGAGTACAAAGACAAGTGTGTCTTGCCTACAGTCAAGCATGGTGGTGGGAGTGTCATGGTTTGCGGCTGTACGAGTGCTGCTGCCACTGGAGAGCTACAGTTCATTGAGGGAACCATGAATGCTAATATGTACTGTGACATACTGAAGCAGAGCATGATCCCCTCCCTTTGGAAACTGGGCCGCAGGGCAGTATTACAACATGATAGCAACCCCAAACACACCTCCAAGGCGACTGCTGCCTTGCTAAAGAAACTGATGGTAAAGGTGATGGACTGGCCAAGCATGTTTCCAGACCTAAACCCTATTGAGCATTTGTGGGGCATGCTCAAATGGAAGGTGGAGGAGCGCAAGCTCTCTAACATCCACCAGCTCCATGATGTTGTCATGGGGGAGTGGAACAGGATTCCAGTGGCAACCTGTGAAACTCTAGTGAACTCCATGCCCAAGAAAGTTAAGGCAGTGCTGGAAAGAAATGGTGGCCACACAAAATACTGACACTTTGGGCACAATTTGGACATTTTCACTTAGGGGTATACAGTGATCCCTCACTTATCGCGTTTAATGGGGACCAGAACCGACCGCGAAAAGTGAAAAACCGTGAAGTAGCGTCACCCCCCCCCCCAAGGGCGTCACAAGCACTATTTTGCACAAAAAGGCACAAGAGAACAGCAAAAAGTGCCACTAAGCAACACGAGCGATAAAGAACAATGAATGCGGTCTTCCTTCGCTGGGTATGGGCGCTCGGCAGGGAGAGAAGCTGGGTAAAACGTCTCGGCCAATCAGCTTGCGAGGTAAAACGTCTCGGCCAATCAGCTTGCGAGATTCCCGAGCGGTGAAGAGGCGGGTGGAGAGGAGAGGAGCGGTGGTCAGAGAGGTGGATTTTGAGTTGTGTGGGCTCTCCGTGTTGATACCTGATGTTCTAATGTAGTCTCCTTGCCTTCTGCTAGCGCCCGGGCAACTTTCGTGCCATTTTTTCTCAATTTTGAATTTTTGATGAATATTTTTGAAAAATCCGCGATGCACTGAGGGCGCGAAAGGTGAAACGCGAAGTAGCGAGGGATCACTGTACTCACTTTTATTGCCAGCAGTCTAGACATTAATGGCTGTGTGTTATTATTTTGTGGAGACAGCAAATTTACACTGTTATACAAGCTGTACACTGACTACTTTACATTGTATCAAAGTGTCATATCTTCAGTGTTGTCCCATGAAAAGATATATTAAAATATTTACAAAAATGTGAGGGGTGTACTCACTTTTGTGAGATACTGTATGGTTTAACACACATGCCTATTATCCAACTTCATTTTATTTTACAAAATTGATTTTGGCTGGACTGATTATGTTGGTAAGAAAAACAAAAAACCTAATATCTCCTAGCATTTACAAAAAGAGCTTGTTTTTCATTTTTTCATCATAAACTTCAAACTCCTTCATAATCCTCATACAAATACTTGACCTTTAGAGAAATGGGTTTAAAACTAAACTTCAATTTTAACATATACACATTAATAGCATTCTTAAGGTCAAAAATGGATTAGGCTTCTACAGAAATACTGCACTTAAGCCAAAATACAGTAAAACCCTTTATTTGTAATTTCCAGAGAAACAGGGTTTTAGTTGATGAAAGTCAAAGGTTAGAAAATGCTATCATCCCCAAATAAAAATGGCAAATAAAAAACTGGGATGGTTTTTACAAGCATGCCATATACTGAGGTGAGGTACCATGTTTTAATAAACCATAACTATACCAACTTCTCATCCTTTGTGCTGCTCTGCAATTTACATAATGGTATCATAAATAATTGCACAATAAGTAATAACAAATTACACTTCTGACAATACAGAGTCACTTAAGAGTAACTGACTGACGTATACTCCTCATATTTAATTATTTTGTTGCTCGGCCTCATCATATTTTATGAACCTGGACAGGAAATTGCTTTCAAGGTTTCCAAAGTGAAAGAATTAGAAGGGACTAATTATTAACAGTATGAAATACCAAGCTCAGAATTTACTATCGCAAATGGGTCAATGTCAGTGCTTAAGGTGATTTGTAATGGAATTTTAAACTGGTACATTTTTTTCTATGTAATTTGTATCCTTTAATATTTGTATGCTGCAAATTTTTGATTTTATCTGAGATTTGATTTGACTAGATACATACTCTTGTTAAGTTGTTTCTGTTATCTTGGATTTATGGGTATAAATTTTATACCATTCTTGGTTTGGGTTGTGTTGTAGTATTCCTTATGACTTGTTTTGTCGCCCTTGTCCTTAGTTTATTCTTTTAATTTTTTTTTTAGTTCTATCTTATTCTTGTGTCAGCTTAGGTTCTCCTGCTTTTAGTCATGTGGAAATTATTTCTTTTGATTATTCTTGTTTGTTTAGTTTCCCTGGGTCATGGGGTTATTTTGAAAGGACTTCCTGTTTTGGTTTCATTTCGTTCCACATAACTTGATCTCTGTTTTATTTTGATAGTGTCTTCCTGTTAATCTTCCTGTTAGTCCTTGGTTATGATTCTCAGCTGGTTCACATTAGCAATTATCTGTTTGGTAAAAATTCTGTTTCATCTGTCATGTTTTGGATTACCTTCTGTTGTGGATATTCTGTATTTTGATCTGTATCTTTGTGTTTCTGGATTCAGTTGTGGCTAGTATATTTAGTTATTTGTTTCTCCAGCTCCTTAGTTTACTGCTCTTGAGATTAAGTGTACTGAGAGTTTGTCTGGCCACTGAGCCATATTTTATTTTCAATTACTTCAGTATTCAGTATTCAGCCTTTTTTCCTGGTGTTGCCTCAGTCTTTTTGTTCATTTACCATTAAATAAACCATCTTAAACTGGATCAGAGCCTGTGCTTGGGCCCTCCTTGTCTGCCTGCCTTGCCAATACATGACATCTTGGAGTCAGGTCAAATTAAGCAATATTACACGACATTTCCCACCCATAGTTAGTATATTTATTGATACTGTATGACCTCAAGTGTAATATTGCTTTTATAAAACAGTTCCGCGAGCACAATTTATTAAATGACAGCAATACTGGACAAACTATTATGATTTGTTTGTTTAACCAGTTATTTTGCACAGCTGAGAAAAAAATAGTCCCTTCTAAATGTAGCCAGTAACTGCTGCTAAACATCTAAATCTGCATGAAGATGTCTATTGTCATTTCACACACATGTAAACAAATTAAATACTGTCAAGTGCAAAAGTCAGTGTGTTACACCCAGGAGGGGCGAAGGGGAGGAAGGATGAGGGAGCCAAGCTTTTAGACTTTGCAGCGGCTTTTTATTAACTTCTCACCACACCCGGCACGGTCCACACTTACACAGCACATCGCTTGACACCATTTTCTTAACACTTTCTCTGGAACATTCGCTACTCTCCTTCTCTTGTGCTCTAACACTGAGCAGCATCTTGTCATTACTGAGCACCACCTCTGGCGTAGAAACGCTACTGCTTTCACTGACAGTTCATATCTAACAGTTCACATTCAGTCCTTTAATAACATTCCCCATAAATGCTCCCCTTTACCATTAACAATTAAATCGCAGTCTATTAGGTACATTTATTAGGAATATTTATATTAGCCATTAGCATCTAATCAACACTGTTTTCTGGGGGTTTACTAGAGGTTGTCCAAAATTGACTTTTTCCTACACTCGCCCCTCAAAAATTTAATGTCGTCCCAACATTACACCTTTCCCAAAACTACTGTTTTTTTTCTCTTTTCTCACAGTCCACTTTTGGTAACCATGTATTGCATGTAAGTAGGGTATTACTAAACAGGAGTCAGAGTTCATTAAAGTCCATAAAGATGCAAACTGGTAATTGTCCATAGTACAGCATGTATCTCCTATTCCATGCAATACGTTTGCAGAAGAGGTCTTTGTGCACGATAACCATCAACCGCTCCATCCATCATGGTGGGTATCTGCATCTTTCCTGAGAGTAAGGGTACTCAATCTAGTCATAGCCTACCAAATAAACCTTTGTGTAATGCCTGTGCCTTAGTAACACACTGAAAATCTTTTTTTTCTTTTTTAATTTTTTTTCTTTTTTTCTTTTTTATCAGCCATCACAGTAACTACCAAGTTACTTTTCAAAACATTCATGTCTGAACAATGGTTATCTTTAGCTTCTACACATTTGTTCTAGACAGAGAAGTGCAATGAAGTGCAAGGTTGACCTAACTTTTCATAAGTAAATCTTAATGGCTGTTTTCTTATTCTTGAAGGATACGTTTTAGCAGGAATCTCGTCAGGTCCCTCCTGGTCACTGGAACTGGACTCCGACACCTCATCACCCTGGTCCTGGTCTGCCTCAGCTGGATCTGGGACCACCGGATTGTTGACCTCTGGTGCCAGCTGCACCTGCGTGACGTCATCTGGGTCCTGGTCCTCATCCTCCGGAGTAGTGTCATTGTGTGGGTAGAACTCCGGTGCATCGGCTCTCAGTGGACGGTGATTTTGATCCTTCCCAGCTCGTAATCCGATTATGGCACTCCAACTCTCGTCATCTTCATCATCCGTGCTGTTTTGTCTGTCCACATGCCTTTGTCTTTTAGAGTCTCTTTCTCTTGTTTGATTAGAGGCATGCTCCACTGTTTCCATGGACAGAAAGTCACAGGGTAGCAAAAGGTTTCTGTGCATGACCCGAGTGCGTCCCTTGCCATTTTCAGGTCTGATTTCATATACTGGACTGTCTGGGTACTTCTTTTGGGTCACGACATACACCTTGTCTTCCCAGTATGATCTTAATTTTCCTGGCCCACCTTTTTCGGTCAAGTTTCGAACCAATACTCTGGATCCAGGGGACAACTCAGCACCGTGAACCTTTTTATCATAAAGTGCTTTACTTCTCATCCCTTCTTTGTTTGCTGTTTTAGAAGCGAGTTTGTAAGCTTCAGTCATTGTAGCTCTCCACTTTTCAGCATAGTCCTGCTGAGAAACACTCTGCTCTCTTGTTGTGAGGCCAAACATTAGCTCAATAGATAACTTTGGACTACGGCCAAATAACAGAAAATATGGTGCGTACCCCGTAGCCTCACTACGCGTACAATTATAGGCATGAACCACTTTTGCCAGAGAGGACTTCCAGTCTTCCTTGGCTGCTTCGGGCAAATTTCTGAGCATTGCCAACAGTGTACGATTGAATCGTTCTACCTGCCCATTCCCTTGGGGATGGTAGGGTGTTGTTTGGGACCCCTGCACACCACTGTACTCTTGGAGTTTTGCAAAAAGTTTATTTTGGAACTCTCTTCCCTGATCATGATGGAGTCGTGCGGGGAAGCCAAACTTGAGGGCAAAATCTCCAAAGATCTTCTCAGCAGCGGTGTGGGCAGCTTTGTTACGACATGGGTAAGCCTGGGCAAAACAAGTGAAGTGGTCCATTAGAACCAGGATATACTCATATCCTCCTTTGCACTTCTCCACATGCAGGAAATCCACTGACACTAATTCAAATGGGTACGTGGTGACAATGTTAGTCAGTGGTGCCCTTGTTGTCTTATTGGGACGTTTGTTCTTCAAACAACTGCAAACTTTAGTGATGTAGTGCTCCACATCTCTTTGCATATGAGCCCAATAAAAACACTCTCTTATCAAGTTCATCACTCTCTCTACCCCTAAATGGCCCATGTTTTCGTGGAGCTCTTTGAACACGAGTTTGTGAAACTTTTGGGGTAGAAGTAGCTGGTCATGTGATGCCATTCTCCTGTAAAGCAGTCCATCATCTTCCAAGTACAGCTTGTGTTTTTGCCTGACTAAAGCTGCAATTTTACTGTTCTGCTGCTTTCCACTTCTTGGCCATTGTTTTGACAACACATAGTGCAACACTTCTCCAATCACGGAGTCTTCTTCTTGAGCTCTGTTTAGAACAGTCTTTGATATTTCAGCTACAGAGCTGGCTTCTCGATCTGCTTCACTATTGAGAGTAGAAATGGTGACTGGGAAGAGCCATGGTTCGTTTTCTTGTGACTTTACCTTGACTGCCTGCGCCACACAATTCATCACATCAGGATCAACATTTTGTGTACATTTGTTCATGTACTGCTCCATATCTAGGGGCATACGTGAAAGTCCGTCTGCATCTCTGTTTGCTTTCCCAGGGCGATACTTAATCACAAACTGGAAATCAGCTAGTTCTGCTACCCACCTCTGTGTGGTTGCATTTAACTTTGCAGTGGTGAGCACATACGTTAGGGGATTATTGTCCGTATATACAGTGAATGGCGGAGAATAGTACAGATAATCCTGAAACCTCTCACAGATCGCCCACTTCATGGCAAGAAACTCCAGCTTCCCTGAATGAAGGTGGTAGTTCTTCTCTGGATTTGACAGTGTCCTGGAGCCATATGCTATCACCACCAGTTTGTCTTGTTGTCGCTGGTATAACACCGCCCCAAGCCCCTCCTGTGAAGCGTCACAGTGCAAAATGAAGGGTTCCTCAAAGTTCGGGTAACCTAACACTGGGGGCTGGGTAAGAAGGTCAGCAAGCTGACAAACTACTGCTTGATGCTCTGGGCGCCACCTGATCACATGGGGTGAGGGCAAGTGGCCACCATCATTCTTTTTGACATGTTTTCTTGAGTTTTTCTTTGCTTTATCTGTGTGATCGTTAGCCAGAAGGTCGTAAAGAGGCTTTGCTATACGAGAGAAGTTTGGGATATAGCTACAGTAATATGAAATAAAACCTAGCAATTTCCTTAGCTCTCCAACAGTGGAAGGTTGCTGCTGTTTGAGTGTCTGCACTGGGGCAATGTCCGCAGGGTCCATGGTGTAACCCTGTCCTGTTACCATTTGACCAAGGAAACGTACCTGCTGCTTGAATAACTCACATTTCCGGGGAGTCAGCTTCACCCCATGGCTTTGATAGCGGTGCAGGACGCTTCTCAGGTCTCGCAAGTGATCTTCAAAAGTCTGTGAATGAACAAGGTTATCATCGAGGTAAGGCAGACAAATATCATCTCTCAACCCCCACAAGCACTCCTCCATAGATCTTTGGAATGCTGCTGGTGTTGAGGACAAACCAAATGGAATTCTTACCCACTCGAACAAACCCCAGGGAGTGATAAATGCAGTAAGGGACCTACTTGACTCTTCCAGGAAACCCTGGTGATACGCCTTCTCTTGGTCGAGGACTGAAAACCACACACTCCCATTTAGACTGTTTAGCATATCTTGTATGCGGGGAATCGGGTGTCTGTCCAGAATAGACTTCTTGTTCAGCTCTCTAAAGTCACAACACAAACGCAGACCTCCATCTTTCTTTCGCACACAGACAATTGGACTGGAATACGATGACTTGGATTTGGTGATCCAGCCCCTGTTAAGCAGGTCTTCTAAATACTCCTTTACTTCTTTATGAAGTGGTTTGGGAACAGAAACATAAGTTCTTTTGACAGGATCGTGATCTTTGAGTCGGATCTTCAACTGTAAAGAGGGAATTGTCTCTACATCATACTCATCACGGGAAAACGCTTGCCGTTCCTCCCGTAAGAGCTGTTTTACTTGCTCTTGCTGTATGGGCGAGAGATGATCAAGGGGAACTGGAGGGTCCCACATGTCCATAGTCTCTTTGACAGCACAGTTCATCTCGGTCTCTTTATTTCTTCCTGTTTCACTCGTCGTCGGGTCGACTGTCGCTTGGTTTACAGCAGGGGGTCTAATATCTGCCGGGTAAGCAGTTTTAACTCTCTGCGTTTCCCCCAAAATGGTCTTAGCGGGCAGCTGGATATCACGGGACGTACTGTTTGTTATAGGGATTTTGAACATAGATCGCTTCCCTTTCCATAACTACACCAGCCCACTTTGCATCTGCAAACCCTCTGGTAACTGGGTGTACTGACTCGGCTCAAATAAGACGTCTTGTGTGTCTGGAAGTGAGCCTGCTCTGACACAACCTTGGACTGTTTTGGTTTGGCCAGCAGGGATGGTAACCAACTCACTGCCAACTTTTACCATTCCTTCCCCCAGCCTATCCTCCTCACTTTGCATCACTTTCAAAAACACCTCTGTTTTCTTACAGTCAAATGAGAAGGCTGCGCTAACAGCTTCACTGATGGCACAAGGGGGTTTAATGCCCATCTTCAGGACATGGTCAATCACATTGAACCCAATGATAGGCGGCTCTGCCACTCCGTCCTCCTTCACCACTAGCACAGGAACTAAGAGTTCCACCGGTGGGCGACTAACTGTCGGCAGCTTAAAAGTGACTTCGACCCACCCTGAGAATGGAATCGGTGTCTGGTTCACTGCCCTCCCATTTAGGATACTTGGACCCACCAACTCGGCTAAGTCTCTGACGGTGGTGTGTGGCAGGTGCTCCTGTCTCCAGGTGTCATTCATTAAACAGACCTGTGACCCTGTGTCCCACAATGCTTGTGTCTCCTTGTCATCGAGGAAGCAGGTGATGACATATTTTTTTTCCAACCAAATTGAGCAACTGTAATTGGCGATTAGGGGACAGTAGATTAACACGGACTGTTTCTTCAGGAGGTGCCTCGGCCTTAGCTACCAGCCTTGCTTCCAACCTCCGAATACTGTCAGTAACTAGCTCATACAGTTCTTGTGTGTTAGCTTGTTCTGATGTGGTTGCGACAGTATTGGCCGCCGTGTCTACTTGCCCTGTTCTTCTTCCAAGTCTCCTCCCTATCCGACATTCCCTTGACATGTGGCCACTGATTCCACATCTGAAGCAGTGGTCGCACTGATCACCATTGCTGGTGGACTGACATCTCTTGCAGCCATGTGTCCTCCTGGCTCTTTGAGCGTGAGGTGCTCGGGGAGACTCACGTATGGCCTTCTTGATCTCCTCCATGTCACTCTTCAGCTGCGTGACTATGTCCAGGAGCTCAGATTCCGTACGGGTCACTGTGCTTTGGGACTTAAGGATTTTCCCTTTTGTCGATAGTAGGGGGCGCTCTTGGCCATCCACTTCTCTCTCGGTTGCATACTGAACCGTCAGATTTTCTACTCGGCATTCTCGAACTTTCGGTTCTTTTGTGTGCCTTTTAAATTTCTGATGCCGTTCCCATTCAAGACTGGCTGCTGCATTCATCTTTGAAATCAGTAGCTCGTCGGTGACGGCAGGATCCTCCAAGTAATGCTTCAGTTGATACTTCACATCAGCACTGATCAGTCCTGTTTCCACCGCCCTCAGAAACTTCCTCTGAATAAGATCAGAACTAAACTGCTCTTCCGTGCCAGGCTCTCTGGATGCTGCTAAAAGTCTTTCCTTAAGCTCAATGGCGCGAAGCAGGAAGTTCTGAGGTGACTCATTACTGTCTTGTGTGAGGTTTATCAGACGATGATACAAGTCAGTGGAACTATCCTCTTTATAATGTCCTCGCAGGATTATGCGCAGCTGTGGCAGTGTGAGATCTGACTTAATCTCCAGCATAGTTCGCAAACTCAATCCAGGACTCACTGCTCTGACAACAGCCTCAATTATCTCAGCCTCACTGTGCTTTTTCTTTAAGCCCATATCGATCTGGTGAGTGAGATTGGAATAAGACAACTTGTCTTTTTGGCCCCTCTCCCCTATCTGCCCATTTATCTTAAACTCCCGTTTAATGATCACTTCTGGCGGTAGGGGTGCTGTGGGGACCGCGGGCTGTGGCACAAAATGGCGACTCTGTGGCGGCACGGCCCCGGGCTGTGTCACAAAATGGTGGCCCGGTGGCGGCGCGGCCTCATCATCCGTCAGCCTTATTATTTCCTCTTCAACCCTTTTAGCTGAATCAAGGATACTTTCCTGCAAAGCGGCATACTGGCTCTGTAAACTGGCGAGTGCCTCTGTCTCTCGGCTCGTGCCGGCCATTGTCGCTGCCTGCGTCAACGGTTCACTTAGCTTAGCTTCGTTAGCACATGCTGTTAGTTTTAGCAGAAACTCGCGGGCTACATCCTCCTCTTTGCTTTCAATGGCTTTCTCCACCTCCTCGATTAACAGTCTTATCAGCGTGTACTTCTTAGACAGTTCGGCCGGACTTATCTTTGCAAATAAACAGACCTCATTTAGCTGTTCGGCCCGTAACGGCACCAAGGCCTTGCTTAGCTTATCTTGTAGCTGCTCCAGTTCCATCGTTACGGCCTTTCTTTTTTTTTATTTATTTGCACTCACTCACCGTCTCAGACACGACTGAACCATCCTCTGCTACCAAGTTTTGTTACACCCAGGAGGGGCGAAGGGGAGGAAGGATGAGGGAGCCAAGCTGTTAGACTTTGCAGCGGCTTTTTATTAACTTCTCACCACACCCGGCACGGTCCACACTTACACAGCACATCGCTTGACACCATTTTCTTAACACTCTCTTTGGAACATTCGCTACTCTCCTTCTCTTGTGCTCTAACACTGAGCAGCATCTTGTCATTACTGAGCGCCACCTCTGGCGTAGAAACGCTACTGCTTTCACTGACAGTTCATATCTAACAGTTCACATTCAGTCCTTTAATAACATTCCCCATAAATGCTCCCATTTGCCATTAACAATTAAATCGCAGTCTATTAGGTACATTTATTAGGAATATTTATATTAGCCATTAGCATCTAATCAACACTGTTTTCTGGGGGTTTACTAGGGGTTGTCCAAAATTGACTTTTTCCTACACGTGTTTATAAAACATACTGGTCGCATGTTAAGTCGGTACCACAGAAGGGTGGTTGATGCTGGTAGCTAGTTAGCATGCTAGCAATTTGGATTCGGCACACTTCACTCGCCTTTTCTTAGCATTTTCAGATGAAACAAAGAGTCCATCACGACAAGCGTATTGTGGTTTGTTGAATCCAACTCTAGCACTGCCTATTTTTTTTTTAAACAGACGTGAAATAGCTTGATGATATTTTTACAAGGGCAGACATTGTAAACTCAATAAAGATTTCAAAAGGGTGGGCCTTCTGGGCCACGGATGTATAATTTTTTCAAACAGTGCCTCACTGTGGAAATTAAGGTATCCAACACAGTGTTGCAATGCTCAAGTCTGCAGAGTTGACAGTAAGTTACTGCTAGTAATTAACAGTTACTAGAACACCTCTGAAGTGGAGTGATACATATCCAGTGAAATGTTGGAGTGTAATTATCGTAGATTATACTAATTCCTGGAATCCCTATTGTCCAATCAAACTGCTTGGTTGGAAGTAACTGTTGTATAATAATGGACCTGATCATTAAGGAAAGAAATTTACATTTTTCATATCTTCAGTACAGTGCTTCCTACACATGGGTTGTATTATTTTTAAGTTTTTTCCGTCCTTTGGAAACATGTTATAAATATTCACAACGAATCTTCTGGCACTTCTTTTGAAAATTCAGTCATTACTAACCAGTTAGTTTTGCTCCTTCCCATTTCCTACAGCAGCAATTAATTCACTGGTGTCATTCAGCTTCATTTTCAACCTCCTGATGTGCTGTTATTCCCCTAACATAAAAGCAGATCAACACCACCCAGCTGCCTGATATTCTCCAAGACTAGGATTAACTGGGTTTGTGTTAAGACCACTGCTAACTCAACCCTCAACAGGGAAACATCAACATGGTGCCCAAGAGAAGAGAGCCACAGGGGGTGTTATGGTAAGCTCCTTTTCAGTCTGAGGTGGTGAAATCAGCTGTCAAACCACCACTTGGCCGATGTAACCCAGTGTAATAAAAGGAGTTTTAATCCCTTGATTTTCATATTATAATTTTTCACTTCAAATAAAGTACTTTTGTTTAATTGCACAAGATGGGGGAATCAGCTTGCTCTGCCCAGTAAGCAAGCCATTTATTAGCCATTGCTAGCAAGAGTACCTGAAAACAACACAGTATGTGGTAATTTGTGCATAAAACACCATAGCAACATGTTTAGAGATAGAAGTTTAGCAGTACTGGGTGTACAAGCTACTAGAAGAGACATAAAACAGAAGTGCTATAAATGGTACATTTTTCATGACTTTTGATGTGCAGTGCATGGGCGCAGCCATCTTGGATCCTCAGACTGGTCATATAAAAGCTCACTCAGCTTCAAGACCTAAAAAGTAACTTCATGCCCTGAAGGAAATGCTACCAAGAAAAGGAGCTCAGTGTAACATTCAGAGAGATTACAGTGAAACTATACAGTTTGAGCCATAAGAAGAATTAAGTTTGTCTTTTTATTATCATATTTTAGTATCCACCTCATTCCTGGGGGTGCCGCTGTAGGAACAATTATGGGCAGAGCTTCCGGTTTCGGCTGATACAGCGTTAAATCAGTCAGTAAGAGTGGAGTAGCAGGGGTATTTAAAATAGCATTTTTAAAAGTTTTTCAAATTCATTTTAATGTATAGTCCACATACGTGCTTTGCACTCAAGTGGCAGATAATTTCAACACTAGTTTTTGTACTTTTGAATGTTTTTGCGTAGTTCTGGTACTTGCTGCTGTTCGTAGTGTGAGGCTCCTCACAGACAAGCACAGCTAAATCTGTGGCTTCAACAGCAATGAGTAGATCATGCACTGAAAACTAAAGGATTATTTGTGTGATCGGTGGTACAGACACAGCAGCATCAGGTATGTTTTCACTTGTATGACTGTCACAGATCTGACGTTTTACCCCAAATTTAAAATGCCCAAGCATGGTGTTGTGGTTCTTTGTGGCTCTGACTACATTCTATGTCTGCTCTGAGGTAAATTTGATTATATCCAACATATTTTAACAAAATGCAGCTGACTTTGTTACGGTGGAGACATTAATATATGTGACCCGTGCTGGCAAAATGAGACGGAATGTGCTCCGCGTCATTATGAGCTACAGGCACGAGAAGTCATAAATCATGACTCTTTCGTTGTTTGCTAGTGGCAAGTCCCGGGAAAACCCCCATGAGTGCCTGGTATCAATGGAAAGCTTAGAAATCGTACTTTGTAAAAATACACATATTTTTGTGGAAGACGTAACTCCCGATTGATCGAATGTGAGTTTTCAACCTAGCCAAAATATAAACAAATCATCTTTTTCTGGGTCCATTTTTGCGCGCTTCCTACAAATTAAAAATCATTTTGAAGGTCTTTCAATACAGAATATGGAAATAACTGTGATGATCAGGCGAGCATGCTCCCCCTCCCCTCCTGTTTATGGTTTCCTGCTCTGGAAGATTGGACACATCTGCGTGATTGCACACCTGCTGCATCTGATGAGCCAACGTATTTAAGATCCATCTAGCTACAATGCTCCGCACTGTGTGTTTATATACTCATATATTTATTCCATCCAGCTACAATGCTCTGCACTGTGTGTCTGTGTATATATATATATATTTATAGTAATATGTACATATGTATATTAGCTGCTCTTGCTTTTTTTTCTTGCCTTCTGATTGTTGCTCTGAGTGTTGCTATCCCTGTGCTGTTGCAATCCTGAAATTTCCCCATTGTGGGACTAATAAAGGCTTATCTTATCTTATCTTATCCAGCGTGTGGAGAGTTCATGGCTGTATCGTCTGGGTTTGCAGCTACAGTTTATACCAAACTCTGTCTCATTATTGTTGTTTACTTATACTTACCTTGTGTGTCTCCTCAGGCTGCTGCCACCTGCAGGTGTGTCTCCAAAGCTGATCATGCTCGCCTCACCAGGAAGATCAGGACATCCACCCAGGTCTCTGTCTTCCCCCTGTCCCCTGGTCCTTGCTGGAGTTTCCTGCTGGACTCCACTGCTCAAGTTGTAAGTGTTCTTTCCCGCATTATTCTCCCTTTGGAGAATCTGTCCCTTATAACCGCTGTCTGCTTTCTCCCGTAGGCTACATGTGCGCCAGGGGGCACCTGTCTTGTAGAAATTTAAGTTGGCGTTTTTGTGTTCCACTTTTCCTTGAGTTTTTGCATTTTTATTTTCTGTGAGTTTTTGTAAGAAAATTATGAAACTTTTCATTGGAGTCTGAGTGATCGTTCTGGCAGCTCTGCGTCTGAACCTAACCCTGTTCTGAATCATGACAGAACCATCCAGCCAGGATCAAGGTTCAGCGAGCGCTCAGCCAGGCGAACAGTCAGCACTCGAGCGTTTGGGTGCCACAGAACTCCAGGTTGCGTTTCTTTCTGAGCAGCTTCACACTATCACTCAGCAATTGGTGACTGTTACCGAGCACCTGTGTCGGCTTCCTGGTGTGGCGCTTCCTCCTGCACCTGCTGCCCCGGCAGCTGTTGCCATCCGCAGGAACATCTCTGTTCCCACACCTGCCCCCTATGGGGGGAAGGTTCGGGGTTGCAGGAGGTTCCTGGTCTACTGCTGGTTGTATTTCCAGCAGGTGAAGGGGGAGTATAGGGATGATGTGTCCAAAACACATTTCATGACCTTGTTGCTGTGGGGCCAGGCGCTCAAGTGGGCACAGTCCATCTTGAGCAGTGGAGGGACCCCTTTATTCGTTTGAGCGATTTGCACCAGAGTTCTCAGGGGCTTTTGATCATTCAGAGCGTGAGGGGAATATTGCTAGCCCAGTCATGGGGCTTCGGCAGGGGGATTGGTCCATGGCCGATTTCTCTACCGAGTTCTGGGTCATTACGACGGACTCCGGCTGGAACGACATTGCCCTGCGCAGTGCGTTCCTCTCGGGTCTGAATTCGCATCTCTGCGACAAGCTGGCTATCCGTGCGTCTCCCTCCTCCCTGGATGAGCTCATTGCTCAGGCCGTGGTCCTCGACAACCGGTTTAGGGAGTGAGCGAAGGAGCGGAAGGCAGCTGTCTCTCCGCTTGCTTCCCGGCCGGCCGCCCCTCCCCTTGGTACTGTTCTGCCAGCCCCCTCCATGCCACTGGCACTTGGTAGGTCCCATCTCACTCAGGAGTAGTGTCAGCATCAAGAAAGGAGGAGGCATGTTTCTATTGCGGGGTCCCAGGTCACGCTGTCTCGAAATGTCCCATGAGGCCAAAAGATCTGGCCCGTCAGTAACCATGGGAGGCCTGGTGGGAGGATCCTCGCAAAATCCTCCCAATCGTCTTGAACTTTCGGCCCTCATTGAGTTACTGGGGGCTGAGTTCAAAACCTCTGCCCTGGTTGATTCGGGGGCGGAGCAAAATTTTATCGAACAGGCCATGGTGCGGAAATTGCAGACACCTACCAGGAACGTTCTGACACCTTTGTCGGTCTCAGTTTTATGTCCTGACCCAATCCAGCACTACCGTGATCCTGGGGTATTCGTGGCTCCACATACATAACCCCATCATCAATTGGAATCAAGGCTCTGTTTCGTCCTGGGGCCCTTTCTGCCTTTCTTCGTGTCTCTGTTCGGCCACATGCTTGCCTTCGCTCCCGATCTCCTCCCCTTCAGCTGAGCCGGTGGATCTCAGCTCCATGCCCAAGGTTTATCATGATTTAGGGAGGTCTTCAGCAAGTCCAGAGCTCTATCTTTACCACCTCACCGGGGCTACGACTGTGCTATTGATCTCCTCCCGGGTGCGCGGCTGCCATCCACCCGGCTCTACAGTTAATCTGGGCTGGACAGGGAGGCGATGTAGACGTTAATTTAAGTTGGCATTTTTGTGTTCCGCTTTTCCTTGAGATTTTGCATTTTTATTTTCTGTGAGTTTTTGTAATAAAATTGTGAAACTTTTCATTGGAGTCTGAGTGATCGTTCTGGCAGCTCTGCGTTTGAACCTAATCCTGTTCTGAATCATGACAATAATGTTGCATCAGTTTTGAAAATGTCCTCAAAGTGACTCATTTTGCCAGCACGGGTCATTTGTTTACAGCATTAGCATCTTAGCAGCGGTGCTAACAAATGGAGCTACAGTCTGCCAGGCCACTTTTTAAGGTCATCTTCTCATCCCTTGATAGTTGTGGTAGGTGGTTTGACTATATTGCTGTTTTTGAGGTGCAAAAGGCCGTGTTCCCGCATTTCTGATGCCAAAGTCATTGTTTTTTAACAAGGAAAAGTGTCCCATTTCAGTGACAACCAGACGTTCTAAACTAGTACCTGAAGTTGCTATCATAATTCACGCAAGGCATCAGGGGGCCTAGGAATAAGGTGGATATATTTATTACAGAATTGAAGAAGATGTCTGTGACCTTCTTTTAGAGCACACTGGTGCACAATTCCATGTCTCCACAGTCTATTCATGCATAATAAGAAATAGTCACCCATTGACGCCTCATGGGAGGAGGCAAGAGAGGTGGAGCTTCCTCAGAAATTTGAGAAGAAAAGGAGAAGAAATGATTCAAACGTTGTGATAATAAATATATTTGGAATTATATGTATATTACAACAACACTTCATTCGATGTGAAATATACCATCTGGGTTGATATTTATATTTTACAGGGTAATTTAACTGACTGTAATGCTGTTGATACCATCTAGCTGCAATGTTCCTGCACTGTGTATATACTGTAACTGTGTACATATGTACAGTGGGGAAAAAAAGTATTTAGTCAGCCACCAATTGTGCAAGTTCTCCCACTTAAAAGATGAGAGAGGTCTCCAGTTTTCATCATAGGTATACCTCAACTATGAGAGACAAAATGAGAAAAAAAAAAAATCCAGAAAATCACATTGAAGGATTTTTAATGAATTAATTGGTAAATTCCTCGGCAAAAGTTCATCTCAATACTTTGTTATATACCCTTTGTTGGCAATGACAGAGGTCAAACGTTTTCTGTAAGTCTTCACAAGGTTTTCACACACTGATGCTGGTATTTTGGCCCATTCCTCCATGCAGATCTCCTCTAGAGCAGTGATGTTTTGGGGCTGTCGCAGGGCAACACGGACTTTCAACTCCCTCCAAAGATTTTCTATGGGGTTGAGATCTGGAGACAGGCTAGGCCACTCCAGGACCTTGAAATGCTTCTTACAAAGCCACTCCTTCGTTGCCCGGGCAGTGTGTTTGGGATCATTGTCATGCTGAAAGACCCAGCCACGTTTCATCTTCAATGCCCTTGCTGATGGAAGGAGGTTTTCACTCAAAATCTCACGATACATGGCCCCATTCATTCTTTCCTTTACACGGATCAGTTGTCCTGGTCCCTTTGCAGAAAAACAGCCCCAAAGCATGATGTTTTCACCCCCATGCTTCACAGTAGGTATGGTGTTCTTTCTCCTCCAAACACAACAAGTTGGGTTTTTACCAAAAAGTTCTATTTTGGTTTTATCTGACCATATGACATTCTCCCAATCCTCTTCTGGATCATCCAAATGCTCTCTAGCAAACTTCAGATGGGCCTGGACATGTACTGGCTTAAGCAGGGAGACACGTCTGGCACTGCAGGATTTGAGTCCCTGGCGGCGTAGTGTGTTACTGATGGTAGCCTTTGTTACTTTGGTCCCAGCTCTCTGCAGGTCATTCACTAGGTCCACCCGTGTGGTTCTGGGATTTTTGCTCACCGTTCTCGTGATCATTTTGACCTCACGGGGTGAGATCTTGCGTGGAGCCCCAGATCGAGGGAGATTATCAGTGGTCTTGTATGTCTTCCATTTTCTAATAATTGCTCCCACGGTTGATTTCTTCACACCAAGCTGCTTACCTATTGCAGATTCAGTCTTCCCAGCCTGGTGCAGGTCTACAATTTTGTTTCTGGTGTCCTTTGACAGCTCTTTGGTCTTGGCCATAGTGGAGTTTGGAGTCTGACTGTTTGAGGTTGTGGACAGGTGTCTTTTATACTGATAACGAGTTCAAACAGGTGCCATTAATACAGGTAACGAGTGGAGGACAGAGGAGCCTCTTAAAGAAGAAGTTACAGGTCTGTGAGAGCCAGAAATCTTGCTTGTTTGTAGGTGACCAAATACTTATTTTACCAAGGAATTTACCAATTAATTCATTAAAAATCCTTCAATGTGATTTTCTGGATTTTTTTTTCTCATTTTGCCTCTCATAGTTGAGGTATACCTATGATGTAAATTGGAGACCTCTCTCATCTTTTAAGTGGGAGAACTTGCACAATTGGTGGCTGACCAAATACTTTTTTTCCCCACTGTATATTTATTTACTGCTTGGGCTAACCTATTCTTATCTTCTTATCTTATTTAATATTGCTCTGAGTGCTGCTATCCCTGCGCTGTTGTAATTCTGTAATTTCCCCATTGTGGGACTAATAAAGACTTATCTTATCTTATCTTATTTTATCTTATCTTATCTTATTATTGTGTGACATGTAGTCAGAATCCTGTCAGAAGTTTGCAGGGGTTAAAAATGGGCCTGGCACTGTGGGGACATTAACCAGCTAATCCGAAATTAGAACAGAATAGAATAGAATAGGCTTTATTGTCATTGTACAGTTGCACAGCACAACGGAATTGTGGGTGCTCCACCAGGCTACTGCACAATAAACAGTCCCTCCAGGATTTTGCGATGTTGTGATCACATCAATTCACGTGAAATCAGCCAATCAGCGCAACTATTGTACGACCTTGCAACTTTGGCCAATCACCACAACTTTCCTGCATTTTTGGCCAATCCCCGTCAACTTCCACCAATTTCACCAATCAAATTTGTCTCTGACTGGCGCTGAAACGCTCAGTCTAACCAACCAAATGCATTGTTGCACTACGTTCACTTCTGTTTACAGTGAGTTTTAACGGAACACATCAGCAGTGTGTGATTAAAAAAAAACAACACTCACCCGCGAGGTTTCCAACACCGTCCCTTCCTCTGTCTCCACCAGCCTGCCAGTGGACGTCTTGTCACGTCTCCGTCCTGACCACGTGTACGAAGCGCTGGGTTTGTATTGAAAAACGTCCGCCTGCCATAAAAGCACCCCGTCGCAGGAGCGTGCATGAGGAGAGACACCGTACAAGCAAATACTACAGCCAGTGTTTGAACATTTTATTCATCTTTAGAGGTAAAATCATTACTACAGCTGGTCAATGAGCTTTAAAGCTGTGAATCTCCAGTCTGGATGGAAAAACGCTTCCCCCCTTCCGTCCTGCCGTAAATGAAAGATGTGTGTCTGAAGAGACAAGTGTGTGTGTCAAGACCGACATGCAGCAGACAGTCAGGTAGGAGTCAGGCACGGAAATAGAGAGAATATTGTCTATAACTTTTTTTTTGTCAGAAAAACAGACTCTATAGACAATACAGAGCAACAGAATAAATAATTTTTTCCTCTCTGCTCAGTACTGAGTGGTTGGAGACCATAAGGAATTTTCAAATGAAGGTGCTGCCAATAATTTCCAAATCTATTCTCTTTAACATGCATTCAATGCAATTTAGCTGTTGTAATTTATATTGTGTTAAAGTATGTATTTACTGTTGCACAAAAGAGTTTTTCTGTATAGCAAAAGTTTCTGCTTAATTTACAAATCACTGTAATAGGACATTTTTGACAACCTGTGCTTTTCTTGTATTGTTATATAGAACAGCGGTCCCCAACCTTTTTTTGCACTAGGGACCAGTTTCATGCATGAAAATTTTTTGCAGACCGGGTAGAGGTGCGGGGGTTCCAATAACAAAAACCTTTGTCACTTCAGAGCATGTAATCTGAAACAATTACACTTTTATTAGGCAATTGCAATGATTCTACAGCATCATATCAACTCACTATAATCAGTGGGAACTCTGGGCTTGTTTCCCTGCAACTAGAATTTTGTCTTTGGCTCATTTTTTCAAGAGTTAGCTTGTGTCACTGATGCCTGAAACGTTGCGCCAGAGTCAAGAGCGGTTGTGAGGCGAGGGAGGAAACAGTTGTTTTTCAAAATAAAATCTCCACAAGACTAATGGAAAAAATAGCTTTAATATTACCCACAATGTTTTTTTCTTTGCGGCCCGGTACCATATGATCCACCGACCAGTACCGATCCGGGGACTGGGGGTTGGGGACCCCTGATATAGAATATCACTACAGTAAACTGGAAAAAACCCATATGTTTTAAAATTTGTAATTCTTCCCACAATTTTTAGTGCAAAAAACACTCCCAAAACATTGCAGCTTTTATCACAACTTTTTAAAAAAGCCCCTGCGAATTCAGGTTTTTTGGGCCACAACAATTATAAAAACATTCCGCAAAATCCTGGAAGGACTGAATAAAGTAAGTGAGAAGAATTTGAAATAAAACAGTTACAGAACACACAATTAACCATACGACTGAGGGAAAGATAAAAGTAAAAATAACAGATAGCCCATTGGTATTGTACTGATATTTAATAAAATATAGTGTAACTAGAAAAGCACTCATAGAGTGCATACCTCTGCCAAGGCTCCTTCTGTTTGTCATGGATGACCTCCCGAATGTAATGGGTTTGTGTGTAGGCCTATAGCCACTTGTGGTGAAAATGGCATCAAAGTCTGTTCATCAGTTTGGGAGTATTGTTGCTAACACACTGTGAGAAGATAAGAGCCTTGGCTGAGGTATGCATTCTCAGATCATCACCAAAATATAATGGGTTCCTCTCACACACAAATACAAAACAAGCCCTTGGTGGAGGTATGCACTCTCAGATCATCACCAAAATCTAATCATCTGTTCTCTGTGCCATTACACACCTTTCCTGAAAATTTCATCAAAATGCGTTCATAACTTTTTGAGTTGTGTTGGTAACACACTGTGAGAAGATAAGAACCTTGGCTGAGGTATGCATTCTCAGATCATCACCAAAACATAATGTGTTCCTCTCTAGCCCAAGAACCACCTCTGGTGAAAATTTCATCCAAATCCATGCAGTAGTTTTTGTGTAATCCTGCTGCACAAATACAAACAAAGCCCTTGGTGGAGGTATGCACTCTCAGATATCACCAAAATCTAATCATCTGTTCCCCGTGCCATTACACACCTTTCCTGAAAATTTCATCAAAATCCGTTTGTAACTTTTTGAGTTATGTTGGTAACAGACAGACAGACAAACCCCGGTAAAAACATTACCTCCTTGGGGGAGGTAATAAGGGGCAGCACGGTGGCGCAGTGGTTAGCACAGTGGCAGCACAGCAAGAACGTCATGGGATCGATTCCACCCTTGACCATCGTGGGTTCGATCCCATCCCCAGACCATCGGTGACCCTTCTGTGTGGAGTTTGCATGTTCTCCCTGTGTCTGCCTGGGTTTACTCCGGGTACTCCGGTTTCCTCCCACATGCCAAAGACATGCAGGTGAGATTAATTGGCATCAACTGGAGATTCTAAATTGTCCTTAGGTATGGATGTGAGAGTAAATGGTTGTCTGTCTCTATGTGTTGGCCCTGCGATGGACTGGCGATCTGTCCAGGGTGTACCCTGCCTCTTGCCCAAAAGATGCTGGGATAGGCTGCAGCCACCCCGCGACCCGAAAAGGATTAAGCAGTAGAGGATGGATGGATGGATAGTGTAATAAGCTACAGGAGTTACTTATTTCATTTAATAGTGGGTGTGCGAGGGGACAGAGTTAAACAGTCACCCCAACACTCACTAAATAAAATAGAAAAGCACTCGTAAAAAGGGGCACCAGTTGTAAAAGAACGAATTGTTAATTAATTAATTTCAATTTATTAATGTCCGTACCTTCAATTACTTAATGAATCAGTCTCAAAAATTAGTGAGTTCTTTAACTACCGTGACCCAGGAAAGCATGTATGCAAAGGAAAATGCTTCAGCTACTCTCGTTTACAAGTTTATTAAATGAAACTCATTCAGGTTACATGACATGACATTCAAATGATGGGTAAACAGATTCAAATGATAAGCAGGTGTTCAATATCACATCAACTGTTAATAGATTCCTGAGCATAAAATCTATAGTTAAACCTTTGTGGAACAAAGAGGAAACCAGATTTTATGTTTCATCTGTAATGCAATGGAAGGCTGGGGTAACTAAAAATCAGAGCGCAACTTTATGGTGAAAAATTACATAAGCTGATTATCTAAAAAGGAACTTCTGAATTAATCTACAAAAATTAAAGGTTACTTAAAAATTAATAAGAATTTTCCTTCAGTTTATAGCTTTGTCCTACGGCTTAGGGACTAATTGTACTATGAAATATTGGTTGTATTCAATTATAATTGATATTTAGGACATCTCGTTTAAACCCAGCAGATAGGAAAGTGGGAGTCTCATGTACGAACAGCCGGTTCCAGGTATTCAGCGGTGGTCAGCGCCAGTAAGGTGGCACACAGGGGGAAAGGGACTGCTGATCGTCTTTCAGATCGTTCACAGCTGTGAGAAGCATAGACTTGGCTGGGGCTCCCACGGGGCGTGCGATGAGGAGCTGGCGACAGAGTGAAGGCTGGCCCTGGAGCAGGCGTGACGTACTTTGGCAACCAGTTCAAATTTAGTATGTCCCCGGCCGGCAGGACAAACTCAAAGGCTGAAGAAAAAATGTTTTAGTCAGTTTAATCCACCAACTCCTGGTTTCTCAACGTGGTCAGATGTGGGTGAGGCAGGGAAAGGAAGTCCAAAAATCTCTATCAGTTCACTTTAAAAACAAGGAAATTAAGAGTCCACTTTAACTGCAGGGAAAGTCAAAAAGTCCAAGAAAAATGTTTAAATAGGATAAAAACGGCTTCTGAGGTGAAGGAAAAAAAAGATTTGAGAGTTTAACTCTCTTTAAAAGCGAGCTCATAGGAAAAGAATAGTTTCTCCTCAGTTACCAGGAAACAGGCAAAAACTTATCAAAAGACGATTTAAGAAAGCTAGTGCAGGACTTGACAAGGTTCAGACACACAGAACACGAGCTTACAGAACACCTTAGACAAACAACTTTAAGACCACTGAAAACAACGAAAAACAACAGGAAAAACTCAAAGACAACAGAAAAACTGAAAGACTCAAAGACAACAGAAAAACTCTGCCTAGGGCGGCTCCCTCTCTGTTTTTAAAGGGTCGCGCTTCTGATATCATAAAAGTGTGACTGGCAGCAAGATGGACCAATTATCTTCCATAAAAAGGAGTTTAAATGGGCTTTTGTCCAATGAGGGGACATTTCTTTGTCTGTGAACAGCCAATCAAATGCAAAGGGAATTATCCAACAGAGAAGCAGCCTGGGGGATTGGTCAGAAATAGCTGACTCACAAGTTTCAGAAAATGTTCATTCAGTTCCTGTTAAATTCATTATATACTCAATATAAAATCTAACTAAATTAAGTGACTCAAGGCTAATATTCAGTGACCATGCATTTATACTATTACTAGTAAATTTAACATTCATTTGAAAAACATTTTTGAAAAAGACATTCCTAAGACATGCACTCACATTTAAATCAAGGATTAATGAATTATGGCAAACCATTACTGGCGATCAAAAAGGGCAATGATCTTCACAGTGTCCAGAGTTATCCTGTGGGATGTCGACTATAAAAAGTGTTAATGTTCAATCAAAATTAACAGTTCCAGATTGCACAATGAAACATATTCTGTAGATGTGCAAAAGGAGGTACTGTTGAGCTGTAGATAATTTTTAGCTCTTGGAATGTGAGTGGGGCCAGCCTACAGAGTTTTATGGGACTCCTGGAAGGGCTCCAAGAGTTTATCAGCATAACCTGACAGGTTAAGGAGTGAAAGTTTGGAAGTTTATGACTTTTTAAGATTATCAGTTACTGGTACAAACTGATGCTATCAGCACGAACTGTCTAGTTGGGGTTTGACTCCAGAAGTTTACAGTCCACTTAAGCCTTTAAAAGCAAGGCCTTATCAGGTTACTCTTCAAAGGGGACATTGTTTACACTGGGGTCCTGATGAAGGAAGAACACAGCAATTCTTGACCAGAGTTGAGTGAGAGTTTCTTTAAGATGAAGAAGAGTGATTTCCTGAATTAGCCTGAGGAGAAGCTGATGCTACAGTATATACACAGGTACTGTAGTGGCTTTGCGGGTGGAACTATGTACATAGGAGTGTGGAGTGCAGAACACATAATAGAGTAAAATAGCCCAAGGATTATGGAAAAATATGTACAGTGTAGGGAGCTTGAAATGAGGAAGCGAAGTGATTTTATAAATCAAGTTTTATTATCAGCTTCCAGTCCCTAACATGTCTCATCTCGATGCAGAAGCAGAATGAAGAGGCTGAGCGCAGTCAGACCTTCATACTTATACCCACACACAACAAAAGACATTGCATATCAAAGCCGACATCCCGCATCAGCGTAATCCCTCTCCATTGTCCTCTCTCTCCTCCACCTGACCCTGGGGGGTCAGGAAGTTCGTTCAGGTCTCCACCGCTGCGTCTTCGTCTGCTCCTTGATCTTCGCCGGTGGTCGAGACCTCTTGTCCTGCTCTGAGACGTGAGGTCATTCTACATATGCAATCTCTAAACATTCCTCTTATGTCTATACATATGTAGGTATGGATATATGAATAATATAAGCCACATACAGTAGTGATTTCACGGATGGGTCAATACACATGAAAGTGAGGAGTGCAACGACAGGTGAGTTATAGTGATAATTAAAAGGTCCTCAGTTCTGTGCATGTGAGTGTTCATAGTTCATTTTTGTAACTAAGGAGGCAATAACACGTTCTGGAATTATTTAGCCAATCAGAAATCAGTTTATATTTGTTGCTATGGTAAATTCACTCTCTTTGCATTGGGAAAAACAAAGCAGAAGGAGGATAACTTCTAACCAGTTATCATCTTTTGACAACGTCCCCGTATAATGTTTTCAACGCGCTGAATACAACAGATGTTTATATTCAAAAATCTGTTGATGTTTGAATATATTATATATGTTTATATATTATATTACATTTATATTCAAACAAATATAAACATAAAAGATGTTTACATTCAGTTAAACTATTAACTTTTTTAACAAGTTTAGGAAACTACAATTTGAACATGAGTTTCAGATAAAAACAGTCCAAGGCCTTCCCCTAAACTGGACATTATTAAGAAGTCAGGATGCAGTAAGACAGTGCTCAGGAGACATGGAGAAGTGGAGCTAACCCGTTTAGCAATGCTCCACTAGCACTATCATTGGCTTAGCATTTCGCAACCACTATTTAAAATTGGATTTGATGACAGGGGAATTTATCCAGATCCATGTACAGACACGGTAACCGGTGAGTTAAAATCCGTTTCTCTCCAGTGTGCTGTTCTGTTTTTAACTCTTTAAATGATTGTGGGAAATATTTTCCATTGGTGCTCCGTTTGACTAAGAGGACCAGCAATGAATGAAATCATTTTTATGGGACACCAAAAGCCCACCAAGTGCTCCCAAAAAAATTAAATAATTTTTATGTTAATACTTAACAACAAATGGTCATTCTTGTAGTAACTAACTGTTGGATCGTATATTATATATATTATTATGGTGGTGCCCTGTGCTAGAGAGGGGTGACGCCCCGCCTCTGGGAGGTGGCGTCACCTGGGGTATATAAGCCAACTGCGGGAGACATCCTGTCTCTTCGCTGTGGCTCCTGTGCTCACATTAGAGTCTCCTGTGTTCCTGGTTCTCGTTTTTAAACTTATAAAACGTCACCTCAACTCCTTCCTAATTTAAGACACAACATTTGGCGATGAGGATATACAGAGATGGAGAGGGCTACTACCGCACTTCGTCCATTTTTGGAGGCTCCCTGTGAGCCGTTGGTCCCTTGGGCCATATGGTATGCGGCCTTCAAGAATTATTTGATGGCATTAGACCTTGGCGACCTTGACAAATTACGTGCAAGGGCTATTCTGGTCCATAACCTAGGTATGGAAGGCCAGAGGATCCTGAGCACGCTTGGAGGATGTGACTCATTTGGCGATGTCGTGAGGCTCATGGCTGGCTACTTTCGCGCCCCTGAAAACATCATAATGTTGCACATAGTGTTCAGGCAGTGGCGCCAGCAACCCAGAGAGTTGGTTCAGCAGTTCGTTGTGGACTTTTGGCAGCTGGCTGGTGAGTGCAGGTTTGGAGCTTTGGAGGAGGAGATGGTCCATGACCAGTTAATGGAACACATGGCCTATTCCTCGGTGAGAGTTTGCCTGCTAACCCATGCTGGTGAGCTAACACTGCTAGCAGCCATGGAGCTAGCACAACAACATGAGGCAGCAGAAAGGCTGCAAACAAAGAATCATGGTGATACGGAGGCCCTGCTCAGGAATGACAAACAGTGGAAGGCACTGGCCTTGGATTCGGATGATGGCAGCGAGGATGAATACGTGGCCATTGTGAAGATTAGGTCCACCCCAGGGACGCCGAGATGCTACGGCTGCAGATCCAGTAGGCACTGCTATAGAGCGAGGGAGTGTGCAGTGAGGGGCAAGCATTGTGGACGGTGTGGTTTGTTCTACCACTTCACCAGGGTTTGCCGTAATTTTGAGAAGGAGGATCGGGGACCTGCAAAAGAAAATTCAAAGAAGAAAACACCTGCGGTGGTCCATACTGTGTCGCCCAAACAGATGGTTGTATTCTTTGCAATATACTGTTGGGGGGGACTCCAATTCCGATGCTGGTGGACACAGGGTCGGCGGTCTCCATCTTGAATTTGGCAATGGTGAGAAAGTGCTTTCCCCATTACACCGTGAGTAAAACGAACATTGCCTGTTATGGGTATGGTAGCAACCCCCTGGACATTGTGGGCTCGGTGTGGCTGTTGGTAAGGTATAAGATGGCCTCCATGTGTGCAGCTGAGTTCATGGTAGCTCATGATGGCAACAATTTAATGGGCTGTGATTTGTTTTATGGGCTTGGGTTCTCCGTCACCTGTGGAGAAGTGGAGGAGTGGTCGGGTGGTGGACTATGGGGCCGGCCATTTTTTGCGGGAAGTGGCGAAGAAGCGTGGGACTTAGGGTGGCCCATTCCAAGTGAAGAGGAACGCCGCCAGCACCAGAGTATGCCGACGTGATGGGAACTCCGTGCCAGTGTTTGTGGTCCTGGGGTTATGGGACCCGAACGGCATGGTTTAGCCTCTGCAGAGGCGGATGGTTCCAGAAAGCGAGCGCAGCGGGGCTCCGGTGGCTGGCCGAGTACCACTGTTGAGCCAGACGCTGCCAGTGTCGCTCTGACGCAGCAGACAAAAGTGATCGGGGTGACACCAGATGGCACGAACCTTAGCCGTGCCCAGAATGAAAACAAGGGACTAGGCTCGAGCAAGCTTGGCGGGGACGCTGGAGAGCCATAAGGGTACCAGCTTACGATGCAGAAGAAGGAGAAAGCCAGTGAGTGCTCCCCTGAGTGAGGGTGATGGTGTGTGCCCTAGGGTCGAGCCTCGGCTAGAACGTGTGTGCAGATCAAGAGGGCAGAGAGTTGGACAGGGTGATCTGCGGGTGGTACGAGCTGACGGCGACGGGTACCTGAAATTGACGGATGGGTCGAGACGGCACCCGAACAAACTGCGGCATTAGGGAAGGAAAAGATGCCAGTGCAGCCCGTCTCCAGTCACAAAGAAATGGAGATGCTTTGGGAGTGGGCCGCAGGACGGACACTCCAGTCGGGGGCCTACAGGAGACCCGGGTTAGGACTTTATGTTTGGGGCTTACGGTGTGTTGACTTATAGTGTGCTTTACAGTGTGTTTGCTAAGGTTAATGTTCACAAAAAAAAAGACAAATATCAACAGAGAAATGTGAAAAAAAACATGTAATGCGATGTGATTTAATTGAATAAGGTGACCACAGTTGTTCGGTGTGAATGTAATATAGCTGTGAGAATGTTCTGAATGTGTGTGGGAAGTGCAGTGACACCTGTGTGCGAATGCTAGTAAGGAAGGTGTGTGAGCTAAGTAATTGCCCCATGTTGTGTGATTTGCATGACTGTTCAGGAATCTCTGTGCCAAATTTGTGCAATAAAATGCGGGTTTGTGGAGTCGGGTACCGCCATTGTTCAAATTTGTAATTATTGTTTGATTGTAATGTATTGTAACGTCGAGGCTGTGTTAAGGGGGGCAGGGATTTTCCCGGCATGCATTGCCAGCATAGGACGTTATATTTTTGTGTATGTTTAGTGTTATTACTGTGTTATACTGCTGGGTCATTATAACGCAGCAGTGTTATAGGTAGAATTAGAACAGGAGTGATTATGTGTGTGTAACCCTGATATAAACGGAGGTTGGTGAGAATGACCTCCCCTCCTGTCTGTGACTGTGATTGTGTTTAATAAAGCCTGTTGTGTCGCAGCCATCTGCTCCCTTTCTTTGTGTGAACCTCGCCTACGTCACAGTATATAACTATTTTTTTCGGGATTAATTTATTTTGGTGTGTGGCCCTTTCTTTTCGTTCAAATGACTGTTTGAATAGCGGAGTGCTCTGCTGGGCCAGTGTGGTGTGTGGATGTGTAGGATTATCATTGTCTTTGTATTAGTGTGTGAGTCGGGCGTAAATTGTAAATATGGGTAAATTAGTGTGCTTGTGGTTTTTCGGGGGGGATGTGTTTGTATATTATATATCCTGTGCAGACCAGCTGTGTGGGATTGTGGAGTACATCTTCAACCTGAACCTGAAGCTGGGGAGGGTACCACTGCTGTGGAAAACATCTTGTGTGGTACCTGTACCAAAGACTTCCCACCCCAAAGATCTGAACAGCTACAGACCAGTGGCCCTGACATCCCACATGATGAAGACCCTGGAGAGACTGCTCCTTGCTCACCTCTGCCCCCTGGTGGGACCAGCGATGGATCCACTCCAGTTCGCCTACCAGCATGGCATTGGGGTGGAGGATGCGGTGATCTTCCTCCTTCACCGTTCTCTGTCCCACCTGGAGAAGCCCGGGAATGCGGTGAGGATCATGTTCTTTGACTTCTCCAGTGCTTTCAACACCATCCAACCGATGATCCTGAAGGACAAGCTGCTGTGCGCAGGGGTGGACCAGCACCTGTCATCATGGATCCTGGACTACCTCACAAACCGGCCTCAGTTTGTGAGAACCCGGGACTGTGTATCCGACACGATCATTGGTAGCACGGGGCCCCCCCAGGGAACGGTTTTGGCTCCCTTCCTGCTTACCCTTCCTGCTCACCCAACGCGAGGAAAACTAGCCCCTCACAGCACCAGTAAACATCCAGGGAACAGACATTGAGATGGTGACATCCTACAAGTACCTGGGTGTTCATCTGAACAATAAACTAGACTGGTCACACAATACCGACGCACTCTACAAGAAGGGACAGCGCAGGCTGTTCCTACTGAGGAGACTCAGGTCTTTTGGTGTACAAGGGGCTCTGCTGAAGACATTCTACGACACGGTGGTGGCATCAGCCATCACTTTTGGAGTGGTCTGCTGGGGCAGTGGCATTACAGCAGCCGATAGGAAGAGACTGAACAAACTGATCAAGAAAGCTAGCTCTGTCCTGGGGCAGCGCCTTGACTCAGTGGAGGAGATGTGAGAGAGAAGGATGGTGGCTAAACTGTCATCCCTGCTGGAGTCCAAGTTCCACCCTATGCAGGACATACTGAATGCACTGAGGAGCTCATTTAGCAGCAGACTATATCATCCTAGGTGCACAACCGAGAGGTTTCGCAGGTCCTTCCTACCTACGGCTGTCAGACTGTACAACCTAAGCAGGGCTGCTCGCAGAGGTAGCAAAAAGACGTGACAACCTAATAGTATTGAATGCAAAAGATGCAATAGACTTACACAATGGTCCCCTCCGGTATACAGCTAGGAAAATACCGGTCGCTATGGAGGGTGAGAATATGTATGGGTACATAATCATACCATGTAGGATAACTAAGTAGACGGTTATGCTGTTTCATTCCATCTAGCTACAATGCTCTGCACTGTGTGTGTTTATATATTTATATATTTATTCCATCTAGCTACAATGCTCCGCACTGTGTGTTTATATATCTACATATTTATTCCATCTAGCTATAATGCTCCGCACTGTGTGTTTATATATTCATATATTTTATATTATATATATATATATATATTCCATAATATATATATTATATATATATTCATATATTCACCACCGGAGTGGTGGCTCAGTTGGTAGAGCATCCGCCCCACACCCGGGAGGCAGGGGTTCAAATCCCGGCCGGGTCATGCCGAAGACCATATAAAAGTGGAACTTCCTGCCATCCAGCTTGGTGCTCAGCAATAAATGGAATGGAGGAGGGAACTCTGTGGCGGCGCCTTGCATGGCAGCGGCCCTCTGATTCTGCACTTGGGGTGTGTGTGATTTACACTGTAGATAGGTAAAGCACAATCTCGTTCTGCTGTACATGATTGGTTGTACAGTTGAATGACAATAAGGGTGATTTAATTTAATTTATTACATCTAGCTACAATGCTCCACACTGTGTGTGTTTATATATTTACACATTTATTCCATCTAGCTACAATACTCCGCACTGTGTGTTTATATACTCATATATTTATTCCATCTAGCTACAATGCTCCGCACTATGTGTTTATATATCTACATATTTATTCCATCTAACTACAATGCTCCGCACTGTGTTTATATATTCATATATTTATTCCATCTAGCTACAATGCTCCGCACTGTGTGTGTTTACATATCTACATATTTATTCCATCTAGCTACAATGCTCCGCACTGTGTGTTTATATATTCATATATTTATTCCATGTAGCTACAATGCTCCGCACTGTGTGTGTATATATATATATATATATATATATATATATATATATATATATATATATATATTTACAGTATATGTACATATGTATACTCGCTGCTCTTGTTTTTCTCTTGCCTTCTGATTGTTGCTCTGAGTGTTGCTATCCCTGTGCTGTTGCAATCCTGGAATTTCCCCATTGTGGGACTAATAAAGGCTTATCTTATCTTATCTTATATATATATTATTATGGCGGTGCCCTGGGCTAGAGAAGGGTGATGCCCCGCCTCTGGGAGGTGTCGTCACCTGGGGTATATAAGCCAACTGCGGGAGACATCCTGTCTCTTCGCTGTGGCTCCTGTGCTCACGTTAGAGTCTCCAGTGTTCCTGGTTCTCGTTCTTAATAAAACTTATAAAACGTCACCTCGATTCCTTCCTAATTTGAGACACAACACTAATGAGACACACAACTCCTAAATAATGCATTTAATCATATCAAACAGGAATAAGTGATATCAAGTCAACAAACAGGACACTTTCACAAATACTTGTGACACTAGGGCTGTCGCGATAACCACAATTATGTAACACCGCGCTATGGACAAGCCTACCGTGGAGAAAAACAAGCAACCGTAACAACTGCGGTGTTCACTTTTTTTTTGTGTGTGGCTAAATCTTGTTGCTTACTTATGTGCCCCTATTGACTAAAAAATAAATTGTTAAATGTAAATGTATTTTTATTGCCAACAGCATGTTTGCGCCCGGTAATAACAGCAGGCAGCACCGTGTGGGGCACACTCTCTCCAGACGGACTCAGGCAGTCAGTGGTAGAAGCGTTTGGACTCCTTGCTAAATACAGCCGTGACAGTGAACACTGAAAAGGCACTACTGCATAGTGCATTATTTGTTTGAACGTGATTTTTCAGACAGCGGCAAAAATCCAAAAATCATGGAGACAAGAGCCACGCAGGGCTGTACGGAGGCTGTCCTGTTTAAATAAGCTGAATGTCGCTGCAGTCTCCAGTCCACACATGCTGTAGTTGAAATACTGGGGTTCCTGCCACTGCTTTATGAAAATGATCTTTGTTTTTTTTTTTTTTTTAACAGAATCGGCAGTTCATGCCTAGAAAGATCATAGCTCTGCACAATTGTCACACAGGCACATGAAGTTGAGAGCGAGGCTGCAGCGAGTTTCTCACAGCTTCCATTGTTTGCCACATTATGAACCCTGTTTAAATTACGAGACCACAGTGTGATGTTAGTGCTTGGCACCTTATTGTGAAGTGCTGTGTAGTGGTGGGCACTTCCTGTTCTGCCACTGCACTGCCCTATAAATAGCAGATGGCATCCATTGTCAGCAACCAAGCCGGCTTAGTTTCTCCCGACTCGGTTCTGGCCTCTCTGTGGGTACGTGCCACGTTGTATGTATGTTAGTATGTATTTCTGTATGCTTTGCCATACCCATAGCCACTGCTTTTTGGCCGGCAGTGGTGAGGCAGCCTCTTGGGCTCATGCTGGAGTGAGCGCTGTCTAGCTGTCTGCCGGTTGGACCACGCCCCCTCTCTATTACTGCCAGCTGTTCCCATTCCCGTGTGCCATCTCCCCGCTCCTCGACCAGGTGTGCTCAATTTGTGGAGCCAGCAATGCATGTACTTTAGGAGCCTTTTTCCAGTCATGCATTGCTGGGTCATTGTGCTTCATGTGGTCGTCTTTCGCCATTTGAAGCCAAGGTCAACTAAGGATTGTGTTCCTTCAGAACCTTATTTGGACTACTTGGACTGCCCCGACCCTGTGAATAAAAACTGTCAGCGTTTCTGTGCGCAGTTGTGTTGCTACGCTTTATTGTAGCGTTTCCCCATGCAGCACAACTGCTACGCTTTGGCTGTCACCCGGTTTTATTCCTCCCGTGTCTGTTGGGTGTCCTGGAGTACTCTTTTTTACTCTGAGGGCTAATGTCTGTTGGAACTGTTGGTCTGTGCCTGTGTTGAATAAATGTGTGTAGTGTAACCTGCGCTTAAATCCTCATCCTTTCTCCCCTCCTCCGTGCGCTGTGGAGAAGCACACGAGGAGTTTATGACATCCATGATGTCGCCTCTTTGACCGGTGCCCTCTGCCAGGTGCCTACTGTGTGTCCACTGTTCTGAGATCCTTTAATAAAGCTGCATTCATCCAGCCATCTGGCCTCATCCTTTACTAAGGTATTTTACCAAACATAACAGTTGGCGATCGAGGATTAACTAATGGAGGCGTGTATTACACCACTTCGCCCCTTCCTCGAGCTCCCGGGAGAGCTGCCTGTTCTGTGGCCGAGATGGTTTGAGGCTTTCCAGACCTACATCACCGTGGTCGACCTGGGTAAGCTTGACAAGTTAAGAGCACGTGCGCTATTTGTTCACAACCTTCGGAATGAGGGCCAGCGTGTCCTGTGCACACTCGGACTCTTTTGAAGACATCATCGAGCTGCTAACAAGCCACTTTCATACCCTGGAGAGTGTGACTGTTTGGAGGATTCGCTTTCGGCAGCGACATCAACGTGTGGGTGAGCCTACACATCAGTTTGTCGCTGACTTGAGACAGTTAGTTAGCAAGTGTCGTTTTGGGCTGCTGGAAGATGAATTGGTACGTGACCAGCTTGCGGAGCACACAAGTAGTGCCACTATATGGGCTAGGCTACTCACGGTGCCTTGTGACCTAACACTAGCCAGGGCTGTCGAGCTAGCTCTCCAGTTGGAGGCCGCAGACAAGCTAGCTTTGGAGCTAAATTGGCACCAGCCATAGCAGCTGCCGCAGCCTCCCACCATGGCATTAGATTCAGACTCGGATAGTGAGGATAGCTTGGAAGACGATACTATGGACGCCAATGCTGCCAGCCAAAGGTCTGCCCCGGGAAAACCCCTTTGCAAGGGTTGCAGGTCCATGAAGCACCAAAACAAGGCTAAGGACTGCCCGGCTAAAGGGAAGCATTGTAGCAGATGAGGACACTTGAACCGTTATGCTAGAGTGTGCCGTGTATCTGAGCCGGAGAGCCCACGGAAGAAATCACTCCACCTGGCCCCGGCAACCATCCATACGGTGTTCCCCAGTATTAACGGGTACACGGTCTGCACAGTGGAACTGGATGATGTGGAAGTACCGCTGCTGCTCGTCACGGGAGCAGAGGGGTCAATGCTGAATTGGGCCACAGGGAGGAAGTTTTTCCCCTACTACAGGATAAAAAGTAACCCAGCACCGCTTTATAGTTATGGAGGTGGCAGGCTGTGCACGGTTGGGACTTTGGAGTTAACAGTTCGGTGTAAGTCTGCAACGATGGTTGACTTCACGTTCCACGTGATGGCCCAAGGCAACAACATCATGGGCTGTGATTTGTTCTACAGACTGGGTTTCGCCATTAAAGACGCTGCTGGGAAAGAATGGTTGGGTTGTGGCTAGTGGAACCTTCCGGTTCTGGTGGTCGATGAGGATGTTGTGTGGGACAAAAAAACTAACGGACACCACGGCGATCAAGCAGGACCTGGCTCACTCAGGTTAGGCACAGGAGGGTCTCAGTGCTGGCGCTTGGGAAACGGTAGGGGGGTACCAAGCATGGCGGCAAGGCACCTGTGTTGGCAAGAGACGCCAATGCGCTAGCCCCAGATTCCTCCGGAGCTTGGCTGCAGAGGGATGGAGGATCTGCAGCTACGATGGCGACCACTACGAGGGCTTCAGAAGAGGACAGGGCCAGACCGACTAGCATGGGGGAACCACGTGCTCAGCAGCACCATGTCAGGCTGAGCTTAGCTCCTCTTAGGGTTATGGATTTGATTCGAGTTCGAGGAGAGGAATGTCCACGGTGAAGATGGGCCAGACGACAACCAGCAAAACATCAGGAGTATCTGCGCATTGTGGCTAAGCTGGGTGCAGGATATTTGCAGTTGTCTGACGGCTTGGCGAGGCACGCCAATCACCTTCGGCATGCCCGGGAAGAAGCTTCTGGTGATGGGGTTGGACGAGCGCGAGAGTCAGTGGTGATGAGGAGAGGCGTTGTCGTCCGGGAGATCAGCCATTGTCCTGGGGGCCTGCTGCTTCCAGGGGCACGTCTGCTGAGGGGCTGCCCTGGGCCCCCCATGCCGGTTCTGCTCCTCCTGCCCAAGCGACAGTGCTGTAAATTTTGTGTAATACAGTGGTGTGAAAAAGTGTTTGCCCCCTTCCTGATTTCTCATTTTTTGTATGTTTGTCACACTTAAATGTTTCAGATCATCAAACAAATTTAAATATTAGTCAAAGACAACACAAGTAAACAAAAAAAGCAGTTTTTAAATGAAGGTGTTTATTATTAAGGGGAAAAAAATCCAAACCTACATGGCCCTGTGTGAAAAAGTGATTGCCCTCTAAACCTAATAACTGTTTGGGCCACCCTTAGCAACAACAACTGCAATCAAGCCTTTGCGATAACTGGCAAAGAGTCTTTTACAGCACTGTGGAGGAATTTTGGTCCACTTATCTTTGCAAAATTGTTTTAATTCAGCCACACTGGAGGGCTTTTGAGCATGAACCGCCTTTTTAAGGTTATGCCACAGCATCTCAATCAGATTCAGGTCAGGACTTTGACTAGGCCACTCCAAAGTCTTCATTTTGTTTTTCTTAAGCCATTCAGAGGTGGACTTGCTGGTGTGTGTTGTCCTGCTGCAGAACCCAAGTGCGCTTCAACTTGATGTCACAAACAGATGGCCAGACATTCTCCTTCAGGATTTTTTGGTAAACAGCAGAATTCATGGTTCCATTTACCACAGCAAGTCTTCCAGGTCCTGAAGCAGCAAAACAACCCCAGACCATCACACTACGACCACCATATTTTACTGTTGGTATGATGTTCCTTTTCTGAAATGCTGTGTCACTTTTACGCCGGATGTAATGGGACACACACCTTCCAAAAAGTCAAACTTTTGTCTCGTCAGTCCACAGAGTATTTTCCCAAAAGTCTTGGGGATCATCAAGATGTTCTCTGGCAAAACTGAGATGAGCCTTTATGTTCTTTTTGCTCAGCAGTGGCTTTCGTCCTGGAACTCTGCCATGCAGGCCATTTTTTGCCCAGTCTCTTTCTTATGGTGGAGTTATGAACACTGGCCTTAACTGAGGCAAGTGAGGCCTGGAGTTCTTTGGATGTTGTTGTGGGGTCTTTTGTGACCTCTTGGATGAGTCGTCGCTGCGCTCTTGGTGTAATTTTTGTTGGCTGGCCACTCTTGGGAAGGTTCATCATTGTTCCATGTTTTCGGCATTTGTGGATAATGCCTCTCAATGTGGTTTGCTGGAGTCCCAAAGCTTGAGAAATGGCTTTATAACCTCATAACCTTTCTCATTTGTTCCTGAATTTCTTTGGATCACGGCATGATGTCTAGCGTTTGAGGATCTTTTGGTCTACTTCACTTTGTCAGGCAGGTGGTGTTTAAGTGATTTTTTGATTGAGAACAGGTGTGGCAGTAATCATGCCCGGTTGTGGCTAGAGAAATTGAACTCAGCTCTCCAAAGATGTGATAAACCACAGTTAATTTATGTTTTTGGGGGGGGGGGGTAGTCACTTGTTCACACAGGGCCATGTAGGTTTGGATATTTTTTTACCCTTAATAATGAACACCTTCATTTTAAAACTGTATTTTGTGTTTACTTGTGTTATCTTTGTCTAATATTTAAATTTGTTTGATGATCTGAAACATTTAAGTGTGACAAACATATAAAAAAATGAGAAATCAGGAAGGGGGCAAACACTTTTTCACACCACTGCAGTTCTGATGTTCATATGTTTATGTATGTTGTAAAATGGGGTTGTTTTGTGTTGGTTTTATTAGTTTAGGAACACAGCAAGGATTTTAGTTTATTAATGGACTTTTCATTTAGCTTATCACGTGGCAGAATAATCCACCATGCCATGTGGGCAGGACGGTAGTCCATCTGTCTGCCCTATTTTAGGTTTTGTTGTGTGAATGTGTTAGGCCATTTAGATGCATCAGTTTTCGTTTTGTTAGTGTGTGACTCGGGTCCCAAATTGGGGAGGGGGGCAGAATGTGGTGTTAGTGTTTGGCACCCTTATTGTGAAGTGCGGTGTAGCGGCGGGCACTTCCTATTCCGCCACTGCACCGCCCTATAAATAGCAGAGGGCATCCATGATGCGGCCTCTTAGACCGGTGCCCTCTGCCAGGTGTCAACTGTGTGTCCGCTGTTCTGACATCCTTTAATAAAGCTGTGTTCGTCCAGCCATCTGGCCTCATCCTTTACTAAGGTATTTTGCCATACATAACACACAGGGTCCTAAAAATACTTAGATTATTTGTTTATTTGACAGGGACAGTGCAATAAACATAGACAATTAATCAAAGACAATCAATCTGATGTGTTGCACAAAGAGTGTATAGCTATTAGCTAATTTGCAACTCTTGTCCCTGGATGGGCTTTAGAAAGGAGAAACAAGTAAAAAGGAAAAGATAAAAAAAAAAAAAATGAAAACAGAATACACAATAACCACATACATCAATGCAAAAAAGATTGTAAATACATTATAAATACACAATTATAAATATTATAAATATTATAAATACACAATATAAAAACCTGACTCACATTTGCCTATTTCAGGCCTCCCTCCTTTCGTCACTCACTATAAACAAACACATTCATTCCTTCCCTTCATTCACTCTCACCCTGCAGACAATCATTTCATACATGGGTACATTCTTGTTTATTTTTCAACCAGTTTTTAACCTTTTTAGTGAATGTTTTAAAGTCCGTTATTATTTTAATTTCATTTGGCATTGTGTTCCAGATGTGACTGCCCTTTATAGAGAAAGCTATTTGTCCAAATGTGGTTCTGCGGTGGAATATTTTACAGTTATTGTTAACAGAACTCCTGGTGGCTCTGCTGCTGTCCTGTCTTTGGATGAAACTAGCAAGTGGCTCGGGTGCTGATTTATGGAAACATTTGAAAGTTAATTTCAGAAAACAGAGGTCAATGAAACTCTCAAAACTCAATAGGTTGTATTTTTTTAAAATATCACAGTGATGCCACCTAATGGGCTTTTTGTCCAAGATTTTTAAGGTTTGATTATATAATGAACCTATATGTCTTATTGTGGAAGGGGCTGCTTGAGCCCAGACTGTCAAACAGTATGATATATGAGAAAAAACCATAGAATGCATATACAGTACAGCTGCTTCATAAGGTATGTACTTGCAATAATACCACACATTGCGGTGTTGAGCTGTTCACTGTCACCGCAGGGGGAATTCCTCTTCCACAACAGCCTTATGTGACACTTTTATAAATACTTGCAATGCATTCCTTTTAATCTGATGTAATTATTTTGGCTTTTCTGTGTCCCATCTGGTCCCGTTCATTGTTGGTGCCGGGGTGAGGATGTGTCCTCATCTTTTCTTGGTCAGATTTTATCATGCTGAGTGAGGCTGGTGTTGTGTTCAGCGATGTTTTCTTGGGGCTTTGCAAGAGCTGCATTTAATATCTGTGGAGCTAAAAGACTCGGGGTCCTTGCAAATATAGGCGTGTGTCTGTTCATGATTAATTTGCCTCCTTGGTGAGATCACCCATGAGCCGCTACTGTAGTCACCTTGTTCTCAGCTTTAGCTGGGTTAAAATAACAGAAAATAAGGAGGCCCCACCCAGTAAAGCAGTTACGCACTTGTACAGTATTTAACAATTATTCATCAAGTGAATTCTCTGTCAGACAAGCGAATGAAGTAACAAAACCGAAACAACCAAAATCAAAAAGGGCAATCAAAACAGAAAAAATAACAGCTGCCTTAAATAGCAAATGTGTATTCCTTATTTTAACTTTTTACACTATTTGCTTTGCCTTACATAAAATGTAATGTTTAGTCAACTTTTTACTGAAAAATATAAGTGTGGAGCTTTTTTTTTTTTTGTTTATAGCACTCAATTACCAATTACAGAGAAAGATGGCTTGCTGTAACATTACAAAATTTATAATTTCATTAAAGCTCCACTAAATTTCTCTCCATAGCACTTGTTGGAAATACATAGCTGCAGTGCTGCCTGTTCTGTGAAAGGTTTGCTCCAAGGATGTTTGACATACGGTGGAAGAGAAGAGTTGAATCCTCCTAAGTCCTGAGAGAAATTCGCTCTGGTTAAGTAAATCTTAGGGTCCTGGGTCCTCTCCCCTGTGGTGTGGCGTCACTTCTGAGAGCACAGAGCAGTACCCTGAATACCAATGGGATGCTACAGAGTCCTTGAAGGAACATAACCACCAGCAGACAAACACTGCCAATTAGCAGAGGGCCCCCACTTATCAGCCATGTGTTCACATCTGATTAACAGAACACATTCACTGCATCAGGCCCAGGAAAACACAAAACCTTTCCCTGGGGCACTTGGGTTTCTCCTCATATCCTTATTTATATCAATTAAAAAGGGTTTATTATGATGCTAACTGTGAGACCACTTTGCTCCTTTTCTTAACTCGTTTTTTTTTTTTCCACCACATTCTGCAATCCAGTTACTGTATTGTGCCTTTGTTTTGGTTTGGCCTTCTTCAACACATCCTGAAGAGGGCAAAAACTGAGAATCGACCAGGTCTGAGGGCTGAATGCTTCTTTTTGCCCGTCTTGAGTGGCCTGTGTAAAGTGCAATGTGGCAAATGAATAAAAGTCCAAAAGGTCTGGCACTGAACTGTTGACGACACAGCTGCCTTTCAGTCTACAGGAAGCATCACCTGGTAAGCAAGTAAAACACCAGAACCTTATTTATTTTAATCTAAAATGACTGCTAGTTTCTTCTAACGAGTTAGCCCCATTTGTCTCAAATATTGCCCTTTTCAAAAAGATAACTACACTGCACTACACAGATCACTACATGCATATCGTGTAATGTGAAAAAAATGAACAACTGGTCAAAATTCAGACTTGTAACTTTCAAAGAAGCTGCAGCCTTTCTTTTTACTTTAGCTCTTATTTCTCTCTTTTTATCCATAATTTTTGTCCTATTTACAGTATGTATTACGACATGGCATCTCCTTGCTTTTCTTGACTTATTATTAATGCTTATTTTACCAATTGAAATTGTCAGATTTGGGATTTAAAAGTTTGTCACCTGCATATTTTGCAATACCATTTTGTTTTACCAAATTCAACAAGAATTTTTTTTTAAAAATATGTTTTACTTGGAAATAAAAGAAACCAGTGCAAAAAAGAGATTTTTACATGCTGTTCATGTTTGAGATTTTATTTTAACTACATTTGTTTGTTTGTTCAGAATAGAATAGACTTTGTCACTGTACTGGTGCACAGCAAAATTATAGGTGCTCAACTCTCATAGTGTAGAAAAAGTCAGTAAAAACACACAGACTTATAAAAACATGAGGCTCCAAGACTTGAGAATGCAATAAAAACACAATGAAAATGAATAAGTGCAATAAATGTCAGTATTCTCTATCTTGTACAGGTTTGCGGTAGATGTTAGAGCTTGTCTGTTCATTTTCTGTGTGTGTGTGTGTGTGTGGGGGGGGGGTGATGGTATGCTTCACTGAAAACCATTTAATAAAATCCCGGTCAGCTTTTACAGTTCATTCTTTCAGGCTGTCCAAAACATTCCAGTTGGTTTGGACAATAAATCAGTTTTAAACTGAAATTAATTTGTTTGGACAATGTCAAAATATCAAAATCAAGAGAATTGATTTTTCCTTTCACTAAAGTAAATATGATAGTCTCCAGCTCTAATCCCTCCCCACTCTGTCTCTGGCCAACACAAATCAACATCTAGTGAAACATGGCAGAGGGCATCAGGGAAGTACTTTCATTTATTTCACAAGGACAAGGCTATAAGGATGGGTTTGCACTTGGTTTATTCAGCTTTAAAGGGGTCACTGATTGCACTTTCCCCCCATTTTGACAACTCCCAGGCCTTAATGAAATGTTTGTGACATATGTTAGTCAAATTTTCTTTAATTATTTAGTTATTGCATTCCTCAGAATGGCTCATTTCAGTACATGCTCCTTTAAATACCCAAGAACCACAGTTAATTCCACCCATCCTCTTACAGTATGTCACTCTCGCTAAGCTTAGCTGGCTAGCTCCTAGCTCAGATAGCAAGCCTGAGCCAACTAACAAACCAACAACTAACAAATATTTATCTTATAGCACGGTGGTGCAGTGGTTAGCACTGTTGCCTTACAGCTAGAAGGTTCCAGGTTCGAATCCCCAGGCTGGCAGGGGTAGGAACCTTTCTGTGTGGAGTTTGCAATGTTCTCCCTGTGCTGTGTGGGTTTACTCCGGGGGCTCCGGTTTCCTCCCAAAATCCAAAGACATGCATGTTAGGCTAATTGGTTTTTCTAAATTGTCCCTAGATATCTGTCTCCTATAGGCCCTTAGAGTAGAGGGTTAGTGCTAGTGAAGCACTTTGAGACTAGAAAGGTGCTATATAAGTACAGGTCCTTATCCCCTTAGAATGAATGAAATAATGCTTTACTGGTTGACAGGGGTGTGTGGTTTCAGTGATCGATAGGATATGACCAATCCTTGGAGTACAATAAGAACAGAAACATTCCTGAATGAGTGGTTGAACTGCTAGCTTCACCTTGATGCTGTGGGTGTCGGTTAAAGAAAATATTAATACTAACGGTTTGTTGTAGCATCATGCTAATCGACTATTGATTAGTGATCCAGGTGGAAATGGGATGTCTGTTAGGGTGACTGAAATCTAAAGAAATATTAATATAAACCATTTCATGGTTAGCCAACTCCCCAGTAGCACTGTTAGCTCTGAAGCTTGGGCTCCCCACTCATCCACATTAGCACTGGCTGCCCCCAGGACTGTGTGCTAAGCCCTCTACTGTACACTCTGTATACCTTTGACTGTATTCCAACCCACCCAATCACTGTCATCGTGAAGTATGCGGACAACACCACCTTGGTTGGGCTCATCACTGATGATGACAAGAAGGCATACAGGGCGGAGGTAGAGAATCTGCTGTTGTGGTGCCAAGCAAACAACCTGAAACTGAATGTCCACAAAACCAAAGAACTAATAATGGACTTCAGGAAGAACAGACAGGACCACCCCCCCCCCATCATAAATGGAGACTGTTGTGTGTGAGTTGGCCACGGAGGTTGAGCAGGACCGCCTCACTCGGGGTCGGCACGGGAGGATCTCGGTGCCAAAGTCAGGACACCTTGGACGAGGGTGCTGGGTGTAACGGCGAGGTGCCTGGGTCGACGAGTGACGCCAATGAGCGAGCCTGAAACTTAGCCACAGGGGGCCAGAGGATCTGGAGCTACAACGACAACAGCTGCAGCGGTTTTGAAAACGGTCGGGGGCAGACCGACAGGCACGGAGAAACTGTGTGTCAACCAGCAACACTGCAAGCCGAGCAAGACCCCTTTCAGAGTTATGGACTTAGTTCGGGCTCGAGGGGAAGGATGTCCACGGCGGATGTGGGCCGGACGACTGCCAAAGGAACACCAGGAGCGGCTGCACATCGTGGCTAAGCTGGGCATAGCTTATTTTCAGCTGTTGGGCGGCTCGAGGAGGCATGCCAGCGAGGTGCGGCGTGTCCAGTAGAATGCTTTGGATGGCGGGTTGGGACGAGAGGGGCGGTCAATGGTGAGGAAAAGAGGCACTCTCGTCTGTGAGTTCAGTTACGATCCTGAGGGCGGCTGCTTCTAGGGGCGCACCTACTGAGGGGCTGCCCTGGGCACCCAAGCCAGTTCTACCCTTTTCTGCATGAGGACAGTGGTGTAACTTAAAAAAATATTAAATAGTTTAAATGTTCATATGGGTGCATGTGTTTAAAAATCATAATTGTTAAACTGTTATTGTTTTGGGATTATTTTATGTCTTATTATTATTTTAGGAACACGGCAATATTTTAGTTTGTTAATGGACTTTTATTTAGTACAGGCGGCAGAATACTCCGCCTTGCTGTGTGAGGGTTGGACGGTAGTCCACCCGTCCCCCTTAGTTTTAGTTTGTTTTGTGGATGTGATAGGCCTTTAGTTATTGTGATTTAGTTTTTTTAGTGCGTGATTGGTCATGTGTCGGCCTTGATGCGCTACCTTTTCATGGTAGTATCTGATTAAAAGAACAGCGATGTGATGTGAACGAGGGATAATGAGAGGGTGCTTTTCCTCTTTTGCCACGTTTGCTGGTGCCAAGCGTCCTCCGACTCTAAGCAGACCATCCTCGTCAATGATTGGGTTTAATTTTCTCAGCCAACTCTGTTTCAGCAGTGGAGGTTTTGTTTCAACGCACTTGAACTCTTCCTTAAAGACTTCATGTTGCACTGTAGATATTATTAGGCATTTTGCTCGTGAAAGTTCGTTGATAGTGCACACGCTGTTATAACGTTTCCACCCACTGTTTTTGGTTTGCCTGGACTTGCTCTTGTATGAAGCTGTGACATGAATGAGTGATCCACCTGTGCAGCACAGTTTCGTCCAGTGTGAGAACCTTTCAAAGCGGTGTGACCCCAAATGTCCAGCAGACACCTTAGTAACGAATGTTTTTACATCAGGCCTGATTTCTGCAGCGATGGATCCACTCCAGTTCACCTACTAGCATGGTATTGGGGTGGAAGATGCGGTCATCTTCCTCCTTCACCGTTCTCTGTTCCACCTGGAGAAGCCCGGGAATGCAGTGAGGATCATGTTCTTTGACTTCTCCAGTGCTTTCAACACCATCCAACCGATGATCCTGAAGGACAAGCTGCTGTGCGCGGGGGTGGACCAGCACCTGTCATCATGGATCCTGGACTACCTCACAAACCGGCCACAGTTTGTGAGAACCCGGGACTGTGCGTCCGACACAATCATCGGTAGCACAGGGGCCCCCCAGGGAATGGTTTTTGCTCCCTTCCTGTTCACCCTCTATACTGCGGATTTCTCACACAACACAACACACTGCCATCTACAGATGTTCTCTGACGACTCTGCGATTGTTGGCCTCATCTCCAACGGAGATGAAGCTGAGTACATAGGGCTTATCCAGGACTTTGTGGACTGGTGCCATTGGAACTGCCTCCAGACCAACACGAGGAAAACTAGCCCCTCACAGCACCAGTAAACATCCAGGGAACAGACATTGAGATGGTGACATCCTACAAGTACCTGGGTGTTCATCTGAACAATAAACTAGACTGGTCACATAATACTGACGCACTCTACAAGAAGGGACAGCGCAGGCTGTTCCTACAGAGGAGACTCAGGTCTTTTGGTGTACAAGGGGCGCTGCTGAAGACATACTTCGACACGGTGGTGGCATCAGCCATCACTTTTGGAGTGGTCTGCTGGGGCAGTGGCATTACAGCAGCCAATAGGAAGAGACTGAAAAAACTGATCAAGAAAGCTAGCTCTGTCCTGGGGCAGCGCCTTGACCCAGTGGAGGAGATGGGAGAGAGAAAGATGGTGGCTAAACTGTCATCTCTGCTGGAGTCCGAGTTCCACCCTATGCAGGACACAATGAATGCACTAAGGAGCTCATTTAGCAGCAGACTACATCATCCTAGGTGCACAACCGAGAGGTTTCGCAGGTCCTTCCTACCAACGGCTGTCAGACTGTATAACCTAAGCAGGGCTGCTCGCAGAGGTAGCAAAAAGACGTGACAACCTAATAGTATTGAATGCAAAAGACGCAACAGACTTACACAATGGTCCCCTCCGGTATACAACTAGGAAAATACCGGTAGCTACAGAGGGTGACAATATGTATGGGTACATAATCATACCATGTAGGATAACTAAGTAGACGGTTATGCTGTTTCATTCCATCTAGCTACAATGCTCCGCACTGTGTGTTTATATATTTATATATTTATTCCATCTAGTGACAATGCTCCACACTGTTTATATATTTACATATTTATTCCATCTAGCTACAATGCTCCGCACTGTGTGTTTATATATTTACATATCTATTCCATCTAGCTACAATGCTCCGCACTGTGTGTGTTTATATATTTACATGTTTATTCCATCTAACTACAATGCTCTGCACTGTGTGTGTTTATATATTTACATATTTATTCCATCTAGCTACAACGCTCCACACTGTGTGTGTTTATATATTCAGATATTTATTCCATCTAGCTACAACGCTCCACACTGTGTGTGTGTTTATATATTCACATATTTATTCCATCTAGCTACAATGCTCCGCACCATGTGTCTATATATTTATGTTTATATGTACATATGTATACTCGCTGCTCTTGTTTTTTCTTGCCTTCTGATTGTTGCTCTGAGTGTTGCTATCCCTGTGCTGTTGCAATCCTGGAATTTCCCCATTGTGGGACTAATAAAGGCTTATCTTATCTTATCTTATCTTATTCTGTCATGGTTTGAGTGCCGATCTCGTCCGCGCTCGGGCCATGCACTATTTTCTCCCTTCTGACGTGTGTGTGCCCCTTTTGGCTCTCCGAGCCTTTATTGTGACAGCGCTCGGAGGGGCTTCCGGCTGTCAGAGTGGACAGCTGAGCCGCTTTTCACCTCATCAGTTGCTCGCTACTTAAGAGGGCAGCTGAGAACGAAAGGCGCAGCAGTCTCATCAGATTTTCCCTGTCTGACAACGTCAAACATTCCTCGCCGTGTTTTCCTGGTCAGACGCTAACTACTTTCCAACCATGATTGTAAGTGTTCTCATTATGAAGCTGTTCCTCCTCATCATTGATTGAGTATTCGTTGTAGTGTGTTTTAGCCCCCCGTGGCTTGTTATTTTGTTCCTTTTCTGTTCTGTAAATAAACTGTGCAAACTCACTGGTGATTTGTGGCATCTTATGAGGGCTCATGATGGCCATCGCATGACAGTAGACTGCCGCCAGACTGAGACGCCTGTCGCCGTGAGTTTTGCCTAAATTGGACTTGTTCTTCCCTGTCTGGGTGGTTGTGTGCTGGGAGGTTATGTCATCATTCAGGGGCCACGTTCGGAGCCTGGGCTATGAGCTGGCGGAGGCCCTAGACTACGTAGATGGAACGCTCGTCACTGCTACCCTCTACGACTCTCCCAGCGATGTACGCCGGCACCTGGACCTCGCTGAGGACATCCTTAATCGCCTTCCTCGCTACTCCGACCACCTAGAAGTCGTTGCGAGAAAGACGGACATCGCCGCACAACAGGAGATACTCCGTGGGCTGGAGGGAAACTCCGGCAGGAAGCCGAAGAGGAGGCATCCTCGCTCCTCACTTCGGGATTCCATTCCTGTCCCTGCTCCAGGCCAGGAGGTCGCACCACCCAGGGATCATCCCCGAACGAGCGTGACGTCAGTCGGGATTCCCCCAGAGAGGTTGCAGCTGACAGCAATCTCCATCTGGTACCGAGTGGCTGCAACTTGCCCCGCCGGCCACCCCACACAAATCATGAAGCACGTGACGGCGGCGGTCAGGTTGGTAGAGAGGAATCCCGAGCTGAGTGATTATCCTGAATACGCTGACCTGCTCGCCTCCGTTTCCGCACAGGAACGGCATTTTCCGAACCTCACCTTCGCCTCGCCATCAGCCAGTGAACATCGTCGCCACGCTCCCAACAAGACTCAGCGAGAACCCTGTCTGGATCCTGTTCCGGGTCGTCGCAAGGACTCAACCTCTCTGACAGCTGCCGCTCCTACGTCTCGTCAGGAGGGAATTCCCGCAGCCTCTCCCCCGGGTCATCTTTCCCTGCTGTTCCGTCAGCTCATCATGCCCGGATCGTCTCGGCTGTCTTCCCCTCCTCCTCGACGTCTTCTCCGGCTGCTGTTAGTGTTTTGAGTCCTGCTCCGGCGAAGCCCGTTATTGGACCATCGCGAGCGGCTCCTCCCCGTCCTCCCAGGGGGCCCTCCGTCATCACCCAGTGGGGAAAGGGAGGAACAACGTCCGCTACAGCAGGCACCATCCATCCTCCGGGAAACAGGCAAGTGCAAGTTCATTTTTCTCCTCGTAGTTGTGATTTGCCTTGTCTGACTCCTGGGGGTGGAGTTCGGGGTTCGCATTCCCCCGAGCTCCCACCACCTGCTGTAGCATCTGTCATCAAACCTGCTGCCTCTGTGTCTCCCTCCGCTGAGCGGTCCACGACGCCAGGCCTATGTCGCCGGACGAGGAGGGGGCCTGCGGTTCTGGAGAGCCTGGTTCCAGACCTGCAGCCACGTCATGGGCAGAGGAAGAGAGCGGACTGCAGCATGGAGCCTGCGCCAACGACGAAACGTTCCCGGGTCTCCACCAATGAGCGGTTCGATCCAGCGGGTCGAGGGTCCCCTGCCACCATGCGTGTGGGTCGTTGGCGTGGACGTCAGCACCGGAGGGTCCTCAGGCTGCGGAGACCATCATGCCGGCTGCGGAGCCCGCCATAGCCAAGTGGGAGCCAGACGACGACCTTCTTCGTCCTGAGCCCGGATCGTCGAAGTCCTGGATGGCGACAGAACTCGAGTGCAGGCAAGTGCTCTACTTTGTTTTCCTTCCTTCTATTTTGGAGCATTTTTGCCTGTCTCTCGGGGAGACGAGCCAGGGGCAGCCGTCCGCTGCACCCGAGCTTGTCTCGCTGGGCTCTGTTGCTACCGGTGATCCTGATCCCGGTTCTTTTCCTTCTCCTGAGCCTTCTCCCAGGGTTACCGGTGCAGACCCAATCCCGGTCGCTGTGCTGGAGGTTCGGGGTTCGGGGTTGGAGGTCGTTACTGGTGCTGCGCCGACCCAGCCGGGGTCCATCGCGGGTGCAGCCGACACCAAATCGGGGCCCGTCGTGGGTGCAGAGCTGACCCGATCGGGGTCCAGCAGGGGTGCAGCGCTGGTGTGGTTCAAGTTCGGTGAGGGAGCTGCAGATCCCCTGCCGCCCGACATTGGACTGGCTCATCGTCATCATCATCTTCATCGTCATCATCGTCATCGTCACCGTCTTCGTCATCCCAGCTCATCTCCACCGGGGGCCTTTGGGGTTCTCAAGATTCGGTCCGGCTCTCCCTCATCTTCCCCCTCTCCAGGGAGGCCGTCTTCAATTTTTCCCCTACGGTCCTGGTGGCTGAGCGATGGGGTCGGCCGCCTGGTGAGCTGTTTCGCCGGTTCGACGTGCTGGGTCGGCCACCTGACGTACGGTGCTTCCTACTGGGCGACCTGGTTCGGCTGCCGGAGGTTCCGTCTTTCCGGGCCTGGGACTGGGGTAGGCCGCCTGACCGTTTCCTTTTCCCTTTATTCACTATTTGGGCAATGGACGCAGGGATACCCCCAGAACTGGTCCGGTCTCATTGGACTCTGCCTGCCGTCATCCCCGTGTGTCTCTTATTTTCATTAAATATTAAGGTCACTCGGGTGTATTGTTGTTTGCTCTATGTTGATCTGTATATTCACCGCTGTTCAGCGTGCTTTTTTTTCTCCCCTCTCCTGTCTGAGGGATGATGTATATCTGTCTCTTTATGTCGTATAGGCCTGTGTGTTCAGTTTTAGGTCTCCGACTATTATTTGCATTTGTTGCCTTGTTCTATGTATCATCTGTGTGTTATGGAGTATTGTGTTTTTCTTTTTACCATACTCTGTAATGGCCTCATTTGTTTCCCTGTCATCGTCATGGTGTTTTTTTGCTGCATCTGGTTCTCACCCTCCAGGCCTTTTTCCCCCATCCGCCCACCCTGGTGGGTGGGGTGGGGGGGGGCTTGGGTGTCATACGGCGCTCGTACATCGCCGCCTCGGGGGGAGGTACTATCATGGTTCGAGCGCCGATCTTGTCCGCGCTCGGGCCATGCACTATTTTCTCCCTTTTGACGTGTGTGTGCCCCTTTTGGCTCTCCGAGCCTTTATTGTGATGGCGCTCGGAGGGGCTTCCGGCTGTCAGAGTGGACAGCTGAGCCGCATTTCGCCTCATCAGCTGCTCGCTACTTAAGAGGGCAGCTGAGAACGAAAGGCACAGCAGTCTCATCAGATTTTCCCTGTCTGACAGCGTCGAACGTTCCTCACCGTGTTTTCCTGGTCAGACGCTAACTACTTTCCAACCATGATTGTAAGTGTTCTCATTATGAAGCTGTTCCTCCTCATCATTGATTGAGTATTCGTTGTAGTGTGTTTTAGCCCCCCGTGGCTTGTTATTTTGTTCCTTTTCTGTTCTGTAAATAAACTGTGCAAACTCACTGGTGATTTGTGGCATCTTATGAGAGCTCGTGAGGCCCATCGCATGACAGATTCGGGTCCTAAATTGGGGAGGTTTTCAATTGTGTGTGTGTTTTGGATTTTTCTAAAGGGGTGGAGAATGTTGTATGTGAGTTTGGCCCTAGCTTGCCATAGCCATCTGGGAGGATGACGTCAGGCGGGCTGCGGCCACTGTATATAGTTGGTGTGATTCTCAATAAAGTTCAGTTCACTGTTCGGCACAAGGCGACTCCTGTCTGATTTCATACATAACAGAGACCACGTGGAAACCGTCTCCATTTTCAGGTTCCTGGGTACCCACATCTCCTCTGACCTCTCCTGAACTGTCAACACCAAGGCCCTGGTGAAGAAAGCCCAGCAGCGGCTGCACTTCCTCCATGTCCTGAGGATGCACAACCTAGACCAGAAGCTGCTGCTGGCCTTCTACCACTGCTCAGTGGACAGTGTGCTTACCTACTGCCTGGGTGTGTGGTACACACACCCAGGCAAAAACACACTGTGTTTTTGCACAGTTTTTGTTGGGGGGGGGGTGTAGTGTTGGGAATTAGTACTGTGATACAGCATGAAACGCAGCCTACGGATGACGTCATCACGTTACTATACATTTGAGGAGTCCGCCATCTCATGGCAGAGTGTTAGGCAGCTGCTAGTGTGAGTTACAACTGAGTGTTCATGTGTGCAGTGTACTAAAGTTCAGTTCGGATACAGCATCCTCATCCGTCTTCATTCCAGGTTTGTGGACATAACAGTTACAATTTTTCCTTCCCCCATTCTATTATGCTGAGCACCAAGCTAGAGAGTGGGAAGTACCATTTTATATGGTTTTTGGTATGACCCGGCCAGGGCTTGAACCCATGACCTCCTGGCTGAGGGGCGGGTGCTCTACCACTAGACCACCACTCTGGTGGAAATTGTGGCAAATTAAAAGTCAAGAAAATGTGGGGCTACAATTATACAAGCCTTTAGTTCCAGTTGATTTTCAGCGGGTGAACTGAAAAGCTGGTAACACACAGACATACTGTACATAACCAGACACATGGAGTGATTACCGTATGCCTACATTGCCTTTGCCCCGAGGCATAAAAATACAGAAGCACAAGAATAAAATAAGGAGCACAAAGAAAAAAAGCTGGAGTAACAGATTGTATGAATTGAATGCATATATAGTTACACAATGCCGTGCAATAGCAGATAAACATATCATAATTTACAGAAGTAAAACCATGATTATGACTATTAAAGCAGAACGGTTTGGAATGCTTCACACATATGTGTAATGAATATTGAGAGTTTTTTAAAAAAAATAATCTAGCAAAAAACTGAGTTTGTCACACAAAAAATTATTTATTAAAATGCAGTAGCAGTTTCTGGTATAAACAGTAAACATGTAATATTCTTATTTAGCTTCCAGCCTGTTATCGTCACAGCTGCTCTGACTGCTGACCCTCAGGTTGCTGACCGTGGACCTCAGAGAGACAAAGAGGAAAGAAAAACAACATAAAAATGTGATTATTGTTACAGATGTGATATATATATATATGTATATATATATATATATATATATATATATATATATATATATATATCACATATATGAAAGCTACAGATGTCCTGTTTCTCCTCAGCTTAATAAATTGCTTGGTTTAGTGAGTGAATCCGTTTAAAGCGAGTGAATGAAGCACGCCACAACATGGTGTTTTTATATTACTGACATTAGTATTAAGACTGAAAAAAAATCTGCTTAACTTTAGAGAAAACTGTTTAACAGGTTAAATTAATGTAACCACGCAGTCCCCATACAGGAAAAAAATCAGACATTGGAAAAAAAAATAATGTGACGTAACATAAGCTTTAAGAATCAAATATTGCAGTTGTAGAAGTTATTAGTGTTTTAATATTGAAATTGCAGCATAATTTAAGCCCAAAGCTTACTTTTAAGCATTTTGTTTTGCTACATAGCTCTCCGTTGTGGTCCGCCATGTTTTTAAGCCGAGGAATGTTGGAACATGTAGTTTTTTAGTGATGAACTGAAAACTCCAGTAAGAAAATACGTCGTCCTTCCTCTGCAAAACTAAACAGCAAAACCAGTGTGAAAACAATCGATGTGATGAATAAATGGTGTAGTTGCTGGATACGTGTTTTTTTTTTCTTTTTCAGTTTTTCAGCTATTCTAGAAGTTCGACTGTGACAGGAAGTTGCCGTGTGCTGTAAAAAAGTCACACTGCCACCTCTACTGGTCCGACATAGTTATTACAATACCCTTTTCCCCAGCTCCATTACAGGGCAATGGTGAGTTAAATTTGTGTTTATTTTGAAAACAAAGCCTAATCTCAAAATTCTGGCAAATTAAAAGTCGAGAAAATACAATGATAGAAGCCTTTAGTTGCATTTAATTTTGACCGGCTGAGCTGAAACTGAGAGGTGAACAAATACAACCCCCCCCCCCCACACACACACACACACTGACCGATTACCGTATGCCTTCGTTTTCACCGAGGGATAATAAAGCATATTCTATTCTATTCTATTCTATTCTACATGTTTGTAGACAGACAGCTCAGCTGGCCAATAATACGAGATGGGCTGAAAAGTTCATAGGCTGACTAAGAAAGAGTTATGCTACAGCAACGAAACTAGTTATGCATTAAATTCAACCTTGTCTGATACTAACTGCATTGTTTCTTTTCAGATACACTGACAATGGAGACTATGTTGAAAAATAAACCACGTTTGGTCGAATTTGACCACTGTATCATGACCAGCTTATGAACTTTTAAGCCCCCCCTCGTAGATCAGTGGGTGGATATCAAGGCTGGGATCACCATGTTTACAACATTCTGTAGCAAACCCAGAACAGTTAAAATGGCTCATCAGAGACAAAAATTATATAAATGCTGTGGTTTTTTTTCAGAAAAGTTGGTGTTTTGATGACCGACAGACACATTTCAGAAGGTTAAAACCTAAAAAAAAAAAACAGTTTTTCAGTCAATAACCTCATTGAGATGATAGAGGAACCTTTTATTTTTTATAAGCTAAGTTTAAAAAAATCATGTTGGCACTTTATTAATATGAAATTTATGGATTCATCTTGAACAAACCTTTAAAAGAAGGCTTGGTTAAAACCAGGTTTGTACTTTATTCCCAATAGGGAATCATGTTAGCTTGAAATAAAAAGAACATATTTGATATGATTCTTTGTCTCTTGTAGCTAAAAATATTGATTACAATTTGAAATCAAATCTGCTTTGAAAAAAATCAGTAATTTTATCTTTAAAACATACCGTACATCTCAGCCCTACATTCCAGTAATACATTTTTTAATATACTTCAAAAAGATTGATGCCGATTTTGTTGTATAATCTGTCATATGGTCAGCCAAGCTTTATTACTTGACAGTTAAGTAAATGACTGAACCACAGAGCTAAGTAAGCACACATTTTTTCCCCAGTTATTAGTCACCGTTATTAAACCATACTCCAGTCTATTCTCTTATGCATCCTTAACTATATGTCCTCAATGGTAGGCAATGATTTGCCACACATCTGCTTTAAATGTATCTGATGTCTGCACCACAATGATGCTAATCTGTCATCACACAATTGGCCCTGGCACACTTGACCCTGTTGTTTCTTATTAAAAGTATTCCTTCTGCATTGCACTAATCTGATGAAATGTGTTTAATATTGTTTGTACACTTTTCAAAGGCAGTGCCTTTATTGCAAGCAAAGCCAACAGAAGGAATGGCATAAGAGTGCTGACAGGAATATTAAGTGAGGCAGCCTGAGCAATATAGAATATAAATGAGGTTATTTTACACTGCAGAGCTCTGCAAACCGACGCACAGACTTCTCTCTTTGTAATAAATCATTCCCATTCAGACAGCTTCTACTCTTAGGGCATTGTTTAATATTATCTGCAATAGAGAGAAGAAATAAATTGGTTTACATGCAAAAAAAAAAAGGGTGCTGTGGTTGATACGATGATGAAAGATAGAATAAACTTGACTTATTGATGATAATGAACTTGCACTAGCATCTTGCATGGTGGGTGTCATATGGGACTAATATTAAGAGGGGCTACTGGAGAGAAATCCCAAGTAAGCAGTAAATGTAGCAGAGTAAGATTTTCTGAAATAGCATTTTAGTCCCTGCCCACCCCTTTCAATAGAACAACATAAAAATGCAATTTATGTCTACACCCTAGCCTACAATACAGCTTGTGCAGTGAAGAGATAAATTTTGTCAGCGATGCCGAGAGCTAAAGATGAAGTAACAATTACTCCCTTCAAGAAACGCTTCTTGCCTTTTTGCTGTCGTGGGTATTGTGACAGAGGATCGCTTCTTTCCCTCTGATTTGTAGATACAAAAGAACTGCTGTTTTGTGATATACACTGGCTTTTACACAAAGTGTTCAGGCTATTTTACTCAGATTGAGTGCTGTGATTGAAAGGAGTAAACCATTTTCTGCAGCTTGTCGGCAGTAAGATCCAAGATCAACAATGGAGGGAAAGCATCAGAGGGAAGAAAACAGTATTTTTGCTTTACTGCCTGTGCTCGTCGGAACACAGAGAAGTCAGTGACATTGAGAGGTATAGCGCCATGTCAAATGTGTTGCACCATCCCAAAATGGGCGCATCATGCCAAAGCCATTCACAGCAGAACAGTTACATAAGACAGACAGCTACTGAGCACAAAGACATGAATGCTTCAAAGAGGTGCATTTAAGAACCATCTACTTTTATTGCATTGCCCACAAGTGACAGCAGTTGATGAATAGCACTGTGCAGGATCTTCTTACTTCCACTGGCACAATACTCTGAATGGCTAAGCATGCTAACTGAGCGATGTCACTTTCAAGACAACACATCAAAGCGGAAAATTACATTGCATCTGCATGATAAGTTAAGAGGAATGAACCTCTGTTGATAATCCCCAAACCTTTAGACACATTACCTTTGCTGTTGGTTACAGCGTAGGCTCCTTTTGGTACTAAATTTGATTGACAGAAGGTGTGCGAGGCAATCAGTGGAGCGTGTGATATCTGTAATTCTTTCAGGAGATGAGAGTCACACCATTCTATAATAGGAAACGAAAGTTGGTTTCAAGTGGGCCTTTCTCCTTTGAATTTGTGCCAGAACCATTAGGATTCACAAAAAAAATCAGGTGTTAGGGCTTGCTGGCTCATTATTTTCCTGTTGTTGCTTCTTCCCGTATCTCACCATGCACAGCACTGCCCTTCAGCACCTCCATGTTCAGAGATAGGAAGGCAATGCAGTCTTCTCCGATCAGATACACAATATGTTGTTAAAGACTGGATTACAGTATTTTTGGCAGCACAGTGCACAATGTAGGAAATATGTTTCAAGGCTGGGCTGATTCTAACCTGCTTCATCATGAATTCTCTAGTCAGAGACCAACACCTCTCCTATGCCTTCTTTAACAGCTCTGAGAGACTAATCTTTCTCGTCTTTTGAAAGATATGAGCAGACATGTTTAATGCCAACGTACTTGATGCATCATTACCTTTACTTTTTGTTCCAAAAACCACATCTGCAAGTGAGACCTGGAGGGCTGTAATTTGCCAGGGATGGTGGTGTTCAGCTGTTGAACTTCTGTGGTAATCAAACATTGTCCATCACCACACAAACACAAAGCTGTCCATATGTGCACTTACAGTATCACCAGGCCACGCAGGATCACAGGATTTTGTCTGTGCTTTCTGCAGATGATGTTGCCAAGTTGGCTTCATCGAGCAATGACCCACAGGTCATACTTGGGCAGTTTGCTTCTCGGTGTTAAATAGCAGAAATGAGAATCAGCACCTCTGAATGAGAATCCATGGTCCTCAGCTATAAAAGGGTCCTCTCCCAGTTGGAGATGAGTTCCTGCCCCAAGTGGAGGAGTTCAAGAATCTTAGTGTTATTCATGAGTAAGTGCTGAATGGACAGACGGAGTGAAGCAGCATCAGCAGTGAGCAGATGTTGTACTGGTCTGTTGCGATGAAGAAGGAACTCAATGTTAAAGCAAAGCTGTTGATTTACCAGTCAATCTATGTTCCAATCCTCACATATAGTCAGCAACTTTTGGTAATGACCAAAAGAATGAGATCACAGATAGAAGCAGCTGAAATGAGCTTTCTTTGTAGGATGGTTGGACTTGGGATAGTGTTTCATGGAGTAGCAAATGCTGAGGAACATTCAAGAACGTTGCACTTTTTGGGTTTCATCAGGATTCATTAAAGTGCTCAATGATCTCATCAATGTCTTAATGATCTCCCAATGATCTTGCACACAGCAAAATCAACAGTGTTAATTCACCACCATGAGAACTAAATTCACCACTATTAAAGTGTCTATATTGGTCTACATCACACAGTGTCAAAATTACACTTTTGAAAGTGTTAAGCATTTAACACTATCACAGAGTTGCATTAATTCTATCAAGAGTTGAAAATTAACACTAAAAACACAGCTCAGTGTTAAGTTTTCATAACACTGGTGTATATGTTAAAAGTTAGCACTTCAGTAAGGCAATGATCCCAAACACAGCCAAGGAAACTCTTAATTGGCTCCAGGGAAGGAAAATAAAGCTTCTAGAATGGCCCAGTCAGTCACCTGACCTGAATCCAATTGAAAATCTATGTAACGAACTGAAGATCAGAGTTCACAGAAGACACCCATGGAACCTTCAAGATTTGAAGACAGTTTGTGTGGAAGAATGGGCTAAAATCACTCCTGCGCAATACTTGCACCTAGTTTCTCCATACAGGAGGTGTCTGGAAGCTGTTATTACCAACAAAGGCTTTTCTACTAAATATTAAACAAATTTCACCAAGCGTGTCCAATACTTAGTCCCTGTGTCATTCCACTTTAATAAATTTAACTTGTTTTGTGAACACAGTTTCCTTGATTTCTTTGTATGTATGGGTTACTTGGGTTATTACTGATATCTGGTGAAAATCTCCGGTCAATGGCTCCATCAGAAACATGTTTAATGAGAAAAATGTTGACGTGTAGGAAACCGCTAGGTGACACATGAACATGCAGCGGCCTCCCTTCTCTCTTCATGTTTTGCGGCATTTAGTGTTGTTTAAATTACGCCTAAGTGTATATTCATGTGTTCAATGTCTGTACATGATGCTGTGTACAAGCTACAGTTGTCACAGCCTTCTGGAGATAAGGAATATGACCAAACATTACATCTTGGATCAGAGCATTACAGAGGAACTCCGTGGCCTTATTTCTCCTCCACCAGACCGCCACACCCCCAGACTTGACTGCTGTGTCTCATCCCAAATGGAGACACCATAGACGTGTAAGTGGCGACAAAAAAGAGGTAAATGCGGAGGTATCAGATCGAAGCTAACCGCTAGCCCACACAGACTCCTGATTCTTTCCCTCATTCTGGCCAACCTACGCTCACAAGACAACAAAACAGACCACATAGAGCTCCTGAGAACTACACAACGTTATGCGCAGAACTGCTGTGTTTTTATCTTTACAGAAATGTGGCTAAATGACAATGTACCGGACTCTGCCATTCAGTTAGAAGGGTTAACATACCATTGTGGTGATAAAGTGTTCAAGGAAAGAGGGAAAACCCGAGGTGGAGGGGTCTGTGTGTATATCAGTGACGCTTGGTGCCATGATGCAACTGTTGTGTATAAACACTGTTCTCCATTGGTGGAGTTTATGATCATCAAGTACCAACCTTTATACATTCTGAGAGAATTTTCATCTGTCTTACTAGTCGCAGTGTATGCCCTGCTCACGGCCATCAGAGAGAGGAGTAAAGCACTAAAGGCACTTTTCCACTAACCCAGCACACCTCGCCACGTCTCGATTCACTTCGACACGGTTCGGCTCGCTTTTGTCTCCATTACAACCGTGTTAAGCTGGGGTGGGTGGGATTTCTATAACAGTGAGGCGGCGCCACACTCCCGTGACGTAAAACACGCAACCCAAGCAAAACATAACACATGCATCATGGCGGCTGCACAAGGCGACTCCTCGGTCTGTGGCTTTTTTCACCGTAAATGCCAAAAAGGACCGCCAGACAAGGGTACAGGCAGCGAGATGAAACACTCTGGAATAGTTCTGCAGCTTCTGGGAGAGCCAAAGACGTGAGGATACAAACTAGGTCATATATGACGGTAAGCTAATGTTGCTAATGCTAGTTTGCTATAAGTACGTCATACTACACTGTAATGTCTGCAAGTTATCGCTGTTAGGTACTAAAGTATGTATGCTGTGTGTGTTTCAGATGGCTCTGTTGTGGGGAAATTACCGCTTCAAACGGTCGGTCTGGGCGTTCAACACAGCCTGTCACTGATGTCAACAGCCTGTCACTGATGTCAACACAGCTTCACAAATGATCAGTGGTTATAGAGCTTAAGAATATCTGTAGAAACGTTTATTTCCTGTGCAACAAATTGCTCTGATCTGTGTGAAAATCATGGAGAGACTGTTGAGACAACATGGACGTACCTGCTTCTGCAGCACTGAGTCTGAGGTGGTGTCATAGAAAAAAATAATCAGATGACACAACTTGATCGCCATGTTAATAACTATATTAGCCACAAAATATATATTTAAAAAGTAAACAGTACTGAGTTAGGTATAATAAGATATATTTGACAGTTATGATGCATTTTAGGCCAAAACAAACTTGATCTAGGATTAAAAGCAATTAAAATAATGCAGTCACAAGGTTACATGGAAAATACTTGATTTACTAGATACATGTACTGTAGAAATATATATTCTCTGCATCAAATATGTACTAGACATGCATTCATGTAGTATTGCACTGGGAATTGCACTGACAACAAACCTCTGAAGTTTTTGCAGATGTCTCTCTTTTTATATGTGAAGGTTACCACCATGTGGCACAAATTAAATACTGAAAGATTGGAAAAGCTGTCTAAGAATAATCCAGCAGTTTGAGAAATCACTTTTGGTTTGGTGTAAGTCTGTCAACAGAATTATGAACCATAAAGCAGTTTGTGTTAAAATGTTAAATCCCATTAAACCTAATCCGGGGGCTTCCAATCATGTGTCATGGGGGGCCAAGAGCCTGCAGGTTCTCTCTTCTACCCAGTCTCTTCAGCAGGTGTTGTCACTGATCAGTCAGTGGAAGAAGTTCAGTGGAATCTGCTGTTGAAGACACTGGTTGGAGGTAAAGCCTGCAGGGTCTTGGCCCTCCATGGCACATGATTAGACACCCCCGCCCAAACCCATTATGATGAAGAGCAGATGCTAATATGACCCAGAATTCCTCCATATACTGATACTGTCACTAAAGTATGCAGGGTCTTCTGCGGTGGCACATCCAACAATACAGTCTTCAGTTAATAAAATAATTGTTTTGGTTACTTTTTTCTTAAAAATGAGCCATTATTTTCAAGGTCACCAATAAATCCTTTGTACAGTTGACGCTTTTCCCACCGGTGTCTTAACAGACAAAATAGAAAATCATGATGCAAACACATAAGTCACTAAATTGTTTATTACAATCAGCAGCAAATTCCAGATTATTCAGAATGTGCAAAATTCAAACTGTAAAAAAAACAAAAAAAACTGGAATGGGTCACACATGGCAGCCACGCTGCCTCACTGAGAAGCAACTGGATCGGCCCCTCGTACTGGTCCTGGTTCAGCAGATCTTCAGCCTGCATCTCTGTAAATAGTGAGGCAAGGTCCAGTTGGGGTGGACAGTTTCCCTCTTGCCTAGACAAAAGACAAATGGGTGGTGGTTAATTAAAGCAAGTTTAAAACATATTTGGGAAATACACTTGCTGCTAAAAGCCAGTGGTGGAATGTGAATTAATGAATGAATCTTTATTTCGGATTAATTAAAAGTAAAGATTAAAAGAAAATAGAATAATATAACAAAGGGGAAAAAATCTAACAATGTCAAATTAAACAATAACTCCTCTGATTATACAGTTCAACATAGGTTATCTGAAATGGGTGATGGCTGAAGCTGCAGCTTATATTGCCCACCATATTTCATCCAAGAATTCAAAAGAAAAACAAAACAGGAGGGATTACAATTTGAATGTGACAATACAGTACTTTGTTGTTGTATTTAACCACAATTTTCATGTAGCTGCGCTTCAGTAGATTTTACAAGGGCTGGGTTACATTTAAAATCATCTGTTTTTACTGTGGCCTCAGCAATCAGAATGAATTAATACATTCACTTGAATGGAATATAGTACTTTAACTGAAGGTGTGCATCACCGAGTATGGAGTCGCTCAGTCAAAATATGAAGTTTTTATCAGTAAAAGTTTGTCTTGTCTGTAAAAGTGTCTCTTCTTGCCCTGGCTTCATGTGTGGGCGGTGTTTTGTACTAGCATTGCTAAAATATAAAAGGAAGCACTACAGTGGGTCTCAAATATTTGTAATGTGTCCTGTTACTGCATGAGTTTATTGATGATAGACTATAAACTACACATATAAAGTAAATTATATTGACGACTGAACATCTCACATTCGCCAAAACATACAGTTATGAACATAACTCACAAAGGATCACACAAGTGATCTGACAAAAAAATAAATACATTAACAAGCGGTTTATTTTACAGTTGATGTGCCATATTCACACAATCAAATAAATCTCAGTTCAGTCCCTTTTATATTAAGTGGAAATTGTGCTACTTTCGTTTTGACACTTTACCTATAAAAGCAAAGGATTTCAGTATGTTCCACAGTGGCGAGGTCCGTTGTGGGCTGGCTGCTTTCCTCTTGCCTAGATGAACGACAGAAATGAATGGTGGTTAGGTTCAAGCAAGTTCAACACTTAATACAGGCACATCTCAAAAATTAGAATACCATGAAAAAATTCAGTATTTTTTTCACTCATTTCAGAAAGTGAAACCCATATTAGATTCATTACAGGGACAGTGATATATTGAAAGTGTTTATTTTAATATTGATGATTACGGCTACAGCCCATATTAACCAACACCTCAGCGGCCAACATTTATATTTAAAAACTATTTTTTAAAGTTAATTTTATGTAATATTCTAATTTTTTGCCAAATTGAATTTGGGGTTTTCAGAGGCTGTAAGCCGTAATCATCAAAATTAAAATAAATAAACGCTTGAAATATATCACTGTCTGTGTAATGAATCTATATAATATACAGATTTCTCTTTCTGAAATGAGTGACAAAAAATATTGAAGTTTTTCATGACATTCTAATTTTTGGAGATGTACCTGTATTAGGGAAATACACCTGTGAAAGTCAATGGTGGGATGTGACAAAAATGCTTCGTTTCCCTGACAAGCACTGCAGGATCCACAGAATAGGTGTGTGGGTCTATTCTGACGCTTTAGAAAATTATATGAATGACTTTATAAATCACTGGTTTGAAAAAGCAATTTTAATATGACGAGATTTCGGCTCCTGTGGTCCATTTCACCAGTATCCACAATATAAACACTGAGGGAAGCTAACCCCTGGCATGTGGAAACACATTCTAGCATTAAATTGCACGCAATTTAATGCGCAGCACCAAAGTGCAATACGTACACAAACCAGGACTTTAACCAGGATTAACATATTTCATCGTTTTGCTCTCACAAGCGAATACTTCGGAGAAAACAAGCGCGAATCAGCAGTTGGTACTAGCTAGCTACTAGCTAAAACTTGTTAGCCAGCACAGAACGTGCTGTATGGCTCAAAAAAAGTGAGCTTACCACCAACAGGATAAATAAGCGAACAGATGCACATTATTACAAATCACTCACAATCGATGGTTCTCTCACGTTCGTCTTCAGCTTGTCCGTAGTCTGGTTCTATGCTGGGCTGCCATCTGTATCGGTGCGGGTCGCTCCTCTCACTGTGGATCTGCCACCAAGCAGAGAAAACTCTGCACCTCTTCGTTGGACCACGGTGTAGAGTTCCGCAAAACCTACAACACTGTCTGTGTTAATATCGTATTTACTCCGTGACCGAGCTAGTCTGTGAAATATTGCAAATGGCGGTCATGTAGATTCATCAGAAGACGGTCGCTTTCGTGGTGTTACGACCTGACCAATCAGCGGCGACCAGGCTGTTGACGTCACATCACGGCACGACTCAGCACGGTTATACCCTGCCCTCGAGCAGGGACGAAAATAACACCTGTTAAACCGTGTTGGGGCTAGTGGAAAGAGTTACAAAGCGTGCTGAGCTGGGCCATGTTGGGCTAAGTGGGGCTAGTGGAAAAGGCCCTTAAATGAACTCTATCAGGCCATCAGTGAGACACAAACAGCACATCCAGATGGATTCCTCATCACAGCAGGAGACTTCAAACATGCAGTTTTAAAGGCCCTCCTACCAAATCTACACCAACATGTGGACTTTACAACAAGAGGAGACAATTTGCTGGACCTGGTGTATACAACTCACAAGAAAGCAAACAGAGCCTCCCCCTTCCCCACCTGGGTCTCTCCGATCACATCACCATCTTGTTAAGGCTGGCATACAAACCCAGAGAGAAAACAATCAGACCAACAAAAAAGCAGATACGTGTGAGACCAGAGGGGGCCTCTGATGCTCTGAATGACTGCTTCAGCACTACAGACTGGGACACTTTCAAGCACGCCGCCACTCACAATGGACACATAAACCTAGAGGAGTATACTGAGGTAGTTAAAGCATGTGTAGCTAAATGCAAGGTTGGTTCACCTTGGTTCCAAGTTTGTCATAGCCAGGAGCGGCACTGGGGTTAAGCTCCCAGTGCTCATAAAATGCTCCTTATGGCATGCGTCTCGAAAAGCCTCTGACAACTAAGTCCAACTCCTAGCCTGCCCGTGTGGTTTAGTCTCTAAGCCCGGTGGAACTGCTTTTACTAATAGGAGAAGGGGCGAGGGCAGACCTCTGGCGCCTTAAAACCAGATGCTTCAGGTAGATGGTGGCTCCTCAACCTGGGAAGGTAGCCCACCTAGGGGAAGGTAAACCCTGATTTCAAACCTCCGCTGCCTTGCGGCACACCCGGTCACGGGAAAGGCTTCGGGAGTCAACCCTGAGGAAAAATCCAGAGTCGGAGTCCCTAAGGCAGTTCTCTGTTGTGCTCAACATCGTTCTGGCAGCTCCTGCGACGGCGCTGGTGCCAAACTGTAGCAGCCCTGCTGTTCTTTTGGATTCATCAGTGACGTGGAGAGGGGGGACATGCTGCATGGGCAACATTTTGTCTTCCATATCTTCCTGCCCAGGCTTGAATCCTACCAACGCCCAACGCTGGAAGGTAGAACACCGGATCACTGGAGAGGACACTCCAGCTTCGCCTTTGGCGTAGACAAAACATGGGGAATGACAATTACCGGTTATAAGCCACCACTCAATTGGCATAGAGCACGGTGCCAGGGGTTGTTCCCGGCGGTGGGAGGGATCATCGGATCTCACTGGACAGCTACTGCCCACCTCAAGCTGGGCAGCCCCCAGCCAATAAGGTGTTGTCCCGCCACAGCTTGCTTTCCTCATTGGGTGCATGGGGATGAGGAGAAGTCCGAACGGCAGGCTGAGAACCTTCGCACCAGGCAAGACAAAAAAACAAAAGAGACCAACTCTAAAACTGGGAACTTGGAATGTCTGCACTATGATGACAGGAGTCGCTGTTAACCTCAAGGACATCAGCGACACCAGGAAGACTGCCATCATCAATAATGAGCTGAAGAGACTGGGAGTGGATATCGCCACTCTCCAGGAAACACGGTTGGCTGACGCAGGCACACTGAGAGAGAAGGACTACACGTTCTACTGGCAGGGAAAGGGCAGTGACGAACACAGGGAACACGGAGTGGGATTCGCAGTGAAGAACACCTTGCTGAAGGTGGTGGAACCGGGCAGCAATGGCTCTGCACGACTCCTCACCCTCTGCCTGAACACCACTCAAGGCCCAGTCACCCTCATCAGTGTGTATGCCCCAACACTGACAGCCACACCAGAGGCAAAAGACGAGTTCTACGAGAATCTTGCAACAACTGTCAGGATCATCCCCAACTCTGAACAACTCATTCTCCTTGGAGACTTCAATGCCAGAGTGGGTGCTGACCACGACTCCTGGCCCTCCTGTCTTGGACCATTTGGCGTGGGCAGAATGAACAACAACGGACAGCGGCTGTTCGAGTTCTGCACATATCACGATCTGTGCATCACAAACTCGTTCTTCAAGACCAAGCCCCAACACAAGGTTTCCTGGCGACATCTGCGCTCAAAGCACTGGCACCAGCTGGACTTGATCCTGACCAGGCGCACCTCACTGAAGAACGTGCTAATCACCCATTCATTCCAGAGTGCAGATTGCGACACAGACCATTCATTGGTGTGTTGCAAGGTCAAGCTGCAGCTGAAGAAATTCCATCGTGCTAGACAGCCTGGAAAGGCACGGATTGACACCAGCAAGATGGCCCAACCAGAACTTGTTGAGCAGTTTGCCTCCACCTTTGAGAAGGAACTTGGTGTACCACAAGAAGGAGAATCTGCAAAGCAGAAGTGGGAAGAGCTGCGAAACACCATCCACCGCACAGCGTTGGCTACCTTTGGGAGGAAGACCTCGAAGTCACAGGACTGGTTTGATACCAAGTTGACTGAGATGACCCCCGTCATTGAAGCCAAGCACTCAGCACTTGCTGAGTACAAGAAGTACCCAAACGAGAAGAATCTCCAGATTCTCAGGGCTGCGAGAAGCAAAGTTCAGCAGACTGCTCGGCACTGTGCCAACGAGTACTGGACTCAGCTCAGCCAAGACATTCAAACCGCTGCCATAACAGGGAACATCCGTTGTATGTACGATGGCATCAAGAAAGCACTTGGTCTGGCTCAGAGCAAGACGCCCCCCCTCAAATCCTCCACTGGGGAGTGTTGTGGATTTAGCTGTAACATCAGTTGTTATAAAGAAAAAATGTCCAAACACCCAACTTTACCTTCATTTGGCTTTACTGGAGAATGCTGCGTCTCAGTTTACAACATATTTGTTGTTCCCGCTGGCTAACATGCGTCCGTCTCCCTGATAGCACTGCACTGCTTAGCACTGACTTCTTCTTCTTCGGTCTGCAGCTTGAACAATAACATTTCATGGCCAAAGGTACAGCACCAGCGCCGTCTAGTGGACAATGTCTAACGACTGCATTAAAGGAAAACACCTTTGGGATTCTAATTAAGTTACTACTATAAATAGCCTTTCTGATTAACTTTAAAATGTTTATAATATCTATTTGTTTTCACGTGTATTTCAATATGTAATAACTATCAACTTATGTGTATGAACCATTCTGAACTATTAAATATTCAACACCCTCCCCCCAAGAAGACAGTTCAAATATTAACTTCAAAAGGATATAGTAGCTGAACTGGTCTTCTTAACGTCGTCCCAGTTGGAGTGCGCACAGCGCAGGATCTGACTAGTCCATCTCTCCCTGGGAACACCTCTATGATTAGTCCTGTTTTCCATGTTTGACGTGGTATCTTGTCATCTCCAATGAGGACCAAATCTCCTGGTTTGAGTTGTGTTGGATTTGGGGTATGACGAGTGTGAGCCGATCTGAGGTCCAGCAAATACTCCCTCCTCCATCCGTTCCAAAATTCCTTGACAATTCTATGGCGATATTTCCATCTTCGGGTCAGCCTTTCTTTATTTGCATTTGCTATCTGACCAGTTGTGTTAAATGGCTTTGGTGGTAAAGAGGTAAGTCTTTTCCCTATGAGGAAATGAGCTGGCGTCAGAGGTTCTGGTTCTTGTAAATCGTTGTACACAAATGTGAGTGGTCTTGAGTTAATAGTGGCTTCTATTTCTGTCAACAGAGAAGTTAACTCTTCAAAGCTCAGAGATGCTCTGCCCATTACTCTTTTGAGGCATCCCTTTACAGAGCGCACTAACCTTTCCCAAAAACCACCCCACCAAGCCGCTCTTTCTGCAATAAATTTCCACTTGATTCCCTTTTCAGAAAAATATTCCAGCAGCTCTGGCTCTTTTATAGCCTTCCACAGTTCCTTTAGATCTTGATCTGCTCTCTTGAACGTTTTTGCATTGTCCGAGTAGATTACTCTACAAAGTCCTCTCCGTGAAATAAATCTCTTGAATGCCAAAAGGAAACTTTCTGTTGATAGACTCGATACTAGTTCAAGGTGCACTGCACGTGTAACTGCACAGGTGAAAAGTGCTAGGTACGCCTTCTCTGCAGAATTCTTGGACTTTACAAACAGTGGGCCTTCAAAGTCAACACCTGTGACTTCAAACGGCGGTGCTTCAGTAACTCTGTCTTTGGGTAGAGGTGCAGCTGTTTGCTGTGCTGCTTTTACTTTGAATCTTTTACAGATAGTACAGTCTGAAATGCATTTTTTGACTAACTGTCTCGCGCGTGGAATCCAATACTTCTCTCGTAGATGAACTAGAGTGTCTCTCACGCCTGAATACATGACATTTTCGTGACTGTATTCTATCAGAAGTTGTGCAAATCTGTGATTTGAGGGTAACAACCATGGGTGCTGCTCATTGAAACTCATGTTTGACTGATGCAGCCTTCCTCCTACACAGATTAAGCCTTGCTCATCTAGAAAGGGTTTAAAGTCTCTGATTTTTGAGTCTTTGTGCACATTTTCTCCAGTTTTCAACTCTGTTATTTCTCTTTCAAAACTGTTAAGTTGCGCTTCACGTATCCATACCCTTTCAGATTTTGCCATTTCCTCTGCTGTTAGTTCTCCCCTTTGTCTTTGCTTTGAATGACAATTGTGGAGAAATCTTTGAATCCATGCAGTTACTCTTAGTACAGTCTGTAGTTTGCTGTATTTGTCCAGCTGTAGCAATGGTTCAGATTGCACTCTTTCACTGTTACTGAGATGTACTGCGACTTGACTTGCCTTTAGCTCAGCTTTAACCTCTTCTTCTGATAGTATTTCTTGTGCTGTTTCTGGCGGTGTAGTTTGAAGCTCCTTTTCTTTCAAAAATGATGGGCCTGACCACCAGAGATTTTCCTCTTTCAACCTTGATGCGGACTGACCTCTTGTGGTGAGATCAGCTGGGTTCACCTTTCCATTACAATGTGTCCATAGTTCTGGTGGTGTCAAAGTTTGTATCTCCATCACTCTGTTGGCAACAAACTGTTTCCATTTCTTTGATGAACTGCGAATCCAGTGAATCACTATCATGGAGTCTGACCACATTCTGAGTTGAGTGATCTGCATATTCAGTGCCTTCAAAAGGTTATTTGCCAACCTTGCTCCAATCACAGCTCCCATCAGTTCCAAGCGTGGCAGTGTGATTGTTTTGATTGGTGCCACTCTTGACTTGGATGCAACGAGCGCAGTAACAGTCTCTCCTTCTGTTGTTTGTTCTTGTAGATACGCAACTGCGCCATACGCCTTTTCGCTTGCATCTGTGAAGACATGGAGAACTTGTGATTTATCTGACAGTTTTTCTGTTCCATACCACCGCGGAATGACTATTTGGTGGATCTGAGGAAGCTCCATGCACCACTGCTGCCATGCCTGTGAAAGGTCTGGAGGCAGCTCGTCGTCCCAGCTCAGGCCCCGTCGCCACATTTCCTGAAACAGACATTTAACTCGAATGGTAAATGGCGTTAGGAACCCTATAGGATCAAAGATTCTGGCGGATGATCTCAAAACACTCCTCTTTGTGTTTTCTTTTCCTTTTAGAATGTTCATCAAATGTTTGAGGTCAAAGGCAAAGTCATCTGTGTCCGGTCTCCACACCAAACCAAGTACCTTCAACACACTTCCATGTGTTTCTGTTTCTTGTGTGAAATCAAGCTTGCTGTTTGACCACTTGGTTTTCAGTTCAAGGGAGTTTGTTGTCCACTTACAGAGGTTCATGTTGGCAGCAGCCAGTATTTCTCTTGCTCCTGTAGTAAGTCTGTATGCCTCGTCTGAGTTACTTGAGCTAGTGATCAGATCATCCACATAAAGTGAGTCTCTCATTAGTTTTACTGTGTCTGGTTGGTCAGCTTCATATTTCTCCAGATGATGTCTGATAGTAGCTGCAAGTAAAAATGGACTTGAAGTTACTCCAAACACAACACGTGCCATTCTCATTATACGCGTGTTGGTGCCTTCAACATCTGGGGGTCCTGTAAGCCACAAAAATCTCACAGCATCTCTGTCACTTTCAGTTATAGATATCCGAAGGAAAGCTTTAGTAATGTCTGCTGTGAAAGCTACAGGATTTTGTCTGAATCTGATCAAAATGCTCATGAGGTCAGCATTCAGGTTTGGGCCAGGTAATAAACAGTCATTTAAAGAGGAACAACCTTCTTCATGTGACAAAGCATCAAACACTACCCTTAACTTGGTAGTTACTTTGTCCTCTCTGATTACAGCATGATGAGGTAAGTAGTAGGTTACATTCTCTGTCTCTGCTGAATGACTGCTCTCTGGCACATCTTCACATATTCCTTGTTCTGTGTAATCCTCTATTACATCGTTGTATCTTTTAAACAGTGTCACGTCAGATTTCAGCTTTCTTTTCAGAGTTTCAAACCTCTTTTGTGCAACCTTCTTGTTGTCTGAGAGTTCGGGTGTGTCTTGGTGCCATGGCAACGCCACTTCATATCTCTCATTAATGAATCTGACTGACCTGTCAAAGCTCTCCTTGGCTTTCTTGTCATCAGGTGTTTCCTCACCTTTAGTAGTGATGCCCAGCGACTCGATGTCCCAAAATGCTCTTAGCTGGTTTGAGATCTCCACTGAGTCTTCACTGAGTCCAATGTGCATGCATGTTGCTTCATTCATACTGGACATGACAACTGGTCCTTGCACTGCCCAGCCGAATCTGGTTTCTATGGCAACCAAAGCGTCTGACAGTCTCTCAGTTTTACCTGTGACTACTCTCCAGTAGTAATCTGCTCCGATCAGTACTGATAGCTCCAAACCATCTTTATCTCCCGCTGATACATCTGCTACTGGTAGCCCTTTTTTCTCCAGCTGCCGTTGGATGTGTTCACTGGGGACTTTCATGACTGCAGTACAAAGCTGTGGGGTTTGAACAGCTTCAATCTCGATTTTCTGATCTTTGTTTCTCACATTCTCCAGGACTAGTTTTATGACATTGCATTTTGTGGTCACTGGGTTTTTTGAGCCAAACGTGTGAAGGTTTAATGTCTCTTGTTTTAGTATTGGCAGTTTTAAATCCTTCACTTGCTTCTCATGGACAAAACTCCGTTGGCTTCCTCCATCAATTAAGCAACGCACAATCTTCTTTCCTCCAGGTCCTTCAATCCTTGCTCTCACAGTTTGCAACAGTACTGTTTCACATTTTTCTGGGGTTGGTTTGGCTGCATATGGAAATACTGAGGAGATCACTGCATCACTCGTGTTTTCAGCGGCATCCGTCCTTTCTATTGGTTGCTCACTTCTGTCACACACAACAGCATGATGTCTCCTTCCACAATCAGTGCATGTCACATTTTTGGATCTACAGTCTCGAGCAAGATGTCTGGGTTTTAGGCATATGAAGCACCTTCCCATTTTCTTTAGCTTTTCTTTCCTGCTTGTGACTGTGTCTTCAGTGCACTGTTCTGACTTGTGGCTGGTACTGTTACAGAATATGCAACTGTGCACAAATGGTGTATTCGAACTGCCTGTGTGGAGGGCTGCAGCTGAGGGCACATTAGGTCCTTTCCACCTTTCTCTGCTTGAATCTAGTTTGCAGTGCTGTTTCTGATTTGCATGTGCCTCTTTATGATTCTCTCTTATTTGTGTCAAATGTGCAGCACGCTCCCTGCTTTCAACTTCTTGTTGCAAAAACTTCACAAGGCCATCAACATCCCACTTTTGCCCTATATCTGTCTTGCGGGTGTACTCAAGGGCAAGATCAGCAGGAATCATTTTGAACAGTATGGGGCACAGTAAACCTCCATAACTGTCTGACATGACTCCTAAAGCTTCTAGGCTTCTGATTTGTACTTCAACATCATCAAAAAGTTGTCTCAAGGCAACAATGTCTGAGGACCTTTTAACTGGGCTTAGATTTAGTAACTTAGACATGTGTGCACTTACAATGAGCTCTTTCCTTCCAAATCTTTGCTTAAGCATGTCTACTGCAGCATCATAGTTCATGTCAGTTACTTTCAGCCCTGCGACGGCGCGTGCAGCTGGCCCAATGAGATATGACTTCAAGTAAGTGAACTTTTCAGTTTTGCTCAAATCTGGGTTTTGGTGAATTGCATTTTCGAATTGGTCCCAAAACTCCTGCCACATGCACACTTCTCCGTTGTATTTGTTTATTGAGAGCTTGGGTAACTTTACCGAGGGTCTGCTTGTATTTGACCGTGTACTCACGTCACTCAGCCGATGTGGATTCGCTGATACGGTGGCGTCTCTTGCCTGTTCTTGTTGCTGTAAGACAGCCCGTTCAATCGCTCTCTCTGCCCGCGTCCTCCATAAATTTGTGTTGTCCTGATACTCAAGTGTCCGCACCATGTCCGCATCTAACTCGTCCAAAGGAATCTCCTGCTCTATATCTGGTTCAATGTCTTGCAGGCCTTTCTCTTTCTGTGACAACATGGCTAACAGCTTCCGCAAACGGTCACTGTTTATATCAGTCTTACTTGTTTCATCTTGTATAATTTGCAGCAGCTTTGTAACGGACGTCCGCAGCACGGTCCGTTTCTGTTTTAGCCTTTGAAGTCGCTCCGACATTTTTTTCCTTTCGTCTCCGTGTTGCTACAGCTATCGGCTTAATCCCAACAACGTTCTCTCTTCACTTTTCCCGCTTCCCAGCTTCGGGTTCCCGGGTTTCGGCACCAAAAAATATGTTGTGGATTTAGCTGTAACATCAGTTGTTATAAAGAAAAAATGTCCAGACACCCAACTTTACCTTCATTTGGCTTTACTGGAGAATGCTGCGTCTCAGTTTACAACATATTTGTTGTTCCCGCTGGCTAACATGCGTCCGTCTCCCTGATAGCACTGCACTGCTTAGCACTGACTTCTTCTTCTTCGGTCTGCAGCTTGAACAATAACATTTCATGGCCAAAGGTACAGCACCAGCGCCGTCTAGTGGACAATGTCTAACGACTGCATTAAAGGAAAACACCTTTGGGATTCTAATTAAGTTACTACTATAAATAGCCTTTCTGATTAACTTTAAAATGTTTATAATATCTATTTGTTTTCATGTGTATTTCAATATGTAATAACTATCAACTTATGTGTATGAACCTTTCTGAACTATTAAATATTCAACAGGGAGATGATCACAGAAAAGAACAAGCAGATGGAGAGATGGGTGGAACACTACTCCGACCTCTACTCCAGACAGAACACCGTGACACCATCAGCCCTTGATGCCATCGACTGCCTGCCATCCATGGATGAACTTGACGCCGAGCCAACCATCGACGAACTCAGCAAGGCCATTGATAGCTTGGCCACTGGCAAGGCACCCGGCAACGACGGCATACCCCCCGACCTGATCAAGCACTGCAAGACCGCCCTACTGCTGCCATTGCATGACGTCCTCTGCCAGTGCTGGAAGGAAGGTGCCGTACCACAGGACATGAGGGACGCCAAGATCATCACCCTCTACAAAAACAAAGGGGAGAGAAGCGACTGCAACAACTACAGGGGCATCTCTCTCCTCAGCGTTGTTGGCAAAGTCTACGCACGAGTTGTTTTCGTTCGTCTACAGAAGCTTGCCGAACGTGTCTACCCCGAGTCTCAGTGTGGCTTCCGTACTGATCGACGGTAGACATGATATTCTCCATCCGTCAACTCCAGGAGAAATGCAGAGAACAGAACATGCCCCTGTACGTCGCCTTCATCGACCTCACCAAAGCGTTCGATCTGGTCAGCAGAGAGGGCCTTTTCAAGATCCTGCCAAAGATAGGATGCCCACCAAAGTTGCAAAGCCTCATCGAATTGTTTCACACCAACATGCAGGGGATAGGGCAGCATGATGGCAACGTCTCAGAGCCATTCAACATATGCAGCGGAGTGAAACAGGTTGTACTTGCGCCAACCCTCTTTGGGATTTTCTTTGCTATGCTCCTGAGGCATGCCTTCAGCACAGCAACAGAGGGAATCTACCTGCACACAAGATCTGACGGTAGGCTTTTCAACCTCGCCCGCCTGAAAGCCAGAACCAAAGTATGTGAGGCTCTAATCAGAGACATGCTGTTTGCAGACGACGCTGCAGTCGCAACCCACACACAGCAGGAGCTTCAGACCCTGATGGACTGCTTCTCCCAGGCATGCAAGGACTTCGGGCTTACCATCAGCCTGAAGAAGACTAACGTCTTGGCGCAAGGCACGGAAGCACCACCAACCATCACCATCGACGACTACGAGCTGGAGGTCGTGAATCAGTTCACGTACCTGGGGTCCACGATCAGCAACAACCTCTCCCTTGATACAGAGATTGACAAGAGGATTGGAAAATCAGCCTTCACACTCGCTCGCCTCACCACACGAGTGTGGGAGAATCCCAAACTCTCTGTCAAGACGAAGATGGCAGTGTACAACGCCTGCGTCATCAGCACACTGCTCTATGGGAGTGAGACGTGGACAACATACGCCCGGCAGGAAAAGGGACTGAACTCCTTCCACTTGCGCTCCATTCGCCACATCCTGGACATATCCTGGCAGGACAAAGTGCCCAACACAGAAGTTCTGTCCCGCGCCGGCCTTCCCTCCATGTTCACTCTACTCAGGCAGCGCAGGCTCCGCTGGCTAGGCCACGCTCACCGTATGGAGGATGGCAGAATCCCCAAAGACGTCCTCTACGGAGAACTGGCGACTGGCAGGAGAGACGTTGGCCGCCCACAGCTGCGCTTTAGAGACGTCTGCAAGAGAGACATGAAGGCCCTGGAGATCAACACAGAGCGCTGGGAGGACCTTGCAACAGACCGCTCCAAATGGAGAGGCACCCTGACCAGACAGCTCAAGGCGGGTGAAGAGAGACTGACTGCTGCAGCAGATGAAAAAAGGACCCGCAGGAAGAACCGGCACAGACCCAGCAGCACGGAGACCACCCACAAGTGCGACCTGTGTGACAGGGACTGCCATTCATGCATCGGCCTGTTCAGCCACAGGTGGTGCTGGTCCAGCAGAGTAGACGTTTAGGATTCTCTTCCATGGTCATCGTAGACTGACGGAGGCCGACGAGCTAAATGCATTGATGATGTCACTCACTTTAAAACCATCACTGTTCATGCCAACGAAAAGCCATGGATGACAGCAGAGGTCCACAGGCTCCTGAGGGCTCAGGACACAGCCTTCAGGGCCGGTGACACTCTAGGACTAACAACAGCTAGGGCCAACCTGTCCCATGGCATCAAGGAGGCAAAACAACAGTACAGCAAGAAAATATCTGGCCACTTCAGTAACACCAGAGATGCATGTTCCCTCTGGTGTGGCATACAGACCCTCACCAACTACAAACCTCTATCCCAGACTTGTGTGAGTGACATCACACTGCTTAACAACCTAAATGACTTCTTCTGGTGCTTTGAAGCACAAAACAGCACATCAGCACATAAGACCACTCCTCCCCCAGACAAGCAGACTATAAGTCTGGATCCAGCTAGCGTGAAGAGGACCCTCTGCAGGATCAACCCATGCAAGGCAGCTGAACCAGACAGCATACCGGGTCACGTCTGGAAGGACTGTGCAGAGGAGCTCGAGAATGTCCTGGCCGACATCTTCAACATGTCCCTGAGTCAAGCTGTTGTCCCCACATGTTTCAAAACTGCCACCATAATACCAGTCCCAAAGAAGCCTGTCCCATCCAGCTACAATGATTACTGTCCCGTAGCACTGACCCCCATCATAATGAAGAGCTTCAAGTGGCTGGTCATGAAGAACATCAAGTCCATCCTCCCTCCCTCCCATGACCCACCTCAGTTTGCATACAGATCAAACAGATCCACAGAAGATGCCATTGCTGCTGCTCTCCATCCAGCCCTCACCCACCTGGACTCAAGAACTCCTACATGCGAATGCTGTTCTTGGACTTCATTTCAGCATTCAACACAATCATCCCCCAGTACCTAATACAAAAACTCAGACACTTGGGACTCAAAACCTCTCTCTGTAAATGGGTGCTGGTCTTTCTCACAGGGAGGCCACAGAACATGCAGGTTGGCAGCAACACCTCCAAGACCATCACACTGAGCACAGGGGCCCCACCAGGGTGTGCGCTTCATCCTGCTGACTCATGACTGTGTACCAGCCTACAGCACAACAACGTCATCAAGTTTGTGGACAACATGATGGTGGTGGGCCTCATCACCAACAACAAGGAGGCAAACTACAGAAATGAAGCGAGCCAACTGGTCCAGTGGTGTAAAGACAATAATCTCTTCCTGCAAATGGGAAAAACCAAGGAGATTGTGGTCGATTTCAGGAGGGGAAACACACAAGCATCCCCCTCTGATCAGTGATGGTGCAGCTGTGGAGTGGGTGAGCAGCACCAAGTTCCCGGGGGTACACATCTCTGAGGACCTCTCCTGGTCCAACAACATCACATCACTGGCCAAGAAGGCTCAAACTTGCCTCTGTTTCCTCCACAAACTGAGAAGAGCATGAGTCCCACCCCCATCATGTACTCATTCATTCATCATGTGGTCTCTGACCTTGACAGATGTACAGTACTGTTTATTAATATACAAACATACGCTGCCTCCCTGACGTTTCCCCGTTACCTCTTCCTGCCGATCCAAGCAAAGTGGGGCTCCAAAACCATCAATACACAGGTCCGGGTCCCGGTCATGATCTGTAAGCCACGTCTCTGTGTAAGCCATGACACAGCAGTTCTTGAAATCCTTCTGATGTCGGACATTTCCTTGAATTTCATCCACTTTATTTCTCAGGGATTGTACATTCCCCATAATAATGAAAGGAAGAGGAATGTGGTTAAGTTGACGTCTCCTCGGGTTTAATCTTGCGCCTCCACGCTTTCCGTGTTTCCTCCTTTTGTCTCTCTTTACATTGCTGTGTCCATGACAGTCTCTTAAAATAAAGTCCAGCAGTTGCAGCACAAACTCAAACACAGACACTGGATTATCCATGTTTAGCTGCAGTAACATGTCCCTGGAGTACTGCATTCTTACCAACGTGACTGCGCTGATGTCCCAGGCAAAGAGCCGGTAAGAAAGGAACCACAGTGCAATAACAAGAAGAAAATCCATACTGATGGGACCAAAGACCTCTTCGTTTTATAGTCCACAAACAATTCAAGGACAAAAACGGCACAGAGAATTACGTTAAAACACATTAAAGTGCATAAAAACAGAGACTAAGACGCCAAACTTTTTCACCCACTGCCGGTCGCTGCGTGCGTGGTGGGCTCATAGGGGCACACAGAAAGGAGTAGGTGAGGTCAGAATATTTGCCGCTGGGGCGGAGCACTCAGGGGACTGCACACCCCGAGCCTCCTCGCCAGGAGGCAGGCAAAATTGTCCATCAACCATGAAAATTAAATGAGAAAAAACTTGCCTGTTCTCCTGGCACTGGACGTCCCCAGCGGCCTCCGAAGAGTCTTCTCTCCCCTCTTGGCATTCCTCATCGAGCTGCAGCTCCCCCTCCCTCGGAGAAAGTTCCTTTAATCTCCCGGCCATCTCCGGGAGGAGCCACAGCTTCACCTCCAGGATGAGGTCTGTCTCAGCCAGAAGAGCCCTCCTACATTCCTCTAGTTCCTCCCGTGACGGAACAGAGCATGGCTCGGAGGGGGGAGGCAGAGCTGTAGTTGTTGGGGCTGGATGCTTCTTACAACGGGGATTCCTCCTCCTCCTCTTCACGGGTGACTCGGGAACCAGATAATCCGGGATGCGTCCATGCAGAGAAGCCCTGCATTTTCTGGAGAAACAAGCGGAGTGGCCGCGAGTTATGTCTCAGGGATGTGTGAATGGCTGTGTTGGGGTGGGGGGTGAGGGGGTGTGTGAGTATGTCTTAAATTATAAGATAAGATAAGATAAGCCTTTATCTTATCTTATCCAGGATTGCAACAGCACAGGGACAGCAACACTCAGAGCAACAATCAGAAGACAAGAAAAACAAGAGCAGCGAGTATACATATGTACATATAAATATATAAATATATAGACACACAGTGCGGAGCATTGTAGCTAGATGGAATAAATATATAAATATATAAATACACACAGTGCGGAGCATTGTAGCTAAATGGAATGAAACAGCATAACTGTCTACTTAGTTATCCTACATGGTATGATTATGTACCCATACATATTGTCACCCTCCATAGCGACCGGTGTTTTCCTAGTTGTATACTGGAGGGGACCATTGTGTAAGTCTATTGCGTCTTTTGCATTCAATACTATTAGGTTGTCACGTCTTTTTGCTATCTCTGCGAGCAGCCCTGCTTAGGTTGTACAGTCTGACAGCCGTAGGTAGGAAGGACCTGCGAAACCTCTCGGTTGTGCACCTAGGATGATGTAGTCTGCTGCTAAATGAGCTCCTCAGTGCATTCAGTATGTCCTGCATAGGGTGGAACTTGGACTCCAGCAGAGATGACAGTTTAGCCACCATCCTTCTCTCTCCCATCTCCTCCACTGGGTCAAGGCGCTGCCCCAGGACAGAGCTAGCTTTCTTGATCAGTTTGTTCAGTCTCTTCCTATCGGCTGCTGTAACACCACTGCCCCAGCAGACCACTCCAAAAGTTATGGCTGATGCCACCACCGTGTCATAGAATGACTTCAGCAGCGCCCCTTGTACACCAAAAAACCTGAGTCTCCTCAGTAGGAACAGCCTGCGCTGTCCCTTCTTGTAGAGTGCGTCAGTATTGTGTGACCAGTCTAGTTTATTGTTCAGATGAACACCCAGGTACTTGTAGGATGTCACCATCTCAATGTCAGTTCCCTGTATATTTACTGGTGCTGTGAGGGGTTGTCCTTGCCTGCGGCAGTCCACCACCAGCTCCTTAGTTTTCCTCGCGTTGATCTGGAGGCAGTTCCAATGGCACCAGTCCACAAAGTCCTGGATAAGCCCTCTGTACTCAGCTTCATCTCTGTTGGAGATGAGGCCAACGATCACAGAGTCATCAGAGAACTTCTGTAGATGGCAGTGTGTTGTGTTGTGTGAGAAGTCTGCAGTATAAAGGGTGAACAGGAAGGGAGCCAAAACCGTTCCCTAGGGGGCCCCCGTGCTACCGATGATCGTGTCGGACACACAGTCCCGGGTTCTCACAAACTGTGGCCAGTTTGTGAGGTAGTCCAGGATCCATGATGACAGGTGCTGATCCACCCCTGCGCACAGCAGCTTGTTCTTCAGGATCATCGGTTGGATGGTGTTGAAAGCACTGGAGAAGTCAAAGAACATGATCCTCACCGCATTCCCGGGCTTCTCCAGGTGGGACAGAGAACGGTGAAGGGGGAAGATCACCGCATCCTCCACCCCAATGCCATGCTGGTAGGCGAACTGGAGTGGATCCATCGCTGGTCCCACCAGGGGGTGGAGGTGAGCAAGGAGTAGTCTCTCCAGGGTCTTCATCATGTGGGACGTCAGGGCCACTGGTCTGTAGCTGTTCAGATCTTTGGGGTGAGAAGTCTTTGGTACAGGTACCACACAAGATGTTTTCCACAACTATGGTACCCTCCCCAGCTTCAGGCTCAGGTTGAAATTATGTTCTTTTTACTTATATGGATGCCTAGAGAAACGTAATTTCAGCTTGCCTGCACTACAGTTGTATGTACAGCAACATGACAATAAAGGTTGATTTGATTTGATTTGATTTGAGGAGCTCGAGCACTGGGAGATCCAAAATTGATTCCTCACATGGCACGGTGAAGATGTCTCGGAGGATCTCCTTTGCCTCGGGATTGTCCCAGAGGCTATCTCGCTCCATAACCCCTCCTCGCGGTATCCCGAGCCTGCCGAACAGTTGGGAAGGAACAGGGCCTCTGTGTCCACGAGAAGATCTCCTCCAAGAAGCACAGCGAGCGCAGCTCCCGCTCCGACTTCCCCTCCGACTCCCTCTCCATCCAAACCACCATGTTGACACTCGGGGAGGAAGGAAAAAAGCGTGGAAAGAAAAAGAAAAAAACACACTTCTACTCCGCTGGGTTTTTTCTGTATGGTTGGAGCATTCTGTCATGCTTCCCCATGCGCCATTACGCGGTGCACGGAGGAAGAAGTGAAAAACCCAAATGCGAGAGTTAGAACGTGCCATTTGTTAACATAAACTATAACAAAATAACAAGTCCAGTCGACCACAAACATATAGAGAGTTGTAATGATGAAATAATGGCCACCAGACATACAGGGTGCCTACCGGATGCTCTACAGTCTGGCGAAGGGAATGCCTAGTGCCGCAGAGCTGCTGTCGACACAGGGAGAAAGGCAAACATGAAACAACGGTACTGGAGCAATCCGGGGCTATGCCTCCTGGATGCTCTACAGCCCAGTGAAGGGAATGCCTAGTGCCGCAGAGCTGCTGTCGACACAGGGAGAAAAGCAAGGATAGGAAATAGGGCAAGAAAACAACAATAAGACAGAACTGGGTTTGGAACAACTAAACCAAGATTCATGACAGCAACCATCTCACAACAACTAACTTACGTACAGTCCATATTCACGTACAACAGTCACTACATCTTAAAGGCACATGAATAACAAAGGGTTGTTACAATATAGATATATACACACACTATATGTGTGTGTAATGTATGTATGTATGTACAGTATGCATGTGTGTGTGTGTTTTTGGTTGTCTAACAAACACTCTCTGCTGGTCTCCCAGCAATCTCTTCTCGTCTCTCAATGATCTCTCAAGAGTCTTTTAAAGATCTCTGTAGATCACCATGAAAACTATACCACGATATCTTAAACATTTACACAGAAATGTGTTTTTGAGGGATCATTGAGATCAAGTCAATTTTTGATCTTTCAATTGTCACCCAATGATCTCGTCTATGTAAAGCAGCCCTACATGCACATTTGTGAATGAATAGAGAAAAGGGCCCAACTTATAGCAGACATACACTGTGTATGCTGCAACACAGTGGATAATCACTTTATGAAGAATGTCTAGTAACCTCATATGAGCTTGACAAAGCATTTAAAACTTCAATTAAGGCACAAATAATAAAAAAAACAATACTGGGTAATTACCAGCATGGTAACTTACATGATAGAAAAAAGGGCAGCTCGGTGGCGCAGTGGTTAGCACTGTGGTGGCACAGAAAGAAGGTCACAGGATCGATTCCACCCCTGACCATCGTGGGTTCCATCCCACCCCCTGACCATCTGTGACCCTTCTGTGTGGAGTGTGCATGTTCTCCCCGTGTCTGCATGGGTTTATGCTGGGTGCTCCGGATTCCTCCCACAGGCCAAAAACATGCAAGTTAGGTTAATAGGACACTCTAAAGTGGCCCTATGTGTGAAGGTGTGTGTGAATGGTGAAGGGATTGGTGCAGTACCGTGGCTGCCTCATCCATCCAGGTGGATGGCCTGAATTTCTCTCTGGGGATTAATAAAGTATACAAATAAATAAATAGAAAAACAATGTTACAAAAAACAAAAAACAAAAACAGCTACTGTATATTACAACATATGGTAGAGGGTATAATTCTTCATTATACAAAACTGATTTTTAAAAAATCTTTCCTTTGAGGACAGTTTTTAAAATTTCTTATAAAATCAATATCAAATTGTTCTTTTCCTCATGACATATAAAGCTTTGGTGCAATATATATGCAATATCTGGTGCTAAGGGAATAAAACCCCTAATTTAGTCAGCAATAAAACCAGGGGGCTTAGAGAAACTGATTCTTTACCAGAACATTAATCATGAAAATTTAATGGATATCAAATATTTAATACAGTGTAATGTACAACTTGTATTACGATAGCTTTCTCCAAATCGATCATGTAGACGAAAATCCATAATTAAAATTATGCTAGCAAGGGCAAATCATTAAGATTTCTACTCGCCTCCATGCTTCAGGAAAATGAAATATACACCCTGCCAGTGATATATAGGCTATTAGGGGGAGAAATAAATTAATACTATCTCTTATTAAAATGGGTGCTTGGTCACATTAGAAAAAGAAAACTAGACTATGTGAAATCTGTGTAGCTAATTTCCAAATGCAGCCTCTACTGTAAAGATAAATGACTATGAAATATCTAAAAGGTCTGACTGCATATAATAATATGTCAAGTAATCATGAACATTTGAATAGAATTGTTTTTGTAAGTACAGTATACAAACCTGTACAATTGATGAAGATGTTTTGATATTGCATAAAGCACAGAAGCATCCACTAATAATTCCAGAATTAGCTTTACTTAATGAGGCATTTTCAGCAAAATACTGCACAAGACAACAGCAGATCAGTTCAGGTCTACTTCTGACTAGGCTTTAAATCTGTAGTTTCTATATGTGGGCCCAAGTTAGTTTTCTCTTCTCTATGTTATACTAGTGCAGTGCCCGTAGAAAGCAAGTAGTCTGATAGAAAAGTGGTAGGGCAGTTAGTGTTTACACACACAAATGTAGGCTGTGTTTGAAAGTGGGGCAGAGGTGTACATGTAGGCAATCACACATACAGTCACATAGTGAAAGACATCAGCAAAGACATCGGCCATAAAGTGGCTGAATGTGCAGAAATGTGCTGTCTCCATCTCACCCTTGATCTAAAGTAAGTTAAGAGATTCCAGCACATTTCATTTCTTGAAACAACATGGTTAAGAATGAGCAACAAAAATGAGCATTTCTTTTTAATTATATTACCTTCTTAGCGCTTCCTTTAATGTCTGCAGAAGGAGAGGATACAGCCCGGTGGCTCATATGTTGCAGGGTTGCAGCATACTGGCCACTCTCTTCCTGTTCTTGCTGGGCAGAGGATTTGAGTAGTGTATGCAATGCACACTCAACATGCAAAATCCAGGGCATCCCTTTAATAATAATACAATAATGAGTTTTATGTCATTTATACAGCACACTTTAAAATCCAATAAAATCTGAAGGCGGTTCACAGGAATACCTTTGACGCGGAATGGATTACTTCTTGTCACTCCCAGCATTTTTCCAACTTCCTGGAGTTCTCTCTGAGATTTTGGACTGAAGTGATAGGTCTTTCACAGCAGGTGGAGGAGGTCATAGAATTTTGTAACCATGGGCTCCTTCTTCTGCACACTCAACATGGCCAATTCTAATCTAGATGAATAAAACAGCATAAAAAGAAGTTAGATTTTTTTTTAACTATATACTGTATACGCTTACATTAAAATACACAAAATTTTAAACAAAGCAGTAATTAAATGTACCTATGGGTCATGCAGTGAAAGGGAATCACATGCTCTCCAACCTCTTCCTTGAGCAAGGAAATAACACCTCCACGATGTCCCATATTAACTGCAGCTCCATACGGTTTGAAGCCAACCAGTTTAGACTGCCATTTCTTCAAGGTTATACATTTTTACTGTGTCAGCACCTCTTTTAAAACAACATTTCTCAGAAAGTGACGCTTTTGCTTAGTTTCTTCATCTTGAGCAAGAATACGAAGTCCGCTTGATCTGCCAACTCTACTCGCAGCCACGTAGAATTGGCCATGGCTGAAGAAATCTCTTGTGCAGAAAACACCAACAGACTGTAAAGACTGGTCTTGTGAGTTATTCATAGTCATGGCAAAGCAGGGTCTTACTGGAAACTGTTTACATCTCAAGGTGAATGGAAAGATGTTGTCAGATGGTATGAGTGTGATTCATGGAATCAGAAGAGTGCGTCCAGCATTGACACCAATCCTACAGCTGTGGACAAAATTGTTGGTACCCATCTGTTAATGAAAGAAAAACCCACAATGGTCACAGAAATAACTTGAATCTGACAAAAGTGGTAATAAATAAAAATTCTATGAAAATTAACCAATGAAAATCAGACAATGCTTTTGAATTGTGGTTCAACAGAATTACTTTAAAAAAACAAACTCATGAAACAGGCCTGGACAAGAATGATGGTACCCCTAGAAAAGACTGAAAATAATGTGACCATAGGGACATGTTCAACCAAGATGTGTCCTCTAATTAACATCACAGGTGTCTACAAACTTGTAATCAGTCAGTCGGCCTATTTAAAGGGTGACAAGTAGTCACTGTGCTGTTTGGTGACATGGTGTGTACCACACTAAACATGGACCAGAGGAAGAAAAGGAGAGAGTTGTCTCAGGAAATCAGAAAGAAAATTATAGACAAGCATGTTAAAGGTAAAGGCTATAAGACCATCTCCAAGCAGCTTGATGTTCCTGTGACTACAGTTGCACATATTATTCAGAAATTTAAGCTCCACAGGACTGTAGCCAACCTCCCTGGACGTGGCCGCAGGAGGAGACGGATAATATGAATGGTAACAAAAGAGCCCAGAGCAACCTCTAAACACATTCATGGTGAACTCCAAGGTCAAGGTAGATCAGTGTCAGATCGCACCAGCTGTTGTTGTTTGAGCCAAAGTGGACTTCATGGGAGATGACCAAGGAGGACACCACTGTTGAAAACAAATCATAAAAAAGCCAGACTGGAATTTGCCAAACTGCATGTTGACAAGCCACAAAGCTTCTGGGAGAATGTCCTATGGACAGACGAGACAAAACTGGAACTTTTTTGGCAAGGCACATCAGCTCTATGTTCACAGATGCAAAAATGAAGCGTACCAAGAAAAGAACACTGTCCCTACTGTGAAACATGGAGGAGGTTCTGTTATGTTCTGGGGCTGCTTTGCTGCATCTGGCACAGGGTGTCTTGAATCTGTGCAGGGTACAATGAAATCTCAAGACTATCAAGGTAATCTAGAGAGAAATGTGCTGCCCAGTGTCAGACAGCTTGGTCTTCAGTCGCAGGTCATGGGTCTTGTAACAGGATAATGACCCAAAACACACAGCTAAAAACACCCAAGAATGGCTAAGAGCGAAACATTGGACTATTCTAAAGTGGCATTGTATGAGCCCTGATCTAAATCCTATTGAACATCTGTGGAAGGAGCTGAAACATGCTGTTTGGAGAAGGCACCCTTCAAACCTGAGACAATTGGAGCAGTTTGCTCATGAGGAGTGGGCCAAAATACCTGCTGAGAGGTGCAGAAGTCTCATTGACAGTTACAGAAATCGTTTGATTGCAGTGATTGCCTCAAAACGTTGTGCAACAAAATATTAAGTTAAGGGTACCATTGTTTTTGTCCAGGCCTGTTTCATGAGTTTGTTTTTTTAAAATAAGATAAGATAAGATAAGATAAGCCTTTATTAGTCCCACAATGGGGAAATTCCAGGATAATTCTGTTAAACCACAATTCAAAAGCATTGTCTGATCTTCATTGGTTAATTTTCATAGAATTTTTATTTATTACCACTTTTGTCAGATTCAAGTTATTTCTGTGACCATTGTGGGTTTTTCTTTCATTAACAGAGGGGTACCAACAATTTTGTCCACGTGTGTAGATGTTGCAACCAACAGGCAAGGCAGCATTTGTTCAATGATGTAGCTTAAGCCATTGCAATGTCCATTTTGTTGGTCAGTTTTGCAGTAGTATGATCACCATTCCTACCTTTAAAGTGATGCAGTGAGGAGCCATTCAAGATGGGCAGAGTGTATTTAGAAACTCAGTTGGGTATGTATAATGACCCTCAGAATCTGCAGTGTCAACACTGTTGCAAACATGCTCCTCTCCTGGGAAAATCTTTGTCATGTACTCATTCACTGTGTCAACTTCAGAGTTTGTCGGGCATAATATGACACTTCACATAGCCATCTTGGATTTGAAACATTGGCTTGCATGTCTTCATACACCCAACTGACAACGTCTTCAAGTTTGTCACCTGGAATTATTAGTGTTTCATTGAGTTCACTTGCAAACTCGCCCTCCTCTGGAACTACTGGAATGTTTCCTTCTCCAAGGTCCAAGAGAAATTTCGGAAAATGTTCTTCAGCTTGTTGATCTTCTGCAGATCCTCATGTTTTCTGTTAGACAAATAGTTTAAAAGATTCAAGATTCAAAGATTTTTATTTGTCAATACTTCTATACGTACAGGACATACAGGTGAACTGAAATGTTGTTTCTCTCTTGGTGTGCGCAATATATAAGAAAAGATCAAGATTCAATATATAAGAAAAGCTAGATCTTGTCAGTCGGTGGATTTCGGTGGATTTCTGTGTTTTGGTGCTTGGTTTTTGACTACTTTTTTTTGGCTTCTGAGAACTTCTGAGGACTAAATTTGGATTACGAACTGGATATCCTAGTTTCGACCCTTGCCTGATTTAAGACGCTAATAGCGGCATCTACGGACTGGGAAACGAGAGCGGTCCGCCATTCAGTTAGCTAAACAGTAGTACATTAGCTGTTTAATCAACATACATCGTCCGGGATCATGGGTCCTAAGAAAGCTCAGCAGACTGAGGAGGTGGACGATATTAAAAGATCGCTCGACTTCTTGGCTGAAGAGATTTCTGCTGTTAAGCTGCAGCAAAAAAACATCCTGGGCCTGCTCGAGGAGGTGAAAGCGCTGCAGCTCCAGAACGCTGAGAAGGACAAGAGGCTGGTGTATCTGGAGAGCAGACTGTCGGACCTGGAGCAGTACACCTGGGTGAACGACGTGATCATCACAGGGCTCTACATTAAACCCCGATCCTATGCTCGAGTGGTGGCCGTGGACAGCGGAGGGAGGCTCGATACGCTGGAAGCTGAATCCATGGAGCAACAAGTGGCGGCCTTCCTGCAGTCCAAAGGAATTCAGCTGGACTGTAACACCATTGAGGCCTGCCACCCTCTGCCCAGGAAAAACAGTGACAAACTGGTTGTCATCATGAGGTTTGTCAATAGAAAACACAAGACTGCGCTGCTAAAACAAGGGAGGAAACTGAAAGGAATGAACATTTACATAAACGAGCACCTCACAAAAGAAAACACAGAAATAGCCAGAAAAGCTAGATACCTGAGAAAGCAGAAAAAGACTCAAAACACCTGGACATCAAACTGTAAAATATACATCAAATTAAATGGATCACCTGAAGAAGCCAAGGTTATTAACATCCGTAATATTATGGAACTGGACAAATATCAATGAACATTATGAACTGGAGTTGACAGCAACAAGAGACAACTGTAGGGCACTGAAGGATTATACTCATCTGCATCAGGACATTTAATTACATGAAACAAAAGATCAACAAACAGGAGCAACAGGAACTGAAAGTTTTTGAATATACGGATCACAACCCACAAGACGTAGAATATAACATAGACCCTGATAATAATTTATTTAGCTCCATCAATAATAACTGTAGTTACTACACGGATGAACAGTTTAACACAATGGTCATATCTGATTTCAATATTTCTATGATCCCCTTCAACAGCAGAAGTCTCTTTGCCAACTTTAATAACATTAAAGATTATTTACAACAGTTTAAAGAGCCATTCAATATTGTGACAATATCAGAGACGTGGCTCAGTGAAGAGAAAGGAGTGGATTTTACCATGGATGGCTATGAATTAAATTATATAAATAGAAAAGTGAAAAAAGGAGGAGGAGTTGCAATTTATGTTGACAAGAGCTTGAAATACAAGGTTGTTGAAAATTTGTCAGTAACTGTGGATGATTTATTTGAATGTATTACAATAGAAATCTGTCTGGACAATGTGAAGAATATGGTCGTGAGCTGTGTATATAGAACACCTGGATCAAACATTGACTTCTTTAAGGACTGGATGGAAAAAATGTATGCAAAACTAACTCATAAAGTTATGTTCATCTGTGGGGATTTCAATATAGATCTTATGAATTCAAAACAACATAGTTTGACAGAAGAATTTATCAACACAATGTACAGTATGGGCTTACATCCAACAATCACCAGACCTAGCAGAATCACGTCATACAGTGCCACACTAATAGATAACATATTCACAAACATTAAGGAAAATAATATCATGAGTGGGCTTTTATTGAATGATATCAGTGACCACCTGCCGATTTTTGTTGTCTATCAGTGTGATTATAGGAAGAAAAAGTATACCCATCCACCCATCCATCTTCTTCCGCTTAATCCTTTAAAAATATTAAATATAAAAGAATAAGAACTGAAGAATCTATGTATTTACTGGCAAAGGAATTATTAATACAAGACTGGAAGATAGTTTGTGATGAAAATGTTATAAATAAAACATATGATATTTTTTTTTACAAATATTTCAATCACTGTACAATAAAAACTGTCCTATAAAACAATACAGTGACAGACAACAAAACAAAAATATTCCTTGGGTCACCAAGGGGCTACTAAATGCATGTAAAAAGAAGAATACATTATATAAACAATTCATTAAGTGCAGAAGGGTAGAGGCTGAGATCAAATATAAAATATATAAAAACAAGCTTACTAATATAATGAGGACTTGTAAGAAAGAATACTACAACATAATATTAGAGGATAACAAAAATAACTTAAGAGGAATATGGCAAGTACTCAATGGGATTATTAATAACCGATCTAAGAATGCTAATTATCCAGAATATTTTATTGAAAATAACAATTTGATAAATAGTAAGGAGGATGTGGTCAGTGGTTTCAATAAAATTTTTGTAAATGTTGGTCCTGAATTAGCAAAATCAATAGTGTCACCAGAAACAAACAACAGTGGTTCTGTAAATAAAATAGAAGATAGAAATCCAAACACAATCTTTTTGGGTGCAGTAACTGAAAAGGTAATTATCGAGACTGTGAGTAAATTTAAGAACAAAAAATCAACTGACTGGAATGAAACTGACATGACAATAGTGAAAAAAGTAATTGAAGGAATTGTTAAACCACATTTGTAACCTGTCATTTCAAACTGGTACATTTCCAAACAAAATGAAAATAGCAAAAGTAATACCACTATACAAAACAGGAGACAGTCATTATTTCACAAATTATAGGCCGGTCTCTTTACTCTCACAATTCTCCAAAATACTTGAAAAAATCTTCACTAAGAGACTGGATGATTCCATTGAAAAACACAACCTCCTTACAGACAGCCAGTGTGGTTTTAGAGCAGATAAATCTACATATTTGGCACTGATCGAACTTATAGAAGAAATTACTAGTTGTATAGATAAAAAAAAGTTTGCTGTAGGAGTATTTATAGATTTAAAGAAAGCTTTTGACACCACTGACCACATAATTCTACTGAGGAAATTGGAAAGGTATGGGATAAGAGGGGTCGGACTGAGTTGGGTGGAAAGTTATTTAAGTAACAGACAACAATTTGTACAAATTGGTGAGCACAAATCACCCTTCATGGACATCACTTGTGGTGTGCCCCAGGGGTCAGTTTTGGGACCCAAACTCTTTATCTTGTATATAAATGACATATGCCAAGTATCAAAAATCCTGAAATTTATTTTGTTTGCGGATGACACAAATATCCTTTGCACTGGTGAGAATTTGCAGCAGGTTTTAGAGGTGGTCACAACTGAAATGAAAAGGTTAACGCAGTGGTTCAATAAAAACAAATTATCTCTAAATCTGAAAAAAAACAACAAAAAAACAAAGATTATGTTGTTTGGAAATTATAAAATAAATCATGAAATAATGGTAACGATAGATGATACCAGAATAGAAACAGTACAGGAAAATAAGTTTCTGGGGGTGACGCAAGACAATAAAATCTGCTGGAAACCTCACATCAGTCACATCCGGGCCAAGTTGGCAAAATGTATAGCGATACTGGGGAAAACAAGACACATCTTGGACTATAAATCATTGTTCTTACTGTACAATTCACTGTTTCTACCTTAACTACCGTGTAGAGGTCTGGGGAAACACCTACAGGACCAACCTACAGCCAATATGCACATTACAAAAAAGCTATTAAGGATAATAAGCAATGTAGGATATAAAGACCATACCAATTCGTTGTTTTTAAAGTCACATGCCATAAAGTTCATGGATTTAGTTAAATTCAAGACAGCACAAGTAATGTACAGTCTTAAATTTAAGACAAAATAAATTTAAATTTATGTAAATTTAAATTTGAATTTATTAATAAATTTAAATTTAATTTATTACTTGTGATTTAAGACAGCACAAGTAATGTAAGTAATAAGTAATGTCGTCACCTTATCATGGTGGGGGGGTTTGCGTGCCCCAGTGATCCCGGAGCTATGACCCACCTGGTGGTCTCTTCTTCGCTAAGGGGGTCACCATCATGCCCAAAGACTTCCAGCTGGCCCGCTGCATCCGCGGAGAGAGAGCTTAGACTTTCTGCTGCACATCCACCAGCCATAATGCTCTGCACTGTGTGTCTATATATATACATTTATAGTAATATGGACATATGTTTACTAGATGTTGTTTTTTCTTGCCTTCTGATTGTTGCTCTGAGTGTTGCTATCCCTATGCTGTTGCAATCCTGGAATTTCCCCATTGTGGGACTAATAAAGGCTTATCTTATCTTATCTTATCTTATCTTATGTTGTCCAGGGCAATCTGCCTCTGATAGGGTCACCCAAGACAAACTGGTCCTGGATGAAGGGCCAGACTAAGAACAATCCAACAGACTCTCATGAAAAATTCTATATCAAGGATTCAGTGTACTCCGCCCGGTATGGGGTTGCCGGGGCCCCACCCTGGAGCCAGGCCTGGGGGAGGGGCTCAATGGCTAGCGTCTGGTGGCCGGGTTTCCACCCATGGGACCCAGTCGGGCTCAGCCCGAAGGAGTTACATGGGTCCGCCCTCCAGTGGGCTCACCACCTGCAGGAGGGATCATGGGGATCCGGTGCTATGTGGATTAGGTGGCGGTCAAAGGTGGAGACCTTGGTGGACTGATCCCAAGCTTTCTAAACTGGCTTTTGGCACGTGGTGGGGAAGGAGCCTGAGCTGGTGTACGAGGTTGAGAGATACCGGCTAGATATAGTCGGCCTCACCTCAACACACAGCTCCAGTTCCGGAACCAGTCTCCTGGAGAGGGGCTGGAGCTTGGCCTTTTCTGGAGTTGCCCCGGGCGAGAGGCGATGAGCAGGGGTGGGTTTTCTTGTATCCCCCCACCTTGCTGCCTCTATATTGGAGTTTTCCCCGGTGGATGAAAGGGTTGCTTCCCTTCTCCTTTGGGTTGGGAAACGGGTCTTGACCATCATTTGCTATGATGCACCAAATGATGTTTCAGAGTACCCACCCTTTTTGGAGTCTGTGACTGGGGTGCTGGACGGTGCTCCTCATGGAGACTCCATTGTCCTACTGGGGGACTTCAATGCGCACATGGGCAAAGACAGTGAAACCTGGAGGGGGGGTGATTGGGAGGAACAGCCTGCCAGATCTGAACCCGAGTGGTGTTCAGTTATTGGACTTCTATGCTAACCACAGTTTGTCCATAACAAACACCATGTTCAAGCATAAGGGTGTCCATATGTGCACCTGGCACCAGGACACCCTTGGTCGCAGGTCAATGATCGATTTTGTTATCATGTCATCAGACCTGCGACCGTATGTCTTGGACACTCGGGTAAAGAGAGGTGCAGAGCTGTCAACTGATCACCACCTGGTGGTGAGTTGGATCAGATGGCAGCAGGGGAGGAATCCATTCAGACCTGGTAGACCCAAACGTATAGTGAGGGTGTGCTGGGAACGTCTGGCTGAGGCCCCTGTCCGGGAGGTCTTCAACTCCCACCTCCGGAAGAACTTCAACCATATTCCAAGGGAGTCTGGAGACATGGAGTCTGAATGGTCCATGTTCTCCACCTCTGTTGTTGAAGCGGCGGCCCAGAGCTGCGGCCGCAAGGTGGTCGGTGCATCTCGTGGTGGCAACCCCCGAACCAAGTGGTGGACACCAGTGGGGAGGGGGGCCATTAAGCTGAAGAAGGAGTCCTATCAAGCTTGGTTGGCTTGTGGGACTCCCGAAGCAGCTGAGGTGTACCAGCAGGCCAAGCGGAGTGCAGCTCGGGTGGTTGCTGAAGCAAAAACCTGGGTATGGGAGGAGTTCGGTGAGGCCATGGAAAAAGACTTTCGGTCGGCCTCGAAGAGATTCTGGCAAACTGTCCGGCGGCTCAGGAGGGGAAAGCAGCTCCCTGTCCACACTGTGTATGGTGCGGATGGGGCACTGTTGACTTCGACTGGGGATATCATTGGGCGGTGGAAGGAATACTTCGAGGATCTCCTCAATTCCACTGATATGCCTCCACAGAAGAAGCAGGGTTTGGGGATGAGGGGGACGACTCGCCTATCACAGGGGCTGAGGTCACCAAGGTGGTTAAAAATCTCTTTGGTGGCCGGGCCCCGGGGGTGGACGAGATTCGCCCTGAGTACCTCAAGGCCCTGGATGTTGTTGGGCTGTCATGGTTGACACACCTCTGCAACATTGCGTGGAGGTCGGAGGCAGTGCCTTTGGCATGGCAAACCGGGGTGGTGGTTCCTCTCTTCAAAAAAGGGGACCGGAGGGTGTGCTCCAACTTTAGAGGGATCACGCTCCTCAGCCTCCCTGGGAAGGTCTATGCCAAGGTACTGGAGAGGAGAGTCTGGCCGTTGGTCGAACCTCGGATTCAGGAGGAGCAATGTGGTTTTCGTCCTGGCCATGACACATCGGACCAGCTCTTTACCCTTTTGAGAATTCTCGAGGGTTCGTGGGAGTTTGCCCAACCAGTTTACATGTGTTTTGTGGACTTGGAGAAGGCATTTGACCGCGCCCCTCGTGGTTTTTTGTGGGGGGTGCTTCGGGAGTATGGGGTGTCAGGCTTGTTGTTACGAGCTATTCAGTCTCTGTACGACCGTTGTGAGAGTTTGGTTCGTATTGCCTACACTCGGTCGGAGTCATTCCCAGTGAGAGATGGACTCCGCCAGGGCTGCCCTTTGTCACCGATCCTGTTCATAACTTTTATGGACAGGATTTCTAGGCACAGCCAGATAATGGAGGGTATCATACTTGGTGAGCACAGGATCTCATCTCTGTTGTTTGCAGATGATGTTGTCCTGTTGGCTTCATCCAGCAATGACCTACAGCTCTTGCTGGCACGGTTTGCTTCTGAGTGTGAAGCGGCTGGGATGAGAATCAGCACCTCCAAGTCCGAGTCCATGGTCCTCAGCCGGAAAAAGGTGGATTGTCCTCTCCGGGTTGGGGACAGGCTCCTGCCCCAAGTGGAGGAGTTCAAGTATCTTGGGGTCTTATTCACGAGTGAGGGGAAAATGGAGCGAGAGATTGACAGACGGATTGGAGCAGCATCTGCAGTGATGCGGACGTTGTACCGGTCTGTTGTGGTGAAGAGGGAGCTTAGTTCTAAGGCAAAGCTGTCGATATACCAGCCAATCCATGTTCCAATTCTCACCTATGGTCACGAGCTTTGGGTAATGACTGAAAGAACAAGATCGTGGATACAAGCGGCTGAAATGAGCTTTCTCCGTAGGATTGCTGGACTGACCCGCAGAGATAGGGTGAGGAGCTCAGTCATCTGGGAGAGGCTCAGAGTAGAACCGCTGCTCCTCCACATTGAAAGGAGTCAGTTGAGGTGGTATGGGCATCTGATTAGGATGCCTCCTGGACGCCTCCCACTTGAGGTGTTTCAAGCACGTCCCACTGGGAGGAGACCCCGGGGCAGACCCAGGACTCGGTGGAGAGACTATGTCTCCCAGCTGGTCTGGGAACGCCTTGGTATCCTCTCTGAAGAGCTGGAGCAGGTGGCTGGGGAGAGGGAATTCTGGGCTTCTCTGCTTGAACTGCTGCCTCCGTGACCCGGACCTCCGGAAAAGTGGTAGAAGATGGATGGATGGATGGAAGTAATGTACAGGGCAATTAATAATCAACTCCCAACTAATATACAAAAAATATCCAAAAAAGAGACAATGATTATAATTTGAGAGGAGATTTAAACTTTACAAAACCTAAGGTACGAACAACTAAGAAAAGTATGTGCATATCTGTCTGTGGGGTGGATTTGTGGAACAGTCAGGAGCTGGAACTGAAACTATGTGCAAAGAGAAATCAAATCAAAAATAGGTATAAACATTATTTGCTGAAAGAATATATGTTAGAAGGGTAGTATTTATATGTACGATTCACTATGCTCACTCTGGGACACTATGGAATGGTAGGTGGGACAGTACTGTGTATATCTGTGTTGTTTGGGGCTGGGTTTTGATGTATGGACTGTATGTATGTTGGGATGGATGGGTGCTAATGTTGGTATGTACAAAATATAGTTAATTGTTTACTTGGGGTCTTAAATGAGGTAATTTGTATATATTTCCCATGGGTTGTATTTATGGAAAAGAGGAGTTGGAGTTAATAAGTGTTCACTTCTTCCTTCTCCCTTTCGAGCACTGTATACTGTCACTTTATCGCACTTGTCATTTGTTTTGTTTTTTTACTTTTTTGTTCAAAATAAAGTATCTATCTATCTATCTATCTATCTATCTATCTATCTATCTATCTATCTATCTATCTATCTAAAAGAAGGAATAAAGATGAAAAGCAATAACATTAGTCTATGTACAGTAATGCTACCCATAGTGCAAATGAAGATAAATGATAAAACCCAGCAATTCTATATACAGAAAAAGTGGAGCTCTAATACCCGTAGTTGCAAGTTCAATGTGGTAGTGTAGGTGCAAACAGTGACAGATTGGACTGCACATGATCAATATTGTAATAGCAGACAGACAGCAGCAGGTATGAAATTTGTGCAAATGGTTGCAGTAAGGGGCAGAGACATACAGCAGCAGATGTATTACTGTTGGTGTGCCAAATGTTTCTGTGCAAACAGCTGAGGCAGTTGTTGTGTGGGTGAGTGTGCTACAGTCGGGGGGGAAGGGGGGGCAGAGTTCAGGGTCCTGATGGCCTGGTGAACAAAGCTGTTTAGCAGACTTGTGGAGCGGGTCCGGAGGCTCCGGTACCTTTTCCCCGAGGGCAGGGGGCTGAAGAGGGAGTGTGGGGGTGGGAGGTGTCACCTGTAATGTTGATGGCTCTGCAAGTGTGAGGGGTGTGGTGGATGTCCGGGGGGGGGGGGCAGAGGGGCACCAATCATCTTGCTGGCTGCTTTCACTGTGTGTTGTAGTGTCTTCTGGCAGGAGGCAGTGCAGCCTCCGTACCACACCGTAATGCAGCTGGTCATGATGCTCTCAATGGTACCCCAGTAGAATGAACACATGACGGAGGGTGGGACTTCAATTTGGGGAGGAAACAGAGGTGAGTTTGAGCCTTCTTGTGCAGTGATGTGGTGTTGTTGGATCAGGAGAGGTCCTCAGAGATGTGCACCCCCAGGAACTTGGTGCTGCTCACCCTGTCCACAGCTGCTTCATCAATGATCAGGAGGATGCTGTGTGTGTCCTCTCCTGAGGTCAACCACAATCTCCTTGGTTTTTCCCACGTTCAGGAAGAGATTATTGTCTTTACACCACTGGACCAGTTGGCTCACCTCATTTCTGTAGTTGGCCTCTTCATTGTTGGTGATGAGGCCCACCACCGTCGTGTCGTCTGCAAACTTGGTGATGCAGTTGGTGCTGTAGGCTGGTACGCAGTCATGGGTCAGTAGGGTGAAGAGCAGTGGGCTGAGCAAGCACCCTTGTTGGGCGCCTTTGCTCATTGTGCTCAACATTTTTCCATAGGTATCAGCTCTTGAAATACCTTCCTATGATCTCGGTTCTGCTATCATGTGGTACAACGGTAAGGATTTGCCTCCAATCGTCACTGAAGACCATTGTGATGTCACCAAATGGCTTGTGTGACCCATGGAAATGTACGATCTGCTGCTTCCAATGGACACCGATCCATCATGGACACTTCATCCATGACCATGAGATGTGTCATCCTAATGAGTGTTGCAGTGCTCTCATGTTTACTTACACTGCAAGCTGATTTATCAGTGAGAATGAGAGGACATTTTGTTCTACAGTGAAAGGTGGTGCCTTTAAGTAGCAGGGTAGCTACAATGCCACTTGCAGCTGTTACAAGAGCTACTTTGCCCTGTGCACAGACTTTGGCATAATATAAATGTTTTCCCAGTCCCGCCACTTGCATCGAGTGCTACAGTATATTTGCCAAGTCCCTGCTCCACGCTTTCTATCACTACTGTAACAACTGCTTGCTGCTTGTGATTAAGTTTGTTTTCTGTGATCGTAATGTGAGCTTGAAGTTCCTCCATGTTGTGCTCAGTTTTGTGCTGGATAATGCAAGGAATCTTACTCTGAATGTGAAATGGATCAGGCTCAGGGGGTCCAAAGTTTCCATTTAGGGTGAAGCCGTCTTTCAACATGTCCTTACGGTCTAGTAGCACTTGATACCCAATATAGTCATCTGGCTTATTCACCTTGGCTCTGTCTATGAAATCTTCACAAAGAACATGCTTGTGCCATTCCCAGAACTGCAAGTGCTCTCCTCTTCGTACAAACATGAACATGTTGGCAAATACTTCATGCAGTGCTGGGTCAAATGTCACATTTGCTGCCTCTTCCATAGTTGAATCTACTTCTTGATCATTGTCAACAATGCCATGTGCACTGCAGGCAGCCAGATAGGTGTCCATGACCACATCTCCAACTTTACGGAGGTCTCTGAAGGATGTTGGTCCAGGCACACGGCACAAAAGAATTCAGAGATATTAAAGTTCAGCAGTGTGTGGGTTGAAGGCAATCACTGGGATTCATCCAACAGTGTCAGCCATGCAGTCATGATGGGAACTTAATCTTTTCTTCTGCAACTGGAATTTCTCCTGTGTGTACATGAAGTGTTGAAACACATCTTGGTATACAATGTGTTGCAGATGTGGTTGGAAAGACATGGCTTCAAAAAAGGCAGACAGTGTAGTGGCTGGTGGCCCTGTGTCCAATAGGTTCTGGGCAGCGCCTTCATCATTGAACATGATGACCTGTTCATCCTCTAGGTGAATTGCCAGCATCCTTACTGGTGGTTGTTTCTGCTGAATGGGGAAATCATATATATGCCAGTATGCCTCAGATGCAGTAATGTAACATCCTAATTTGTAATGTGTAACTTCACTGTCGAAGTTCCTCATGGGTGTTTTTGTCGGGGATATCCAAACTCACCAGGCACTGATCTGGCCCCTTCTCTAAGTATTTATAGAGATAATTGACACTGGAGATAGCACAGACAATTTCAAGGTTAATATGTGCATTGTATCATAGCAGGATGTATGGATTGTATGGCACAATCCATTCATTATTGACAGACACATTAATGCCACCTCTGATAGTCTTTGTAATTGGACAGCCAGGCACTCCTTCTGCACATCTGTGGTACAGAGTTGTCTGAAAAGCTTGTGTGTTGTCTCAGTTGTTTTGAGTAGTCCATGGAGCACTTTTTGTCTACCATGCATGGACTGTCACTATTCCATTGTCCGTATGGGCCGTGAATCATGTGTGACGTGACAATGCAATGTAGTTCTGGATTCGAGAAGATCATCAGGACTCCACTCCACTCTCTGCAGAGCATCTACCACCGTAGAGTCCAAAGGAGAGCTGACGCCATCCTCTGGGACACTTCCACCCTCAGGCCGGAGGTACAGATGTGTGAAATGCAGGACAACCAGACTGAAGAACTCCTTCTTTCCCACTGCCATAAGAATCCTGAACAGATAATAACTCCCTAAAACTCCGTTACACAGCTTTGCATATAGGAACTCACGCACTGCTAAATTTGCACACTGCTCACCTGTACAGTAGATATAGTCTCACCCGTCTGATGTCCATATCATCTCTGCTGCTAATTATCATCTCTGCTGCTACTTATCATGCACAGTCTACTGGTACTACTGTTACAGACATTAGCACTGGGTACTAATTTGTAATTATAAACTGCTCGTTGCACAATGCTTATTTACACACTGTACATAGTGTTATTAGTACTCGTTAGTTTTAGTATTTATTATTAAGGTGTGCTTAAGGAGTCCTAACTGCCTAACTGTGTGTTGGTGTGTGCGTTATTAGCATCCATTAGTATTAGGATTGAGTTACTGTAAGTCACTGTGTCATGACCTTAGGATTGTTGTTTCTGTACCTATTACCTTGGCATTTGTTCGGAGAGCAAAGTAAGAATTTCATTGCTCGGGAAATGTAGCATTTCTTAACTTTGCACATAATAATAAAGCCTTTGAATTTTAAATCTTGAATTTGTTTCCTTGTCAGTAATCTCTGCAGTCATGACATGATCAATGTCAGTGGAGGTCCTGGGTTTGTCACGTGGTACCATGGTAATGAGCATATGTATATGTGGAAGATGCCTCTTTTGAGGTTCTTTCACCATGACGTATGTATGTATCCACATGTCCCAAGATGTCATACTTTAGGAGGTCTGTGAGGAAAGTTTTCACCTTCATGTGGAATACTCTAGCAATGATTTCTGGTCTTTGATCTGTTGACCCTCAAAAAGTGATCCTTTAATTTCAGGCCAGTTGGGGTTGCAAGTGAAGGTGAGGAAGAAGTCTGGTTTTCCTTTGACTCTTATCAAGGCCATGGCATCTTGAAACTCTTTAGCATATGATCGTCGTGATCCATAAATTGTGAGTGGCAGGATGGTTAGGTATCCTGGGATGATCTCAGTGTCACTACTCAGGGCATCAACAGTGACTTTATACTTTTCTGCCTTGATAGAATTCTGGTTGTGGCGAATCCAGTTAAGAGGTTGTGACTCAGTTTTTGCCGTCATGTCACATACATACTGTTGTGTGTGTCTTTCACCACAAAACAGTAAATTGAAGTGATGAGCAGTGTTGCCCACTTATAGGTGGAAACATTAAAAGTATGTAGGTGTGATACCTGCAAGTTCAATGTGATATTCTTGGGAACCCTGTGGCAGAAGAAGCACATACAATAACGGGTCATATGCTGGATGCATTGCATTGATTGTTTGAAGTTGGCCTCCTCTAAGATGAAGGGTGACAGCCAGCTTCCCAAACTGCTCAGTAGGAGTTGTCTCCAAAGCAATGACAGCAACATCACTATACAGAGATGGAAGATTCAAAGTGCCATGATGAACATCGCAACGTTGAGTGCGAGCTGTTAGAACAATTCTCAGTTCATTGGCATTGCAATTTTTAGTTACATACTCAATTTCTGACTGAAACCATTACACATATGGGTTGGACTTGTGAATGGCCTGTTGTGCCTTCAGCAAAAACTCTTCATTCAGACCACTGTTTGAGGCATAGGTGTGAGAAATTCCAGTTCATGGGAAGGATCATGAAACTAAATCTGAGCAAAGAATGGCATTTGACCCTGTTCAGGAAGAAGAGCAGCTATGTAATGATAAACTTTACCTTGTATACGTATGCCTGGGTTGAAGCCAGGCATAGGGATCTCCTTAATGCCAATAGCTGTCATTGCCAGTGCACTGTAGATAGATAGATAGATACTTTATTTCGAACAAAAAAGTATAACAAAAACAAAACAAATGACAAATGCAATAAAGTAACAGTATATAGTGTTCGAAAGGGAGAAGGAAGAAGTGAACACTTATTAATTTCATCTCCTCTTTTCCATAAATACACTCATGTGAATTATATACAAATTACCACATTTAAGATCCCAAGTAAACAATTAACTGTATTTTGTACATATTGTAGCGCCCATAATGGTAACATTATGGGCGGCATAATGGTAACATTATGCACGGTAGCGCATGGGGCTGCACGGTGGCGCAGTGGTTTAGCACTGTGGCAGCACAGTTTTACCCTTGGCCGGGGGATCGCGGGGATCATGAGATCGTGGGTTCGATCCCAGCCCCTGACCAACAGTGAGCTGTGTGGAGTTTGCATGTTCTCCCCGTGTTGCGTGGGTTTACTCCGGGATTTCTCCGGTTTCCTCCCGCATACCAAAAACATGTAGGTTTAGGGCGCTTGCGCACGCAGCAACCAGCAGCCGGTGGCTTGTCACCAGACTGCAAACCAAATCTACCTACGTGTACAAATAAGTAACAAAAAAAAAAAAAACATTATGTAGCTCACATATTGCACTGCAGAGACCCAAGCATAGAAGGACTTTAAGCTTGCGGTGTGTATTGACATCACGCCTCAGATGGACAATGAGTCTGGACCACCTGCGGACTTGGGAGGAAGTCAGAGGATCTGGAGAGAGAGCCTGAAAGGACTGTCTGACCTCCTGGGGTCAGACAGAAGAGCAAAGAGGACTTTGAAGTGATTAAGTGTAAATAGAAGGATTTGACTTGATTGTGTGATTCTGTGTTTGATGTGTGGGTATAAATGTATGTGGGTTTACCGCAGCTCTTCCTCTTTTTTCCTGACTGAGAGAGAGAGAGCTGGGGACTTGAGATGAATAAACCATACTGAGAAATTATCCAGTCTCATCATTTCATGATCCCCACATTGGTGACCAAGACGTACGATGCCGGGAGAACGTTACCCTGACCCGGATTCACCGGAGACCGACCACATGAGCACAGGCTCAATTAAGCTCCCCGAGTTCTGGCAAGACGACCCGCACTCATGGTTCCAACACGCGGAATCGCGGTTCGTGCTTGGGGGAATATCAGCAGATGACACCAAGTTTCATAATGTCATTGCAAGACTCGACAGCCGCACAGCTCGATGCGTGTGGAGCCTGGTGCAGCAGCCGCCCGCTGCTGGCAAGTACAATGAGCTGAAAGCCGCCCTCATCGAGAGTTTTGTGCCATCAGCCGAGGTGAGGGCCAGGCAGCTTCTGGACCTGCGCGACAGAGGAGGACGCAGAGCGACCGACCTCATGGAGGACATGCTGCAGCTGATCGGGACAGACAACGATGCGTTTCTGTTCAAACACATCTTCTTGAGGACCCTCCCAGCACACATGAGAGGTACCCTGTCTGGCATGAGGTGTGTGAGCCAGCAAGACTTCCGCGAGCTGGCCAGGGAAGCGCAGCGGCTCCTCAACGCCTGCGACGAGCAGGAGACTTCTGTGGCAGCAGCAGACCTCGGCGCGGCGGCCGGAGGCAGTGAGGAGCCGGAGGCAGCAGGAACAACCCCTGAGACGACGGCAGCAGCGCGGTCCCGAGGCAGAGGAGGGGACGGCCTCTGTTTTTACCATCGACGCTTCGCTGAGAAGGCGCACAAATGCATCCCGCCGTGCAGCTTCAAGAAAACAGGGAAACGCCCGGGCCGGGGGTCGTTAGCAGCTTCGACTCTCGGTGAACAGAACAAGCTGCTTTATTTGACAGACGCGGGCTCCGGGCGGCAATTCCTCATGGACACCGGAGCCCAGAAGAGTTTCATCACTGCGACCTATGCGGATCGTGTGGCTGGGCCCCACGGAGACTGGGCAACGGCGGCGAACGGCTCGTCTATCAAAACTTTTGGGGAAAGGACTCTGCGCCTGTCCTTGCACGGCCGCACCTATGAATGGACTTTCATAGTAGCGGCGTTGAGTTTCAACATGTTAGGCGCTGACTTTTTGTGCTCACATGGCTTGTTAGTAGATCTGGTTAATAGACGCCTAGTAAATGCACTCTCTTTTTGTTCTATCCCTTGTGCAGCTCGAGTGTCCCCGCCGCCAGTACAGACCAACGTCGCCACAGCAGGCGGTAAGTTTCACACTCTTCTAACCCAGTTCCCAGCACTCACAGTTCCCACGTTTTCAGCTAAGGTTGCGAAGCACGTGGTGGAACACTTTATCACCACAAGTGGCCCACCAGTTTTTGCGAAAGCTCGGCACTTGGATGCAGCTAAGCTCTCCATTGCGTGCGAGGAGTTCGCCAACCTGGAAAGGTTGGGCGTAATTCGCCGCTTGAAGAGCGCCTGGGCCTCCCCGCTGCATATGGTGCCTAAGGCTGACGGCTTGTGGAGACCTTGTGGTGATTACCGCAGGTTAAACAATGCCACAGCGCAGGACCGCTACCCAATTCCACATATCCAGGATTTTTCAGTGCACTTAGCGAAGGCGCGCATTTTTTCTAAAATAGACCTGGTCCGTGGTTATCATCAGGTCCCGGTTCGACCAGAGGACATTCCCAAAACAGCGGTAATAACCCCGTTCGGACTTTTTGAATTTTTACGCATGCCTTTTGGCCTTAAAGGTGCTGCGCAAACTTTCCAACGAATGATGGATGCTGTGTTGCGCGACCTCCCTTTCGTTTTTGTCTACTTGGACGATATTTTAGTCGCCAGTGCCTCCGAGGAGGAACACGAAAAACACCTCACCACGGTTTTTCAGAGGTTGGGAATGCACGGGTTGATAATCAACCCAGCCAAGTGCCATTTTGGCGTAGCGCAAATCGATTTTTTAGGACACCGCGTCTCCCCAGAGGGAGCAATCCCTCTGCCGGCCAAAGTACGCGCAGTGGCGGAGTTTCCCCAGCCACAAACGGTCAAAGCGTTGCGAGAGTTTTTAGGAATGGTAAATTTTTATAACCGTTTCATACCCCACGCAGCGCAGCTTATGCAACCGTTATACGCCGCGCTTAAAAAGCAGAAGCCCTCCAATGTGATCGAGTGGTCCCCGGAGCGGGAGCGCGCATTCACAGAGGTTAAAAAAGCACTGGCAGACGCAGCGCTGCTGGCTCATGCAGACCCATCAGCCCGCATAGCGCTAACCACCGACGCGTCAGATGTGGCCATAGGGGCCGTTGTAGAGCAGCAAGTCGCCGGGGTTTGGCAACCACTCGCTTTTTTCAGCAGGTCCTTGCGCGATGCTGAGCGGAAATACAGCGCGTTTGACAGGGAGCTGCTGGCGCTCCACCTGGCCATTCACCATTTCCAGTTCTGGCTGGAGGGGCGACGTTTCACCGCATTTGTCGACCACAAACCGCTCACTTTTGCAAGGTCCAAAATTTCAGAACCGTGGTCAGGATGGCAGCAGAGACAGCTGACCGCAATTTCGGAATTTACCACCGATATTCAGCACGTAGCCGGTAAACTCAACGTAGTAGCGGACTGTCTCTCACGCGCGGTAACAGCGCCTGTCCGCGCGGAAGCGGGTTGTACTACCGCAGACGCGGGGCGGGGTAACAGCGCGGACGCGCACGCAGCCCCTGTTCACGTGGGGATAGATTATGCAGCCATGGCAGTGGAGCAGAGCGGAGACGCAGACGTGCGCGCGCTCCTGTCTGGACCAACAGGGTTAAGGCTGGAGAGCAAAAGTTTACAAACCGGTTCAGCCCCTCTAATCTGCGACGTATCCACCGGGCGACCACGCCCGGTGGTACTGGCCGCGTGGCGCCGTTGCGTTTTTGACGCGGTCCACTCCCTGGCGCACCTGGGAGTACGCGCTTCGGTGAAAATGGTAGCGGAGAAGTTTGTTTGGCCGAGCCTGCGCAAGCACGTGAAAGAGTGGGCGAAAGCCTGCACGGCTTGCCAGCGGGCCAAAGTCCACAGGCACACGAAGGCCCCTTTAGAACCGTTCCACATTCCGGCTAAGAGATTCGATCATGTACACGTAGACCTAGTGGGCCCCCTGCTGCCGTCACAAGGGTTCACACATCTCTTGACAATGGTGGACCGAACCACACGTTGGCCGGAAGTGGTCCCGTTAACATCGACCACAGCGGCAGAGGTGGCTCGTGCTTTTTTAACAGCCTGGGTAGCGCGGTTCGGGGCTCCGTCGGATATTACGTCCGATAGGGGACCTCAATTTGTGTCGGAGCTGTGGTCAGCAATGGCCAGCGGCTTAGGAGTGGCAGTCCACCGCACTACCGCTTATCACCCCCAGGCCAACGGTTTATGCGAGCGTTTTCACAGGTCTTTGAAGGCAGCCCTCAGAGCGTCGCTCACGGATGCACATTGGGTAAACAAACTACCGTGGGTTTTACTGGGGTTGCGTTCGGCACCCAAAGAGGACTTAGATGCCTCACCCGCAGAATTGGTTTTTGCGCAACCTCTCAGGCTGCCCGGCGAGTTCCTACCAGCCCATGTGGCACCAGGGCGCCCCCCGGTGCGGGGACCTCTGATTGGCATGGGAGCAGAAATGCTCCCGGGCCCCGCTCATCACACTTTTCCGCGTGTTTTTGTTCCCAAGGCTTTACAAAACGCTGAATTTGTTTTTGTCAGGCACGACGCTCAGCGACACAGTCTCTGCCCACCATATGACGGTCCATTTCGAGTGCTGGAAACCGGGGAGAAATATTTTGTGCTAGATTTGGGGGGCAGGAAAGAAACAACCAGTATTGATAGATTAAAGCCTGCCTTTGTGTTGCATGACGAATCTGTACGACCGGCGAGGACGCCTCGACGCGGCAGACCACCCAGGGAATGGCCCCTGGAGCCCCCGCAGGGGACAAATAACCTTTCTCCACCTCATTCCACAGATTCGCTGCAGGACGGCACAACACAGGCTGTGAAACCTGCGTACAGCAAGTTTGGGAGGAGGTTGAAGCCCAGACTATGGGCAGAGTGATGTGTGTTTCGATCAAACTGTGTAGGCCGTGCTCTAAATTCCGCAGGTGGGGGGTGACATATGCTGGATTGCCATTAGGATACGGTTATCGGGTGTGTCCATTCTTTGGCGTTTGGGGGGGAGTGATGTAGCGCCCATAATGGTAACATTATGTAGCTCACATATTTCACTGCAGAGACCCAAGCATAGAAGGACTTTAAGCTTGCGGTGTGTATTGACATCACGCCTCAGATGGACAATGAGTCTGGACCACCTGCGGACTTGGGAGGAAGTCAGAGGATCTGGAGCGAGAGCCTGAAAGGACTGTCTGACCTCCTGGGGTCAGACAGAAGAGCAAAGAGGACTTTGAAGTGATTAAGTGTAAATAGAAGGATTTGACTTGATTGTGTGATTCTGTGTTTGATGTGTGGGTATAAATGTATGTGGGTTTACCGCAGCTCTTCCTCTTTTTTCCTGACTGAGAGAGAGAGAGCTGGGGACTTGAGATGAATAAACCATACTGAGAAATTATCCAGTCTCATCATTTCATGATCCCCACAATATCAACATTAACACCCATCCATCCTAGCATACATTGATGTCCATACATCAAAACCAGCCTCAAACAACACAGATATACACAGTGCTGTCCCACCCACCATGCCATAGTGTCCCACAGTGTCCCAGAGTGAGCATAGTGAATCATACATATAAATATTACCCGTCTAACATATATCCTTTCAGCAAATAATGTTTGTACCTCTTTTTGAATTGATTTCTGTTTGTACATAGTTTCAGTTCCGGCTCCAGACTGTTCCACAAATCCACCCCACAGACAGATATGCACATACTTTTCTTGGTTGTTCGTATCTTGGGTTTTGTAAAGTTTAAGTCTCCTCTCAAATTATGATCATTGTCTCTTTTTTAAAATATTTTTTGTATATTAGTTGGGAGTTGATTATTAATTGCCCTGTACATGACTTGTGCTGTCTTAAATTTAACTAAATCGGTGAACTTTATGACATGTGACTTTAAAAACAACGAATTGGTATGGTCTCTATATCCTACGTTATTTATTATCCTTATAGCTCTTTTTTGTAATGTGCATATTGACTGTAGGTTGGTCTTCAGAATCAGAATCAGAATCAGAATCAGAATCAGGTTTATTGCCATTGTTCATGTAGTACACAAACTAGGAATTTGTCTCGGTACAATGCTGCAACATTAAACATGATAAGATAAGAGAAATAAACTATACATGTAATAAAGTGTAGGATAAGATTAAGTGATACTGGTCAACAGTTAAAATATATATTAGCCAGCAGCAGATACTGTGGAGAACTATATAGTGCAGTCGGTAATGCAGGAAGAAAACAGTGATGATTGACATGAGTCTGGTTGAGCTGCTGTACATGGTGCACGAGAGTCAATAAGTCACTTAGTGTTCAGCAGTCTAATGGCAGAGGGGAAGAAGCTGTTCATGTGACGGGAGGTTTTAGTCTGGATGGACCGAAGTCTTCTACCAGAGGGGAGGGGGGCAAACAGTACGTGACCAGGGTGTGAGGGATCGGCTATGATCCGGCCAGCACGCCTCCGGGTCCTGGAGATGTACAGATCCTGGAGAGATGGGAGCTTGCAGCCGATCACCTTCTCAGCAGTGCGCACGACGCGCTGCAGCCTTAGTCTGTCCCTGGCAGTGGCTCCTGCGTACCACACGGTTATGGAGGTGGTGAGGATGGACTCGATGATGGCTGTGTAGAACTGCACTAACATCTTGGTGGGTAGCTTGAGCTTCCTCAGCTGCCGCAGGAAGAACATCCTCTGCTGGGCTTTTTTGATGAGTGAGCTGATGGTCAGCTCCCATTTGAGGTCCCTGGTGATGGTAGTGCCTAGGAAGCGGAAGGAATCAGCAGTGGTGATGGGAGAGCCTGAGAGGGTGAGGGGGGGCATAGGAGTAGTGACTTTCCTGAAGTCTACAATCATCTCCACTGTCTTCAGAGCGTTCAGCTGCAGGTTGTTATTGCTGCACCAGGACGCCAGCTGGGCCACCTCTCTCCTGTAGGCGGACTCGTCGCCGTTGGAGATGAGCCCGATGAGGGTGGTGTCGTCCGCAAACTTGATCAACTTGACAGACTGGTGGCTGGAGGTGCAGGAGTTGGTGTAAAGGGAGAAGAGTAGGGGGGAAAGTACACAGCCCTGGGGTGATCCGGTGCTGATGCTAGTATAGTCTGAGACAGTCTTTCCCAGCCGCACATGCTGCCTCCGGTCCGTCAGGAAGTCGATGATCCACCTGCAGAGGGAGTCAGGCACGTTGAGCAGGGACAGCTTGTCCCGGAGCAGAGCGGGGCGGATGGTGTTGAATGCGGAGCTGAAGTCCACAAACAGGATCCTGGCGTAGGTTCCCGGGGAGTCCAGGTGCTGCAGGATGGAGTGGAGGGCCAGGTTGACTGCATCGTCTACAGACCTGTTGGCTCGGTAGGCAAACTGCAGCGGATCTAGGAGAGGGGTGGTGATGGACTTGAGGTGGGACAGGACCAGGCGCTCAAAGGACTTCATGACTACAGAGGTGAGCGCTACAGGTCTGTAGTCATTAAGTCCAGTGATCCGTGGCTTCTTGGGGACAGGGATGATGGTGGAGGATTTGAGGCAGGACGGCACGTGGCATAACTTAAGGGAGGTGTTAAAAATGTCTGTGAATACAGGAGCCAGCTGTTTCGCACAGAGTCTCAGGGTGGAGGGAGACACGCCGTCTGGGCCGGGGGCCTTGCGCGGGTTCAGTCTGGAGAACTGTTTGAGCACATCCTGCTCACTGATGATAAGGGGAGGGGGGGAGGAGGGGGTGTGTGCCTTAAATGAAGTAGGGAATGTGGAGGCTGTGGAGCTGGAGGGAGGGGGGGAGTTGGACACAGATGACGAGGTGTCAAAACGGGCATAGTGTTGGGACAGTCTTTGACAAAGGGCTTTGTCATCCTGACCTTTAGGAGCCTTAGGTCGATAGTTGGTGATTTGCCTCAGTCCTCTCCACACAGAAGCCGAATCATTAGCAGTGAACTGCTGCTGGAGTCTCTCTGAGTATAGAGCAAACAATGGAACACATCATAGAGGCTTGCCCGCTCCAAAGACTGGAAGGAGGATTACACACCCTCCATACAGCAAACCAGGAGGCAACTGCTTGGCTTAAGGACTTTGCATTCGCTAAATAAATAAATAATCTGAGTATAGAGATTTAGCCCTCTTCAGCTCTCTGTTAAACTGGTATTTAACCTCCCTGTAGCAGTCCCTGTCTCCACTTTTCAGCGCTGCTTCCTTCTCCTTCCTGATCTGTCTGAGCTTAGCTGTGAACCAGGGTTTGTCATTAGAGTAACTCACCCTGGTGCGTGATGGAAGAATGTTCTCTTCACAAAAGTGGATATATGAGTTCACAGTGTCCGTGTACTCATCCAGATCATGCGTGGCTCCTTTAAGCATGCCCCAGTCAGATATTTCCATGCACGTTTCCAGCTTCTCCTCAGCATCACTGGTCCGTATCTTCGTAGTGCTCACAACAGGTTTAGTGAGCTTCAATCTCTGTCTGTATGTGGGAATGAGGTGAACCATCACGTGATCAGATAATCCCAGCGCAGCTCGAGGGACAGCGCGATATGCGTCTTTCACTGTGGTGTAACAGTGATCCAGTGTGTTTAATCCTCTGGTGGGGCATTTAATAAACTGTTTGTAGCGGGGGAGATCGTGGCTCAGATTGCACTGATTAAAGTCGCCAGCCACAATAATCAGCGAGTCTGGAAAACTCCGCTCTGTGTGTTGAATGTGATCCGCGAGCACGCGCTGAGCTTCGCGCGTGTCCGCGTCGGGAGGGGCGTACACAGCGATCATTATGAAAGAAGCAAACTCCCGCGGGGAATAGAAGGGCTTGCAATTGATAACAAGAAATTCCAAGGCAGGAGAACAGTGTTTGGAAATTACCGTTACATCAGAGCACCAGCTGCAGTTGATGTAGAAGCAGACACCGCCTCCTGTGGTCTTGCCGGAAAGCTCTGTGTCACGATCAGCACGGAAGAGCTGAAAGCCGTCGAGGCGCAGCGCGCTGTCCGGTATATTTTCCCGGAGCCAGGTCTCAGTAAAGCAGAGGACAGCTGAGGAGGCGAGGTCCTTAAAACGCATCAGCAGTCTCAGTTCATCTACCTTGTTAGAGAGAGAGTTGGTATTGGACAGAAATATGCCAGGCAGCGCCGTTCGCGAGCCTCTCCTGCGAAGTCGTACGAGAGCGCCCGCTCGTCTTCCTCTCTTCCGCCGTCTCACTTTCCGAGCCAAACAATAAACCAGATCGGCGGCAGGGGCTAGAAAAACTGGGAGGAGGTCCGTGGGGGTGAAAGTCCTGATATTTAGAAGTTCTTCACGGGTATAAGTGCAAGCAGACACACAATTGACAAACAAAAACAAACAAAGAGCGCAGCGAAGCACCATGTCGACCGCTGTGGGCGCCATCTTGGATGCTTGGATGATCAGATGTCCGTAGGTCTTGTAGGTGTTTCCCCAGACTTCTACACAGTAGTTAAGATAAGGTAGAAACAGTGAATTGCACAGTAAGACCAATGATTTATAGTCCAATATGTGTCTTGTCTTCCCCAGTATGCCTATACATTTTGCCAACTTGGCCCGGATGTGACTGATGTGAGGTTTCCAGCAGATTTTACTGTCTTGCGTCACCCCCAGAAACTTATTTTCCTGTACTGTTTCTATTCTAGTATCATCTATCGTTACCATTATTTCATGATTTATTTTATAATTTCCAAACAACATAATCTTTGTTTTTTTTTAGATTTAGAGATAATTTATTTTTGTTGAACCACTGCATTAACTTTTTTATTTCAGTTGTGACCACCTCTAAAACCTGCTGCAAATTCTCACCACTGCAAAGGATATTTGTGTCATCCGCAAACAAAATAAATTTCAGAATTTTTGATACTTGGCATATGTCATTTATATACAAAATAAAGAGTTTGGGTCCCAAAACTGACCCCTGGGGCACACCACAAGTGATGTCCATGAAGGGTGATTTGTGCTCACCAGTTTGTACAAATTGTTGTCTGTTACTTAAATAACTTTCCACCCAACTCAGTCCAACAATACAACAGCAATACTGTTGTATTGCTTTTCTTGTTTAACAAAGTTTTGATTAATGAAAAGGTCCTTGATAGCATCTGGTGGTTGTAAAGGGATTGAGCCAGGCTTGGGATTTGTGGCATTGTAGGTGGGGTCTATCTTTCTGGACATACAATAGAACCCTTTCCTCTCCACTTTCCATGTGTAGGCACTACAATGTGAGCACATAGGACACTGAAACAGCAATGTCTTACTCAGTGTGTGTGTGTGTGTGTAATTGCCATAAAGTTCCTCTTGGAAGAAATCTGTATCATCACACTGAGTGAGATTATGGTTATTTTTGTGTGCCTGTTCCAGCCATGCATGATGCATTTCATGATCACACAAGGCATCGTGCATGGCACCCTTGTCTCTCATACCCCACATTGCTGAGGGTCTCCTCCTCTCTCAGACAGCTGTGCTGTTCACAGTCATGCATCTGATGTGCTGCTCGAACCTGAGGTGTTTCATCATCACAGCGTCTTTTGTGGCGTGCAGCACTTCTCCTCACTCTACTGCTGCACATCTCCTCTGTTTCAGCTTCTTGGTGCCTTGCCTGATGTGCAGCATTGGTGGTCAGTTGACTGCTCTGCCTCTCCTCCGTCTCAGCTTCTCTGTACCTTGTCTGGCATTCAGTGCCCCTGGTCAGTTGGCTGCTCTGCATTTCCTCTGTCTCAGCTTCTCTGTGCCTTGCATGGCATTCAGCATCCCTCGCCAGTCGGCTGCTCCGCATCTCCTCTGTCTCAGCTTCTCTGTGCCTTTTCTGGCGTGCAGCGCTGGTGGTCAGTTGACTATTCCACATCTCCTCCGTTTCAGCTTTTCATTGCCTTAGCTGGAGTGCTGCATCGCTCGCTTGATGGGCATTTCGGGCTTCAACTGCCTCAGTAGCACATGCATGGCGCACTGCCTCACACTTCCTCCCTCTCTGTGCATGATTATTTTTAGGCATGTTAGCATTCACAGTAGGTCAGTATAACGAACTGCAAAAGATTAAATCAGTAGGATACAATTTAGTATTGTCATGTCAAATGAAAGTAATGTTGCAAACAAGAAGAAATGTTAGTGACTTTTGCATTCCATGCAAAATACATACACCTGTATTATATATAGGCAAATCAAGCGGACAGCCTATCCATTGATGGCTTAGTTATTATAACAGAAGGATAAATAAACCACACAATCCATACATTTTCTAAAAGCTTATGTTGTGCACACGAGATTAAACATACACTGACACATGTCACACCTTCCTCTGTGTTAAAGTAGGCTACATACTGTATATTCCTATTATTTTTTTTTACATAGCTTCAATATACAGGCTGAAACAGGTAGTGCATTATAGCGATGGCAAAACTTGTAACAATAGTTGGGGTTTGCACATCCTCATAACCTTGGCAAAACACGTTCCAAACTGACAACCCATCTGACAAACAGTTTGAGAAATACACACGTTCCTCTTCCAGGCCAAAGACAAATTCCTCTACAAGCACAAGCCAGTAGTGGAGGTGTACCCTAAGGTGTCAGGGACTGCACCACTGACTAATTCCTTATGGAGAGGTATCCGTAACAGTATTAACAGGTAGATTATCAGTCACATTTATGTTGGCAGACCACAGACTTGCCTGACTTCTGTGGCCTCTGAATGGCGCACCTGGCCCCGGTGGTGGGGATTTAGCTACTTCCAGTTTGCTGGCACTAATGTTTAGAAGGCTCATTATGACATTAACCTGCATGACAGGGAGTTTTAAGGCACTTTTGATTTCACCTAGTCCATCTTTGACTGAACTTGCACTTTTATGCAAGGAATGGTTCTTCACTAGTTAGCTCCGTTTGTCAAGTGCAACCTCCAGCAGAACAAGAATAAATGACTCCTTCAGGTGGGTAGAACTCCAGTGTAACCTATTTTATTAATGGAGTGCAAAATAACTTACAGCACGGGAGCTGTCAAACACAAACTTCGCTGATAAAGATAACACTTAGAAATAAACTCACGATAAGAAAGGAATGGAGGGAGATGCTGGGATGATGTCACATAGAGAAATGAAAACAGCGGGTATAAATAGAGACAGAAATGAACTAACATAGGACAGCTGGGTAACTAATTATGGTCAGATGAAAACACACGTGAGTGGCTGGAAGAATGGGAGGATGACGGGAGAGACTAGAAAACAATAACTGAACTAAGAAACTGAGGATACCCAACAAACTAATGATAACAGGGTTGTATAAACATTTCATAAACAAGAGAAGGCGTGGACAATATTTTCAACACTAAACAGTGCCCCCCCCCCCCCTTAAGGGCGGACTCCAGACACCCAAAAGCAAAACAAAGAACACCCCATTTTTTTTGGGGGGGGGGAGGCACGGCGGGGCAAAACAAGGACATAAACACAAAAGAAGAAATGTTCATCAGGCGGTCGGCCAAAGTCCCAAGACCACCAACAGGAGGAATATGGCACATGTAGTGGCTTACCAAAGTCCGTGGACCACCAGATGGAGAAACATGGTGCGTCAGGTGGCCTACCAAGGACCGTAGGCCACCAAACGGGAGAACACAGTGGGTCAGGGGACCTATCCAAGTCCAAAAGCCACCTGATGGATGAACACGATGTGGCAGGTGGTCTACCAAAGTCCACCAGATGGGAGAAAACATAGGAGCTTTCTGCTCTGAAAATAACATCACTGGAGTCTTTAGCTCTGAAGATAATAAAGGAGCCTTTTGCTGAGGGACCTTCAGCACAGCAGCGTTAGGCTTGGGAAACAGTAGCTGCAGAGCTCTGACCTCATGAAAATATGGTGGAGGTCCACTGACCTCTGGGACAATGGGTGTAGACCCACTGGCCTCTGGGACTAATGGTTGGGGTGCGCTGGCCATTGAGACTGCAGAGGTTGAAATGTTCTCCTCCATCCCTGACACAGCCACCTCAGATACAGAGGAAGAAATACAGGTCGGTATCTGGTCCATAACACAACCACCAGCAGAAGAACTCAGGGGGGAGAGCTCAGAGGCAGATGAGAACTGCAACTGGGTCTCTCCTCCAGGACCAAGACCTCTCTAAAATAGGTACAGAAGAAACAAAGAGGACTTGCCTAAACTCAGACGTGGACACAGAAAATGGAACACATCATGGGGCCGGCACTGGAGGCACAGAGCGATGTGGAACAAGTATTGGAGCTGATGGGGGATGAGGAGCTGGCACTGGCACTGAGGAGCTGGCACTGGGGCCAGGAGGTGCCTTGGAGCAGGTACTGGAGCTGATGGAGCAGTGGACATGGGCACCACGCAGCAGATGTGGGAGCCGGCACTGCAGGTGGAAAATGATGTGGAGCTGGCGTGACAGCGGATGAGATGAGCAGAAGCTCAGCAGCGGGCACCGATACCATTGAGGAGAGGTGGACAGCAGCAGCAGCAACAGGAGGAGGAGGAAGAAGGAGCTGAAGAGACAGCTGATGAAGAAAAACACTGGAACAAAGAGGACGCTGCTGCTGTGATTCTCTGGAGCGGTGAATGAGTTGCTGCTGGAGGAATGGACCTGAATTCCTGCCCTGCTGCCGTTGAAGTTGCCACTGCCGCTGGGACTGCCCCGGGAAAACCAGATGAAACGCTCCATGTGGCAGCGGAGTTCATCTGGCGGAGAGCAGCCAGGAGGCAGCGAGGAGCTGGCGTTGGAAAATGACAAGGAGCAGGGCCTGGAACTGGTGGAAGGTGGAGAAGAGGCACCAAAGCTGGAGGGCGGCATGGAGAGGATCCCGGAGCTGGCGAGCGGCAAGAAGCTTAAGGTGTCTGCACCAGGGAATCCTTCTTCATTGGCACAGGTACAGATGGGGGAATGCTTCTCACCAGCCCACGGAGCAAATGCTGGAGATTGGGAATGGAGATGAGGAAGCCCGTGAGTCCTGGATAGCTCTGCAGGCTGGGGTATGCCTTTATTACCTCCACCGTGCCATCCAGAAATCTCAGGGTTGCCTCGGTAGTGTGGGAAGTGCGAGCGTCCGAGGTAAAGTCCTCCACTAATCCCACAGCCCAACACTCCTCTTCATCCAGGCCATAAACACTCAAGTCCATACCCGCAGAGTCTAGTGGTGGCATCATTCTGTCAAGTGCAACATCCAGCAGAACAGGAATAAATGACTCCTTCAGGTGGGTAGAACTCCAGTGTAACATATTTTATTAATGGAGAGCAAAATAACTTACAGCACGGGGGCTATCAAACACAAAATATGCTGATAAAGATAACACTGAAGTGGATGATAAAATAAAGGCAGCGATGAGAGTTTTAAGCAGGTTTATTAAATCATACGGCCTTCACGGGAACTCGGCTCCAGCCCATAGTGTGAGCAGGCTGAAGCTGAATTCCTCAGGCTCTCAGAGAGGAGACACAGTGTGTGTCAGCAGCAGTTGCAGGAATCAGATTGAGAGTGAGAGGATGAGCATGGATTACAGTGCAGTATATATACCCAACTACAACAATACATAAAAGAGCATTCCCAGCAGTGGGTATGATCAAAGAGACTGCAGAACAGGCATGAGACATTTGCATTTGAGAGACATACATCACAATAGGCAGATTGCTGGCCTCTGCTCCAGCTGCAGGACAAAGAGGTTACAAGGCACATCTACATATTGATCTCAGTCTCTAGGTCACAGTAAGGACAGGACGCATGAACACAATGACTGAATGGGACATTAACATCACAATGCATGTATGGCACATTACATCTCAGTAGTGCAGCGGAAAAAAACAGGAGTAGCGAGCTGTCTGTCCTTAGTCTGTTGTGGGGGTTACACCAACCCGCCACAACACTAACAAATAAACTCATGGTAAGGAAGGACCGGAGGGAGAGATTGCAATGATGCCATGGGGAGAAATGAAAACAGCAGGTATAAATAGAGACACAGAAATGAACTAACACAGGACAGTTGGGTAACTAATTATGGTCAAATGAAAACACACGTGAATGGCTGGAGGAATGGGATCATGACGGGAGCGACTAGAAAACAATAACTGAACTAAGAAACTGAGGATAATCCAACAAACTAATGATAACAGAGTTGCGTAAACATTTAAAAAAAAACAAGGCGTGGACAATATGTCCAGCACATAACACCGCTGGCTAATCACCTAGCGTGGCTTCATCTCAGTGATTAAAATGGCTAACCAGACATTAAACAGAGTGGGTAAAAGAGGATCAGACAAAATGAATTAGGAGGAGAAACAGAGCGATAAAACAAATAACAGTCATTTACCTAGCAAGGAACGGTTCTATACCAGTTAGCTCTGCTGGCTAATCACCTAGCGTGGATTTGCCTCGGTAACTAAAATGGCTAGCCAGAACATTAACCGTAGCAGGTACTACAGGATCAGACAAAATGAATTCGGAGGAGAAACGGGGCGTTAAAACAAATAACAGTCCGTTAAATGTGCTTACCTTCTGCAGACACTTTCCACAAAACATTCAGTTTGCACAGCGTATGAAGTTGACAATCACAATGATTATGTATGACCCCGTGTGGACTAGTGACATCACTACATTATAGAATAATAAGAACAGTGGTAGAAGTGAAAACTTTCATTGATAATAAATACATATTTTATCTGAACAACTCCATACTTGGGGATGCACACCCACGTAACCTCAGCAAAACATGTATAAAATCTTAGGTCAGTCTGACAAACAGTTCAAGAGATATGTGTGGGACAGACACACAGACAGAGATTTCTTGTATTTAAAGCTAGATATGAGTTAAGACCAGGGGCGTAACAAGCTGTTCAAAAGTGTGGGTGTTGTGGTGGGCCCAGGGAAGTGTGTGTGTGTGTGTGGGGGGTGTTTAATACCCAACAGATTTTTACAAAACCAGCTGAAAAGTAAGTCTGTTGAAAATACATACAGTACATCTTTGCAAAAATCTGAAAAAAAGGCTTTTCTTTCAATAAATAAAATATTAAACCTCCATTTATATAAGTAAAGCCTTTAAAAAAATAAAAAGGGCCATTATCTTTGTCAGCAAAATGAGCCAAAATTCTCCCCTCTTCCACCCTCCATCCTCATAAAGACCACAAGGATAGTTTATACAGGACAACATACAGTAGTTTATCAGTGAGAGGATAGTGGGAAATGTACAAAAAAATCATGAAAATATAAGAAAAATTGTTGCAAATGTTTTAGAAAAAACTTGCAATTTATGATTAATTACATCCATTGTGTATGTGTGGATTGTGTGGTTGCAGCACGGGTGACAAGCCCAAGACAAATTTCCCCTTGAGGGACAATAAGGTTTATCTTATCTTATCTTATTAGATTGTTGTAAATCTATGTGAGGGGAACGCTAACAGCTATATATATCCATCCATCCATCCATCCATCTTCTACCGCTTAATCCTTTCGGGTCGCGGGGGGTCTGGAGCCTATCCCAGCATCTTTGGGCGAGAGGCAGGGTACACCCTGGACAGATCGCCAGTCCATCACAGGGCCAACACAGAGAGACAGACAACCATTCACTCTCACATCCATACCTAAGGACAATTTAGAATCCCCAGTTTTTATGCCAATTAACCTAACTTGCATGTTTTTGGCATGTGGGAGGAAACCAGAGTGCCCGGAGTAAACCCACGCAGACACGGGGAGAACATGCAAACTCCACACAGAAGGGTCACCGATGGTCTGTGGGTGTGATCGAACCCATGATGGTCAGGGGTGGAATCGATCCCATGACCTTCTTGCTGTGCTGCCACTGTGCTAACCACTGCGCCACCGTGCTGCCCAGCTTTATATATAGGGCAAAAAAAATATTTAGTCAGCCACCAATTGTGCAAGTTCTCCCACTTAAAAGATGAGAGAGGTCTCCAATTTTCATCATAGGTATACCTCAACTATGAGAGACAAAATGAGAAAAAAAAAATCCAGAAAATCACATTGTCTGATTTTAAAAGAATTTATTTGCAAATTATGGTGGAAAATAAGTATTTGGTCACCTACAAACAAGCAAGATTTCTGGCTCTCACAGACCTGTAACTTCTTCTTTAAGAGGCTCCTCTGTCCTCCACTCGTTACCTGTATTAATGGCACCTGTTTGAACTCGTTATCAGTATAAAAGACACCTGTCCACAACCTCAAACAGTCAGACTCCAAACTCCACTATGGCCAAGACCAAAGAGCTGTCAAAGGACACCAGAAACAAAATTGTAGACCTGCACCAGGCTGGGAAGACTGAATCTGCAATAGGTAAGCAGCTTGGTGTGAAGAAATCAACTGTGGGAGCAATTATTAGAAAATGGAAGACATACAAGACCACTGATAATCTCCCTCGATCTGGGGCTCCATGCAAGATCTCACCCCGTGGGGTCAAAATGATCACGAGAATGGTGAGCAAAAATCGCAGAACCACACGGGGGGACCTAGTGAATGACCTGCAGAGAGCTGGGACCAAAGTAACAAAGGCTACCATCAGTAACACACTACGCTGCCAGGGACTCAAATCCTGCAGTGCCAGACGTGTCCCCCTGCTTAAGCCAGTACATGTCCAGGCCCATCTGAAGTTTGCTAGAGAGCATTTGGATGATCCAGAAGAGGATTGGGAGAATGTCATATGGCAGATGAAACCAAAATAGAACTTTTCAGTAAAAACTCAACTTGTCGTGTTTGGAGGAGAAAGAATGCTGAGTTGCATCCAAAGAACACCATACCTACTGTGAAGCATGGGAGTGAAAACATCATGCTTTGGGGCTGTTTTTTTCTGCAAAGGGACCAGGACGACTGATCCGTGTAAAGGAAAGAATGAATGGGGCCATGTATTGTGAGATTCTGAGCGAAAACCTCCTTCCATCAGCAAGGGCATTGAAGATAAAACCTGGCTGGGTCTTTCAGCATGACGATGATCCCAAACACACCGCCTGGGCAACGAAGGAGTGGCTTCGTAAGAAGCATTTCAAGGTCCTGGAGTGGCCTAGTCAGTCTCCAGATCTGAACCCCATAGAAAATGCAGATGAATTTAATAATTTTTTTGTTAACATTGGACCTAAACTGGCCCGAGAAATACCCACTACGGTGCCAACAGGTGATACAATATGCAATAACACTGCTGTAAAAGACTCCATCTTCATAAAGAACACAGACGAAAGAGAGGTCACTGAAATTGTTAAATCGTTCAAAAGTAAAACATCTACTGACTGTGATGGTATTGACATGCTACTAGTCAAAACTGTTATCGAATGCATAGTAAAACCACTGACGTATATCTGCAACCTGTCTCTCCAATCAGGTATATTTCCCAATGCAATGAAAATAGCTAAAGTAATTCCGATATACAAGACGGGCGACAGAGGGGAACTCTCAAACTATAGACCAATTTCACTATTACCGCAATTTTCCAAGATACTTGAAAAAATATTCTATGAGAGAACTGACAACTTCATACTGAAGAATGATTTATTATGTGAGCAGCAATATGGGTTCAGACACAAGAGGACAACTGCATATGCCCTAATGGAATTTACAGAAAAAATATCAACAGCCATTGAAAATAAAGAGTATTCAGTTGGAGTATTCCTAGATCTTAAAAAAGCATTTCATACAGTAGATCATAATATACTATTAAAGAAACTACAAAATTCTGGTATTAGAGGGGTAGCACTGTCCTGGTTAAGTAGTTACTTAAAGAATAGATATCAGTATGTATGTGTTAGCAACAAAAACTCAGAGTTGCCGAAGGTCACCTGTGGAGTCCCACAGGGTTCAGTTTTGGGACCATTATTATTCAATATGTATATAAACGATATATGTAAAGTTTCAGAAAAAATGGACTTAATATTGTTTGCCGATGACACTAATCTGCTATGCAGTGGAAACAATTTGGAACAACTTATGGATACACTCGGGAAGGAATTAGAAAAGCTTAAACTGTGGTTTGATTCAAACAAATTAACGCTCAATTTAAGTAAGACAAAATTTATAGTCTTTAACAACCATCACAACAATCCAGTACCCAAACTCAGTGTAAATGGTGTAGAGATTGAAAGGGTATCTGAAACTAAATTCCTTGGAGTAATAATTGATAACAAACTGTGTTGGAAGTCACATATTAATTATATTAAAGGTAAAGTTTCCAAATCAATTGCAATATTACACAGAGTGAGATATTTGCTGAATCAACCCACACTATACACCTTGTATCATTCATTAATACTCCCATACACGACATATTGTAATGAAGTATGGGGAAATACATATAAAACAAACATATATCCACTCTTTATGCTTCAAAAGAGAGCTATTAGAATAATAAACAAAGCAGCTTACAGGGAACCAACAAACCCACTTTTTCTAAAACAAAAAACTCTCAAGTTGAAAGATCTGGTTGACTTTAAAACCGCAATAATAATGTTCAAAGTGAAGAATTTATCACTGCCCGCAAATATCCAAAAGTTGTTCCAAACAAGGGAGAAACGATATCACTTCAGAGGAACATGTATATTTCAAAAGCCTACAGTGAGAACAACCACCAAGCAACACTGTATTTCAGTGCAAGGAGTCAGATTATGGAACGATTATGGACCTGAATTAAAATCATGTACAACGCTTGGACAATTTAAACAAAAACTAAAGGAAGAAATACTCCAAACATATTTACAAGACGACATGTAAACTCACATAAGGATTGACATATCCAGCCTGTGTTGTGTTGTAGCTTAGTTTTTTTTTTTTCCTCTCTGTGACATTCTGTCTTAGATTTGTCTTGAATAGTAACCGCTCAACTTAGCTTAGCTTAGTTTTCCCTTTTTTTCTCTGTCACACTTTGTCTTAGCTTTGTTCTAAATTGTAATCACTCTTGTCTTGTTTACTCTTTTTTCTTTTGAATTCTTGGATGGAATATGGGTGGGCAATATAAGCTGCGGCTTCAGCCATCACCCATTTCGGATAACTCACGTGGAATTGTTTAGTAGAAGGAGTCTTTGTCTAATTTGACCTTGTTGTTATATTATACAGTTTCTTTTAACCTGTACTGTATTATCCAAAATAAAATTCATTCATTCATTCCCCCCAAAAAAAATCTTAGGAGGGAGTTGAAAGTCTGTGTTGCCCAGCGACAGCCCCAAAACATCACTGCTCTAGAGGAGATCTGCATGGAGGAATGGGCCAAAATACCAGCAACAGTGTGTGAAAACCTTGTGAAGACTTACAGAAAACGTTTGACCTCTGTCATTGCCAACAAAGGGTATATAACAAAGTACTGAGATGAACTTTTGTTATTGACCAAATACTTATTTTCCACCATAATTTGCAAATAAATTCTTTAAACATCAGACAATGTGATTTTCTGGATTTTTTTTTTCTCATTTTGTCTCTCATAGTTGAGGTATACCTATGATGAAAATTGAAGACCTCTCTCATCTTTTAAGTGGGAGAACTTGCACAATTGGTGGCTGACTAAATACTTTTTTGCCCCACTGTACATACATACACTACCATTCAAAAGTTTGGGGTCACCCAGACAATTATTTTGTGTTTTCCATGAAAAGTTACACTTATTTACCACCATGACTTGTAAAATGAATAGAAAATATAGTCAAGACATTGACAAGGTTAGAAATAATGATTTGTATTTGAAATAATAATTTTTTCCTTCAAACTTTGCTTTCGTCAAAGAATCCTCCATTTGCAGCAATTACAGCATTGCAGACCTAACATGATTGCACAAGGGTTTTCCAATCATCCATTAGCCTTCTGACGCAATGAGCAAACACACTGTACCATTAGAACACTGGAGTGATAGTTGCTGGAAATGGGCCTCTATACACCTATGTAGATATTGCACCAAAAACCAGATATTTGCAGCTATAATAGTCATTTACCACATTAGCAATGTATAGAGTGTATTTCTGATTAGTTTAAAGTTATCTTCATTGAAAAAAAGTGCTTTTCTTTCAAAAATAAGGAAATTTCTAAGTGACCCCAAACTTTTGAATGGCAGTGTACATACATACATATATATATAAGATAAGATAAGCCTTTATTAGTCCCACAACGGGGAAATTCCAGGATTGCAACAGCACAGGGATAGCAACACTCAGAGCAACAATCAGAAGGCAAGAAAAAAAACAAGCAAGCAAGAGCAGCTAATAAACATATGTACATATTACTATAAAATATATATATATACACACACACATGTATATACTGTATATATATATATATAAAAGTTATAACTTTCCAAGAAAAATGTTAGTTTACAAGAAAAAAACTCACTAATTGGTGACAAAATTGGACAATGTTGAGAGAAAAGGTAAAAAGAAGAAAAGAAAAAATGCTAATAGAACATTTTTTTCTTGTAAATATGTGACTTCATTGTTGTAAATTTATGACTATGACTTTTTCTTGGAAATGTTGGAGTGTTTTCAGCATTTGAAAATTGAGTATTTTCTCACGAAAATGTAACTTCTTTCTAATAAATTTGGGACTTTTAAAATTGTAAATTAGCATTTTTTTATCATGTTTTTGCACCTTTTTTCTTGCAAATTTGTACTGAAATTTCATTTACACCAAACACTACATTTATGAATATCCCCTTGTTAAAAAAAAATTGCCAACTGCATGTAAAACCTCTACAGGAGGGCACTTCAGGGGGCAAAGGGGCAATCCAGGAGTATCACGATATGTCACAACATGAAAATGGGAATTTTATATTCACAAACACACACAGACAGACAGACAGACACGAGTGCAGTTTGGACGGAAATAAGCACCACACACACACACACACACACACACACACACACACACACACACACACACACACACACACACACACACACACACACACCACTCTTCCTTCAATAGATCTCTTTCACAAACTGTAACTAAAAAATAAAAAACCAAAAAACTATGTAGTTATTTTAATCCTACATTTATTTCATTGCTCGCTTGTGAAGCTTTCAACTTCACTCACAGAATCGCAAATCAGGCAGTCACACTCAGCCGGTCACTCATGCTACACCATACCTGCTCTGCCGTGCACAGATTTGCACATTTATGCCAAGAAAAGCCAGAGGAAGTAATCCATAAAGAGATATCTTGTTTGTGTTTGAGGGGAAGTCCTACTTCCCCTTTATGAATGTACTTTCACTAACAATACTTTTAACACTGACAAAGCATTTCCCCTCCTCCACTCAGTAATGTAGTTGATATGCTTTTTCCATGTTTCCAGATTATTTTAAGGCTTCAGTTACAAATTTTAAACAACTAAAAAGAATTTAGGCTTCCAGTTATGTCTGGAACCGGAGTCAAGGAGGAGAGCAATAGTACAGCTGAACACACGTTTATTATACAGTAATACAGGGCGCAGTGCACCTGACCACACATACAGCCGCAGGCAGAGGCAAAGGCGGAAGAGACCACACCCTACCTGTAGCCCTTTATATATGCATGGGGTTGGTGGAACCGGAACATGGAGCCACCACCCCGTGCCACACAAATAAGAGCGCCACATATAATACACTATCGTCGTCGGCTCCAGCTCGTGTCCGAGCATTGGTTTCGTCTTAGTTTTCAGGACGTTGCCATCTGTGATCGATATCGATGGTGGATGTGGCTCTGAAGGCCCAGCCTATGATAGAACTGTCATGGGCAGAAGTCACATTTTATTGTGGGTGGGGGACGTGGTTGGTTTTGTATTTCTTGTCTTCGTTTGTGTTTATCATCATCCTGTTGTTTTCTGTGCCTCTCAAATGAGTCTGTGCCTTCCCAAGTTCTTCTTCTCCAGGCTGCTCTGTCGGTGGCAAGTTGTTCCCAAGATCTTTTGTCTATGTTGGCTTGCTTGGGGGAACATTTTAGCTGGTCCTTGTAGTGCAGTTTTGGCCTACCATGTGGTCTTTTTCCTGTCTCAAGCTCCCCCTGGAGCATGATTCGTGGTAGTCTGGTGGGGTCCATCCGTACGACATGTCCTGTCCATCAAAGGTGGTGCTGCAAGATGGTAGCTTCCACAATAGGCAGCAGAGCACGCTTGAGAATCTCATTGTTTGAAAGTCGATCCTCCCAACGAATGCCAAGTATTTGTCTGAGCTTTCTCTGTTGGAAGTTCTCAAGGCGCTTGATATCGCAACAGTACAAGGTCCAGGCTTCACAGGCGTAAAGAAGGGTGGAAAGAACAACGGCCCAAAAAACCATGATTTTGGTGTGGATGGTTATTGCATGATTATTGAAGACTCAATGACAAAGGTGTCCATATGCGGAGTGTGCAGCTTTTATGCGGTTTTCGAAGTTGGTATTTTTGAGAGGATGCTACCAAGGTAAGAGAAATGCTCCACTTCATCGACAGGATTTCCGTTAATCTTAAGGTTGATCCTTGAGGAAGTTTGACCAGGTGCTGGTTGGTTGAGGATTTTGGTTTTGTCAGTGTTAACTTTCATTCCAAAATGCTCATAAGAGTCATTATAAATGGTAGCTATCCTCTGGAGGTCATCAACAGTCTGAGCTGGTGTGGCATTATCGTCTGCAAACTGCAATTCATGAACACTGGTGACTGAGGTTTTGGATTTCGCGCGAAAGCGAGCAAGATTAAAAAGCCCCCCATCCAAGCGGTATCGCAGATTGATACCAGGGGTTGTTGGTGGTATTTCATTTAGCATTGCAGCCATATACAACGAAAAGCAGGTTGGAGCAAGGACACATCCTTGCTTGAGACCACTAGTGATGGGAAAAGGGTCTGAGAGGGTATTCTGGTGGCAAACCCTACCACCCATGCCATCGTGGAGAGCGCAAACGAGAGCGATGAAATCATATGGACATCAAAAACGAGCAAGAACAGCCCACATAGCAGGGCGAGGAACTTGATCAAAGGCCTTCTTGAGGTCCCAGAAGATGAACATAAGTGGTTGTTGTTGTTCTTGGCTCTTTTCCTGGAGTTGTCGAGCACAGAATATCATATCTACTGTGCCACGAGAGGGTCTAAAGCCACATTGGGACTCTGGAAGTACATCCTCGGCTACTACAAGAAGACGGTTGAGAAGGATACGAGCAAAGATCTTGCTTGCAATGCTCAGTAGTAAGATGCCGCGGTAGTTACTGCAGTTCTCTCTGTCTCCCTTCTTGAAAATGGTGACTATATTTGCATTTTTAAAGTCACTTGGTAACGTCTTGGTTTCCCATATTTTAAGTAGAAGCTGCATTAAATAGTTTTTCACCTCGGGACCTCCATGAAAATAGAACTCCAGCGGGATGTTATCTGGTCCTGGTGCTTTGCCTGTCTTCATGTGCTTTATAGCTTTATTTAGCTCATGTAGTGAAGGTGGTGTAGACATCCACTTGCGAGTGGGGTGTTGTGGGATCTTGCAGAGGAGATCACTAGGGGTGCAAAAGTGACTATTTAATAGACTCTCAAAGTGGGACTTCCAACAGTCAAAGATCCCATTGGTGTCTGTGATAATGGTGGAGCCATTTGCATCTTTTAGGCTGCCCACAGATGATCTGGTGGGGCCAAAGATCTCCTTTGTTGCAGCATAAAAACGGCGCATATCCCGTTGGTCGGCATATTTTTGCAAATCTTCTTTTTGCTGCCACCAAGTGTTTTGGGCTTTACGAATCCCTCTCTGGCATGCCGCTTTTGCTTGCTGGTGTTTCTGTTGATTCTTTGCAGATGGATCATTTTCAAACGCAAGACGTGCATGGCGTTTAGCCTCTATGAGGTCGGTGATTGTTTCATCATTCTTGTTGAACCAGTCTTGGTTTTTCTTGTGTTTGTGACCAATCGTTTCTTTGGCGGCAGCAGTCAATGCATCACGGAGAGTGGTCCATCGGCCTTCAATTGAGGCATTGTCTGGAAGGCTCAGTTCATTCATGTTTCTACCAATGGCCTCTCTAAAGGACTGCAACATTTGGGGATTGCGGAGCTTGTCACAGTCAAAGCGATGGTGAGGAACGTTTGCCAAAATGCGTTTTGGTGGTCACCGGATCGTAATATTGAGTCGGGAGATCAGGAGGCGGTGATCTGTCTAGCAGTCATCTGCTCCAGGCATGGATCGCGTGATGCGGACATCATTTCGGTCTCTTGTTTTTGTGAGGACATAGTCGAGGGTGTGCCACTTTTTGGAGCAAGGATGTTTCCAGGTCGTCTTCTGGCGATGGGGGAGTTGGAAAAGGGTGATTGTTACAATAAGATTGTGTTCGGCACAAAGGCCCAGTAAAAGTTCCCCATTTGCATTGCATTTTCCCATACCATGGTGGCCTATGATGCCTTTCCACAGCTGGTGGTCACTGCCAACTCTGGCATTGAAGTCACCCAGAATAACAAGCTTGTCGAAATGGTATGTGTGAGCTGTTCATAGAAGGAGGTCTTGCTTTCATCTTCAGATGTAAGTGTAGGCGCATACACTGAGATCAGAGTGAGGAAACATTTTTGGGTGAGCGGGATTCGGATGGTCATTATTCGCTCATTGATTCCAGTTGGGACAAGGTTGTGTTGGTCCACAAGCTGGGATCGGATGGCAAAGCCTACACCATGGGTACGTGGATCTTCTGTATCCTTTCCCTTCCAGAAAATGGTGTAGTTTGATCTAGTTTCCTTGATGTTGCCTTCCTCAGCAAGTCTAGTCTCACTTAGAGCTGCTATGTCGATGTTAAAGCGTGCAAGTTCTTTACATACCAGAGCTGTACGACGTTCTGGGCGCTCTCTGCTCCTCATGTCCTGCAGTGTGCGGATGTTCCAAGCACCCAGGATGAAGGGTTTTGTAATGAGAGATCCAATCGGTGGTTGAGAATCCAGGCGATGGTCGAGAGCGGTTGAGTTTGAGTTTTTATGGTTTTGATATGTAGGTTGACCGCTGTGATGGGTAATCTGCCAGCCGCGGCATGCTAGCCAGATAAGTCTGCAGTGTCCAATGTTTGCCCCACCTTTTCTAGGGGCCTCTCCATATGGGGTGGGCTGCGGGAGTCCTAAATAGGCCAGCCCAGTCGCAGATCCAGCTACCGAAATCCAATGTCACCGCAGAGTTCATTGGAAGGCGATCATCTTAGATCTGCCGCCAATGTGTGGCTGCGAGCTATAGGCTTCCAGTCATACCAAACCTGCCCCTGTTACTCGCAGTTCCATCGCCATTGGGCTTGAAGGGATCGTCCGAGTTGAAGACGAAGGCCAATCGCTTGTGAATTTGTTTAGGGTGGTCGTGGCTGCGCGAGGGCCACGCACACGCTCTTGGCCATCAGCATGTCCAACGCGGTTCGGCAGGCCGAAACGTGCGATTTCCATGAAGTTGGCTGCAACGGGCTGCTGGGTGCTTTGTTTATCAAGGCCCGCCTCTCTAGCACCTGCCCACCAGGCACTGCCCTCATCCGCCAAAGTAGTAGACTACTCGCCGTTGGGGACTTTCCTAACGGACTATGTAGTCCTTATACTATTTAACCCATAGTTGGAGATTTGGTTCATGGGTATCAGGGCATGTCCACACGCCGGTGGGCTGTGAGTATCGCAAGTCTGGGGGCCAAACCTCCTCCGAGTCCCTGCATTTTAGCCTGGGGCCTCACGGTACCCAGTTTCCATCCATTACCACAAGGAGGTACGCATGGGGCTTGCTGTGGAGAGGCTATGTACTAGCAGAGGAGACTTATGCGCTCGGCTCCCTTTTCGCTTGCTGTAAACAGCAGGCTAGTGTACACTTCTATAACGCACTAGACACATCACACAGCCTTTTAATGGACGCTATGAACAATAAATAACTACACTACATTTCCCCCTTCTGTGCAGAAAAGGTCCAAAACACACACATACAATCAGCCCACCCCAATATGGAACCTGAATCATCCGCTAAACATAACTGTACTAAAAATCACAAAAGGGGCCTATGGCATTCACACAAAATAACTAAAATTAAGGGGGATGGGTAGACTGCTGTCCTACCCCCCACACGGCGAGGCGGGTTATTCTGCCACCTATGCTATATAAAAGTCCTGTTAAAAAAAAATTACTGCCGTGTCTCTTACTTAAACAGAGCACCAAAATATTCCCAGAACTATAAATACATATTAACAACTTACAACACATACACATCCATGGCTCATGAGGATGACCTGTAGCCCCTCCAGACCCTTCACCATCCAGTCCGCCCCTGGAGGTAGCTCGCTTCCCAGGCCACAGCTAGTCGCTTCAGTCCCGATGCGCCATCTCCTCCACACCTCCGAGCACTCCAATCGTCTGGGGCCGTGCCCAACTGCCTTCTTCGGGGCACGCCGTAACTCATTAGGATGCCACCACGAGCCATCCGACAGCAGAAGATAACCATCATGCCGCTCACCCGTCACCTGAAGCTGGCCCTGGTACTGCTCCATCTTCCGCTTTCTCTCACCTGCCTGGACCTCGCCTCTGCCCAAACGTGAACCCAGTCCGTGACTCCAAGCGGGGCCTTGCACGGCCTGCGGTGTTTCTGCCTGGTACTTGCTCTCCTAGTGCCACTCGGTCCTGCCCCGACTGCTTGTACATCCTGTGCGGACCCTGCTGATGTGGCCCCGTGTTCACCGGCCCGCCACGGCTGTGCACTGGAAGCACCTGGGACCATCTTTTGGGCATAGCTCGCCGCCACAGGCTCTCCCCCATGCCTCCTGGTACCCTCATCCAGGGTGACTCGGACACTGGCACTGGGGCCTTCCCGCGGTGACCCTGAGTGTGACAAGGCCTGTTCACTTTCCGTAGTGCTTAGCAATTGTTCATCCCACACAGCGTTGTCCCGAACTCTTGGAACTGGTCAGTCCTACCGTCCGCAGCCCGACCATTCTTCCCCAGTGCTGCTCCTGATGGAAAACCCGAGGCCATAAAACAGGTTGCAGCTCATGATGTTTGTGCCGCAGGCCGTCATGACGAACTCCACATCGGCCATCTCCGCTGACTTGTACTGAGCCGTCAGTCTGACGGTATCCACCGTGGCCAACCGTCCTCCTCCATAGCCGCAAAGCGGCACTGAGTCACCTCCAACTCTGTAGTGAGGAAAACATTGTCTAACTGTAGCCGAGTTCAGCAGAGAACTCTCTGCCCCTGTGTCGATCAGCATTGGTACTGGTACTTTGTCCAACTCTACCGTGCAATGTGTGTGCCCACTGGTACTTGGGGACACAGTGTGAATCACCATCGGGTCGGGAGAAGTTGAGCTCTTGCGCGGGCAATCTTGTTCCGCTGACTGGCACACCCTCGCAAAATGATGTAGACTGCCACAATTGCCGCAGCGCTTTCCTCTTGCTGCACACTCTCTGGCCTTGTAGCGGTGTTTCATGGACCTGCAGCCCATACACCTGGGCTTCCCCAGGGCAGACCTCATCCATACAGCGCTGGCCCTCTTGGCGTCATCCTCGACACTCCCATTGCTGTGCGGGTCCACTACCTGTGTGGCCATGGAGGATCCCAACTCTCATGGTGACAGATGTTCTCTTAGCTCCCGAGTTAGCTCATCCGCTGCCTCCAGCTGGAGAGCCAGCTCAACGGCCCTGGCCAGCGCCAACTCACCCAGAAATGTGAGCAGCCCAGACCGGACCGCAGCACAGCTGGTGTGCTCTGCCAACTGGTCGTGAACCATTTCTTCCTCCAACAATCTGAACAGACACTCAGCGGCTAGCTGCCTCATGTCCGACACAAACTGCTAGATGGGTTTGCCAACCTGTTGGCGGCGCTTTCAAAATTTAATCCTCCGGACGATGACGTTGTCCAGCACCCTGAAATGGCGTGCCATCAGCTCGACTATTTCTTCACAATTGTCCGCGTCACCCAGCGTGCCCAAAATCCTCTGGCCCTCCATTCCCAGGTTGTGCACAAGCAACGCACGCGCCCTCGGCTTCTCCATCCTTGCCAGGTCCAACGCCACCATATCCGTTTTAAAAGCTTCGTACCCCCGAGGCCATGGCACTGGCAGCTGACCTGGGAGTTCCAAGAAAGGCTCAATTGGTGCTCCACATGCTTCCGTGGCTTTTTTTCTCGTCGCCAAATGTTATGTCTGGAACTGGAATCAAGAAGGAGAGCAATAGTGGAGCTGGACACATGTTTATTATAATACAGGGCGCAGTGCACCTGACCATACATACAGCTGCAGGCAGAGGCAAAGGTGGAAGAGAACGCCCCCCAACCTGCAGCCCTTCTTATACGCACGGGGTTGGCGGAACCGTAACATGGAGCCACCACCCCGTGCCACACAAATAAGAGCTCCACATATAATACACTATGAACAATAAATAACTACATTACGCTTCCTTCACCCAGGAAGCACTGCACACTCCTATAAACACACACACACACTAACTAGCACATGGTAGTAGCTCGTTTGTTGATTGTTCTCTCAGATTTTGGGGAGCAAAAGTGCAGTGCCACTATGCAATGATGTTCGCTCACATAAACTACTGGATGAGAAGTAAACAGAGTCAGCTTAACCCCCCCCCCCACCCCCCCGGCACTTCGTTATGGACCCGATCCACTCCTTTTTGGGGGAATTCCTCCATTCATGCACACATACCACCCCCTCTATCTTAGCAGCTCTCGCCACTCTTTGATCTGCTCATGTTCTCTTGAAAGGCCAAAACACTTCAAACAGAAAGGGCCATGAGCTGCGCGTGACTGTTTTTTTCTTCCTGCCATGGCATTGATTTGATAAAGGTGATCAATACGTTTAAATAATGCATCATATCTTGTTCTTCTCTTTTGAGATCTGAGCATCAGTTGCATCTTTATGATTGCAAGAGGAGTGCAGCCTCTCACTCTAATGAGCGCGGACACATCCCACAGAACATTACAGCATAGCACAGAGTCATGTGAATTATGGATAAGCTATTCAAACAGTTCATCTGATCAGATTATTAAACATTTACTATACAAAGATGCAAGTTTGACCAGAAACACAGAAGATCATTATAACTTTGGAAGCCTGTCTACACTAACTAACTAACTAACCTGCACTTATATAGCGCTTTTCTAGTCACAAAGACCACTCAAAGCGCTTTCACTAGTACTAACCCTCTATTCTAAGGGCCTATAGGAAACAGATATCTAGGGACAATTTAGAACAGCCAATTAACCTAACATGCATGTCTCTGGATTGTGGGAGGAAACCCACGCAGCACAGGGAGAACATGCAAACTCCACACAGAAAGGTTCCAACCCCTGCCAGCCTGGGGATTCGATCCGGGAACCTTCTAGCTGTAAGGCAACAGTGCTAACCACTGCACCACCGTGCTACACAATAATGAGTTCCAAACCAGTCAGTATAAATATGCCAGAGTTTGTAACTCCTTTAAGCAAAAAAAAAAAGAAAAAATCCAACTTCAATTTTAAACAGATACAGAATAGAAGAGATTCACTGCAGGTTTACAAGCATTCCAGTCATATTAAAACACTGATTATAAACGTCATCTACAGCATGGTTTTGTAGTTGTCCTTCATGCGGTAAATACACCTTATACTATACACTGAGCTATTATGCTTTCATTTTTTTCTGTCATGACTATACGAATACAAATGAGCATCCTATTATGTGTTCAGCATGGAAAAGCAGCTGCTGAATCATTTGCCATGCAGAAGCACTGCATGAAGGTTAAAATTTTTTAAAAAAAATTCTGCTGTACATGCCAGACAAAAAATGTGGGAATTTATTTTATTTTGTATTTCTGCACAATATTTCCAGGTGCCAGAGAGAGACCAGCAGAGATCGCCGAGGGATCATTGACAGTTTTTTGGGTGATCAAAGAGGTGTATTTAAATTTGAGAGCTTTCTAATGCTCTTCGCGCCCCTTTACATAGGGGTGGAGATCACTCAGAGATCATTAAAAGATGAAAAAAATGGCCAGATTTCTCAACAATCTTTCAATGGTCTCTCAGCGATTGCCAAGATTGTCAGTCTCCATGATCTCCACAGTTGAGAGATTGTGTCATGGTTAGCTGACAGCTCAGATGCACGATGCGAGCACAAGATGGAACCACACAAGGGGGGAACGTTCAATAATTTATTACATGTAGAAAAGAGCGCTATGTTAAAGAAACAGTCACTCGCCAGAAGATTCAATCCACCTGCAGAGAGAAAAGCGAGAGCTGTCAGCGAAGAAGCAGAGAAGGGGAAATGGGGGAGCCAAATTGCCACTTACTTAGGACTCTGAAGGAGGACTGGTAGGACTCCAGTGGGGAATAGACGAACCAATAGGGAAGGGGGAATGAGCTTGAAGTGTCTGACCCGGGTGAGGATCTGTTGCTGGGAAGGTGATAAGGTGGCAGGAGAGCGTATGCAGACCCGAGACACACCCGCACAATGGCAGCAACCTGAAACAATACAAGAAAGAGCACAGTTTAGATGATGTGTCTAAAGCTAGTATAAACGACCTGCTTGCCTGAATTTAGGGCAGTATACGCAGACAAGCCAGCGCTGACTGCGCGGAGGAGGCCTCCTTAAGTACGCTGGCTGATGAGCGGGCACAGGTGTGTCCTCTGCCTCAGGTGCAGTGATGAATTGGTGAACGTGCGGAAGGAGGGGAGGGGCGCGCTCTCGCTGCCCATGACAGGGCCCCCCCTTCTAGGAGTGCCTCCTGGCAGTCCAGAGGGCTTCTCCGGGTGGGTTCGGTGGAAGACCCGGAGCATCTCCTCATCCAGAACCCGTGATGATGGGGTCCAGGATCGTTCCTCCAGGTCGTAACCCTCCCAGTCCACCAGGTACTGCAGTCCTGATGGCGAACATCCAGAATCTGGCGGACCGTGTAGGTGGGGTGGCCGTCGATGATTCGGGGAGAAGGAGGTGGCTTGGGGGGGAGGCAGAGAGGACTGACCAAGAGGGGCTTAATGTGGGACGCGTCGAAAGTGTGGTTCACCCGTAGCGTAGGAGGGAGCTTCAGCTGAACCGATGTGTCATTAATAACCCGGGCAATGGGAAACGGGCCCAGAAAGTGGGGAGACAGCTTCTTAGACTTCTCCTTCAGTGGGACTTGACTTGCCACCAACCAGACTTGCTGTCCCACAGTGTATTTGTGAGCTGGGACCCGTTTCCTGTCTGCAGCGGCCTGGATGCATTCTGTGGAGTGCATCAGGGCAGCCCAGGTAGACCTCCAGATGCGTCGGCAGTGGCGAGCATGGGCCTCCATGGACAGAACCACCACATCCCTCTCGGTCATGGGAAGAAGGGGCAGGGTGCAGTCCAGGGATGTCTTGAATGGAGTGAGTCCTGTGGCTGCCGAAACGGCCGAGTTGAGAGAATACTCCACCTAGGTCAGGTGCGAGCTCCATGAAGCCGGGTTCTCGGCTGCTACACACCGCAGGGTGGTCTCCAGGGACTGATTGGCGTGCTCTGCATGCCCGTTACTCTGAGGATGATTCCTGGACGAGAGACTCACAGTGGTGCCCAGTGTCCAACAAAAGGCCCTCCAGACCTGGAACGTAAATTGTGAACCCCGGTCAGACATGATGTTGATGGAGATGCCGTGGACCTTGATCACGTGGTCAGTTAATAGGACCACCATCTCCAAGGCTGAGGGGAGCTTTGGGAGGGCCACCAAATGCACCGCCTTGGAGAAGCGATCCACGATCGTCAGGATAACAGTCTTCCCACGCGAGGGGGGGAGTCCGGTCACAAAGTCCACAGCGATATGAGACCAAGGACGACCCGGGGTGAGAAGGGGGTGGAGGAGTCATGAGGGAGGAAAGGAGTCCGATTTCCCCCGGATGCAGGTCTGACAGGCCCTGATGTAGTCCCATGCATCCCGCCGCATCGTGGGCCACTAGAATGCCTGCTGGACAAAGTCCACAGTGCGGGCAATGCCCGGATGGCAGGCGAAGTGGCTGGTATGGACCCACTGGAGAACGTCACTGTGGAGGGCGGCCGGGACGTAGAGGCGATTCCAGGGGCACCCTACTGGCTCGGGCTCCTGGGACTGGGCCTCACACGACCCTCCGCTTGATGTCCCAAGTAAGGGCACAAAGGATGCACGAAGGCGGGATCATGGTTTGGGGGGGGGGGTCTACCTCCCCGGAATCAAACTGGTGTGATAGTGCATCCGGTTTGACATTCTGGGCACCAGGCCGGTAAGTGATGGTAAAATTGAACCGCTGGAAAAATAAGGACCAGCGGGCCTGCGTTTAATCAGTGGGCCGACCACAAGTATTCGAGATTCTTGTGGTCGGTCCACATGATGATGGGGTGAATGGCACCCTCCAACCAATGTCTCCACTCCTCCAGTGCCAACTTAATGGTCAGCAGCTCTCTGTCCCCCACGTCCTAATTTCTCTCGGCCAGCAAAAGCCAACGAGAGAAAAAAGCGCATGGGTGGAGCTTCTGATCCGAGGACGTGCGCTGCAACAGCACAGCGCCAACCCCCAAATCAGACTTGTCCACCTCAAGGACGAACTGGAGCAGTGTGTCGACCTGTGTCAAGATGGATGTGTCTGTGAACAGGCATTTTAATTTGTTAAATGCCTGCTCCGCTGCCTCGGTCCAATGAAAGGGAAACTGAACGGAGGTCAGCTGAGTTAAAGGCAGTGCCACCCCACTACAGTTCATTATAAACCGGCGATAAAAGTTTGCAAACCTGAGGAAGCATTGGAGTTCCTTACGGGAGTGGGGAGTTGGCCAATCCAGCACTGCCTTCACCTTGGCCGGGTCGGCAATTAGTCTCCCCTTGGCTATTATGAAACCCAAGAAGGTGGTGGATGGAGTTGAAAACTCACACTTCTCGGCTTTGACGTAAAGCCAGTTCTCCAAGAGCCGTTGCAGAACGGCCCTTACATGGGCTTCATGTTCTTCTGGTGAGCGGGAGAAGATTAAGATGTCATCAAGAAAAACGAAGACGAATTGATACAGCACATTGCGGAGGACGTCGTTAATTAACCGCTGAAAGATGGCGGGGGCGTTAATGAGCCCAAAGGGCATCACCAGGTACTCGAACTACCCCTGGTGTGTCTTAAATGCTGTCTTCCACTCATCGCCCTCGCGAATGCGGACCAAATGATGCGCGTTCGTAAGATCCAATTTGGTGAATACCCGTGAGCACTGAAGGAGCTCAAACACTGAATTGATTAAGGGTTAGAGGGTACTTGTCCTTAATGGTAATTGCGCTAAGCTACCAGTAGTGGATACACGGGCGCAGTGAGCCATCCTTCTTTCCGACGAAGAAGAACCCGGCTCCGAGAGGAGCCAAAGATGGCTGAATTAGGCCGACGTTCAGACTCCTTTATATACCTCTCCATCGCCTCCCTTTCTGGGCCAGAAATGCTGTATAGCAGTGGTCCCCAACCCCTGGGCCGTGCACCGCTACTGGTCCGTGGGTCATTTGGTACCGGGCCGCACAGAAAAAATAAATAACTTGCATTACATCCGTTTTATTTATTATCTGAGTCTGAATGATGTTTTATTTTTAAAAATTACCGGATTCTCTCCGTTACATCCGTCAGTGACGTGATACGTTACCACTAAAATTAAAGGCCGTTGCTAGACGGAAGACGTTTATGTCTGCACTAGTGAATGAAAAACCCACGTGCAGGAATGGTTTTGTGTGTTTTATTGAACAAAACCCCAAAACGTGTTAATGGGAATGAATGAAGTATGGATGTGTATGTGTGTGAAACACCCGAGCTGCTGAGTGCCTGAGCTGTCAGGGAGTGAAGGACCCAAAGGGCTCCCTGACGCGCCTGATGGAAGATAAATAAATATGTGAATTTTTTTAAAATATATTTTTTAACCAAATTACCAAATTAGGAGGTATTTACTTGTATTATTGGCATATTTTGGTTATCCCAAGGGAGATCACTGGCCAGAATGTTTGAATTACGAGAGCCGCTGCAGAGATTTCTCTCGAAAAAAGTCACGGCTGGCAGCACATTTCAGTGACGAGGATTAGGTCGCAAAACTCACTTACTTGTGCGACATATTCAGCCTGCTCAATGAACTCAATCTGTCACTTCAGTGGAAAAATGACAACTGTCTTCAAGTTGGCAGATAAAGTAGCTGCATTTAAAGCCAAATTGGATTTGTGGGGACAGCACATGAATGAAGGTATATTTGAGCCCGAGCCTTCATTCTCCCAGCCGGTGCACGATCACCTGTCTTGGCTTTTAAAAGAGTTCGAGCACTACTTCCCAACGACAAAAAATACACAAACTGCCAAAGAATGGATGCACGACCCACTTCTCAACAAACCAGGTGAATCCAACATGTCTGTGCAAGAAGAAGATAACTGCTGGAGATCACAAGTGACAGCGGCCTTAAAAGTATGTTCGAGACAACAGCTCTGCCGGTGTTCTGGATTAAAGTCATGGCTGAATACCCTGAGATCGCCACAACAGCACTGAAAACCCTCTTGCCATTTCCGACATCCTATCTGTGTGAAGCGGGGTATTCTGCAGTGACAGCAACCAAAACAAAATTACGAAGTAGACTGGACATAAGCAACACACTTCGGGTGTCATTGTCTCCCATTACCCCTAGATGGGACTGTCTGGTTGCAGAGAAACAAGCTCAGGGCACCCACTGATTTAGCATTGTGGTGAGTTGTATTTTTCATGCACTTTATATTTGTGTTTGTGGTGTATCTTATTTTGAAGGCATGTGCAAAAAACGTTACCATAGCGACCAGAGAGTGTTGTGGGAAGAGAGGATGTTACTCATGTTATGTTGTTGTTGTTGCGATGTTAAGAAGACGCTGTTAATAAAGTTGCAAACGAGTACAGTGGATTCACGTTTATTATTATATTTAGAAAATACCACAGTTTTTATGCCGGTCGTATCATGTTCTTTTGTTGTATTTATCCACCACACCTTAAAGGCTGGTCCCTGAAAATATTGTCTGACATTAAACCGATCCATGGCGCACAAAAGGTTGGGGACCGCTGCTGTATAGCCTTCTGGACGGCAGCCTCGCCCCCGGGATGAGGTCTATGGCGCAGTCATAAGAGTGGCGATGCGGCAGCGACAATGCTCTAGACTTATTAAAGACCTCTCCAAGATCGTGATAAGCCCAGGGAACGAGGCTGAGGTCCAGTGGCTCGACCGGAGGGAAGGAGACGGATAGAGAGAGAGGAGCACTCCGCTGAGTGCATACATTAGGCCAAACAAAAGGGGCTCCAGGAGGAGATGGTGTTTTGAACCCAGTTTATCATAGATTTGTGCCTCCAGAGCCATGGATACCCAAGGACCACCGGGGAAGATGAAATAGGGAGAACTAAGTTCTCCCTATTTAGTTAGTTCCTCCCAGTGGTTCCCAGAAAGGAGGATGGAGATCGGCACCATGCTACATGTGACTACCGTGACCTCCCGGCCAGATATGGTTGTGATTCTCTGATCATGGGGCAATTTACATGTGGGAATACCCACCTGCTGATACAAAATTACCCTCCGACTCTCAATCAACCAGCGCCTTAACCCTCCTCTCGACCCCTGGCAGCTGTACTAGAGCCGAAATAAACAAATTACCAGGGGGAGTGTCTTTAGTCCCGCCCGCCAGACCCCCCATGGTTACTGACAGGCTGTGTCTTTTAGGCCGCTGGCGGCATTCGTCCCAACTGTGGTTCGGCGAACCGCAGTATGTGCATGCGCCAGCCTCTCACCTTCGCTCATTGTCGGTCAAATGCCAAGAGAGCTTCACCGGCTTGAGCGAGGAGATGGCGCCATCAGTGTCAGTAAGCACAGCGAGTTCCCATGTGGCATGCGGGTGAGAAGAGGACTCGTGCTCCCTCGCGCGCTCATGGTGCCGGTTATCCAAACCGACAGCTTGAGTTACAAGATCGTCAAGGGTCTTAGGGACAGGGTGAACCGCCAATTTGTCCCGCAGCTGTTCGTTCAACCCGTGGAGGAATGCACAGCGCAAGGCAGTTTCATTCCACCCCGTGTCTGCAGCAACAATTCGGAACTATACAGAGTACTCGGCCGCTGATCGGGTGCCTTGGAGGAGTGTCAATGGGTGGCACAACACATTGCCCTGACTCTCAGACCGATCGAATGCGCAAGTGAAGGCGTCAACAAGTTGGCCAAACATATAGCGCTGCCCCTCGGGGTTGTCTAGTGTGGAGCATGCCCAATCAAGGGCTCGGTCCCTAAGCAACAGTGTAAAAAACTGTATCTTGGCCGTATTTCCCAGGTACTCCTCCCCGACCTGCTCCAAATACATATGTACCTGGATTAAGAAACTCTTACATCTCCCCACCTTCGCTGCGTACGGGGTAGGTGTGGGAATGGAGGTGGTACGCCGCACTGTAGCGCGGGAAGCAGGCTGAGGAGGTGGAGCCGGGGGAGACGATTTTAGTCCAAAGCTGGATTAAGTTTGACACCTGTTGCGTCAGCACAGCGAGCTGGTGCTTGGTCGCTGACAAGCGATCCAGAGCTAACAGCTCCTGTGACGAGGTACCGGCTGAGCTATCATCCTGGCTGGCTCGTTCTGTCATGGTTAGCTGACAGCTCACATGCATGATGCGAGCACAAGACGGAACCACACAAGGGGGGAACGTTCAATAATTTATTAAATGTAGAAAACAGCGCTACATTAAAGAAACAGTCACTCGCCAGAAGATTCAATCCACCTGCGGAGAGAAAAGTGAGAGCTGTCAGCGGAGACGCAGAGAAGGGGAAATGGGGGAGCCAAATTGCCACTTACGCGGGACTCCGAGGGAGGACCAGCATGACTTCAGCGGGGAATAGACGAACCAGTAGGGAAGGGGGAATGAGCTTGGAGTGCCTGACCCGGGTGAAGATCTGTTGCTGGGAAGGTGATGAGGAGGCAGGAGAGCGCATGCAGGCCTGAGACACACCCGCACGATGGCAGCAACCTGAAACAACACAAGAAAGAGCACAGTTGTTGTCGTGGTTGTGACAGTGTTGTGGTGTTGCTTGGTAACAGCAGCGTGTGACATCATGACGCATGACATTTTTAAAAAAAAAGTGTTTAAATCTGCAGCAATGATAAGAGGAATTGATAACATCAACAATGCATGATTCTGGGGGATTGAAAAATTTAGAACCGGTTCCCAACAGGAACTGGCTCTAAATTCCCATCCCTGTGTAAAGAGGGTATAAGGGCCCCATTACACATCACAGAGACCACTGAGAGATTGGGCCAAATTTTGATCTTTGGGATCATCTTGGAGATCCTTGTGTTTTGGACTGAGTCAAAACTTTAAGGAGACCGTGGTGACTATGGCTATCACTGAAGATCATTGAGAGATCACAAAATGGCCAAATCTTCCAATGATCTCAATGATCTCCACCCCTGTGGAAAGGGGGCATAAATGACAATCATTTTCAGCTGCCAGATTTAGCAACAACAATTGATGCAATGATATTTAGCGGATACTCACATTTGGAACTTGTTCTACGATCATATTTGTACAAGGATGTGCACTCATTTCTATGCACTTTTGATATAAGAGGGTCAACATATATGCCTTGCCATATTTTATTGTATTGTAATTGTGCCAACTGTGCACCAGTGACATTGTATCATGTTGTCACTGTATCTACAAGCATCAGTGTGGATGGACTAGAGACATCCTTACAGTTAACTGCGATGTACTGTGTGTACAAGCTCTTACAGTACATGCATTCTTAACTGGACTTTGTAAAACAACCTGCGGCTGCTACTTTAAAGAACACAAAATAAGAAGTTCTTCATTATGACCATCTGCAAGAGAGAAGACAAGCAGTAATGCAGTAAACAGCACTAGGAGAGTATCTAACTTATCAGCATAGCAAATAAATAACCAAAAATTGTCATAAAGGAGAAGGATAAAAGAATTTAAATTCAGGAGTTCACCAAACACACATTTATTGACAAACAGTTCACAAATAAGGACGAACAAGTAGGTTACAATAATGAATGCGCTCAGGAGAGCAGGGAGGACTACGGGGAGCTCAACTGACTCGGAGGAACGCAAACTGGGCACAGCCTAAGAGTAGTGGTTGAGCTGCGGGGAGAAATGCCACAAGAAGCGTAGCAGAATTACTGCAGGGGAAACATGCTTCTGGTCCAGCGTAGCAGCTAACCACACAGAGAAATGCTAACAGTCTATTCACAAATAGGACCAGTCCAAAAAGTCCAGTTCTTCCTTGGAGCACGAACAACAGTCCTTCTTGATGTGATGGTCACACCATGGAGATGACAGTGACTCATACAATGAACCAGCGGCGTTTGTCTTGCGAAGAGCCGCTAAAATACAAACGCCGCTGGCCACACAAATTGGGAACACCTGGGCGAGGCACGAGAAAGATACAGTAATTACCGGGGCTGGGAACAGCTGATGAAGCTAAGGAGAGCGAGGGGGCATGGTTGGACTGGCAGACTGTCAGTAGCGTGAGAAAAAATAGATCACAGGAGCTAACTAACGGCTGCCGGTCAGACAGTGGCTATGTTAGTAGGATAAGTACAGAAATACACAAAATGCACATAAACAGTGAAACCAAACCCACAGAGAGATCGAGCCTGAGCCAGGGAAGGCCAAGCTGGCTCGGCCCATGACAGGGCCCCCCCTTTAAGGGGGGGGATTCCCAGACACCCAGGTAACATCAAGAAGACCCCCCCCCCCAAACAATTGCAACAACAACAAACAACACGAACCCGGGTGGGCAGTAGGGGGAAAAGGAAGGAGGGAACACAATGCCCTGCCCAGGGCCCACGATTAACCCCCCCAAGTCCACGGGCGTTGGGGCTCAGGAGGCCGCCCAGAGTCCCAGGCCCAGCAGAAGGTCCAGTGGACCGAGTCTGGCTGCCTGCCGGAAAACATAAGCCACCTGAGCCACTAATTCTTCTGGCAGCCGGCCCGCGTTGATTAGCCACCAGGACTGAAAGGGTGAAGCAGGGGCGGCTTGCCCACCGGACGGCTCACTGGTGGATAACGGGACCTCCACGGCATAGGGCAGGGATAAGGGGACCATGGCGCCCTCAGGGTGATCCGCAACTGCACCTGCGGTGGACCCCGACTGGGCCAGCTCCGCTGCACCCGCATTGACCTCCGGCTGAGGCTCTGCAGCAAGTTCAGATGTGGCTGTGCGCTGTGCCTGACTCTCCCCACCTAGAGCCAGACAAGATCTCTCTAACACTGTGATCAGAAAAACCCGGGAGAGTACTTGCCTGAGCTCGAGCTCCACCACTGTCCAGGACTCCGTCAATTCTGGCGATGAATGCTCGGGCCCGGCCTCCAAGAGGTCCAGCTCAGGCTCCCAATCCGCTGCAGATGCCTCTGCAGCTGGCAGGATGGTGGTTGCAGTCCTATTGTCCTCTTGTAGCAGCTCCAATGCTGGGGATTCCTCCGGTATGGTTGCAGGGGGACCTCTCCATGCTGGCTCCGGGAAGGACTCTTCCGAAGCCACTGGCTCCTCCACCATCTGATGGCCCTGATCTTGGGCCGACAGGTCCTCCTGGAGAATTGGAGAAGACACAGAGAGGGGGGGAAAATGAATTAATGGAGATGACCCAGCGGACTGCTTAAACTGGGCCTCTCCCTCGGGAGACAGGTAAGATTCAGTGTCATTAGATGGTTTACAATGAAAAAATAACCCCGGTAAAAAATCACCCCGGTAACGCCCGTCTCCATTGTCATGGAGACGGGCGTTACCGGGGTGAGCTCAGCAGACCTCACGGCAGCTGGAGGGCAGAAGGCTGCCAAAGGCGATGAGGGATTCTCCCAGTGTCTCCTAGCTGGTGAGATGGTGTTAGCCATCCTGGTCCTCTGACGCTCCTCCTCGACCTGGCTGTTGACTACGGCAAGCAGGTTTGCCCACTCCTCGTCTGATGGTGGATTCGGGGGTTTGGTAGGTGTAGGAGTTGAGACCTTCACCGCTGGGGAAGCGTGTCCACGGACCTCCCTCTCACGGCGTTCCTCTTCGACCCGGTGGTTGCGCGTGGCGAGCATAGCCGACCACTCTTCGTCCACTGGTGTAGCCGCAGGGGGACCTCTCCGTGCTGACTCCGGGAGGGAATCATCCGAAACCACCGGATCCTCCACCATCTGGTGGTTCGGTTCTTGGACTGGCAGGCACTCAGGAATTAAAGGAGGAGACACAGAGAGGGTAGGAAAAGAGTTTTTAGCTGCAGCCGGTAGGGGGAGCCCAGCAGACTGCTATAACTGGGCCCCTTTCCTGGGAGACAGACAAAGTTTGTTATTGTCATGATGAGTAGAAAGAAAAAACACTTGCCTGTCATCCCGGCCTTTGATGTTAACTGCTGCAGCTGGCAGGCTGTCATCCCTCTCTGTATCCACGGTGATTCAGTCCTCTTCAGTGGGTGGAGGAGGAGCCGTCTCCATGGTAACGGAGGTGGGTGTTCCCGGGATGACCTCAGCGGACCTCACAGCTGACCGAGGGATGATGGCGGCTGACGGAGAAGAGGGCTTCTCCCGGCGCTTTGATGTGGGATGACGCTGCCGTGGTGGAGCTGGAGATGCACGGGCTGAGGCTGGCACTTCGGGCTGAGCTGGAGAGGAAGTGGATGACCGACGAGGGGAACAACTCCGCTTCGGCTTGGTGGGAAGTGTCCTCGCAGATAATCCAGGGAATAAGCACTCGAGTGCGCAGACCGTGGAGAGCAGCTCAGCGTATTGTGGGCACCTCTAGAGACCGGGATGCGCATCTAGGATGCTCATAGCCCTGAGCAAACACTCCCATTTCTTCTTGGGACCACAGGATGCGACAGCCTCCTCCACAAAGTCCTGGATAAAACCTGCTGCCCACTCTTCTTCCAGCGTGGGGATACCAGCTGCCGTTCCTCCCTTGCAGCAACGAGGTCGACAAGCCCAGGGCATCATGCGCTCCACAACAGGTGGGTGAAAAAGACAGTTCGTTAAGGAAAAAGAGATGTGTGGGTGAACCTGCTAAATCCTTTTTACGGGCTGGGTCATTCTGTCATAAACTCTCTGTGCGCTCTGCCATAGCGCACAGAGAAGGAGAAAGATGGAAGGATTTAAATGCTGGAGTTCACCAAACACACATTTATTGACAAACAGTTCACAAATAACGATGAACAAGTAGGTTACAATAATGAATGCGCTCGGGAGAGTGGGGAGGACTACTGGAGCTCAACTGACTCGGGGGAACGCAAACTTGGCACAGCCTAAGCGTAGCAGTTGAGCTGCGGGGAGAAACGCCACCAGAAGCGTAGCAGAATTACAGCAGGGGAGAAATGCTTCTGGTCCAGAGTAGCAGCTAACCACACAGAGAAACGCTAACAGTCTACTCACAAATAGGAGCAGTCCAAAAAGTCCAGTTCTCCCTTGGAGCACGAACAACAGTCCTTCTTGATGTGACGGTCACACATGGAGACGACAGTGACTTGTACAATGACCCAGCGGCGTTTGTCTAGCGAAGAGCCGCTAAAATACAAACGCCACCGGCCACACAAATTGGGAACACCTGGGCGAGGCGCGGGAAAGATAATTACTGGGGCTGGGCTAACGGCTGCCGGTCAGGCAGTGGCTATGGTAGTAGGATAAGTACAGAAATACACAAAATGCATATAAACAGTGAAACCAAACCCACAGAAAGATCGAGCCTGAGCCGGGGAAAGCCAAGCCGGCTCGGCCCGTGACAAAAATAGTCCCTCATTAGAAAATAATGCTCTGAAAGACGCATCATCAGTTGAATTTTCTAATTGTAAGCAGAAAAATGCCACAGTCTATTGCTTGTGGGAAGAACTGTACCCATCTACCATGGAAAAGTATACACTTTTTATGATATTAACAGAGATGGAAACAAAGTAATGCTTTCTGAGGTTTCTTTAAAGACTCCCTGAAGCACAAATCACAGATGAGCTTATAAGCTGAGGCTGTGATAAAAAGGATATATAAGAGCAAGCTGTGAGCCAAAATGTGCAGAGGTCTATCTCATAAGTGGCAAAGTATTGGCAGTATTTCTGGAGGTAGCAATAATAACAAACACTATCAGGAAATAAAGCTGCACTGAAACAATTTTTGTCAAAATATTACACTCATATACCATAATCACTGGCTCTTTCACCGTCATTCGGCTTGTGACTCTGTATGTTAACTTTTGCAAAGTGGAATCATGAAAGCAGTTAATATTAGCAATAATGGCTGACACAGTGATTCAATTATATTTCTTCTTTTTTTTAATGTGCATAACTCACAAGCTGTTGTAGTTTAACAGCCTCATAAGATGCATTTTTTCACAGATTAATTTTTGGCATCCTCAAAAAAATCATTTTCAGAGTTGTTTTACTGCTCATCAAAAAAGCAGTTTTTAACATTCAGTCTACAACAGTCGGTTTTCAGCACGCTCATTAATAGACATGGGTGTTTAATCTGATACGGTAAAGTTTTTTCAGTTGTTTAGTCACCAGTAAGAAGACAGTCAGGATGTATTGGTTATCTGAACTTAGTGGACTGAAGGGAGGGTGAGTTTTATTTCATTTCAGTGAACCTGTAACCATGTGACACCGATCCTTGGGGTAGGAGCATTGTACCAAATTAACCACACCTGTGGATGCACACCCTATATATGTCCCCTGCATCCACTCACTCTTCCTCTTTCTTTCCTCCTGATACGGTAAGAGCTTATACCGATCTGTTTAATATTGTGTTTGTGTGCTGTGCGGGCTGCCTTTGCTTGGTACTGTGGAGGAATAAGATCAGGCGAGATGCGACGAGCTGGAAGGTTGCAAAGTTTTATTACCTCCAACATAATGAGACGCACTTTGTAGCTTTGGTGCGCTACTGTGCTGCTGAGGCATATATCGTAAACTCTACAGACAGAGAGAATGCATGGCACATTAGCATATTGATATACATATCAGTCAATACATATCATTCACGTGATCAACTGGCGCCCGGATGTCCGCTCCCTCATCCAGGCGATGTAAATACAACAGTCCATTGTTCTGATTGCCCCCAGGAGCTTTCTGTCCATATGCAAATTGTCCTCCATTTCCTCCAGCCCTGCTGAGCATGAATAGTATCAGTCTGCATTGTGCTGGGTCACCACACGGCTCCCCCCAGAACGCTCAGAAGGGGCCGTCGTTTGGGCTCCAGCTCTGGTAGAACTGTCCTGCTGTAGAGGAGTGTCGGAGGGCATGTCAGTCCGTGGGGGGGAAGGGGGAGGGGTGGAAAAGACAGTGTGCTCTGCTCCGAGTTCCTGCATGTTGAACGGCCATGGATCGTGGGCGCACAGGGCCGGTGTGCTTTGTGTGTAATGGAACAAGACGGCGATCGGCCAGCTTTAGGGAGTGAGGTGTGGGAAGAGCACTGTGGAGGAGGAGGGGGAGGGGGTTGGGAGTAAGTGAGTGCCGGCCCGGGATGTCAAAGGTGTCTGGGCCGTGCAAAAATTGCTTGTGGATCCACAATGGTGAGGGACTTTCCCGGTAAACCAGGGGCAGTGATCCGCAGTGGCTGTGAAAAAAAATTAAGTCTCTGACTCCTCTCGCGGCTCGGTCCAGCAAGGATGTGGGGAAGGCGACGGCCAAATTCCCTGAGGATGCGTAGCGGCTGTGAAACAACTGCAGCTGTGTGAGGGACTTGGTGGTGTAGCTTTAGGGGCTGACACAGCCCTAGAGCCCTCGGGGACAGCAATCGGCTAGGCTCCCATTGTGCGCCGTGGCTGAGAAACCCAAACAAAGTCCCGTGTGTGGGCTGCACATCTGCTTCAGGTGCGTGAGCAGCCCTGAAGGGTCCGAGGATGGCGATCAGCCGTGTTTTTCGGGCATGTGCAGCAGCGGAGGACGATGTATCAGTCTGTGGAGCCGGTTTGTCCCTGTGCGTGGTGCGCGCTTGGTGCAGTGACCACATAGCTGGCAGTTGCGCTGTCCCCGTAATCCTGCGATGTGCGTGTGGGGCTTCTGTGCACGGGATGTCCACTGTCGCGAGGTGAGTCAGGGTTGGGGAGCTTGGTGGAAATCAATGCAGATGGCATTGATGATTTCCCTGTTCAGGCTGCTTCCTTCGGTTCGCTTGTGTCGCCGTTCATGGTGCGTGTCGGTCCCAGCGCTGCCGCTGATCCTCGTGGGTGTGGATGAAGAGATTGCAGGCGTTCGCTGGTCCTCTGGAGTCCACAGTGTGGTGAGAGGGAGCAGACGGTCATTCTCTCTTGTCAGGTCACCAGTGTGGAGGGAAAAGATCAGGCGAGGGGCGCACCATGACACGTCGGGTCACCAGTGTGGAGTAATAAGATCAGGCGAGATGCGACGAGATGGAAGGTTGCAAAGTTTTATCACCTCCAACATAATGAGACGCACTTTGTAGCTCTGGTGCGCTACTGTGCTGCTGAGGCATATATCGTAAGCTCTCTTATAGATGCTATACAGACAGAGAGAATACATGGCACATTAGCATATTGATATACATATCAGTCAATACATATCATTCGCGTGACCAACTGGTGCCCGGATGTCCGCTCCCTCATTAAGGGGATGTTGTAGAGGGTGCGAAGGAAAAAGATGTGGAGGCGAGGCATGAGCGTAGGTCAGCACAGATTCTTTATTTACCCTCTAACATGAATACAGCCTGTTGGTCCTAGCATGGCCGCTGGGACCCGGTTGAGTAGTGATGAGAGTAGAAGTAAGAGTGAAGAGAAAGAGATGAGGGAGAGCAACTTTTTTATACTGTTATCCATACAGACAGAATGCATGGCACATTAGCATATCAATTGTCATCTACTACCACTGGTCAATACACATGATTAGCATGACATTGGTTGGCACAAAGTCGCATGCATTCAGTCCCATCTGACTGTCTCCAGTGGTTCTTTTTTTTTTTTTTTTTTTGTTACTTATTTGTACCTGTAGGTAGATTTGGTTTGCAGTCTGGTGACAAGCCACTGGCTGCTGGTTGCTGCGTGCGCGAGCGCCCTAAACCTACATGTTTTTGGTATGCGGGAGGAAACCGGAGAAATCCCGGAGTAAACCCACGCAACACGGGGAGAACATGCAAACTCCACACAGCTCACTGTTGGTCGGGGGCTGGAATCGAACCCACGATCTCATGATCCCCGCGATCCCCCGGCCAAGGGTAAAACTGTGCTGCCACAGTGCTAAACCACTACGCCACCGTGCAGCCCTTTTGGTCGTGTGTCAATTGTCCTCTGCTTCCTCCGAGCCCCTGCTGGGTGACTGCTGGGTATGAGGAATGCTTCAGAGAAATGTCCCAGAGGAATGTCTCCCCACTGTGTTTAGTGTCACCACACCAGGCCCCCCCCCCAAACACCCAGAAAGGGCTGTGACCCCCCTTGTCATTTGGGCTCAAGTCGACGCCAGTGGAGGCTGTAGCGGTGGGGGGGGGGGGTGCTCCGGTGGAACTGTCTGCTGGTGAGGAGAGTTGGAGGGCCCGTAAGTCTGTGGGGGGAAAGAGGACAAGGTGGAAAAGCCGGTGGTTGTGTAAAAAAAAAAGAAAACTTAACGTCTCTGACTCCTCTCACAGCTCGTCCTGCGAGGATGTGGGGAAGGTGGGCACCCAAGATCCCCGAGAATGTGTAGTGGCTGTGAAACAACTGTAGCTGTGTGAGGGACTTGGCGGTGTGGCCGTAGATGCGGAAGGGACAACAATCGGCTAAATCCCTGTTGTGTGCTGCGGCTGACAAACCCATACAAAGTCCTGTGTGCGGGCTGCACAGCTGCTTAAGGTACGAGGGCAGCCCTAAAGGTTCCGAGGATGGCGATCGGCCGTGGATCCCGGGAGGTGCAGCAGCAGAAGACGATGTATAAGTCAATGGAGCTGGTTTGTCCCTGGTGCGCAGCACGTGCTGCGGCCATGTAGCTTCCAGTTGCGCTGTCCTCATAATCCTGCAGTGTGCATGCGTGGCTTCTGTGCGCGGAAGGTCCATTGCAGAGAGGTGAGTCAGGGTCAGGGAGCTTGATGGAAATCAATGCAGTTGGCATTGATGATCTTCCCCGTTAAGGCTGTTTCTGTGCATTGCTCGTGTCGCTGATCCTCGTGCGTCTCGAGCCCAGTGCTGCACTCTCTGTCCGGCCCTGGAGGTTGTCATCGTGGAGAGAGGACAAGGCGCTCGTGCTCCCGTGTGGATGCAAAGGATGTAGACGATCCCTGGTCTCTGGAATCCACAGCGCGGTGAGAGGGAGAGGTAGTCCATTTCACGTTAGGTCACCAATGTAGAGGGTGCGAAGGGAAAGGATGTGGAGGCGAGGCACAAGTGTAGGTCAGCACAGATTCTTTATTTATCCTCTGATATGAATACAGCCTGTTGGCCCCGGCGTGGCCGCTGGGGCCCGGTTGAGTAATGATGAGGGTAGACGTGAGAGTGAAGAGAAAGAGATGAGGGAGAGCAGCTCTTTTATACTGTTATCCATACAGAAAGAATGCATGGCACATTAGCATATCAATTGTCATCTACTACCACTGGTCAATACACATGATTAGCATGACATTGGTTGGCACAAAGACGCATGCATTCAGTCCCGTCTGACTGTCTCGTGTGGTTCTTTTGGTCGTGTGTCAATTGTCCTCTGCTTCCTCCGAGCCCCTGCTGGGTGACTGCTGGGTGTGAGGAATGCTTCAGAGAAATGTCCCAGAGGAATGTCTCCCTGCTGTGTTTAGTGTCACCACAATGTATATACAATAGTCCATTGTTCTGATTGCCCCCAGGGGCTCTCTGTCCGTATGTAAATTGTCCTCCATTTCCTCCAGCCCTGCTGAGCGTGAATAGTATCAGTCTGCATTGTGCTGGGTCAGCACAGTACTAGTGATGGCCAAATGAGGCTTTCTGGAGGAAGAGCCGCTAAAATACAAACGCCGCCGGCCACACAAATTGGGAACACCTGGGCGAGGCACGAGAAAGATACAGTAATTACTGGGGCTGGGAACAGCTGATGAAGCTAAGGAGAGCGAGGGGGCGTGGTTGGACTGGCAGACTGTCAGCAGCGTGAGAAAAAATAGATCACAGGAGCTAACTAAGGGCTGCCGGTCAGGCAGTGGCCATGGTAGTAGGATAAGTACAGAAATACACAAAATGCACATAAAGAGTGAAACCAAACCCACAGAAAGATCGAGCCTGAGCCGGGGAAGGCCAAGCCGGCTCGGCTCATGACAGGGCCCCCCCTTTAAGGGGTGGATTCCCAGACACCCAGGTAACATCAAGAAGACCCCCCCCCCCCAACAGTTGCAACAACAACAAACAACACGAACCCGGGTGGGCGGTAGGGGGAAAAGGAAGGAGGGAACACAATGCCCTGCCCAGGGCCCACGATTAACCCCCCCCAAGTCCACGAGCGTTGGGGCTCAGGAGGCCCAGCAGGGCCCAGACCCAGCAGAAGGTCCAGTGGACCGGAAAACATAAGCCACCTGACACGGGGAGTCAATTCTTCTGGCGGCCGGCCCGTGTTGATTAGCCACCAGGACTGAAGGGGTGAAGCAGGAGGCGGCCTGCCCACTGGACGGCTCACTGGTGGATAACGGGACCGGAGAAAGGGGACCTCCACGGCATAGGGCAGGGATAAAGGGACCACGGCGTCCTCAGGGTGATCCGCAACTGCACCTGCGGTGGACCCCGACCGGGCTGGCTCCACTGCACCTGCGGTGACCTCCGGCTGAGGCTCTACAGCAAGTTCAGACGCGGCTGTGCGCTGCGCCTGACTCTCCCCACCTAGAGCCAGACAAGATCTCTCTAACAGCCCTCTAACTTGAGGCCTTTCATCAAAGTGGCTCATATAGATGAGGCCTCATGTGGGACTTAATTTTCTCTACCAGGCCATCTAGTGGACAAAACATACACAACATGCTGATTTTTGCAAGGACATTATTGGTTTAATGTGTATTTTTCAATTTCAATTAAATGTGCTGTCTTTTAAGAAATATCAATGATCATAAGGGAAAAAGAAATAATAAAACTGGGGTGACTCCAGTGAATGTGTCTGTGTTACTTCGTGTGCTTGTACTACTTATCCATTTTTATTAAGAAATAATAAATTTTCAACAGTCTTATACTGTCCCAGCATATTCAACTCTGGCTTTATTCTCATGCAGGGCACAATAGCAATAGTGCCTCAGCATAATGATGCATAATAATGATCCAAGCTCTTTGAAACACAACAGACACTTCACCTTGCAAATAAAAATAAAATGACTAGAATGACACAGCTGGGATTCGAATCCAGGCCTCCCACTTGTAGTGCAGATGCTTTACGTCCGGTTCCGGTTCCGCCGGACCGGCGGCGCCACACGAGTTGGCTGCCTTTTGCAACTGCCTTTTTTTTAATCTTCCTTCTTCTTTCTACACCTTTCACTCTATATATATATCACGGACACACAGATCGCCCCAAAGGTCTCCCGAGTCGGCGGACGGAGCCTCTGTTTACAGCAGGAGACGATACAGCAGGGAAGAGCTAGCTAGCACTCAACCGCCACCCGGTGCTAACGGAGAAACTCGACATACCGAGGAACTGTAGTGGAAACGACGCGGGTGCTGGGCTGGAGTTTAGGCGACATGCAAGAAATATAAGACAGAATAATAAAGAGCGATGGCAAGAACCAAGCAGACCGCCCGTAAAAGCTACTGGAGGAAAAAGCCCCCCAGGAAGCAGCTAGCCACCAAGGCTGCTCGGAAAAAGCGCTCCGGCCACCGGCGGAGTGAAGAAGCCTCACTGTTACAGGCCCGGTACCGTGGCTCTGAGAGAGATCCGTCGCTACCAGAAATCCACGGAGTTGCTCATCCGTAAGCTGCCCTTCCAGCGCCTGGTGAGGGAGATCGCTCAGGACTTCAAGACCGACCTGCACTTCCAGAGCTCCGTGGCTCTGCAGGAGGCCAGCGAGGCCTACCCGGTGGGTCTCTTCGTGGACACCAACCTGTGCGCCATCCACGCCAAGAGGGTCACCATCATGCCCAAAGACATCCAGCTGGCCTGCTGCATCCGCAGAGAGAGAGCTTAGACTTTCTGCTGCACATTCACCAACCACAATGCTCCGCACTGTGTCTATATATATATACTGTATATATATATATATATATATATATATATATATATATATATATAGTAGTATGTACATATGTATAATAGCTGTTCTTGTTTTTTCTTGCCTTCTGATTGTTGCTCTGAGTGTTGCTATCCTTGTGCTGTTGCAATCCTGGAATTTCCCCATTGTGGGACTAATAAAGGCTTATCTTATCTTATCTTATCTTATCTTATCTTACCACTAAGCCATCACCTCAGGTGTATTAAATGTCCACTATTTGTGGAAAATACATTAATGGGAGAAATGTGCTCAAAATGTTCCCAAACGGGAGAAGTCAGTCATTTTGCTGCTGCCTCCATGTGAAAATTGGCTGTGAAAAATCCCTTACACAGTCAAACATGACAACACAAAACGTGGGGGAAGGGGAATTGGGTATCGCTGCTCACTTTATTTCATGTTGCGTGCAAAATCCTGAACGGATTCCTGACCCAGTCACGTGGTCTGACGTCAACACATATGTCACGATGCACGTCTTGAAACACGCTTTGCCAAATATTTCCTGGATAAGCTCGGAGCTCCGGAGCCTGCCTTCCCATCACTACTTGGTACCCCTGTGGTGTGTCATAAAATTGTTGTGGTTTTCTGCTGAATGAGAGAAGGTAGCGGCGGCTATACCGTGGCCTGCATGGTTTGTGTCTGCCTGAGGTATATATTATACATTTGCTGTCTTCTAAACCGGAACTGTTGTCAAGTTTAGCGGCATGAGGTATGTCTACCCTTACCTGATTAAGGTTTGTGATGTATTTTGTGCCTTCTCTTCAGGCAGAAGAACTGTTTTACAGCATTACAGCACACAATATGCTACTGTATCTGCTTGAGATATATTTGGCCTTTGTCAAGGAGGAATTACTTAACAGTTAACAGCATGATATGATTTGCCATTAATTCTGTATTGTTTCTTTTTTCTCGACTGACAGTCGTCTTCTTAAAAAAAAGGAAGAAAAAGGAGATGTCGTCTTTGTCTCGGTACTGAGCGCTCCTGTGCTTGGTGCACTCTCGCCACCTTTTGAGGGGGCGTGGCACTGTATTCAGGTCGGAACTGAAATCTGATATTTCTGTGTTGCTTTATGACTAGCACACTTGTACCTCATGGAACAGCCCTTTTGCCTGTTTATGATGACAATAATAACAATAATAATAATGAGAATAACTGTCATTTTCACTCCTATTGGTCTCCTGGAGGAGTAATAGCTTCTGCGGGAATAGAGGAGGCAGAAATGACCCGGACACTGGTTTGCACCAGGCCAGGGCTCTATTCCTCCAGCCTTAGCCGCCCCAGCTGGAACCAAGAAGGCCAGCAGGGGGCGGAAGCGGCAGATCAATGCGTAAGACCATTGAACATATGGTGGAAAATCAGTGCGTAAGACCATTGGCATATGGCGGCAAATCAACATGTGCCCCGGGACGGCAACCTGATGCTTTGTCCCATATGGCCTCTGATAACTTGGGTAAGACCACCAGCTCTGGCTGTGGCTCCAGTGGGCGAGTGGATGTCTCTGAGGATGATGACAGTGACCCACTGGCCGAGAAGGACTGTCCGGAGCCCTGTGATGTATCCCTCAAGGCACTGCTCTCTAGAGCTGCTGGGCTTCCTTCTCCATCTTCTCCACCTAGGGCTTCAGCTTTGGACAGGGGTCCTGCAGCCCACGAGCAGGTTTTCTTGCAAGTTATCTTGACTTCATAGATTATCTACAGAAGTCGTGGGCCCGTCCAAGGGAGGCTGCTGCTCCTCGCTCTGGGTTCAGTGTTCTCAGTGGTGCTGTGGAGCAGGGCTTGGATGGTGCGTTAAAGGTGGGCCCTACCTTTGCTGGCTGGACCTCCCCCCACATGCAGCAAATCTATACGCCATCCTAACGACAAGTGTCGTGCCACTGATGGGTTAGTGGCTAGCGCCTATCAGCCTGTGGCTATGGCCTCAAGGCTGGCAAACACTAATACATTTCTTTTTAGTGTATTTAGAGGGTCTGATAAGGGACCTGCAGTCAAAAGTGGAACTAACCTTCTACCAGATTTGGTAAGGATTGTGGACTCTGTGATTCAAGGCGCTAGCTTTCAAGCTACAGCTCTTGGGAATCCCTTAGCCAGCTGACCATGGCCAGTGGCATGTGTGACTGAGCCAGTCTGCATTGGCAGATACGGACAGGGCCCACAGCAGAGACAGTGTTGGGCGAGGTGCAGAAGGCGAGACTGAGTGCACAGTCCTTTCTTTGGCCAGGACTACCCAGGTCGAGTGTCCAGAGACCTCTTGAGAGGTGTGAAAACCCACAGCGGCTTCTTTTACAGAGCCAGATTCCTTGCAGAGATCTTCCTTGCAGAGATCGGGTCACCCAAAGTAGAGGGCCTCTCGGCAGAGGGTGCAAGTTCAGCAGCACTCACGTCCGCACTGTCGGGAGCATGTAGGCCATGGTTCTGCCAAGCCCCGGCAGCATCCCTGATGGTATGCTTCCCCTGATGTCAACTTTCTCCACGGTGCACCTCATGAGTTGGCGTCGGTGTGCCTCGGGTCCATGGGTGATCGATACACTGGTGTGTGGATACTTCCTACAATTGAGATCTCTTTTCCCAACTTCAAGGGGTTGGAAGCAGAAATAAGAAGGACTCTCTTCCGCAGTTCTAGGCTGCGAAGTCTCTGCCCTGCTGGGAGAGAGCGTGATACGGTCTCTGTCTCCAGGAGAAGAGGAGCGAGGCTTTTACACTGCCTATTTCTTGTTCCCAAGCAGACTGGTGTATGATGCACAAAGCTATCGGAGGACTGACCCCCACTCCACTGTAGTTTCATTACTTACAGTGGGTGTGTGGCCCAAGGCCAGAGGAACGGATAAGTGCCGCCCTATACACTGTATGGTGTCCCACATGCTGTGGGAGGGAATTAACTAACTAAACAAACCTGGGGTCTCTGTCCAGTTTTGGACCTGAGATGGTGAGCAGGTGTCTCAAGGTGCTCCCTTGTCTGGTGCTCAGGCTGAGGACATTATTCAGGCCATAAGGCCAGGCGATTGGTTCACAGCAATGGACCTTCGCGATGCTGATTCTATATTCTCATAAATCCGACCATAGAAAGTTCTTCAGGGTTCTTTCAGGAGAGCCTTCCATTACAACATCCTGCCTTTTGGCCTGTCCCTGCCCTCAGACGTTTACCAAGTGCATGGATGCTGCACTCATCCACTGCAGCAGAGAGGTAGTTGAGTTCAATTATCTGGACGATTGGCTGGTTTGTGCGCCATCGGAACCCATAGCAGGGAGTCATATGGAGGCCATATCCATACCATCCATTATTACATTGCACATAACTCTCACACTGCTTTTTACTTCATTCACATTATATCACTGAATCTGAGTCCACATTGAAATACTGTGTGATTGTATATTTTTTCATATATTTCTGCAAAGTGTGGTTAGTCTGAGTAAATAACTGCATATATTCCTGTATATATTTGCATCCTTTTATAGAAACGTGGACAGACTGTAATTTACTGTACATACTCTGTTGTCATTGAATCCTTATTTAAATCCTCCACCTGAACAATGAGAGCAAGTTTTTAGCCAAAGTCAAATTCCTTGTATGTGTTGTGCATACTTGGCCAATAAAGCTGATTCTGATTCTGATTCTGATTCTGATTCTGATTCTGATACCGGCTCACCTGTCAGCTCTTAGGTTGTATTTGAATGCTGAAAAGAGCTGCCTGGTTCCAACCAGGGTTGTCGAGCACTTGGAGCTCACCCTGGATTCAGTTGCCATGAAGGCATCCCTGACTCCGAAGATGAGGCATGCTATCAGGGAATGCATCCAAGAGCTGCATCTCACAGAGGAGTGTGTCAGTGCAGCAGTGACAGAAGGTCTTGGGTCCCTTTGCTGCAGTCGCCCAGGTGGTGCTGCTGGGTCTTTTGCATACTCGTCCCCTTCAGCGGTGGTTCGTGCTTCAGAAGGTGGTTTTGCCAAGAGACAAAGGAGGAGGCTAGTTCTTTCAAAGGAGCCTCATGGTTTTCGAGTGGTGGAGATACTCATCAGCAGTCCGGGATGGTGTTCCCCTGGGCCAAGAGGGCCGCAGGGTGACCATTATAACCAACGCCTCCCAAGCAGGCTGGGTGCAGTCTGGGAGGGCAGGTTGTTCGGGGACACTGGGCTCTGGCACAGCAGTCTTGGCATATGAACCATCCCAAGATGGAAGTGGTGTGTTTGGCTCTGGGGCTTTTTTTTCCAGTCATTCAGGGCAGAAAAATTTTGGTACGGATGGACATCACAGCTGTGGTGTTGTACATCAACCAGCAGGTTGAACTGGGGTCCCCCTCTCCATGCAAGGGTGCGTCATCTGCTCGTGTGGCCTCGACCCTGCCAGGTCCACTAGCTACAGATGCTCTGAGCGTGCCTGGCCTCCAGTGAACTGTTTGCATTTCCACTACTGCTTCTTCTGCCAGCTTTCCTCGTGAAGGCGAGACTGCTGTCTGTTCAAGTAGGTTTGATGGCCCGAATTTGCCACAAGACCATGGATGGAGGAGCTCCACGAGATGTTGGGGGGGGGGGGGGAATCCTTGGCCTCTCCCAACCAGATGGGATATACTGTCGCAGGCACAGAGCGAGAGTTTGCATCCGAATTTCCAGCTTCAGAGGTCCCATGTATGGCCCTTGGACAGGAGCAATTGTGGAAACTGGGCTTGGAGAAGGAGGTTATGGACACCACGCAAGCTTCAAAGGCCCCATCTACCCAGCTGCGATGCAGTGTGAAGTAGAGAGTGTTTGAACTGGTGTTGGACCAGGGGGAAGGATCACTTGTTATGTCACATCTGTGACATAACAAGAGCTGAACTAAAGGCAATGTGTGCTTCTTTGTAAATAGAGCTTGTGCTATTTTAATGATGTACAGTGCTGTGAAAAAACTATTTGCCCCCTTCCTGATTTCTTATATTTTTGCATAGTTGTCACATTTAAATGTTTCAGATCATCAAACAAATTTTAATATTAGACAAAGATAACCTGAGTAAATACAAAATGCAGTTTTTAAATGATGATTTCATTTATTAAGAGAAAAAGCTATTCAAACCTACCTGGCCCTATATGAAAAACTAATTGCCCATAAACCTAACAACTAATTGTGCCACCTTTGGCGGCAACAGCAACAACAATCAAGCATTTGTGATAACTGCCAATGAGTCTTTTACATCGCTGCTGAGGAATTTTGGTCCACTTTACTTTTGCAGAACTGTTTTAATTCAGCCACACTGGAGGGCTTGAGATTGAGATGACGAACTGATGGTTGGACATTCTCCTTCTGGATTTTCTGGTAGAGAGCAGTATTCATGGTTCCATCAATTACGGCAAGCCATTCAGGTACTGGAGAAGCAAAGCAGCCCCAGACCATCACACTACCACCACCATGTTTGACTGTTGGTATGATATTCTTTTTATGAGATGCTGTGTTAGTTTTATGCCAAATGTAACGAGATGCACACCTTCCAAAAAGTTCAAATTTTATCTCATCAGTCAACAGAATATTTTCTCAAAAGTCCTGGGATCATTAAGATGTTTTTGGCAAATGTGAGATGAGCACTGTGTTCTTTTTGGTGAGCAATGCTTTTTGCCCTGAAACTCTCCCATGGATACCATTTTTGACCACCCACCTTTTTTTTTTTATTGTTGAATCATGGACTAGTATCCAAAGTGAGGCCTGCAGTTCCTCAGATGTTGTTCTGGGTTTTGTTTCTCATCTGTTCTTGAATTTCTTTAGATTGCAGCATGATGTGTTGCTATTTGAGATCTTTTAGCCTACTTCACTTTGCAAGACAGGTTCTATTTCAGGGATTTCTTCATTTCGTCGTGGATGAAGTGTCCATGAATGAATGAATGAATGAATGAATGAATGAATGAATGAATTTATTTTCGGATAATACAGTACAGGTTAAAAGAAACTGTATAACAACAAGGTCAAATTAGACAAAGACTCCTTCTACTAAACAATTCCACGTGAGTTATCCGAAATGGGTGATGGCTGAAGCCGCAGCTTATATTGCCCACCCATATTCCATCCAAGAATTCAAAGAAAAAAGAGTAAACAAGACAAGAGTGATTACAATTTAGAACAAAGCTAAGACAAAGTGTGACTGAGAGAGAGAAAAAAAAAAAGAAAACTAAGCTAAGCTAAGTTAAGCGGTTACTATTCAAGACAAATCTAAGACAGAATGTCACAGAGAGAAAAAAAACAAAAACAAAAACTAAGCTACAACACAACACAGGCTGGATATGTCAATCCTTATGTGAGTTTACATGTCGTCTTGTAAATATGTTTGGAGTATTTCTTCCTTTAGTTTTTGTTTAAATTGTCCAAGCGTTGTACATGATTTTAATTCAGGTCCAAAATCGTTCCATAATCTGACTCCTTGCACTGAAACACAGTGTTGCTTGGTGGTTGTTCTCACTGTAGGCTTTTGAAATATACATGTTCCTCTGAAGTGATATCGTTTCTCCCTTGTTTGGAACAACTTTTGGATATTTGCGGGCAGTGATAAATTCTTCACTTTAAACATTATTATTGCGGTTTTAAAGTCAACCAGATCTTTCAACTTGAGAGTTTTTTGTTTAAGAAAAAGTGGGTTTGTTGGTTCCCTGTAAGCTGCTTTGTTTATTATTCTAATAGCTCTCTTTTGAAGCATAAAGAGTGGATATATGTTTGTTTTATATGTATTTCCCCATACTTCATTACAATATGTCATGTATGGGAGTATTAATGAATGATACAAGGTGTATAGTGTGGGTTGATTCAGCAAATATTTCACTCTGTGTAATATTGCAATTGATTTGGAAACTTTACCTTTGATATAATTAATATGTGACTTCCAACACAGTTTGTTATCAATTATTACTCCAAGAAATTTAGTTTCAGATACCCTTTCAATCTCTACACCATTTACACTGAGTTTGGGTACTGGATTGTTGTGATGGTTGTTAAAGACTATAAATTTTGTCTTACTTAAATTGAACGTTAATTTGTTTGAATCAAACCACAGTTTAAGCTTTCCTAATTCCTTCCCGAGTGTATCCATAAGTTGTTCCAAATTGTTTCCACTGCATAGCAGATTAGTGTCATCGGCAAACAATATTAAGTCCATTTTTTCTGAGACTTTACATATATCGTTTATATACATATTGAATAATAATGGTCCCAAAACTGAACCCTGTGGGACTCCACAGGTGACCTTCAGCAACTCTGAGTTTTTGTTGCTAACACATACATACTGATATCTATTCTTTAAGTAACTACTTAACCAAGACAGTGCTACCCCTCTAATACCAGAATTTTGTAGTTTCTTTAATAATAAATTATGATCTACTGTATCAAATGCTTTTTTAAGATCTAGGAATACTCCAACTGAATACTCTTTATTTTCAATGGCTGTTGATATTTTTTTGTAAATTCCATTAGGGCATATGCAGTTGTCCTCTTGTGTCTGAACCCATATTGCTGCTCACATAATAAATCATTCTTCAGTATGAAGTTGTCAACTCTCTCATAGAATATTTTTTCAAGTATCTTGGAAAATTGCGGTAATAGTGAAATTGGTCTATAGTTTGAGAGTTCCCCTCTGTCGCCCGTCTTGTATATCGGAATTACTTTAGCTATTTTCATTGCATTGGGAAATATACCTGATTGGAGAGACAGGTTGCAGATATACGTCAGTGGTTTTACTATGCATTCGATAACAGTTTTGACTAGTAGCATGTCGATACCATCACAGTCAGTAGATGTTTTACTTTTGAATGATTTAACAATTTCAATGACCTCTCTTTCGTCTGTGTTCTTTATGAAGATGGAGTCTTTTACAGCAGTGTTATTGCATATTGTATCACCTGTTGGCACCGTAGTGGGTATTTCTTGGGCCAGTTTAGGTCCAATGTTAACAAAAAAATTATTAAATTCATCTGCAGGTGAAGTAATATTCACACTCTGAGTCGTTTTATTATTTTTTGGAATATTAGTTGGGTAGCTTGTATTTCTGCTTTTATTTCCAAGGATACTGTTGAGTATTGTCCATGTATTTTTAATATTGTCTCTGTTTTTCTCCAGTTCTTTACTGTAATAGTCTCTTTTACTACATCTTATTATATATGTTAACTTATTTTTGTATGTTTTATACCGCTGCTCTGCTTCTTTTGTTCTTTTCTTTAGGAAAGCTTTATATAATAAATTTTTCTTTTTACCCGCCTTTTGTAGTCCTTTGGTTAACCATGGCTTATTAGCAAATTTGTGTTTAAGCTTTTTTATTACTAATGGGCAGTTTTTTTCATAAAGAGTGGTTACAATGTTTATAAATGTGTCATAGGCTTCATTTACATCTGATACATAGACTTCAGTCCAGTCTTGCTTCAGCAAGTCCTCTTTAAGAGAACTGATTGCATTTGGTGATTTATGTCTGAACGATTTTGAAGTTTTTTCTGCGTTGGGCCCCGTGTGGCCATGGATAAGTGCAAAGGTTGGCAAGTGGTCACTTATATCATTTATCAATAATCCACTTTCTATTTTCTTATCGAAAACATTGACAAACAGGTTGTCAATAAGTGTAGCAGAGTGAACTGTGATTCTACTGGGATGTGTTATTGTGGGATATAGACTCATGCTGTACATAGAGTTCATGAACTCTGTAACTACATTTTGTTGATGAGGATTCAGTAAGTCAATATTGAAATCTCCACAAATTGCTACCATTTTCTTACTAGTATTATTATTGTACAGCTCGACTAATTTATCTCTGAATGTCTCAATGCAAGTTCCCGGCGTTCTATATATGCAGCTTATGATTAGATTTTTTGTTTTGTCTAGGTCAATCTCGATCCATGATGGATTGGTGTGCATTGGAAGCAACAGATCGTACATTTCAGTGGCTCTAGGGGTCACACAAGCCATTTGGTGGCCTCACAATGGTCTTCAGTGGTGACTGGAGGCAAATTCTTACTGTTGTACCAAATGGTAGCAGAACCAAGATCACAGGAAGGTGTTTCAAGAGCTCATACTTATGGAAAAATGTTGAGCACACTGAACACAGGGGCCTTACAAGGGTGCATGCTCAGCCCTTTGCTCTTCCACCCCTCTGGCCTATGACTGCATACCAGTCTACAGCACAAACCACATCACCAAGTTTGCGGATGACATAACGGTGGTGGGCCTCATCACCAACAACGAAGAGGAAAACTACAGAAATGAGGTGAGCCAAGTGGTCCAGTGGTGTAAAGACAATGTCTTCCTGAATGTGGGAAAAACCAAGGAGATTGTGGTCGACTTCAGGAGAGGACACACACAGCATCCCCCTCTGATCATTGATGGAGCAGCTGTGGACAGGGTGAGCAGCACCAAGTTCCTGGGGGTGCACATCTCTGAGGACCTCTCCTGATCGAACAACACCACATCACTGCCCAAGAAGGCTCAAACTCACCTCTATTTCCTCCGCAAACTGAGGATAGCATGAGTCCCACCCTCCATCATGTGCTCATTCTATTGGGATACCATTGAGAGCATCCTCACCAGCTGCATCACAGTGTGTGCCGGAAGACTCTACAACGCACAGTGAAGCAAGATCATTGGTGCCCCTCTGCCCCCCCTCCCGGACATCTACCACACCAACCTCACTTGCAGAGCCATCAACATTGCAGGCGATGCCTTCCACCCCTCACACTCCCTCTTCAGCCCCTTGCCCTCAGGGAAAAGGTATCAGAGCCTCCTGGCCCTCTCCACAAGACTGCTAAACAGCTTTGTTCACCAGGCCATCAAGACCCTGAACTTTGCCCCCCCCCACCCCATGGACCGTGACACACTCACCCACACAATAACTGCCTCAGCTGTTTGCACAGAAAGACTTGGTACACCAACAGTAATACATCTGCTGCTGTATGTCTCTGCACCTTACTGCAAAAATTTGCACAAATGCCATACCTGCTGTCTGTTACTGCAATACTGATAATTTGCAGTCCAATCTGTCACTGTTTGCACCTCCACTACCACACTGAACTTACAATTATGGGTATTATGGCTCTACTTTTTTCTGTACATAGGACTGCTGGGTTTCATCTTTTATCTTTATTTACACTATGGGTAGCATTACTGCACATAGACTGCTGTTATTGTTTTTCATTCTTATTCCTTCTTTTCTTATATATCGCACACACCACTACGAGAGAGAGAGAAATGACATTTCAATTCTGCTGTATGTCCTGTATGTATAGAAGTATTGACAAATAAAAATCTTTGAATCTTTGAATACCCAGGTATGATGGCATTGGCAGACAAAGGCTTTCTCCAGGTAGACATTAATCCCAAGAGAAGTGTGGGAAGAGAGGGAGGTGGTGTTTTGGTATTAAAGGTTTCAGGCATAGGAAAAAGCCCACAAACAGGACATCTTCTGGGTCAGAGAAGAAGTAGGCCAGTCAGTTTGACTTGCAGCTTCTCAGCTGCGTAACAAGCCATGGAGGATAAGGATGTGTCACCCAACCAACTGCAGCAGAAGCAGGTGTGTGTTAGGGAGGTGGTGTCATCACCCACAGCTCACGGGCTTCCACCTCAGCTGCGCGCACACCTGCTCCTCGTTAGTGCGCAGCTATTTATTCCATCCTGCCTTGAGCTGCAGCCTGGCGCCGTCTGTCTCCCTGCGTACTCAACTCACAGCAGTATCCTTTCCTCCAGGCCTGTTGACTACTCTTCAAGACACGTAAGCTGTCTGTTATTGCCTTACCTTCTCCTGTCAGCCTTCCCCTGTGCACAGGTGGATCTCTCGGCGGCGGACTCACTCCCCCTCGTCTCGCCGCTCCTCTACCTTGCCGCATCATCCCGGACGCACAGCAGGATGCTGTCTCCCAGGCTTGGGACCTTGCCAACGCCAGCCACCATGTCACTACAAGTAAGCACAGAACTCTGTCACTCTCCTGTGTGGTTGCCCAGCTAACCCCTGCTCTCCTCTCGTTTATAGGGTTGCCTGGCCGCACGGCGTGCTGCTCTGTCCTGACCTGCATCCTCCACCCACATCACGCTCTCATCTCTCACACACGCATTCATACACGAAACATTATTGTTGAATAAAGCTTTCAAATCTGCCTGAGCCTGCGTGCGTGTTTCCTGGGCCGAACAATATGTCAGGTGGTAGTGGTAGATGCTTGTCCTCCATCCCGTCATCATGCACACGCTTGTGGTGACGAGCTGGTTTGGTGTCCACGCCAACAAACAGTGCTTCATTAGGAGTTAGCTTGAAGCTCTCCATATAGTCAGACCATTTACGAATGGGTACATCGACCAGGAGATCGACTTATATTTTCTCTGCACTTAATGATTTTTCACTGTCAAAAAGTTAGGTCCTTAGACGAGGGAAGAAGCAGGTCCTGATGAGCTACCATAGAGTTCTCAAGCACCCTTTCCACATGGGTAACCCACCTCTTGAGGGTTGCATAATCCAGCTGGCAACCAAATGCGCAGATGTTAGGCTCCATTAACACTCTGAGCATGGAATAAGCTGAGGCACATGGGACAGGCCCCATGCCAGTCCTTGTCATGGACAGAAAAGCTGCACCTCAGGTGACAGGATGGACAGCAGACTACACCTTTTTTTGGAAACACATTTCGGTCAAAACACATAACACATGAAAACCACTGCTCTATATGCAGTTTGCTGCACCAACCTGGTAGTGAGGAATAACACCAACAAAGAGCAGTTAAGCTAGCTTTGGGAGGCAGAAAGAAAGAGGCTAACTTAGCAGTAGCTAAGTAGCTTCCTCGTTAGAGGCATTTCAGTGAGATGAGGAGTGCAAGAACTGAAGGAGTTCCATGATGATGGAGCTAATTTAGTCATCGCATGACTCATCTCAAAGGGTGTAATTAGAGGTGTCTTCAGGAAGGGGCATGCAGGGTATAACATCCCATACGGTTGTATCAAGTGAACGACTGATGAGAAACAGTTAAGTCCAAAAGAGTTCTATCTACGTTCATAGAGGTGGGATGCAGTATGTATCAATGTAGCTGCCACAACATGTACTGTTAAACTTAAAAACATGCAGAGTTATATATAAAGCATCAAAGTTACATCATGGGTCTGAACTTGAATCATGGTGTCTATTATCATTTAATTTGCCTGCCAAACAAGTTATTTTAGGCCCAAAAGCAGCAAATAGGACACTATACTGTATATAATTATTGTCCAGGGTGCCATTTTAGAAGGAACGTAGCTCCAGTAACAGATACGGTCATTCATCAAAGCTATCACTATTTGACAAACAACCCATCAATGTTCTCGATTAGCATGACTCCTGGACAAGACAAAGTGACGATGACGGAGTGTCACCCTGTCTGAGAAATTTTAAAAAGTGCAGTTATTTGAGAAAAGCAAACAGCATGACATCAGCATAAAAATGTAACATCTGGCTTCAGCCAAAATGGTTGTAAAGCTGATTTTATAATGGACTGAATTCATGTGGGGCCCTGTCATTAGAGGAAACTGTGTGAGGTGCAGCAACCATCTGTCAGTCAGATGAACAGCGTAACAGCAGATCAAGTGTAGCACTTGTGAAAAAGCACTTTCTTGCCACACCACCTGGTAAACCATGGGAATAAGAGCTCTATACTAAGTGCCACATAATTAGAAGTGTCTAATAAGTTTAATTTTATCATAGCTATCAAAGTTTTGAATTCTCATTACGGGTGCAAATTGAATCTACAAGATGCAAGTGTCAACTTCAAAAATATTCATATTTATATTTGCCTCATTTAGTTTCAATTCTAATATGAAAGGTTTAAAACAGACAAAAAGTGTTAATACATACAGTATAAAGTCCCCTTTATGCATATTATGGAAAAAGATATGCAGTTATAATTTATTTATCATATTTATTTATAAATAATAATAAAGCAATTAGTCAAACTTCCTTGATAGAAAACAATGAGTCTCCTGAAAATATGAGTATACTATTATTTATTTATTCTTGGCAAAGCAAAGCATGTTACTTCTGCAATTAAACTGAAGAAAAACATTCTTGAGGATGATTTGAAATTTTAGAGATTCAATCAATAAAAATTTTCATATACACTCCCTGACCTGTTTAACTTTTTAAATGTGAGATTTACTGGCTAACGTATTTCTGGGGAGAAATATGTCCTACTGCTGGAGCTTGATTTTATAAGCTCGAGGCATTTCTTTTGAGAACATTTTAGTATAGTCAGATTAAATTAGCAGTCTGAGGCTCCAAACTCTGCACTTCAGTCAGTTTCAAGGCCATCCAGCAGCTATAATGAGAGCAGAACCTTTTTGGAACATGTGCTCTTGGGCATACGGCTAAAGTGCAGTAGTCATTCCATTAAATATAGGGAAAAATAGATATCTGTGGTTACTGCATTACCATAATTATCAGCTTGTGCTCAACTATCACCACCTAGTATAACTTCACATTTATATCATTTTCTCATTATGTTCTTAGCAGCTAGTATGTTGAAGCCAGGTTAAGAAGAGAGGTCACTATCAGCGAGCAGCAGCAGTATGGTTTCATGCCAAGAACGAGCACTACAGATGCAATGTTTGCTCTAAGAGTGTTGATAGAGAAGTATAGAGAAGGTCAGAAGGAGTTACATTGTGTCTTTGTGGATCTAGAGAAAGCATATCATAGGGGGCCAAGAGAGGAAATGCGGTACTGTATGAGGGAGTCAGGAGTGGCAGAGAAGCACATTATGTGAGGGTGGTGCAGGACATGTATAAGGACAGCGAGATGGTGCTGACATGTGCTGTAGGAGAGATAGACGGATTCAAGGTGGGGGTGGAATTACATCAGGGATCGGCTCTGAGCCCCTTCTTGTTTGCCATGGTGATGGACAGGCTGATAGACGAGGTCAGGCAGGAGTCTCTGTGGACCATGATGTTTGCAGATGACATTGTGATCTGTAGTGAGAGTAGGGAGCAGATGGAAGAGAACCTGTAGTGGTGGAGGTATGCTCTGGAGAGAAGAGGAATGAAAGTCAGACAAAGTGAGAAAGAACAGATGGGTTTCAATGAGAGGGAGGCAGCTGTAATGGTAAAGATGCAAGGAATAGATGTAATAAAGGTAGATGAGTTTAAATACCTCGGGTCAACCATCCAAAGCAATGGAAAAAGCACAAGAGAGGTGAAGAAGAGAGTGCAGGCAGGGGGAAGTTGGTGGAGATGAGTGTTGGGGGGTGATTTGCAACAGAAGGACAGCAGTTAGAGTGAAAGGGAAGATTTACAAGACGGTAGTGAGACCTGTGGTAGCGCATATTCCACAAAAACCAGGAGGTTGTGGGTTCAAGGCTCAGCCAGGTCATACCAAAGACCGCATAAAAATACTTCCAGCCTTCTAGCTTGGTGCTCAGCATAATAGAATGGTGGAAGGAAAAGCTGGTTACCCAGCCACAGAAGCGAGGGGCACAAGCCAGTGTACTCCTTATGCTGGTCCCAAATCCAGATAAATGGGGAGGATTACGTCAGGAAGGGCATCCGGCATTAAAATCCTTGACAAATCAGATATGGATCATAGCAATATCAGGTGATGACACACTGTAGTTACCCTGAAAGGGAGCAGCCAAAAGAAGAAGAAAAAAGCGAGATCTGCTATGATGTATGGTTTGGAGACAGTGGCACTGACGAAAAGACAGGAGGCGGAGCTGGAGGTGACAGAGTTGAAGATACTAAGACTGTTATTGGGAGTGACCAGGAGGGACGAAATTAGAAATGAGGTACAGTTCAGGTTGAGAAGATTCATGGATGTAGTGAAGGAGTACATGGAGAGGGTTGGTGCTATAAAGGAATATGCAAGAGATTGGGGAGATGGCAGCAGATGAATATGGTGAACCCTAATGGGAGCAGCCAAAAGAACAAGAAGATTCTTAGCAACTAATCAAAAAAAGATGCGTTAGAATAATGACGCAAACTGTCTTTTAGGACTTTATCAAGAGGTTGTCAGAATTTGTTTGTAGTGTTTTGGGAGTAGTACACGTTCATAAGATGAACACTGTGATCTGTATAGTAGTACTGAAAGTGTATCCAGGGAGCTACATGATGCAGCAGCAGTGCTTCACCAATTTACCCTGGACTCATGAATCATTCATAGATGTTTACCCAGTACTGTGTATGCAGCAACTACGCCTGAATAGTGCTCTTTAGATGCCCAATACCAGCAGAGACAGATCAGAGCTTCCTTAGTAATCCAAGTCCAAGCTTAAGAACTACATTAATAATGAAAGGCTTCAAACGAGAGGTTAATGACCTTTGGAGGCATACTCAGTGAACCGAGTGCCTAGTAAAGATTGCTTCATATCACCTTGCTGCTGTTCTGTTTGGCGTCATGCACAACCCTAGACATGGTGGGAAACACACAGGGCATGAGCAGAGATCCTGCAATGATCACTCACAGGTGACGTGGCTAATAGTCCGTTGAGTCCACTACTTTAACCTGACATGTTCAATAAATTTCAATTGGGGTGCTGGTGATGGACTAGATATCAAAACTTCAAACTTGTACTGACAAGTTGGCCAATGTCTTTATTGTAATCAGTGGCCAAAGCACATCCTGCCTAACACGCGTGCCACTAAAACAAATAGGATTTCAGACAAATGGAATAAGCTACCTGCAGTCTTTCAGAATGGCTTTCCCTAGTGGCCAGATTTCATCTCCTTAAAAGGAGTCATTAACTCCTAGTGACAGAGAAATGAATTCACTCAGTGGTGAGAACAGCTTCTCATCGACAATCATTAGTTTAGCACTCCATAATCACCCCTCTGTGCAGCACGTTCATCAGTAGGCCTGCTCTGTTGGTGCTAAAAAAGAAAGTGAGGCCACTATCATCAAGGGCAGGATGTGGAAATTGCTCCATAAAACAAAAGTAATACCCTATAAAATAAGAAAGCAACTGGCACTTACGACATAAAACTGAAAGATTACCATGAAGGTACATGGTAAACATGTTGTTATTCCTCGAATGTAAGCCAAAGCGCAACCTTCTGGTGCTGCTTTACCTTAAGATGTAGAAGTCTCATCTGTATATTAAGATGAGAAATGACAGATACATAGATGAAATGCTACTCAATAAAGGACATTTTCCTGTTAAGGGTTCATCATAGCAGTAGGGGAATAACTCAAAATGACTGCTAAGATTAGAGAAAGAGCCATGTGGTGTTTGTGGCTTTAAAGATTCTACAGGAACAATCTGTCTTCATTCAGGCTCTGACTTGATGAGGCAACCTGAAAGGTAATTAAGTTTGATATGTTGCCTGTGCTCCTCAGCCCACGCTATGAGTGTGTAACAAGCTCCAGCAGCAAAAAAAACAATGTTTAAGTTATGATGTGTCACCTTATATTTTCTGCACCTTATAATTTTTCACTCTCACAGACACCAACTTACAGTCTATTTGAACCAGGAATAATCTTACATTAAGGCTCCGTTCCACTCCCAAGGTGACAATTTATGAGTTTTCTAATCTAGGAATCAAGCAAAAACAAATTTAAAATAAAATGACCGAAAAACAAGAATTACATCCTTGATTTAAGATATTTTTTCTTACTAATATTTCATTTTTTGCAGTACACATCAAAAAGCTACTGGTGCATTTCAAGCAATTAAATAACAAACTGTCAGAATATTATTTTTAAGGCCTACAAATTGATGGGTTTTTTTTCCCTTCAGCATCGACATTGTCTACAGCATTAAGACATTGAAGGATTGTGGGTTTATACTGTATATTCACATGCTTATTGGTAAGCACTGACAATTAAAGGCTATTGAATTTGAATACATACATATTTTAAATTAATAAATAAAGTTGTCAGTGGTGCAATTTTGACTTCTCTGAGTTGGGGTGTCACAAGTGTGAATATTAAAGCTATTTAATTATGTTTGTTATCTATAGTTTGTTAAATGGAGCGACACAAATCAGGAAAAGTACAACTTTTGGACAATATACCCTTCTGAAAATAATATGTTTTATCTTCCAATTACACAGTGGTGGGGCAATGGTGGTCTAATGGTTAGGGATATGGACTGGTGACCAGTGGGTCGCCGGTTCAATTCCTGGACCAGCAGGATCAGATCTGGGTGGGACAGATAACATAGCAGTGTTTACCCCACAATCCTAAACACCACTGTGGTGCCCTTGAGCAAGGTGCTGAACTCCAACTGTTCCAATGGAGCTGCTCAGTGGCTATAGGTCAGTCTGTGGTTGTACTGGGCAGTAGGGGTGTGTCATATTGTATCATTCACGATAATACCGGTATAAATGTTGATATTGGTGTAAAAATGAATATTGCGATATTTGTGGCCTGCTGCATGATGATGTCACACCATTTTGCTGCTGATGGAAGTTACGCATTACACCACAGAAAGACAAAACAAACATGGCGTGGGAAGCTACCGCTCTGTGGTCGGAGAGTCTGAGTCAAGTTGCGTTGAAATATTTTAGTTTTAAGGCAGTTTCAGACTACTGCCATGTAAAAACAACAACAACAACAACAACAACAAAACGGCGCAGCAATGCGGATAATATGCCCACATTTTTTTTGCATGTACAACACGTCAATAACACCACTCGCCTTGGACCGGTGTTGATGTCTGAAGTGTCTGGAGTTTTGTTTTCATTCTGTTTTGGTTGCTTAAGCTTGATTTTATTCAACCAGCCAAAAAAAACCCAAAACCAAAACATCCCTTCAGTGCAAGAGCCAAAAAGTCCCAGGAGATGTCCCTGCAACAGAGACTACTGATGCAGGTCAACTTATTCACCATAAAACCCAGACTACACAAATGCACTTACGATGTAGTTGATATTATTTTCTTGTAATATTTGATACAGAATAAAAAAAATATTTGAAACTCAATCTGAGCTGCTGTTTATAAACTGGAGAAATAAGAGTTTTTGTTTTGTTTTTACTAAATATGTTGAAGGTAAATCACGCTGGGCTGTGAAACTGTTCTTCATAAATTAAAAAGGTAAAACAAATTTGCGATATTGTGAACAATATCATTATTATGAAAATTTGCAAAAATATTGTGCTATCATTTTTAGGCCACAGTGCCCAACCCTACTGGACAACTTCCAGGTGTGAGTGTGAACAGGGTGTCCTTTAAAAACAAAAAAGGCCTCTCAGTGGACCTTCCCTGTTTAAATATAGGTTACATAAAATAAAATAAAACAGCCCATATGACTCCCAGGGTTTCATGCACACAAAACTTCCTTAAAACTGATTTTTACCATAATTTGTAACAGATAAAAAATATCACCATAGTTCCAACAAATAACTATGCAATTTAAAATAAGGTAACACTTACCCTTCTGCTTTTACTTCATACTGACCAGTGGTGCTCTCTTGAATATTCATCCCAAACCACAGATGTACTCTGCACCAGAAAAAACAAAACAAACTAGAAAAGTGCTCAGAAAGGCCATACCTCCACCAAGGCTCCTTCCATCCTTCATGGATCACCTCCAAAATATAATGGGTTTGTTTTGGAGTATTCTTGCTAACACAGTGTGAGAAGATAAGAGCCTTGGTAGAGGTATGCATTCTAGGATCATCACCAAAATGTTTTGGGTTTCTCTCAAGCCCAAGAACCACCTCTGGTAAAAATTCCATCCAAATCCATTGAGTAGTTTTGGAGTATTCTTGCTAACAGACTGTGAGAAGTTAACAGCCTTTGCGGAGGTATGCACTCTTAGATCATCACCAAAATTTAACGGTTTCATCCTTGGCCCAAGGGCTACCACTGGTGAAAATTTCATCAAAATCCATCCAGTAGTTTTTGCGTAATCCTGCTAACAGTCAGACAGACAAACAGACAGAGTGACAGACGGACAAACAGACAAACCACCCCGATTACATAACCTCCTTGACGGAGGCAACAAACCCAATTTTAGACAATCCTCAAAATGTATACAGCCTAAAAAAATTGTCAGTGTAGTTTATTTATCCACCTTATTTCCAGGCCCCATGATGCCTTGCATGAATTATGGGTGCAACTTCTGGTGCTAGTTTAGAACGTCTGGTTGTCACTGAAACGGGGTACTTTTCCTTGATAAAAAACAATGACTTCGGCATCAGAAATGCAGGAACACAGCCTTTTGCACCTCAAAAACAGTAATATAATCATACCACTTCCCACGACTATCAAGAGATAAGAAAATGACCTTAAAAAGTGGCCTGGCAGACTGTAGCTCTGTTTGTTAGTGCCGCTGCTAAGATGCTAATGCTGTAAACAAATGACCCATGCTGGCAAACTGAGTCACTTTGAGGACATTTTTAAAACTGATGTAACGTTATTTCCATATTCTGTATTGAAAGACCTTCAAAATGATATTTAATTTGTAGGAAGTGCGCAAAAATGGATGGAAAAGACGAGTTGTTTATATTTTGGCTAAGTTCAAAACTCGCATTTGATTGGTCAGGAGTTATGTCTTCCACAAAAAAATATGTATTTTTAGAAAGTACGATTTCTAAACTTTCCAATGATACCAGGCACTCATGGGGGTTTTCCTGGGACTTGCCACGAGCAAACAAAGAGAGTCATGATTTATGACTTCTCTGCCTGTAGTTCGTAATGACGCAGTGCACATTCCGACTCATTTTGCCACCACGGGTCACATCAATGTCTCCACCGCAATAAGGTCTGCTGCATTTTGTTAAAATATGTTGGACATAATCAGATTTACCTCAGAGAAGATGTAGAATCTAGTCAGAGCCACAAAGAAGCCTCCATTTATACAGTCTAAGGCACAACCACGAACACCAGCAACAAGTACCAGAAATACGCCAAAACATTCAAAAAATACAAAAACTACAAGTGCTCAAATTAATTGCCACTTGAGTGCAAAACACATATGTGGACTATACATTAAAATGAATTTGAAAAACTTTTAAAAACGCTATTTTAAATGCCTCTGCTACTCCACTCTTACTGATTTAACACTACGTCAGCCAAAACCGGAAGCTCCACCCATAATTGTTCCTACAGCAACACCCCCAGGAATAAGGTGGATACAAAACCTTAACAGGCACCAGTACATGTACAACAGTATATAAATGTAATGATATATACAGTATACACTGTATTGTGAAAGGAAAAAGGAATATGAAAGTAAAAAAAAAAAAAAACATAAAGCAACCTACAAACCTGTTCAGTTAATCACAAATTCCACACATACTTTAGCTAACTTGTCAAAAACTGTCAAGTGGGAAATAAATTCCACACCATTCAGGGTTCTTTAGGGCTTTTTGTATATACATAATAACCAATTCAACACGGTAGCTTTAGCTGCTTTGCAAAGACTACCACAAAGTAATGTTAATACTGATAAACAGCCAAAGCAGACCTTTAGACAGTAAGAAAGGCAGCAGGTATGAGTAGAAAAGACTGCATCTGTGGGGAGCGTGAAATAACGAGACTGAATTATTTCTCAATTCAGGTTTATTGCAGATTCACATCCCCAGCTATCTCTCGAGACAAGTAAGAGAGTGAGCTGCTTCAAAACCCCCACATTTATACATGACACATCAAAAGGCAGAATCACACATTGCTGTCAAAACCCCCATTTGACAATAACTCTCCCCCCGAGTGCCTTAGTCCTCTATCTGGCCCCAGGAGGTCAGGAAGTCCTTTCAGAGTCTTAACACGGCACCTCCGTTCTCCTGCCATTATCCACAAGCGGTCCAGACGTATTGTCCCATCCAAGACGTGAGGTCAATCAACACATGCAGTCCTAAGCATCTCCTTGTGCTTATACATATGTAGGCAAAAATATATGAGCCACATAACCCCCCGCCCCCAAACGTCGAAGAATGGACAATAAAGCATAGTTCACACAACCTGGTAAAATCAACAGCATAGTCTACACAACATGATAAAATCACACATTAGTCCATACGCCGTCCGGACTTCAAGCGTCTTCCAAATTTGCTGTAAGCAGGCTTCGCCGTAGCTGCGGCGCCGTCCTGCAGAGAATCTGCTAACTGAGGAAGAGAATGGTTATTTGATCCCTGCGGGGGTCTGCCACGTCGAGGAGCCCTTGCCACCGGTACAGACTCGTCGTTCATCACAAAAGCAGGCTTTAGTCTGTCAATACTAACTGTTTCCTTTCTGTCCCCCAAATCTAGCACAAAATGTTTATCACCTGTTTCCAGCACTCTATATGGGCCATCGTACGGTGGGCGGAGGCTTAGTCGCAGAGCCTCGTGCCTGACAAAAACAAACTCGGCATTTTTTAAAGCTTTGGGAACAAAAACACGCGGAAAAGTGTGATGAACGGGGCCTGGGAGCATGTCCGCTCCCGTGCCGATCAGTGGTCCCAGAGCCGGGGGGTGCCCGGGTGCCAGATGCTCTGGTAGGAACTCACCGGGCAGCCTGAGAGGTTGTGCAAAAACCAACTCCGCTGGGGAGGCATTTAGGTCCTCCTTGGGTGCAGAATGCAACCCCAATAAAACCCATGGTAGTTTGTTTACCCAATCTGCATCCGTAAGCGACGCTCTGAGGGCTGCCTTCAAAGACCTATGAAAACACTCGCATAAACCATTAGCCTGGGGGTGATAAGCGGTAGTGCGGTGAATTGTTGCCCCTAAGCTGCTGGCCATCGCTGACCAAAACTCAGACACAAATTGAGGTCCCCTGTCGGACGTAATATCCGACGCAACCCCGAAACGCGCTACCCAGGCCGTCAAAAATGCGCGAGCCACCTCTGCAGCTGTGGTCGATGCTAGTGGTACCACTTCCGGCCAGCGAGTGGTTCGGTCCACCATTGTCAAAAGATGTGTGAACCCCTGTGACGACGGTAGGGGGCCCACAAGGTCGACATGCATATGATCGAATCTCTTGGCCGGGATGTGTAACGGTTCTAAGGGGGGTTTTGTGTGCTTGTGAATTTTGACCCGCTGGCAAGCCATGCAGGTTCTTGCCCACTCTTTCACGTGCTGGTGCAGGCTCGGCCAAACAAACTTCTCCGCTACCATTTTCACTGAAGCGCGCACCCCCGGGTGTGCCAGGGAGTGAACCGAGTCAAAAACGCAGCGGCGCCACGCGGCCGGTACCACCGGGCGTGGTCGCCCGGTAGATACATCGCAGATTAGGGGGGGCATACCGGTTTGCAAACTCCTGCTCTCCAGCCTTAACCCTGTTGGTCCAGACTGGAGCGCGCACACGTCCGCATCGCTACCCTGTTCCGCTGCCATGGCTGCATAATCTATCCCCACGTGAACTGGGGCCGCGTGCGCTTCCGCGCTGCTATTTTGCCCTGCGGCTGCGGTAGTATAATCTACCTCCGCGCGGACTGGTGCTGTTACCGTGCGTGAGAGGCAGTCTGCCACTACATTGAGTTTACCCGCTACGTGCTGAATATCAGTAGTAAATTCTGAAATTGCGGCCAGCTGCCTCTGCTGCCGGCTCGACTAAGGTTCTGAAATTTTTGCCATCGCAAAAGTGAGCGGCTTGTGGTCGACAAACGCGGTGAAACGCCGACCTTCCAGCCAGAACTGGAAATGGCGAATGGCTAAGTGGAGCGCTAACAGCTCCCTGTCAAACGTGCTGTATTTCCACTCGGCTTCGCGCAAGGATCTGCTGAAAAATGCCAGCGGCTGCCAGACCCCGGCAACCTGCTGTTCCACAACCGCCCCTATGGCCAAATCTGACGCGTCAGTGGTGAGCGCTATGCGGGCCGTTGGGTCTGGGTGCGCCAGCAGCGCAGCGTCAGCAAGGGCTCTTTTAACCTCCGCAAATGCGCGCTCCCGCTCCGGGGACCACTTGATCGCATTGGAGGGTTTTTGCTTTTTAAGCACGGCATATAATGGTTGCATGAGCTGCACTGCATGGGGTAGGAAACGGTTATAAAAATTTACCATTCCTAAAAACTCTTGCAATGCTTTGACCGTTTGTGGCCGGGGAAACTCTGCCACTGCGTGTACCTTGTCCGGTAGCGGAACTGCCCCCTCTGGGGAAACGCGGTGTCCCAAAAAATCAATCTGTGCCACGCCGAATTGGCACTTGGCCGGATTAATTATTAACCCTTGCTCTCCCAACCTCTGAAAAACTGCAGTGAGGTGTTTTTCGTGTTCCTCCTCGGAAGTGCTGGCGACTAAAATGTCGTTGAGGTAGACAAACACAAAAGGGAGATCACGTAACACAGCATCCATCATGAGTTGGAAGGTTTGCGCAGCGTCTTTAAGGCCAAACGGCATGCGTAAAAACTCGAAAAGACCGAACGGGGTTATTACCGCTGTTTTGGGAATGTCCTCGGCTCGGACTGGGACCTGATGATAGCCACGGACCAGGTCTATTTTAGAAAAAATGCGCGCCCCCGCCAGATGCACCGAAAAATCCTGGATGTGTGGGATTGGGTAGCGGTCATGTGCTGTCGCACTGTTTAACCTGCGGTAATCGCCACAAGGTCTCCACGAGCCATTGGCTTTAGGGACCATATGCAGCGGTGAGGCCCATGGGCTCTTCGAACGGCGAATGATGCCCAGCCTTTCCAGGCTGGCGAACTCCTCGCGCGCTATGGAGAGCTTAGCTGCATCCAAGCGCCGAGCTTTCACGAAGACGGGAGGGCCAGCTGTAGTGATAAAATGCTCCACCCCGTGCTTCGCAACTGTTGCCGAAAATGTGGGAACTGTGAGCGCTGAAAACTGGGTGAGGAGTGTGTGAAACTTACCGCCTGCTGTGGCGACGTTGGTCTGCACTGGTGGTGGGGACACTCGAGCTGCACGGAGAATTGAATAAAAAGAGAGTGCATTAACGAGGCGCCTATTGGCAAGATCAACTAACAAACCATGTGAGCACAGAAAATCAGCACCTAACATGTTGAAACTCACCGCCGCTATAATAAAAGTCCATTCATATGTGCGGCCGTGTAAGGACAGAAACAGAGTCCTCTCTCCGAAGGCGTCGATGCTCGAGCCGTTCGCCACCATCGCCCCGTTACCCCGGGGGCCTGCCAGCCGGTCAGCATAGGTCGGGGTGATGAAACTCACTTGTGCCCCGGTGTCCACGAGGAAGTGTCGCCCGGAGCTTCCATCTGTGATGTAGAGCAGCTTGTTTAGTTCGCCGAGAGCCGAGGCTGCTAATGACTCCCGGTCCTGGAGTTTCCCGAGCTCTTGAAGTTGCACGGTGGCACACATCTGTGCGCCTTCTCTGCGAAACGCCGATGATAAAAGCAGAGGCCATCTCCTCCGCTGCGTCGGGACCTCACCGCTGCCATCGTTGGTGGGACTGGTTCCGCTGTCTCTGGCCCGTCGCTGCTCCCGGTCGCCGTCCCGAGGTCTGCTGATGTCGCGGTGACCATCTGCTCACTGCAGGAGTCGAGGAGCCGTTGCGCCTCTCGGGCCAGCGCACGGAAGTCCCGCTGGGTAACACAACGCATGCTGGACAGGGTCCTCCTCATCTGCATCGGGAGGTTTCTCAGGAAGATGTGCTTAAATAGTAAATCGTCATTGTCTGTGTCCCTCAGCTGCAGCATATCCTCCATCAGGTTGACTGGCCTGCGTCCACCCCGGTCGTGCATAGCCCGGAGTCTCCTAGCCCTCTCCTCGGCTGAGGGCGTAAAGCACTGGATGAGGGCAGCCTTCAGTTGGCCGTATTTGTCGTCAGCGGGCGGCTGCTGTACCAGGCTCCGCACGCATCGAGCTGTGCGGTTGTCGAGCTTGGCGATGACATGATAAAACTTTGTGTCATCCGCCGTTATTCCCCCGAGTACGAACTGTGCTTCAGCCTGAAGGAACCACGAGTCCGGGTTGTCCTGCCAGAACTCTGGTAGCTTGATTGAGACGGTGCTCATTCGGGCGGTCTCTGACGAGTCGGGGGAATCGCTTCTAGGCATTTTCACGTCATTGGGCAGCACGGTGGTGCAGTGGTTAGCACTGTTGCCTTACAGCTAGAAGGTTCCTGGTTCGAATCCCCAGGTTGGCAGGGGTTGGAACATTTCTGTGTGGAGTTTGCATGTTCTCCCTGTGCTGCGTGGGTTTACTCCGGGGGCTCCGGTTTCCTCCCACAATCCAAAGACATGCATGTTAGGTTAATTGGCTGTTCTAAATTGTCCCTAGATATCTGTTTCCTATAGGCCCTTAGAATAGAGGGTTAGTATTAATGAAAGCGCTTTGAGTGGTCTTTGTGACTAGAAAAGCGCTATACAAGTGCAGGTTAGTTAGTTAGTTAGTTAGTCATTGGTCACCAATGTGGGGAGCATGAAATAACGAGACTGAATTATTTCTCAATTCAGGTTTATTGCAGATTCACATCCCCAGCTATCTCTCAAGACAAGTAAGAGAGTGAGCCGCTTCAAAACCCCCACATTTATACATGACACATCAAAAGGCAGAATCACACATTGCTGTCAAAACCCCCATGTTATGACCCGAGCGCCGGTTCTGATCGCGCTCGGGCTAAGTTATGTTTCGCTGCCGGCCTTGACAGTTGCGGGCTGTATTCTGGCCTCACCGGGCTCTTATTGTGAAAGTGCTCGGTGGGGCTTCCGCCTGTCAACGGTCGGTCAGCTGTTTGTAGTTATCGTCGTTAGTGCTTCGCCTTCTTAAGCCCGGCACTGGCGGCGGTAAGACGTAGCAGTGTCAGTCGTTCTTCGTCTGAGCTACGGATGCCTTGGACTGTTACCTACCTCGTCTGCCTGTGGTTGACCGTCGCTTCCCCAGGACCAGTAAGTGAGCTGTTAGCCTTACCCCTCCCGGTGTGAGTAGACCTCTGTGTGCCTCTGCCTCAGCAGCCTGTGTAGCCATTACTCCAACAACCATTGCCTGTATATGACCGTCTCCTCCTAAGGACCTGTATGAGAGCTGTTTAGCCTTACGCCTCCGGATGTGTGTAGACTTATGTGTCATTGCCCCTGCATCTTGTGCGGTTACTTTTTTACCGTAATAAAACTCACTGAAAACTCACTGGTGACTGTGTGGCGTCTTATGGTGGCTCACGAGAGCCACCACATGACAGTACACTGCTGCCAAGAACGGCGTTTACGGTGACGCCAACCCGAGACGCAATTCACCGGTGGGTTCGAGTTTTTGGACATTTGCTTTTTCCTGTATGGGTACTGTGTATGTGAAGAATGCCGTCGCGGAGGGGCCGCATTTGGAGTCCGAGCCGCGAGCTGACAGGTGTGCTGGAAGTCGTGGATGAGCTGCTCATCTCCGCTTCTCTGCTGGATTATGACCACGGCATACACTGGTACCTGGACGCCGCCGAAGATATTCTTTGTCATCTCTCTCCCCGCTACGCCAACCACCCGGAAGTCGACACGAGGAGGGAAGACATCGCCGCGCAACGCGAAATATACCTGATGATGGAGGAGGAACGCGGCATGAAGCAGGAGAAGAGGCACTCCTGCTCTTTGCTTACGGATCCCGATCCTGTCCTCGATCCATTTCGGGAGTTCGCACCGTCTGGGGGCCGGCGAAGGCGTCGGTGCCATGGCCGGGTGCATCTTCGGCAAGCTCCTGCTCCGGATCCAGTTCTGGGCCGCCGGGATGACCCCCTCAATCAGCCAGCTGCTGTGAGTGAGCTGAGTCCTGTGCCAGTGGGCTCCGTCCATGGGTCCTTTTCTACCACCCAGCGAGCGAGGGAAGGAGCAATGTCCGCTACAGCTGATACCATCTTTCCTCCGGGAGACAGGCAAGTCCAATTTCACTGTCCTATTTTTCATAGTGATCTGTCTTGTCTGACTCCTGGGGGTGAAGCTCGGGGTTCGCAGCTCCCTGAGTTTCTTTCCCCAGCGGTAGCCATTTGTATTAAACCTGCTGCCTCTGTGTCTCCTCCTGCTGAGTGGTCCTCGGCGTTAGTCCCACACCGTCGAACGGGGGGGAGGCCTGCGGCTCTGGGAAATATCCCGGCCCTGCAGCCTTGTTTTGGACAGAGGAGGAGAACGGACTGCGGTGAGGAGCCAGAGCCGACGAGAGAGCGTCCCCAGGGTTCCTCAGGGATGCAGCCCGAGTCAGCAGGTCCAGGGTCCTCTGCCCCCACGCCATACGGGTTATTGGCGTGGACGCCAGCGCGAGAGGATCCAGCTGCAGAGACCATCAGGCCGGCTGTGGAACCCGACGCAGCCGAGTGGGAGCCCGACCACGAGCGTCTTCCTGAACCTGGATCGGCGAAGTCCTGGACGGCTCCAGAGCCCGAGTGCAGGCAAGTGCTCTTTCTTGTTTTCCTGTATGGTGTGTTAGAGCATTTTTGCCTGCCTCATGGGGAGGCGAGTGAGGGGCAGCAGTCTGCTGCACCCGAGCTCGTCTCGCTGGGCTCTGGCGCTGCCGGTGGAACTGATCCCGGTCCTCTTCTGTTTTCTGAGCACCTCCACAGCGTTACCGGTCCGGAGCCAGTCAAGGTCACGGGACTGGGGGTTCCAGGTTCGGAGATGGAGGTTGTCGCCGGTGCAGTCCTGACCCAGTCGGGGTCCGACGTGTGGGCCGAGGTGACCCAGTCAGGGTCCAACGTGGGGGCCGAGGTGACCCAGTCGGGGTCCGACGTGGGTGCAGCGATGACCCAATCGGGGCCCGACGTGGGTGCAGCGATGACCCAATCGGGGTCCGACAAGGGTGCAGCGATGACCCAATCGGGGTCCGACGAGGTCCAGTGGGGGTCCAGCGCAGGTGCGGCTGCGGCCCAATCAGGATTCGAGGGGGTCTAAGTTTTTGGTTGTCCCCCTCTCAGGAGCCACCAGCTGGGGGCCGTTAGAGGGTTTTGTTTGGCAGATCGGCGCTCTCCTGTCTTGTCGTCTTCAGGCGGGCGGCTGCATGCATTTCCTCCACAGTCCTGGTAGTTGTGGGATGCGGGTCGGCCACCCGAGGAACTGCTTCGTGCGTTCGGCGTCTTGGGTTGGCCACCCAATAAACTGTTTGCTACGGGGTGACCTGGTTCGGCCACCAGAGGACTTGTTTCTGGGGGCCTGGGACTGGGGTAGGCCACCTGATCATGTACTGTGTGTGTGGGACTATCTGTGGGCCCATACGGTGCCTAGTCATGTCAAGTATGTTTAGCAATTTTTTTTTTGTTGTTGTTGTTTCACCTAGTCATAGTCAAGTCAAAGCAATTTTAGATTGCCTCATGTTTCTTTTGTAGGCCATAGTTTAGTCATAGTTAAGTCAAGTCAGAGCAATTTTAGATTGCCTCATGTTTCTTTTTTTTGGAAAGCCACAGTTTAGTCATAGTCAAGTCAAAGCAATTTTAGATTGCCTCATGTTTCTTTCTTTTTGAAAGCCACAGTTTAGTCATAGTCAAGTTAAGTCAAGCAATTTTAGATTGCCTCATGTTTCTTTTTTTGAAAGCCACAGTCTATCTTTAGCTAAGTTATGTCTGAGCAGTTTTAGATTGCCTCATGTTTTTTTTTGAAAGCCACGGTCTAGTCATAGCCAAGTTATGTTAAAGCAGTTTTAGTTTGCTCCATGTGTGTTTGCATGTATTTCTTGTTTTGTTTGTGCTTAGGTTGCCTCATGTTTTTTTTTTTTTTTGAAAGTCACGGTCTAGTCGTTGTCACGTTATGCCAAGCAATTTTAAATTGCTCCATGTGTGTTTCCATGTATTTTTTGTTCCATAGTTATCATGTATTTAGGTTGTTTGGGAGTATGATTTTGGCATGTTAAGTTTGGGGTTTTGAAGAGATCCTTACTTTGAGTTCTTTACCACGTGGGATTATGTACTTTGGAATTAGACGGGTTGTCTGTTGTCCCTGTGGGAAGACGTTCGGTGTCAGGTACTTATGCTCTTTTTGGTTTTGTATCCCTTGTATTATTTTTGGTCATGTCTTGTTTTTTCTGGTTTCGTCATGGTTCTGGGACAAATTGATGTATTCTTTTTCCTTTTGGTTTAAGGTCTCGTTCATGGGTTGGTTCTCTCCCTCCACATCTGTCCCCCAACCTCCCACCCTGGGGGTGGGGGGGGGGCAGGGTGGTTCCTTGGGGTGTTCGGAGTCCGCCCGTGGAGGGAGGGTACTGTTATGACCCGAGCGCCGGTTCTGATCGCGCTCGGGCTAAGTTATGTTTCGCTGCCGGCCTTGACAGTTGCGGGCTGTATTCTGGCCTCACGGGGCTCTTATTGTGAAAGTGCTCGGTGGGGCTTCCGCCTGTCAACGGTCGGTCAGCTGTTTGTAGTTATCGTCGTTAGTGCTTCGCCTTCTTAAGCCCGGCACTGGCGGCGGTAAGACGTAGCAGTGTCAGTCGTTCTTCGTCTGAGCAACGGATGCCTTGGACTGTTACCTACCTCGTCTGCCTGTGGTTGACCGTCGCTTCCCCAGGACAAGTAAGTGAGCTGTTAGCCTTACCCCTCCCGGTGTGAGTAGACCTCTGTGTGTCTCTGCCTCAGCAGCCTGTGTAGCCATTACTCCAACAACCATTGCCTGTGTATGACCGTCTCCTCCTAAGGACCTGTATGAGAGCTGTTTAGCCTTACGCCTCCGGATGTGTGTAGACTTATGTGTCATTGCCCCTGCATCTTGTGTTGTTACTTTTTCACCGTAATAAAACTCACTGAAAACTCACTGGTGACTGTGTGGTGTCTTATGGTGGCTCGCGAGAGCCACCACATGACACCCCATTTGACAATAACTCTCCCCCCGAGTGCCTTAGTCCTCCGACTGGCCCCAGGAGGTCAGGAAGTCCTTTCAGAGTCTTAACACGGCACCTCCGTTCTCCTGCCATTATCCACAAGCGGTCCAGACGTATTGTCCCATCCAAGACGTGAGGTCAATCAACACATGCAGTCCTAAGCACCTCCTTGTGCTTATACATATGTAGGCAAAAATATATGAGCCACAGCATCTATAAATATGTTACTTACAGTATTTCACTTGGAGGCAGCATGTTGCTGTCCTTCAGCTAGCTTTAATAAGTGAAATGTTCCCACTAGGGTGTTTTCTTCAGAGTTCCAAGCTAGCATACAAAACACAAGTTTCTAGAAAACTACCTTAATGCTGTGACATTTTCCACAGTCCACTGTTAGACTACGCTCAGTACTTCATGCTTTCCAATTAATGTAATCTAGTGTTCATTCTGTTTAAAAAATGGCACATCCCTATCTATCTATCTATCTATCTATCTATCTATCTATCTATCTATCTATCTATCTATCTATCTATCTATCTATCTATCTATCTATCTATCTATCTATCTATCTATCTATCATTGGGTTGTTTTCATTACAGGGTACGGGCATGATGCCTAAGTTTAATTTATTTCTAAAGGGACAATGCATATTAATGAACATGCGTATACGAGGACGGGCTGAAAAGTTCATAGGCTGACTAAGAAGGAATTATGCTACAGCAACGAAACTAATCATGCATAAAAATTTTCTGATACTAACTGCATTGTTTCTTTTCAGATACACTGAGACTGGAGACTACATTGAAAAATAAACCACCTTTGGTCAAATTTACTGCATCATGGTCAGCCTATGAACTTCATGGTCAGCCCCCCCCCCCCCCATATGCAAGATTATAGCCAGAGCTAATTTCCATCCCCAGTCCCTTGGCAGGCCAATACCAGCCACATAAAAACAACCCAATACAATACAACAAGATCAACAGTGACATGTCTGGAAAGAACAGGACAGTGGAGGCAGGAGCTGTACTGAACCCAAACTTTATTACAAAGTATAATAATGACACCTGCTACAGTGGATAGCCCTAAGCTAGCCATGTCCTGATACAGGCTCTGCTTTGTTTGGAGGCAAGGTGCCAAAAGACCCAGTCTCCCATTGTTAGTTCCTTCTTATAGTCACAGCATGATGATGTCACGACGTGCGTTCGTCCCCACATCTGCAACCAGTGGTGTCGGGCTGGGGGGGGGGGGGGGGTAAAAGGTACTGTGTACCCAGGGCCCACTGCAGGGAGGGGGCCCTCAAAAAGCCTAGAATGAAAAGTTTTTTTTGTGTTGCATTTTTAAATTTCTAATTGATAATACCATAATGAAGTTCATCCTGATTGAATGAAGTGGTTGAGAGACTGAATTTTGCATTAACAGTTATTATGGATAATCTCTGAGGCCCCATCACCCCTTTTAAAAAGGTACAAAATAGTTTAGTCCACTCCTGCACCAGCTGGTTCAGTTTAGTTACTTTAGTTTTGACTGGTCCCAGCCAGCCAGAGAAGCAGGAGGAAAGAAAACAGTCATGTCTTTCCTCAAGAAATTTAGATCAGGATATCAAAAAAGAAAAGACTGAAAAGTAAAGGGGACAAAATAATGGGAATTGAGCCAGCTTCTCACCAGTTTCTTTGAGAAGTAAGCAGCACAATTGAATTAACACACAGTTTCAGCTAATATCAGCAGCAGTTGTCTCAGTGAAGCAGCACGTTAGTGCAAAAAGTTAGTGCTTTATTTGACAACAGAGATTAATAATTACTATCATAAATTCATCAGCATCAAAGTTATTACCTGTACACCATCATTTCACACTGTGATGTGGCAGACCTCGTCATCACAATCTGATCACAGGGAATTTCACTGTGCTCTCCCTCTTTGCCTTTTTGTTTTTCCTTATTTGTATCATATTGTATTTTGGAGTTCTATGCTGGTGATGTTTTTTCTAGTTTGTTTTCACTTGTTTGATATTGTTTCTTTGTATGATTTATTTTCCAGTTTATGTTCAGTGTAGTTTTGTTATTTGGGTTTATTTTGTCCTTATATGTTTCCACTTTTATTTTGCCAGTGTCGTTTCTTTCTCTCTCTGGAGTTGCAGTTATCAGGAGCACTTCCAGGTTTTTCCCTGGTTATGGGCAGTGCTCCTGTCAAACTGTCAGCTCCGTCTCCCCTCCTCATGACTCACAGCTGATTATCATTTTCTCCCCAGCCCGCTCATGTCATTCACACCGGGTACTTTTTGTGTTAATTGTTTCTAATCCTATTTAAGGGCTGATATTTTCATTTCTCGTTGCCGGAGTCTTAAGCTCTCTACCCTCATCTCCACCAGAACCCAGCCCTTGTTCTGGTGTGGTATTTTGTCAGTTTTGGTGTCTTTTTGGATTTTGTGTTTGAGCACTGCTTTGGACTGTGTTTTGTTGTCTTTCATAAATTTCACAAACTAGCAGTTCAGTGCATGGGTCTCTCCTCTCTGCCCTGTGGGGAAATACATGACAGAAGACTCCGGCCCGTTTGAGACCCAGCGGCTGCAGTGTGTGCTCATTTTGTTTTATTTCACTCCAGCGGCAGTGGAGGCTCGCAGGTTTTCTCTATTTCTCCCCAGTTTTGTTTTTTCAGCCGGGGTTTACCATGTCAGTCACCCCGAATTTGTCAACCCTGGGTCTGAGCGAAGTGGAGCGGTGGTGTGTGTGCATCCTGGAGGACATTATTTCACAGGCTCGTGCCTCCCGTACTCCCGAGGCAGCCCAAGAGTGTCTGGAGGTCACGGCACAGGTAGTCAAGGCATGCCCCAGCCTGTGGGACCACCCAGAGATCATGGACCTACTCCTTTCCATTATCACACTACAACCTACCAGTCACAGGCTGGGGGAATCCACTCCTTTGTCTGTGCCTGTGCCAACGAAGAGCAAGTGCTTGTGGACACTGAACTCTCCAGCCTCTCGCCACTCTCCGGCGGCTGCTCCGCCTCCTCCTCCCGAACACTGGCCCGCACCATTGGCCAAGGAGCTGGAGGAGCACAGGTGGGCCATATTAGTGGAGTCAGAGCTCCTTCTAGAATATAAGCCATGGATTCTCCCGGATCTCACCCAACAGCTGAAGGAGGTTCCACCGGGACCTCTTCCATCTCTCCAGGAGCTGACGTCTCCACCTCCTGTCTCCCACTGCCGCACAAGGAAATCGCGCTGAAGGAACGCCTCAACCTCTCAGTCGGCAGTTTCCCCCACATCGGGCCAGACAACTCCCGCAGCAGTTTTCGCCTCATGTTTCTCCTCGCCGGCTGTCCCATTAGCCCACTCATCCTCCTTTGCTGCTGCAACTCCTGTCTCCTCTACGTCTCCTCCTGCTGCTGAGAGTCTGGCTGTTTCCTCCCCGGCTCCGTCCATCACCATGTCTGCAGGGGCGGCTCCTCCACGTTCCTCTGAGGGGCCTACAACCATTGAAGTGGTGATGCTCAGACTAGGCAGTCCTCTGGTCCTCACTGCCTGCTGCAGCTTTAGACTGTTCACCTGGTCTCTCTGTGTCTCCTCCTTTCCCCCTTGAGTGTCCGCCAGCTCCAGGACTGAGCCACCCGGCTAAGGAGGGGCCTGCGGCCCTGGAAGACCTGATTCCAGCCCCACAGCCACAGTTTGGACGGAGGGAGAGCGCTGTGACTGAGTTGAAGCCTGTGTTGATGATGGAGCGTCCCCTGGCCTCGGCAGAACAGGGTCCAGCGTCAGCAGGAAGCTGACCTCCTGTGTCCATGTCGGGTGAGCCACCTGTGTGGGTCACATTACTGGGGGGTCCCGGGACTGCATTGACCACCATGCCTGCTGCTGGGGCTGCCACAGCAGAGTTCAAGCTGGCCCTCCAGATGGCCGGGCCTGAGGAGCTGTTGTCCGGATCGAGTCCTGGACGGCCATGGAGCTTGAGATCAGGCAAGTGCTTTCCTTTGTCTTTGTTGTTTCTATTTTGGAGAGATCTTGCCTGGCGCAGCCGATGACTGTACCTGGGGAGAGCCAGGTACAGTCATCGGCTGCGCCTGAGCTCATTTCGCCGGCCTCCACTGCTGCCATTGACCCTGACCCTGTTTCTCTGCATCTCCCATCTAAGCTTTTCCCCAGGGTCACCGAGGATTGTCCAGCTTTTCCAGAAGTCTCCGTGGGTCCAGCCTTGCTGCCCAAGATCACCGTGGGTCCAGCTCTTCCTGCAGAGGTCTTCGTGGGTGCGCCGTCCCAGCCCGGGACCTCTGTGGGTGCTGTTCCCCCTCGGACTGCAGTCTTTGTGGGTGCTCCGTCTCTTCCCGGGACCTCCGTGGGTGCTGCTCCCCCTCCGGCTGAGGTGTTCGTGTGTGCTCCATCCCAGCCCGGGACCTCCATGGGTGCTGCTCCCCCTCTGGTTGAGGTCTTCGCGGTGCTCCGTTCCAGCCTGGGGTCCCTGAGGGTGCTTCTTCCCCATCAGTTAAGGTCATCGCGGGTGCTCCGTCCCAGCCCAGGCCCTCCATGGGTGCAGCTTTGGCCCAGTCCGGGCCCTCCGTGGGTGGAGCTTTGGCTCAGTCCGGGCCCACTGTGGGTGCAGCTTTGGCCTAGCCTGGGCCCACCGTTGGTGCAGCTTTGGCCCAGTCCAGGCCCACCGTGGGTACAACTTTTGCCCAGTCTGGAGCCACCATGGGTGCAGCTTTGCTCCAGCCCAGAGCCACCGCGGGTTCAACCTCGCTCCGGTCCAGAGCCACCGAGGGTGCTACTATGTCCCAGTCCGGGACCACCGAGGGTGCTTCTGGCCAGTCCGAGGGTGTCGTGGTCCCCTCTTCTCTGCCAGATGCCATGGTGGTCCCCCCTCCTCTGCCAGATGCCGTCGTGGTTCCTCCTCCTCTGCCAGGCGCCATTGTGGTTCCTCCTCCTCTGCCAGGCACCGTCGTGGTTCCCCCTCCTTTGCCAGGCACCATCATGGTCCCCTCTCCTCCGCCTGACATCATCATGGTTCCCCCAACCCTACTGTTGTCTTCCTCATTAGCTTCTCTGTGTGGCGGCCACCTTCTGGGCCACCCCTGCAGTTTAGGTGGCTAAAAAACTGGCCGACTACCTGACAGACCGTGCCGTTGGGCTTGGGTGGCTCATATTCTCCGGCAGGCCACCCAACTCTTACCACCTTGCTGTCTGCCAGGCCTGGGACTTCGGCCGGCCACCGGAACAGTCTAGCTCAGGGGTGGGCAATCATGTGCCATGGAGGGCCATTCTACTGCAGGTTTTCTGTTCCACCCAGTCTCTTCAGCAGGTGTTTTCAATGATTAGCAATCCTTGAAGCTGGTCAGAGCACACACCTGCTGAAGAGACTGGGTGGAACAAAAAACCTGCAGTGGAATGGCCCTCACTGCCCACCCCTGGTCTAGCTCCTTGGTCTAGGGGGCCTTGGTCCCTGGTTTTGTCTGGTGTGGATCCTGAGCGTTTTTTGTTTTCTCCTAGCTGGGGTTTTGCTGGGGTGTGAGTCATGGGAGTTCTTATTTTTTTTTCTGGTTTGTTTCGGTCCCTCCATACCTGGGTCCCCCTCCTCCCACCCGGGGTGGGTTATTTTCTTGTCTTTTGCTGGGGTGGATTCTTAGTGTGGGTGGGCCCTTGTTTTCCTCTGGATGTTGCCTGGGGTGTCTGGTGTCCACCCCTTGTGGGGGGGGGGATCTGTCACGATCTCAGCATGAGGAATTTCACCATGCTCTCTCTCTTTGCCTTTTTGTTTTTCCTTATTTGTATAATATTGTGTTTTGGAGTTCTATGCCGGTGATGTTTTTTCTAGTTTGTTTTCACTTATTTGGTATTGTTTCTTTGTATGATTTATTTTCCTGTTTACGTTCAATGTAGTTTTGTTATTTGGGTTTATTTGTCCTTATCTGTTTCCACTTTTATTTTGCCAGTGTCTTCTCTTTTCTTTCTCTCTCTGGAATTGCGGTTGTCAGGAGCACTTCTAGGTTTTTCTCTGGTTATGGGCGGTGCTCCTGTCAAACTGTCAGCTCCATCTCCCCTCCTCATGACTCACAGCTGATTGTCATTTTATCCCCAGCCCGCTCATGTCATTCACACCGGTTACTTTTTGTGTTAATTTTTTCTCATCTTATTTAAGGGCTGTTATTTTCATTTCTCATTGCCAGAGTCTTAAGCTCTCTACCCTCATCTTCACCAGATCCCAGCCCTTGTTCTGGTGTGGTATTTTGTCAGTTTTGCTTGTCTTTTTGGATTTTGTGTTTGAGCACTGTTTTGGACTTCGTGTTTTGTTGTCTTTAATAAATTTCACAAACTAGGAGTTCAACTCGTGGATCTCTCCTCTCGACCCTGTGGGGCAATACATGACACTCGTGGTAAAAACAGTTCAACTTTGTATTGGTATTTTAGCATTTCCTCTGTGATTGATCCTGACAGGATTAGTATCAGTTAGAAGTGGTCAAATGAAGCAGAGGGGACAAATAGTCCAACTTTAAGGTCATAATGAATGATGAAATTAACAATTAAGGAGCTGAAATTAACAATTAAGGAAAGAGACAAAAAAAATTGCAGACTTGGAGCGACGCATCGAGGATCATGCTACAACTCATATGGATGATTTAATCATTAGTGGACTAGACATTAAATATCAATCATATGCTCATGCTACAGCAGGAATGAGAGGTGAGGATGCTACCCCAAGTGAATCAGTCTCCTTGGAAAACCAGGTGCTTTGGTTCCTTGAAAGCAGAAACATAAAGGTTGATGTAAATGCAATTTCAGCCTGCCATACTTTACCCAGAAAGGATAATAAAACAAAGAAATCAATTGTGATGCGCTTTGTGAACAAAAGAGTAAAAAATGACATACTGAGGCAGGCCAGAAAGCTACGGGGAACAGAAGTTTACCTAAATGAACATTTAACAAAGACTAATGCTGAAATAGCACGGCAAGCACGGATGTTGAAAAGATACAGCCATGGACAAAATTGTTGGTACCCCTCTGTTAATGAAAGAAAAACCCACAATGGTCACAGAAATAACTTGAATCTGACAAAAGTGGTAATAAATAAAAATTCAATGAAAATTAACCAATGAAAATCAGACAATGCTTTTGAATTGTGGTTCAACAGAATTATTTTAAAAAACAAACTCCTGAAACAGGCCTGGACAAAAATGATGGCACCCTTAACTTAATATTTTGTTGCACAACCTTTTGAGGCAATCACTGCAATCAAACGATTTCTGTAACTGTCAGTGAGACTTCCTCACCTCTCAGTAGGTATTTTGGCCCACTCTTCATGAGCAAACTGCTCCAGTTGTCTCAGGTTTGAAGGGTGCCTTCTCCAGACAGCATGTTTCTGCTCCTTCCACAGATGTTCAATAGGATTTAGATCAGGGCTCATAAAAGGCCACTTTAGAATAGTCCAATGTTTTGTTCACTCTTAGCCATTCTTGGGTGTTTTTAGCTGTGTGTTTTGGATCATTATCCTGTTGCAAGTCCCATGACCTGTGACTGAGAGCAAGCTGTCTGACACTGGGCAGCACATTTCTCTCTAGAATACCTTGATAGTCTTGAGATTTCATTGTACCCTGCACACATTCAAGACACCCTGTGCCAGATGCAGCAAAGCAGCCCCAGAACATAACAGAACCTCCTCCATGTTTCACAGTAGGAACAGTGTTCTTTTCTTGGTATGCTTCATTTTTGCATCTGTGGACATAGCGCTGATGTGCCTTGCCAAAAAGTTCCAGTTTTGTCTCGTCTGTCCATAGGACATTCTCCCAGAAGCTTTGTGGCTTGTCAACATGGAGTCTGGCAAATTCCAGTCTGCCTTTTTTATGATTCGTTTTCAACAGTGGTGTCCTCCTTGGTCGTCTCCCATGAAGTCCACTTTGGCTCAAACAACGACGGATGGTGTGATCTGACACTGATGTACCTTGACCTTGGAGTTCACCTTGAATGTGTTTAGAGGTTGTTCTGGGCTCTTTTGTTACCATTCGTATTATCCGTCTCCTCCTGCGGCCACATCCAGGGAGGTTGACTACAGTTCCGTGGATCTTAAATTTCTGATTAATATGTGCAACTGTAGTCACAGGAACATCAAGCTGCTTGGAGATGGTCTTATAGCCTTTACCTTTAACATGCATGTCTATAATTTTCTTTCTAATCTCCTGAGACAACTCTCTCCCTTGCTTCCTCTGGTCCATGTTTAGTGTGGTACACACCATGTCAACAAACAGCACAGTGACTACTTGTCACCCTTTAAATAGGCCGACTGACTGATTACAAGTTTGTAGACACCTGTGATGTTAATTAGAGGACACATCTTGGTTGAACATGTCCCTATGGTCACATTATTTTCAATCTTTTCTAGGGGTACCATCATTTTTGTCCAGGCCTGTTTCATGAGTTTGTTTTTTAAAATAATTCTGTTGAACCACAATTCAAAAGCATTGTCTGATTTTCATTAGTTAATTTTCATAGAAATTTTATTTATTACCACTTTTGTCAGATTCAAGTTATTTCTGTGACCATTGTGGGTTTTTCTTTCATTAACAGAGGGGTACCAACAATTTTGTCCACGGCTTTAAAACAAGATACAGGCAACATGGACAAGAAACTGTAGAGTCTGGATTAAACTAAATGGAACAACTGAAGAAGCAAAGGCCATAACAATAAGAGATCTCACTGACTTAAATAAATATAGATGAACACTGATTAAGAAAATTAAGAGACTATGATAATCCATAGCCACGCACACGGCAAGAACAGTCCTTTTGTGACATAACATGATAATGTATTTAAAAAAAAACAAAAAACAAAACAACTCATGACTGACTTTAGTAGACCTCAATCATCCCCAGTTGGAGGAAGTCATTTGACACAGAGAGGAAATTCAGACTCTGAAAATATCTCATTATGCTGAACATAAACTACAAGAGATGGAGAATGATATTGATCCTGACAACCACTTCTTCAATAATATTCATAATCACTGTGAATATTACACTGAAAAGCAATTCAAAAGTCAAGTGCAAGCAGATGGTAAACTATCAATAATACACTTTAACAGCAGAAGTTTTAACAAAAACTTTCCACAGATTCAGGACTATTTAAAACAGCAAGATAGAAAATTTACAGCTATCGCAGTCTCTGAAACTTGGCTCAATGAAGAGCAGGCTTCTTTGATGACAATAGAGGTATATCAGATGTTTCATATTAACAGATCTCCAAAAAAGGGTGGTGGTGTTGCACTGTATATTGATGAACTGTATAGGTGTAAACTTGTAAATGGAATGTCCTTTGCACTACCAGGGATTCTGGAATGTGCTACTGTTGAGATTGACCAAGATAAAACAAAAAATCTAATTATAAGTTGTATATATAGAATGCCGGGAACTTGCATTGAGACATTCAGAGATAAGTTAGTGGAGCTGTACAATAATATAACTAATAATAAAATGGTTGTAATCTGTGGAGACTTCATCATTGATTTACTAAATCCATTTTAACAAAATGTAATTACAGAGTTCATGAATTCTATGTACAGTATGAGTCTATATCCCACAATAACACATCCCAGTAGAATCACAGTCCACACTGCTACACTTATTGACAACCTGTTTGTTAATATTATTGATAAGAAAATAGAAAGTGGATTATTGATAAATGACATAAGTGACTATCTGCCAGTCTTTAAACTTATCCATGGCCACATGTGGGCCTATATAGAAAAAAAAACTTTAAAATCTTTAAGATACAAATCACAAAATGCAATCAATTCTTTTAAACAAGACCTGCTGAAGCAAGACTGGACAAAAGTCTATGTATCAGATGTAAATGAAGCCTACAATACATTCATGAACATTGTAACTGCTCTTTATGAAAAAAAATTGTCCATTAGTAAAGAAAAAGCTTAAACAGAAATTTGTCAACAAGCCATGGTTAACCAAAGGATTACAAAAAGCGTGTAAAAAGAAAAAAATCATTATATAAAGCTTTTCTAAAGAAAAGGACAAAAGAAGCACAACAGCGGTATAAAACATACAAAAATAAGTTAATATATATAATGAGATGTAGTAAAAAAGACTATTACAGTAAAGAACTGGAGAAAAACAGAGATAACACTAAAAATACATGGACAATACTTAACAATATTCTTGGAAATAAAAACAGAAATACAAGCTACCCAACCAATCTTTCAAAAAAAAACCCCAAAAAAACAACAACAAACGACTCAGAGTGTGAATGCAGTCTCACCTGCAGATGAATTTAATAAATTTTTTGTTAACATTGGTCCTAATTTGGCATGAGAAATACCCATTACGGCACTTACAGGTGATACAATAAGCATAAACATTGCTATAAAAGACCTCATAAAGAACACAGAGAAAGAGAGGTAATTGAAATTATTAAATCGTTTAAAAGTAAAACATTTACGGATTGTGATGAATGAATGAATGAATTTATTCGGTAATAAAATAAACATACTGTAGAATGTGTAAATGATGAGGCAAGTTGGTCTCAAGCAGTTTATTACACATTCTCTCTCATGAGCATAGTAGAAAAGAGGGCATCTCACACAGAACTCTTCACTTATATACTCAGGTCCTTCTACATATCAAAAGGTCACATTGCATTCACATAAAAGATCACATTGCATGCACTTCCTTAATCCTTTAACATCCCCCTCACAGACTCTGGCACACAAAGCATCCTCCAAGCCGTCTCTGACATACAAAAGATCACATTTCACAGCTTCCTGTTATCTCCAAGGAAACTCTGCCCTTTGTTCTTATCAAAGATGCTACTCATTATGTTTTGGCCATGTGCGGCCACAATACATACAATACAATACAATAAGAACACACAAAGGAACAACCGAAAGGGTGTAGGCTGAAGCTCACACTTATATAGTGCCTACCCTGTTACAATTTTAAAATCAATAACATAAAAGTTTAAGTCATGCCCAAAATCCACAAAGAAAATCAAATAGAACAAGTAGACAAAAAACAAACAAAAACCTTTAAGTTATTACAAATTTATCTCCCAGCATTTACAGTGAGATACTGGGAGATGGTATTGACATGCTTTTAGTCAAAACTATCATTGAATGCTTAATGAAGCCACTGACGTATATCTGGAACCTCCAAACAGGTATATTTCCTAATGCAATGAAAATAGCCAAAGTAATTCCGATATACAAGACAGGTGACAGAGGGGAATTTTAAAACTATAGGCCTATTTCACTATTGCCGCACTTTTCTAAGATACTTGAAAAAATATTCTGTGAGAGAATTGACAACTTTATAATGAAGAATAATTTATTGTGTGAGCCACAATATGGGTTCAGACACAAGAGAACAACTGCATTTGCCCTAATGGAACTTATAGAAAAAATATCAACTGCTGTAGAAAATAAAGAGTATTCAGCTGGGGTATTCCTGGATCTTAAAAAAAGCATTTGATACAGTGGATCATAAATTATTGTTAAATAAACTACAAAATTATGGTATTAAGGGGGTAGCACTGTCCTGGTTATGTAGTTACTTAAAGAACAGATATCAATATGTACTGTATGTGTTGGTAGCAAAAACTTGCAGTTACTGAAGGTTACTTGCGGAGTCCCACTGGGTTCAGTTTTGGGGCCATTGCTATTCAATATGTATATAAATGATATATGTAAACTTTCAGAAAAAATGGATTTAATACTGTTTGCAGATGACACTAATTTATTATGCAGTGGAAGCAATTTGGAACAACTTTTGGATACACTTGGAAAGGAATTAGGAAAGCTTAAACTGTGGTTTGTTTCAAGCAAATTAATGCTCAATTTAAGTAAGACAAAATTTATAATTTTTAACAACCATTCAATTCAATTCAATTCAATTCAACTTTATTTATATAGTGTGGCGCATGTATTTTTGCCTACATATGTAGAGTATAAAGTGAGATGCTTGGGATTGCATATGTGGATTGACCTCACGTCTTAGGATGGGACAATATGTCTGGACCGCCTGTGGATAATGGCAAGAGGACGGAGGTACCGGGATAAGGAGCTGAAAGGACTTCCTGACCTCCTGGGGCCAGGCGGAGGACTAAGGGACTCTGGGGAGAGTTATTGTCAATGCGGGGTTTTGACAGGGATGTGTGATTCTTCCTTTGATGTTGATGTATAAATGTGGGGGTTCTGATGCAGCTCCCTCTCTTCTGTTCTTGAGAGATCGCTGGGGATGTGAAAGCTACATTAAAACCTGAATTGAGAAATAATTCAGCCTCGTTATTTCACGCTCCCTACATTGGTGACCAGAGATGTGAGAATGCCTAGAAGCGAGTCCCCCGATCCAGACTCGTCGGCGTCTGCCCGAGCGAGTGCCGTCTCCATAAAGCTGCCAGAATTCTGGCAGGACAACCCGGACTCGTGGTTCCTTCCGGCCGAGGCACAGTTCGCACTCGGGGGAATAACGGCAGATGACATTAAGTTCTACCACGTCATCGCAAAGCTCGACAACCGCACAGCTTGGAGCGTGCGGAGCCTGGTGCAGCAACCGCCTGCTGATGACAAATACGGCGAGCTGAAGACTGCCCTCATCCAATGCTTTACGCCCTCAGCCGAAAAGAGGGCTAGGAGACTCCTGGCTATGCACGACCGGGGCGGACGCAGGCCAGTCGACCTTTTGGAGGATATGCTGCAGCTGAGGGACTCAGACAACGACAAATTCTTGTTTAAGCATATCTTCATGAGAAACCTCCCAGTGCAGATGAGAGGGACCCTTTCCAGCATGCGTTGTGTGACCCAGTGGGACTTCCGCGCGCTGGCCCAGCAGGCACAGCGGCTCCTCGACTCCTGCGGTGAGCAGATGGCTACAGCAGCAGCGGCAGACCTCGGTGCGGCGTCCGGGAGCAGCGAATGGCCGGAGACAGCAGAATCAGCCCCACCAACAATGGCAGCAGTGCGTTCCCGACGCAGCAGAGGAGATGGCCTCTGCTTTTATCATCGGCGTTTCGCAGAGAAGGCGCACAGATGTGTGCCGCCGTGCAACTTCAAGAGCTCGGGAAACTCCAGGACCGAGAGTCGTTAGCAGCCTCGGCTCTCGGAGAACGGAATAAGCTGCTCTACATCACAGATGCGAGTTCCAGGCGACACTTCCTCGTGGACACCGGGGCCCAAGTGAGTTTCATCACCCCGACCTATGCTGACCAGCTGGCAGGCCCCCGGGGTAACGGGGCAATACCGGCGAACGGCTCGAGCATCGACACCTTTGGAGAGAGGACTCTGTTTCTGTCCTTACACGGCCGCACTTATGAATGGACTTTTATTATTGCGGCGGTGAGTTTCAACATGTTAGGTGCTGATTTTCTGTGCTCACATGGTTTGTTAATTGATCTTGCCAATAGGCGGCTGGTAAATGCACTCTCTTTTTATTCTATTCCTTGTGCAGCTCGAGTGTCCCCGCCACCAGTGCAGACCAACGTCGCCACAGCAGGCGGTAAGTTTAACACACTACTCACCCAGTTTCCAGCGCTCACAGTCCCCACATTTTCGGCAACAGTTGCAAAACACGGGATGGAGCATTTTATCACTACAGCTGGCCCCCCCCGTCTTCGCGAAAGCTCGGCGCTTGGATGCCGCTAAGCTCTCCATAGCACGCGAGGAGTTCGCCAGCCTGGAAAGGCTGGGCATTATTCGCCGTTCGAAGAGCCCATGGGCCTCGCCGCTGCATATGGTCCCTAAAGCTGACGGCTCGTGGAGACCTTGCGGCGATTACCGCAGACTAAACAACGCCACAGCGCATGACCGCTACCCAATCCCACACATTCAGGATTTTTCGGTGCATCTAGCGGGGGCGCGCATTTTTTCTAAAATAGACCTGGTTCGCGGCTACCATCAAGTCCCAGTCCGGCCTGAGGACATTCCTAAAACAGCGGTAATAACCCCTTTTGGACTTTTTGAGTTTTTGCGCATGCCGTTTGGTCTTAAAGGCGCTGCACAAACATTCCAACGCATGATGGATACCGTGTTACGCGATCTCCCTTTTGTGTTCATCTACCTCGACGACATTTTAGTCGCCAGTACTTCCGAGGAGGAACATGAAAAACACCTCACTGCAGTTTTTCGGAGGTTGGGAGAGCACGGGTTAATAATTAATCCAGCCAAGTGCCAGTTTGGCGTGGTGCAGATCGATTTTTTGGGGCATCGCATTTCCCCAGAAGGGGCAGTTCCGCTACCAGACAAGATGCGCGCAGTGGCAGATTTTCCCTGACCACAAACGGTCAAATCATTACAGGAATTTTTAGGAATGGTAAATTTTTATAACCGTTTCCTACCCCATGCAGCGCAGCTCATGCAACCGTTATATGCCGCGCTTAAAAAGCAAAAACCCTCCAATATGATCGAGTGGTCCCCGGAGCGGGAGCACGCATTCGCGGAGGTTAAAAAAGCCCTTGCTGACGCTGCGCTCCTAGCTCACCCAGACCCAACGGCCCACATAGCGCTCACCACTGACGCATCAGATTTGGCCATAGGGGCGGTTGTGGAACAGCAGGTTGCCGGGGTTTGGCAGCCGCTGGCATTTTTCAGCAGATCCTTGCATGGGGCCGAGCTGAAATACAGCACATTTGACAGGAAGCTGTTAGCGCTCCTCGCCATTTCCAGTTCTGGCTGGAAGGTCGGCGTTTCACCGCATTTGTTGACCACAAGCCGCTCACTTTTGCGATGGCCAAAATTTCAGAACCTTGGTCGGGCCGGCAGCAGAGGCAGCTGGCAGCAATTTCGGAATTTACTACTGATATTCAGCATGTAGCGGGTAAACTCAATGTAGTGGCAGACTGCCTCTCTCGCACGGTGACAGCACCCGTCCGTGCGGGGGTAGATTATACTACCGCAGCCGCAGGGCAAAATAGCAGTGCGGAAGCGCACGCAGCCCCAGTTCACGTGGGGATAGATTATGCAGCCATGGCGGCGGAACAGAGTAGAGATTCGGACGTGTGCGCGCTCCAGTCTGGACCAACAGGGTTAAGGCTGGAGAGTAGGAGTTTGCAAACCGGTATGCCCCCTCTAATCTGCGATATCTCTACTGGGCGACTGCGCCCGGTGGTACCGGCCGCTTGGCGCCGCAGCATTTTTGACTCGGTTCACTCCCTGGCACACCCAGGGGTGCGCGCTTCGGTGAAAATGGTAGCGGAGAAGTTTGTTTGGCCGAGCCTGCGCAAGCATGTGAAAGAGAGGGCAAGAACCTGCATGGCTTGCCAGCGGGCCAAAATTCACAAGCACACAAAAGCCCCCTTAGAACCGTTACACATCCCGGCCAAGAGGTTCGATCATGTGCATGTCGACCTCGTGGGCCCCCTACCGTTGTCGCAGGGGTTCACACATCTTTTGACAATGGTGGACAGAACCACATTCTGGCTGGAAGTGGTCCCACTAGCATCGACCACAGCTGCAGAGGTGGCTCGCGCATTTTTGACGCCCTGGGTAGCGCGTTTCGGGGTCCCGTCGGATATTACGTCCGACAGAGGGCCTCAATTTGTCTCCGAGCTTTGGTCAGCGATGGCCAGTAGCTTAGGGGTGACAATTCACCGCACTACCGCGTATCACCCCCAGGCTAATGGTTTATGCGAGCGTTTTCATAGGTCCTTGAAGGCAGCCCTCAGAGCGTCGCTTACGGATGCAGATTGGGTAAACAAACTACCATGGGTTTTATTGGGGTTGCGTGCTGCGCCCAAGGAGGATTTAAATGCCTCCCAAGCGGAGTTAGTTTTTGTACAACCTCTCAGGCTGCCCGGTGAGTTTCTACCAGAGCATCCGGAGCCCGGGCGTCCCCCGGCTCCGGGGCCACTGAGTGGCACGGGAGCAGACATGCTCCCGGGCCCCGTTCATCACACCTTTCCACGTGTTTTCGTTCCCAAAGCTTTAAAAAATGCAGAGTTTGTTTTTGTCAGGCACGAGGCTTCACGATCAGGCCTCCGTCCGCCATATGATGGCCTATTTAGAGTGCTGGAGTCAGGTGATAAGCATTTTGTGCTAGATTTGGGGGACAGAAAGGAAACAATTAGTATTGACAGACTAAAGCCTGCTTTTGTGATGAACGACGAGTCTGTACGGGTAGCGAGGGCTCCTCGACGTGGAAGACCCCCCAGGGAACAGGTCCTGGAGCCCCCGCAGAGATCAAATAATCATTCTCTTCCTCAGTCGGCAGATTCTTTGCAGGACGGTGCCGCAGGGACAGCGAGGCCTGCTTACAGCAGATTTTGAAGACGTTTGAAGCCCAGATGGCGTACCGACTGATGTGTGATTTGATCATGTTGTGTAAATCATGCTGTTGATGTTGTCATATTTTGTGAACTATGAGATATTGTCCATTCTTCGACGTTTGGGGGGGGGGGGGTGCTTATGTGGCGCATGTATTTTTGCCTACATATGTATGAGTATAAAGTGAGATGCTTGGGATTGCATATGTGGATTGACCTCACGTCTTAGGATGGGACAATATGTCTGGACCGCCTGTGGATAACGGCAAGAGGACGGAGGTACCGGGATAAGGAACTGAAAGGACTTCCTGACCTCCTGGGGCCAGGCGGAGGACTAAGGGACTCTGGGGAGAGTTATTGTCAATGCGGGGTTTTGACAGGGATGTGTGATTCTTCCTTTGATGCTGATGTATAAATGTGGGGGTTCTGATGCAGCTCCCTCTCTTCTGTTCTTGAGAGATCGCTGGGGATGTGAAAGCTACATTAAAACCTGAACTGAGAAATAATTCAGCCTCGTTATTTCACGCTCCCTACAATAGCACCATTTCACAGCAGCAGTCATCTCATAGCACTTTCAACTGTAGGGGGAACCCCCACAATTGCAGAAAGACCCCAGCAATCAGGCGATCCCCTGTGAGCAAGCGCTTGGCGATGGTGGAGAGGAAAAACTCCAGCAGAACCAGGCTCAGGGAGGGGCAGTCATCTGCTGCGACTGGCTGGGGGGTTAGGGAATAGAGAAGATGAAAAGAACAAAGAACAGACATGTAGAGAGCAAACAGCACGATTGGGACTCAATCTATGGGAGAGAACAAACAGTTGTTAATGACCAGCAAAAACATTTCATTGAGAGTGAAGAAAGGAGTGAAGCCCAGTGCAATTATTGGAGGTCTCCCGGCTGTCTAAACGTAATGGCAGCATAACTAAGGAAGGGTTCAGAAACATATGATCCCTCCCTAATTGTAGGCTATATCAAAAAGGAAGGTTTTAACCCTATTCTTAAAAACAGAGATCGAGTCTGACTTCCGGATCCAGATTGGCAGCTGGTTCCACAAGAGAGGCGCTTGATAACTGAAGGCTCTGCCCCCCATTGTACTTTTGGAGATTCTAGGTATCACCATCACAAAAACTCAGTATCTAAACTCAGTGTAAAAGGTGTAGAGTGACATACAGTGGGGCAAAAAAGTATTTAGTCAGCCACCAAAGCCGTTTTTCCACTAGCCCAGTTCGCCTCGCCTCGTTTCATTTCGTTACCACTCGTTTCGGCCGCGGTTGTGTCTCCATAGCAGCCGATAAAAATGGGGTTAAGCTGTGGTGGGCGGGATTTTTTTTACAGCAAGGCGGCGCCACACTCCCGTGACATAAAACACGCGACCCAAGCCAAACACAACATGGCGGCTTTACAAGGCGACTCCTCAGTCTGTGGCTTTTTTCACCGTAAATGCCAAAAAGGACCGTCAGACAAGGGTACAGGCAGTGAGACGAAACACTCTGGAATAGTTCTGCAGCTTCTGGAGAGAGCCGAAGACGTGAGGATACAAACTAGGTCATATGTGACGGTAAGCTAATGTTGCTAATGCTAGTTTGCTATAAGTACGTCGTACTACACTGTAATCTCTGCAAGTTATCACTGTTAGGTACTAAAATATGTACGCTGTGTGTGTTTCAGATGGCTCTGTTGTGGGAAAATTACCACTTCAAACGGTCAGTCTGGCGTTCATGCACAGCCTGTCAACTGATGTCAATACAGCCTGTCACTGATGTCAGCACAGCTTCACAAATGATCAGTGGTTGTAGAGCTTAAGAATGTCTGGTTTATTTCCTGTGCAAAAAATTGCTCTGATCTCAGTAAAGGAACCCTATTTGTCAATACAGCTTCACAAACGATCAGTGGTTGTAGAGCTTAAGAATGTCTGGTTTATTTCCTGTGCAAAAAATTGCTCTGATCTAAGTAAAGGAACCCTATTTCACTGTTTATGGGAATGTAGAAAAATCAGAATGTTTTGGGAATAGGTGAGGGTAACAATTGAAAAAATAATTTCAAAACAAATCACATTGAACCCTAAACTGTTTTTGTTGGGTCTGTATCCAGAAAAACATAACTTTAATAAGAGTGAAAGAACATTCATAGACCTCAGTTTGCTTAATGCCAAAAAATGTATTGCATTACTGTGGGAAAACTCATAGACCAGATGTGACTCAGTGGTTAAGACAGATGTTACCAACCTTCCACTAGAAAGAATAACATACATACTGAAATCAAAGGAAAATGTGTTTGAGAATATATGGAGACCTTTCATTGATTATGTAAAGAAATTAAACATAACTTCTGAAGAAGAAGGTGAATGATATGTGTGGACCTTGCAAATTCCAAGCTGGTGAATGTATATTATAGATAGATCGATAGATAGTTTATTTCGAACACAAAAATATAACAAATACAAGCAAATGGCAAATGCAATAAAGTAACAGTATACACTGTTCGAAAGGGAGAAGGAAGAAGTGAACACTTATTAATTCCATCTCCTCTTTTCCATAAATACACCCATGTGAATTTTATACAAATTACCACCTTTAAGACCCCAAGTAAACAATTTACTGTATTTTTTACAAATCAACATTAACACCCATCCATTCTAACATACAATGATGTCCATACATCAAAACCAGCCTCAAACAACACAGATATACACAGTGCTGTCCCACCCACCATTCCATAGTGTCCCATAATATCCCAGAGTGAACATAATGAATCGTACATATAACTACTACCCTTCTAACATATACCCTTTCAGCAAATGGTGCTTATACCTCTTTTTGAATTGATTTCTGTTTGTACATAGTTTCAGTTCCGGCTCCAGACTGTTCCACAAATCCACCCCACAGACAGATATGCACATACTTTTCTTGGTTGTACGTATCTTGGGTTTTGTAAAGTTTAAGTCTCCCCTCAAATTATGATCATTGTCTCTTTTTTAAAATATTTTTTGTATATTAGTTGGTAGTTGATTATTAATTGCCCTGTACATTACTTGTGCTGTCTTAAATTTAACTAAATCGATGAACTTTATGACATGTGACTTTAAGAACAACGCATTGGTATGGTGTCTATATCCTGCATTGTTTATTATCCTTATAGCTCTTTTTTGTAATGTGCATATTGACTGTAGGTTGGTCTTGTAGGTGTTTCCCCAGACTTCTACACAGTAGTTAAGATAAGGTAAAAATAGTGAATTGTACAATAAGACCAATGATTTATAGTCCAAGAAGTGTCTTGTCTTCCCCAGTATGCCTATACATTTTGCTAATTTGGCCTGGATGTGACTGATGTGAGGTTTCCAGCAGATTTTATTGTCTAGCGTCACCCCCAGAAACTTATTTTCCTGTACTGTTTCTATTCTGGTATCATCTATCGTTACCATTATTTCATGATTTATTTTATAATTTCCAAACAACATAATCTTTGTTTTTTTTTAGATTTAGAGATAATTTATTTTTGTTGAACCACTGCGTTAATTTTTCCATTTCAGTTGTGACCACCTCTAAAACCTGCTGCAAATTCTCACCAGTGCTAAGGATATTTGTGTCATCCGCAAACAAAATAAATTTCAGAATTTTTGATACTTGGCGTATGTCATTTATATACAAAATAAAGAGTTTGGGTCCCAAAACTGACCCCTGGGGCACACCACAAGTGATGTCCATGAAGGGTGATTTGTGCTCTCCAATTTGTACAAATTGTTGTCTGTTACTTAAATAACTTTCCACCCAACTCAGTCCAACCCCTCTTATCCCATACCTTTCCAGTTTCCTTAGTAGTATTCTGTGGTCATTGGTGTCAAAAGCTTTCTTTAAATCTATAAATACTCCTACAGCAACCTTTTTTTTATCTATACAACTAGTAATTTCTTCTATAAGTTCGATCAGTGCCAAAGATGTAGATTTATCTGCTCTAAAACCATACTGGCTATCTGTAAGGAGGTTGTGTTTTTCAGTGAAATCATCCAGTCTCTTAGTGAAGATTTTTTCAAGTATTTTGGAGAATTGTGAGAGTAAAGAGACTGGCCTGTAATTTGTGAAGCGATGACTGTCTCCTGTTTTGTATAGAGGTATTACTTTTGCTATTTTCATTTTGTCTGGAAATGTACCAGTTTGAAATGACAGGTTACAGATGTGGGTGAGTGGCTTAACAATTCCCTCAATTACTTTTTTCACTATTGTCATGTCAATTTCATTCCAGTCCGTTGATTTTTTTGTTCTTAAATTTACTCACAGTCTCGATAATTTCCTTTTCAGTAACTGCACCCAAAAAGATTGTGTTTGGATTTCTATCTTCTATTTCATTCACAGAACCACTGTAGTTTGTTTCTGGTGTCGCTATTGATTTTGCTAATTCAGGACCAACGTTTACAAAAAATTTATTGAAACCACTGACCACATCTTCCATATTATTTATCAAATTGCCATTTTCGATAAAATATTCTGGATAATTTGCATTCTTAGGACGATTACTAATAATCCCATTGAGTACTTGCCATATTCCTTTTATGTTATTTTTGTTATCCTCTAGTATTCTGTTGTAATATTCTTTCTTACAGGTCCTCATTATAGTAGTAAGCTTATTTTTGTATCTTTTATATTTGATCTCAGCTTCCACTGTTCTGCATTTAATGAATTGTTTATATAATGTATTCTTCTTTTTACATGCATTTATTAACCCCTTGGTGACCCAAGGAATATTTTTTTGTTGTTGTCTGTCACTGTATTGTTTTATAGGACAGTATTTATTGTACAATGATTGAAATATTTGTAAAAATTTATCATAGGCTCTATTTATGTCATTTTCATCATAAACTATCTTCCAATCTTGTATTAATAATTCCTTTGTCAGTAAATGCATTGATTCTTCGGTTCTTATTCTTTTATATTTAATATTTTTGGTATACTTTTTCTTCCTATAATCACATTGATAGACAACAAAAATCGGCAGGTGGTCACTGATATCATTCAATAAAAGCCCACTCCTGATATTATTTTCCATAATGTTTGTGAATATGTTATCTATTAGTGTGGCACTGTGTGACGTGATTCTGCTAGGTCCGGTAATTGTTGGATGTAAGCCCATACTGTACATTGTGTTGATAAATTCTTCTGTCAAACTATGTTGTTTTGAGTTCATCAGATCTATATTGAAATCCCCACAGATGAACATAACTTTATGAGTTAGTTTTGCATACATTTTTTCCATTCAGTCCTTAAATAAGTCAATGTTTGATCCAGGTGTTCTATATACACAGCTCACTACTACATTCTTCTCTTTGTCCAGACAGATTTCTATTGTAATACATTCAAATAAATCATCCACAGTTACTGACAGATTTTCAACAACCTTGTATTTCAAGCTCTTGTCAACATAAATTGCAACTCCTCCTCCTTTTTTCACTTTTCTATTTATATAATTTAATTCATAGCCATCCATGGTAAAATCCACTCCTTTCTCTTCACTGAGCCACGTCTCTGATATTGCCACAATATTGAATGGCTCTTTAAACTGATGTAAATAATCTTTAATGTTATTAAAGTTTGCATAGAGACTCCTGCTGTTGAAGTGGATCATAGAAATATTGAAATCAGATGTGACCATTGTGTTGAACTGTTCATCTGTGTAGTAATTACAGTCATTATTGATGGAGCTAAGTAAAATATTATCAGGGTCTGTCATATTCTATGTCCTGTGGGTTGTGATCTGTGTATTCAAAAACTTTCAGTTCCTGTTGTCCCTGTTTGTTGATTTTTTGATTCATGTTGTTTAATGTTTGTTGCAGATGAGTAAAATTCTTCAGTGTCCTACAGTTGTCTGAATTGTTGCTGTGACTCCAGTTCATAATATTCATTGATATTTGTCCAGTTCCATAATATTACGGATGTTAATGACCTTGGCTTCTTCAGGTGATCCGTTTAATTTGATGTATATTTTACAGTTTGATGTCCAGGTGTTTTGAATCTTTTTCTGCTTTTTCATGTATCTTGCTTTCCTGGCTATTTCTGCGTTTTCCTTCGTGAGGTGCTCGTTTATGTAAATGTTTGTTCCTTTTAGCCTCCTACTTTGTTTCAGTAGCGCAGTCTTGTGTTTTTTGTTCACAAACCTCATGATCACAGCCGGTTTGTCGCCGCTTTTCCTGGGCAGAGGGTGGCAGGACTCTATGTTGTTGCAGTCCAGCTGAATTCCTTTGGCCTGCATGTAGGCCGCCACTTGTTGCTCAGCGGATTCCTCATCCAGCTCACCTCCACTGCTGTCTGCGGCAACTGCTCTCGCGTATGATCGGGGTTTGATGTGGAGCCCCGTGATGATCACGTCGTTCGCCCGAGTGCTCTGGTCCATCTCAGCCATTCTGCTCTCCAGATACGCCAGCCTCCTGTCTTTCTCAGCGTTCTGGTTCCGAAGCGCTTTAATCTCCTCCATTAGGTCCAGGATGCTTCTTTGTTGTGACTTTACAGCGGAAATCTCTTCCGCCAAGAAATCCACCGCTTTTTTTATTTCATCTTCATTTTGCAGAGCTTTCTTGGGACCCATTATCCCGGCCGATGATCGCTGAATCCGATCGTAGGGAAAAAAACACACGTGGGAGAAATCCTTTTGTTTTCCCTGAGCGCGAGGGGCCAATTGCCAATTGCTTCACCAGCTTCACCAGCCACTACTGGCAAATTCTCCTTATTTCTCACGAGTAGGTTCACACTCCAGCAGCAGCATCAAAAAAAGCTCAAAACGCCAGCTCCAAACTGCGTTCTAACTGCGTTTATCTGCCTTTTAAACAGAAGCGAACTGGGAGCCTTTACCCGTGCGTCCTTACCCGTCCTCACCCGGAACCGGAAGTGATTATGCATTCTTATGTAATAGATTACCTAGACTAAACAGAGGAGCATTGTTGTTGACTTGTTTTTGTTAATGGTTGTTGTTTTTATTACCCTTTTTTTGTTATTTTGTTATTGTTCTTTTTAGTTTTTAAATTACTTTTGTGTTAGTGTCTGACTGTGTGTGCTGTTTGTAAAAAAAAAAAAAGGTTCAATAAAAATATTGTGGGAAAAAAAATTGCTCTGATCTGCGTGAAAATCATGGAGAGACTGTTGAGACATCATGGACGTACCTGCTCCAGCTGCACTGAGTCTGAGATGGCGTCATAGTAAAAAATGATCAACTGACACAACTTGATCGCCAGGTTAATAACTATATTAGCCACAAAATGTATATTCAAAAAGTAAACAGTACTGAGTTTGGTGTAATAAGATGTATTTGACAGTTATGATGCATTTTAGGCCAAAACAAACTTGATCTAGGATTAAAAGCAATTAAAATAATGCAGTCACAAGGTTACATAGAAAATGCTTGATTTACTAGATACATATACTGTAGAAATATATATTCTCTGCATCAACAATGTACTATACATGCATTCATGTAGTATTGCACTGACAAACCTCTGAAGTTTTTGCAGATGTCTCTTTTTTATATGTGAAGGTTACCACCATGTGACATAAATTTCTTAAAAATGAGCCATTATTTTCAAGGTCACCCATTAATGGTTTGTACTATTGACTCTTTTCCCACCAGTGTATTAACAGACAAAAATAGAAATCATGATGCAAACACATAAGTCACTAAATTGTTTATTACAATCAGCAGCAAATTCCAGATTATTCAGAATGTGCAAAACTCAAACTGTAAGACTGGGTCACTCAGCAGCTGGGATGTGCAGCTCACACTGGTCTCAGATCAGCAGATCTTAGGCCTGCATCTCTGTAAATAGTGACGCAAGGTCCAGTTTGGGGTGGATCGATCGTTTCCCTCTTGCCTAGACAAAAGACAGAAATGGGTGGTGGTTAAATAAAGGAAGTTTAAAACATATTTGGGAAATACACTTGTTACTAAAAGCCAGTGGTGGAATGTGAATGAATGAATCTTTATTTTGGATAGATTAAAAGAAAATAGAATAATATAACAAAGGGGGAAAAAAAAATCTAATAAGGTCGAATTAAACAATAACTCCTCTGATTACACAGTTCAACATAGGTTATCTGAAATGGGTGATGGCTGAAGCTGCAGCTTATATTGCCCACCCATATTCCATCCAAGAATTCAAAAGAAAAACAAAACAGCAGCGATTCCAATTCCAATGTGACAATAAAGTACTTCGTTGTTGTATTTAACCACAATTTTCATGTAGCTGCACTGATGTAAAGTCGATTTTACGTGGGCTGGGTTACATTTAAAATCATCTACTTTTACTGTTGCCTCAACAATCAGAATGAATTAATACATTCACTTGAATGGAATCTAGTACTTTAACTGAAGGTGTGCATCACAGAGTATGGAGTCGCTCAGTCAAAATATGGAGTTTTTATCAATAAAAGTTTGTCTGGAATGTAAAAGTGTCTCTTCTTGCCCTGGCTTCAAGTGTGGGTGGTGTTTTGTACTTTTATTGCTAAAATATAAAAGGATGCACTACAATGGGTCTCAAATATTTGTAATGTGTCCTGTTACTGCATGAGTTTATTGATGATAGACTATAAACTACACATATAAACTAAATTATATTGATGACTGAACAACTGCCATTCCCAAAAAGATACAGTTATGAACATAACTCACAAAGGATCACACAAGTGATCTGGCAAAAAAAATAAATACATTAACAAGTGGTTTATTTTACAGTTGATGCGCCAGTCTTTTTCAATTATTCTGTAATTAATACTCACACAATCAAATAAATCTCAGTTCAGTCCCTTTAATATTAAGTGGAAATTGTGCTACTTTGGTTTTGACACTTTTACCTATAAAAGCAAAGGATTTCCAGTACTTTCCACAGTGGCGACGTCCGTTGTTGAGTGGCTGATTCCCTCCTCCCTAGACGAACGACAGAAATGGATGGTAGTTAGTTTCAAGCAAGTTCAACACTTATACAGGCACATCTCAAAAATTAGAATATCATGAAAAAGTTATATATTTTTGTCACTCATTTCAGAAAGTGAAACCCATATATAGATTCATTACAGGGACAGTGATATATTGAAAGTGTTTATTTTAATATTGATGATTATGGCTACAGCCCATATTAACCAACACCTCAGCGGCCAACATTTCTATTTAAAAACTATTTTTTAAAGTTTATGTAATATTCTAATTTTTTGCCAAATTGAATTTGGGGTTTTCAGGGGCTGTAAGCCATAATCATCCAAATTAAAATAAATAAATGCTTGAAATATATCACTGTCTGTGTAATGAATTGATATAATATATGGATTTCTCTTTCTGACGCTTTAGAAAATTATATGAATGACTTTATAAATCACTGGTTTGAAAAAGCACTTTTATATTGTTGAGATTTCGGCTCCTGTGGTCTCACCAGTATCCACTATAAACAGGGAGGCTAACCCTGGCATGTGGAAACACATTCTAGCATTAAATTGCACACAATTTAATGCACAGCACTAAAGTGCAATACAAAACAAAAACCAGGACTTTAACCAGGATTAACATATTCCATCGTTTTGCTCTCACAAGCGAATATTTAGGAGAAAACAAGCGTGAATCAGCAGTTAGTACTAGCTAGCTACTAGCCAAAACTCGTTAGCTAAAACGAGTTAGCCAGCACAAAACGGCATTAAATTGCACACAATTTAATGCGCAGCACTAAAGTGCAATACAAAACAAAAACCAGGACTTTACCCAGGATTAACATATTTCCTCGTTTTGCTCTCACAAGCGAATATTTAGGAGAAAACAAGCGCGAATCAGCAGTTGGTACTAGCTAGCTACTAGCCAAAACTCGTTAGCTAAAACGAGTTAGCCAGCAAAAAACGGCGCTGTATGGCTAAAAAAAAGTGAGCTTACCACCAACAGGATAAATAAGCGAACAGATGCACATTATTACAAATCACTCACCATCGATGGTTCTCTCACGTTCGTCTTCAGCTTGTCTATAGTCCGGTTGTATGCTGGCCAGCCATCGGGTCACTCCTCACTGTGTATCTGCCACCAAGCAGAGAAAACTCCGCACCTCTTCGTTGGACCACGGTGTAGAGTTCCGCAAAACCTACAACGCTGTCTGTATTAATATCATATTTACTCCGTGACCGAGTTAGTCCGTGATTGCAAATGGCGGTCGTAAAGATTTCAACGAAGACGGGCGCTTTCGTGACGTTACGCCCTGACCAATCAGCGCCTAGCAGTCGATTGACATCACATCTCAGCTCGCTTTCGCAAGGTTATATCCTGCCTCTTAACTGACACGAAAATAGTGTCGGTTAAAGCGTGCTGGGTACAGTGGAAATAGCGAGAAAGTGAGTAGAGTAGAAGTAAGTAAGGCTAAGGCGATACTAGTGGAAAAGGGCCTCAATTGTGCAAGTTCTCCCACTTAAAAGATGAGAGAGGTCTCCAATTTTCATCATAGGTATACCTCAACTATGAGAGACAAAATGAGAAAAAAAAAATCCAGAAAATCACAGTGAAGGATTTTTAATGAATTAATTGGTAAATTCCTCAGTAAAATAAGTATTTGGTCAATAACAAAAGTTCATCTCAGTTCTTTGTTATATACCCTTTGTTGGCAATGACAGAGGTCAAACGTTTTCTGTAAGTCTTCACAAGGTTTTCACACACTGTTGCTGGTATTTTGGCCCATTCCTCCATGCAGATCTCCTCTAGAGCAGTGATGTTTTGGGGTTGTCACTGGGCAACACAGACTTTTAACTCCCTCCAAAGATTTTTTATGGGGTTGAGATCTGGAGACTGGCTAGGCCACTCCAGGACCTTGAAATGCTTCTTATGAAGCCACTCCTTCATTGCCCGGGCGGTGTGTTTGGGATCATTGTCATGTTGAAAGACCCAGCCACGTTTCATCTTCAATGCCCTTGCTTATGGAAGGAGGTTTTCACTCAAAATCTCACGATACATGGCCCCATTCATTCTTTCCTTTACACGGATCAGTCGTCCTGGTCCTTTTGCAGAAAAACAGCCCCAAAGTATGATGTTTCCACCCCCATGCTTCACAGTAGGTATGGTGCTCTTTTTCCTCCAAACACAAGTTGAGTTTTTACCAGAAAGTTCTATTTTGGTTTCATCTGACCATATGACATTCTCCCAATCCTCTTCTGGATCATCCAAATGCTCTCTAGCAAACTTCAGACGGGCCTGGACATGTACTGGCTTAAGCAGGGGGACACGTCTGGCACTGCAGGATTTGAGTCCCTGGCGGCGTAGTGTGTTATTGATGTAGCCTTTGTTACTTTGGTCCCAGCCCTCTGCAGGTCATTCACTAGGTCCCCCCGTGTGGTTCTGGGATTTTTGCTCACCGTTCTTGTGATCATTTTGACCCCACAGGGTGAGATCTTGCGTGGAGCCCCAGATCGAGGGAGATTATCAGTGGTTTTGTATGTCTTCCATTTTCTAATAATTGCTCCCACAGTTGATTTCTTCACACCAAGCTGCTTACCTATTGCAGATTCAGTCTTCCCAGCCTGGTTCCGGTCTACAATTTTGTTTCTGGTGTCCTTTGACAGCTCTTTGGTCTTGGCCATAGTGGAGTTTGGAGTCTGACTGTTTGAGGTTGTGGACAGGTGTCTTTTATACTGATAACGAGTTCAAACAGGTGCCATTAATACAGGTAACTAGTGGAGGACAGAGGAGCCTCTCAAAGAAGAAGTTACAGGTCTATGAGAGCCAGAAATCTTGCTTGTTTGTAGGTGACCAAATACTTATTTTACCAAGGAATTTACCAATTAATTCATTAAAAATCCTTCAATGTGATTTTCTGGATTTTTTTTTCTCATTTTGTCTCTCATAGTTGAGGTATACCTATGATGAAAATTGGAGACGTCTCTCATCTTTTAAGTGGGAGAACTTGCACAATTGGTGGCTGACTAAATACTTTTTTGCCCCACTGTATGTTTGGACCCAGGGAACACGCACACATACTCGAGTGAGATTCAACAGCTTTATTAAGGAAATAATGAGTGTGTGAGTGCATGTGTGCAGGATGTGATGTGTTGTAGGAGGACGGGGTGCGTCGAGGGCGAAGCAGTATGCCATACAGCCAGGCAACCCTAAGGGCAGAGCAAACACAAGGATTAATCGCAGGTGTACACCCAGCGGTATTAATACTCTGACTGGTGCTTACTTGCAGGTGGAATGGTGGCTGGCGTTGGCTTAGCCGCAGGTCTCCTGCCTGGAAGACAGCGTTGCGTTGCGCGCTCGGCGCGGTGAGGAAGGTGATGGCGTGGATGAGGGAGGAATCCGCCGCCAGAGGATCCACCTGTGTACAGGGGAGAGAGACTGGAGAAAAGGTGAGAGGATGTTGCTTACGTGCTTGACGAGGAATGGCTCGGAGAAGCGCTGGCAGTCAGAGAGTAGGTGAGCGCTGGAATGACGAGCGTTGGAGAGCAGATGGCTCCAGACTGAGGCTCCAGGTGGAGTGGGCTAAATAGCCCGAGCTTGATGAGGCACAGGTGTGTGCGCAGCTGGAGTGGAGACAGGCGAGAGCGAGTTGTGACAGTACTCCCCCACTGAGCAGCGCCTCCCGGCGCTGGCTTACCTGGGTACGCCCAGTGAAACTTCGTGATGAGACGTTTGTCCAGCACAAACTACGGGCGCACCCAGGATCTCCACTCAGGGCCATACCAGTCCACCAGATATTGCAGGCCGCGACCCTGGCGGCGGGAGTCCAGGATAGCGTTGACCCTCCACGCCGGGTTGCCGTCGATCATCACGGGAGGGGGTGGGGCTCTAGGAGGAGGACAGAGTGGATTAGTCACCAGGGGCTTTATCTGGGAGACGTGGAACGTCGGACAGACACAGAGGGAGGGGGGGGGGAGAGCCAGACGCACAGTCACTGGATTGATTACCTTAATGATGGGATAAGATCCAATTAATCGCTGGGCCAGCTTCCTCTTCTTGGCCTTCAGGTTGATGTTCTGGGTGGACAACCAAACCTGCTGGCCTACCTGATAGCGAGGGGCGGACCTCCTGTGCTGATTAGCAGATTTGGAGTTGCGCACTGCTGTGCGTAAAAGCGCTTGGCGAGTAGCGGTCCAAAAGCGCCGACAGTGCCTTAAATGAACCCGAATGGACGGCACTGCCACCTCCTCCTCATCTTCGGGGAACAGCAGAGGGTCATAGCCTAGGGATGCCCGGAAGAGAGACATCCCGATGGCTTATGACAGGGTGGAGTTATGGGCATACTCTATCCAGGGCAGATGAGCGCTCCACGAGGAAGGACTGGAGGCGGTGACGCAGCGCAGCGCAGCTTCCAGCTCCTGATTCATACGTTCACACTGCCCGTTGGATTGGGGGTGGTGACCGGAGGACAGGCTCACTGTGGCCCCCAAAGCATTGCAAAAACACTTCCAGACCCTGGACACGAACTGGGGCCCCCGGTCAGAGATGACATCCACCGGAATCCCATGTAGCCTCACAACATGTTGGACCAGCAGATCTGCTGCCTCCCGCACTGTAGGTAGGCCGTGGAGTGGCAAGAGGTGGGCGGCCTTCGAGAACCGGTCCACGATGGTCAGGATGGTGTCGAAGGAGTTGGACGTCGGGAGACCAGTGACAAAATCCAAGGCTATATGGGACCAGGGCCTACCGGGGACCGGCAGGGGATGGAAGAGCCCAGCAGGAGGAGAGGTCGATATTTTACCAGTAGCACATTGGGGGCAGGCGCGGACATAATTGGCGACATCGTCCCGGAGGCCCGGCCAACAAAAGGACCTTTGGAGGAGCTCCACCAGTTGGGAAATCCCAGGGTGACAGACGAGCTTGGAGGTGTGAGCCCAACGGATGACGTCACCCTGGACAGAAGAGGGCACAAATAGTCTCCCAGTTGGACCACCGCCAGGATCGGGTTCGGCCTCCTGTGCCCTCCGGACCTTGTCCCTGATGGCCCACGAGACAGCGTCCACAATGCATGAGGCCGGCAGGATGGTGTGATCCAGTTCCATGGGGGCCTCTGGAGTGAACTGCCTGGACAGAGCATCCGGCTTAGCGTTCTTGGAGCCGGGCGGTAGGTGAGAGTAAACCTGAAGTGGCCAAAGAACAGGGACCAACGCGCCTGGTGGGCGTTCAGGCGCTTAGCCGTCCTCAGGTATTCCAGGTTCTTATGATCTGTCCAGACCACAAAAGGCTGCGCTGCCCCCTCCAGCCAGTGACACCACTCCTGCAGCGCGAGCTTCACCACTAGGAACTCTCTGTTGCCGACGTCGTAATTCCTCTCCGCCGCAGAAAGGCGCCGGGAGAAGAAGGCGCAGGGGCAAACCACCCCGTCCGCCGGACAGCGCTGAGACAGCACCCCCCCCACCCCTGTATCGGAGGTGTCCACCTCTACGAGGCACTGCAGCACGGGGTCCACCTGAATCAGGACCCGGGAGGAGAAAAACTCTGTCTTCAGAGCGGCGAAGGCAGCCGCGGCTTCCTCCGTCCACCAGAACGGCACCTTGGGGGAGGTGAGGCGGGTCAGGGGAGAAGCGATGGAGCCAAAGGCCAGCTCATCCCGGAGGCTGGAGCTCAGACTACGGGTGAAGATGCTGCAGAGGGCAGCATCCCCCCACCCAACTTCCGCCGCTACCACCCGGAAGTCGACAGCCTACTCGGCGGCCGACCGACTACCCTGGCGAAGATTCAGCAGCCGGGTGGTTAGCACACTGTCACAGTCCAAATGGTCAAAAACTTCATTAAAATCGAGAACGAATTGAGCATAGGTTAGGTTCGCGTAGCTGGGCCTCGCCATTTCGGCGTAGGCCCAGGCTAACGCTCGCCCTTCCAGAAGGTTAGCGATATATCCAATTCGGCTGTGATCAGTAGGGAAGTCCCCGGGGATGCGCTGGAACACCGACTCACACTGGAGGAGGAACCCCCGAGCTTCACCGAGCTTAACGCTGAAGCGCGTGGGCCTGGGAATTGGAGTGAGCCGGGTTGGCAGCCCCGGGCTAGCCTGGCTAGCCGGGGGACTGGCGGGAGCTGGCCCGCTAGGCTGAGCCAGAGGGAACGCCTGCTGAGAATCCAGACGGTCCAGCCGGCGATTAATTTGGACTAATTGATTTAAAACTACCTGCTCCTGGTGAGTGATTTGATACACTCGAGCCTCAAGAGTGTTAAGCCGGTGTGCGAGCCCGCTGTCCGCTGGGCCGCTCTGCTGGAGCCGTACTGACATAAGTTCGGACCCAGGAAACACGCACACAGGCTCGAGTGAGATTCAACAGCTTTATTAAGGAAATAATGAGTGTGTGAGCGCGTGTGTGCAGGATATGATGTGTTGTAGGAGGACGGGGTGCGTTGAGGGCGAAGCAGTGCACCGTACAGCCAGGCAACCCAAAGGGCAGAGCAAACACAAGGATTAATCGCAGGTGTACACCCAGCGGTATTAATACTCTGACTGGTGCTTACTTGCAGGTGGAATGGTGGCTGGCGTTGGCTTAGCTTAGCTTGGTCTCCTGCCTGGAAGACAGCGTTGCGTTGCGCGCTCTGCGCGGTGAGGAAGGTGATGGCGTGAATGAGGGAGGAATCCACCACCAGAGGATCCACCTGTGCACAGGGGAGAGAGACTGGAGAAAAGGTGAGAGGATGTTGCTTACGTGCTTGACGAAGAATGGCTCGGAGAAGCGCTGGCAGTCAGACAGTAGGCGAGCGCTGGAATGACGAGCGTTGGAGAGCAGATGGCTCCAGACTGAGGCTCCAGGCGGAGCGGGCTAAATAGCCCGAGCTTGATGAGGCACAGGTGTGCGTGCAGCTGGAGCGGGAGACAGGTGAGAGCGAGTTGTGACATAGAGATTGAAAGGGTATCCAAAATTAAATTTCTTGGAGTAATAGTTGATAATAAACTGTGTTGGAAGTCACATATTAATTATCCATCCATCCATCCATCTTCTACCGCTTTTCCGGAGGTCCGGGTCGCGGAGGCAGCAGTTCAAGCAGAGAAGCCCAGACTTCCCTCTCCCCCGCCACCTGCTCCAGCTCTTCAGAGCAGATACCAAGGCGTTCCCAGACCAGCTGGGAGACATAGTCTCGCCACCGAGTCCTGGATCTGCCCCGCGGTCTCCTCCCAATGGGACGTGCCTAAAACACCTCAAGTGGGAGGCGTCCAGGAGGCATCCTAATCAGATGCCCATACCATAGATGCCCTGACTCCTTTCAATGTGGAGGAGCAGCGGTTGTACTCTGAGCCTCTCCCAGATGACTGAGCTCCTCACCCTATCTCTGAGGGTGAGTCCAGAAATCCTACAGAGAAAGCTCATTTCAGCCGCTTGTATCCGCGATCTTGTTCTTTCGGTCATTACCCACAGCTCGTGACCATAGGTGAGAGTAGGAACGTAGATTGACCGGTAAATCGACAGCTTTGCCTTAGAACTCAGCTCCCTCTTCACCACAACAGACCGGTACAACGTCCGCATCACTGCAGATGCTGCTCCAATCCATCTGTCAATCTCTCGCTCCATTTTCCCCTCACTCGTGAATAAGACCCCAAGATACTTAAACTCCTCCATTTGAGGCAGGAGCCTGTCCCCAACCCAGAGAGGACAATCCACCTTTTTCCGGCTGAGGACCATGGACTTGGACTTGGAGGTGCTGATTCTCATCCCAGCTGCTTCACACTCAGCGGCAAACCGTCCCAGCAAGAGCTGTAGGTCATTGCTGGATGAAGCCAACAGGACAACATCATCTGCAAACAACAGAGATGAGATCCTGTGGTCACCAAGCATGACGCCCTCCATTCCCTAGCTGCTCCTAGAAATCCTGTCTATAAAAGTTATGCACAGGATCAGTGACAAAGGGCAGCCCTGGCGGAGTCCAACTCTCACTGGGAATGGGTCTGACTGAGTGTTGGCAATACAAACCAAACTCTCACAACGGTCATACAGAGACCAAATAGCTCGTAACAACAAGCCCGATACCCCATACTCCAGAAGCACCCCCCACAAAAAACCATGAGGGACGTGGTCAAATGCCTTCTCCAAGTCCACAAAACACATGTAAACTGGTTGGGCAAACTCCCACGAACCCTCGAGAATTCTCGAGAGGGTAAAGAGCTGGTCCGATGTGCCACGGCCAGGGTGAAAACCACTTTGCTCCTCCTGAATCCGAGGTTCGACCAACGGCCGGACTCTCCTCTCCAGTACCTTGGCATAGACCTTCCCAGGGAGGCTGAGGAGTGTGATCCCCCTAAAGTTGGAGCACACCCTCCGGTCCCCTTTTTTGAAGAGAGGAACCACCACTCCAGTTTGCCATGCCAAAGGCACTGCCCCCGACCTCCACGCAATGTTGCAGAGGCGTGTCAACCATGACAGCCCTACAACATCCAGGGCCTTGAGGTACTCAGGGCGATTCTCATCCACCCCTGGGGCCCGGCCACCAAGGAGATTTTTAACCACCTTGGTGACCTCAGCCCCTGTGATAGGTGAGTCATCCCCCTCATCCCCAAACCCTGCTTCCTCTGTGGAAGGCGTATCAGTGGGATTGAGGAGATCCTCGAAGTATTCCTTCCACCGCCCGACGATATCCCCAGTCAAAGTCAACAGCGCCCCATCCGCACCATACACAGTGTGGACAGGGAGCTGCTTTCCCCTCCTGAGCCGCCGGACAGTTTGCCAGAATCTCTTCGAGGCCGACCGAAAGTCTTGTTCCATGGCCTCACCGAACTCCTCCCATACCCGGGTTTTTGCTTCAGCAACCACCCAAGCTGCACTCCGCTTGGCCTGCCGGTACACCTCAGCTGCTTCGGGAGTCCCACAAGCCAACCAATCTTGATAGGACTCCTTCTTCAGCTTAATGGCCCCCCTCACTGCTGGTGTCCACCATTTGGTTCGGGGGTTGCCACCACGAGATGCACCAACCACCTTGTGGCCGCAGCTCTGGGCCGCCACTTCAACAACAGAGGTGGAGAACATGGCCCATTCAGACTTCATGTCTCCAGACTCCCTCGGAATGTGGTTGAAGTTCTTTCGGAGGTGGGCATTGAAGACCTCCCGGACAGGGGCCTCAGACAGACGTTCCCAGCACACCCTCACTATACATTTGGGTCTACCAGGTCTTAATGGCTTCCTCCCCTACCATCGGATTCAACTCACCACCAGGTGGTGATCAGTTGACAGCTCTGCACCTCTCTTTACCCGAGTGTCCAAGACATACGGTCGCAGGTCTGATGACACGATAACAAAGTCGATCATTGACCTGCAACCTAGGGTGTCCTGGTGCCAGGTGCACATATGGACACCCTTATGCTTGAACATGGTGTTCGTTATGGACAAACTGTGGTTAGCACAGAAGTCCAATAACTGAACACCACTCGGGTTCAGATCGGGCAGGCCGTTCCTCCCAATCACTCCCCTCCAGGTTTCACTGTCGTTGCCCACGTGCGCATTGAAGTCCCCCAGTAGGACAATGGAGTCTCCAAGAGGAGCACCCTCCAGCACCCCAGTCACAGACTCCAAAAAGGGTGGGTACTCTGAACCATCATTTGGTGCATAGGCACAAATGATGGTCAGGACCCGTTTCCCAACCCGAAGGCGCAGGGAAGCAACCCTTTCATCCACCGGGGAAAACTCCAATATAGAGGCAGCAAGGTGGGGGGATACAGGAATACCCACCCCTGCTCATCACCTCTCGCCCGGGGCAACTCCAGAAAAGGCCAAGCTCCAGCCCCTCTCCAGCAGACTGGTTCCGGAACGGAAGCTGTGTGTTGAGGTGAGGCCGACTATATCTAGCCGGTATTTCTTAACCTCGTACACCAGCTCAGGCTCCTTCCTCGCCAGAGAGGTGACATTCCATGTACCAAAAGCTAGTTTAGAAAGCTTGGGATCAGTTCGCCAAGGTCTCTGCCTTTGACCGCCACCTAATCCACATAGCACCGGATCCCCATGATCACTCCTGCAGGTGGTGAGCCCACTGGAGGGTGTACCTATGTAACTCCTTTGGGCTGAGCCCGGCCGGGTCCCATGGGTGGAAACCCGGCCACCAGACGCTAGCCATCGAGCCCGTCCCCCAGGCCTGGCTCCAGGGTGGGGCCCCAGCAACCCCATACCGGGTGGGGTACACTGAATCCTTGATATAGAATTTATCATGAGAGTCTGTTGGATCGTTCTTAGTCTGGCCCCTCACCCAGGACCAGTTTGTCTTGGGTGACCCTATCAGAGGCAAATTGCAACATAGCTCCTGGGATCACTGGGGCACGCAAACCCCCCACCACGATAAGGTGACGATCTATGAGGGGCACATTAATTATATTAAAGGTAAAATATCCAAATCAATCGCAATACTACACAGAGTGAAATATTTGCTGAATCAACCCACACTATATACTTTGTATCATTCATTCATCCTATCACTTTGTATCATTCATTAATACTCCCATATGTGACATATTGTACTGAAGTATGGGGAAATACATATAAAACAAACATATATCCAGTCTTTATGCTTCAGAAGAGAGCTATTAGAATAATAAACAAAGCTCCTTACAGGGTACCAACAAACCCACTTTTTTCTTCAATTAAATGAATGAATGAATGAATGAATGAATGAATGAATCTTTATTTCGAATAGATTAAAAGTAAAGATTAAAAGAAAGGAACAGAATAATACAACACAGGGGGGAAAAAATCTTACAAGGTCAAATTAAACAATAACTCCTCTGATTATACAGTTCAACATAAGTTATCCAAAATGGGTGATGGCTGAAGCCGCAGCTTATGTTGCCCACCCATATTCCATCTAAGAATTCAAAAGAAAAACAAAACAAGAGCGATTACAATTCAGAATGAAGCAAAGACAAAATGTGACCAAAAAAAAAATAAAATAAGCAACAGCACAAAACAGACTGGATATGATAATCCTTATGTGATTTTACATGTCGTTTTGTATATTTGTTTGGAGTATTTCTTCCTTTAGTTTTTGTTTAAATTGTACAAGCGCTGTACATGATTTTAATTCAGGTCCAAAATTGTTCCACAGTCTGACTCCTTGCACTGAGACACAGTGTTGCTTGGTGGTAGTTCTTACTGAAGGTTTTTGAAATAAACATGTTCCTCTGAAATGATATTGTTTCTCCCTTATTTGGAACAGCTTTTGGATATTTGCGGGCAGTGATAGATTCTTCACTTTAAACATTATTACTGCAGTTTTAAAGCCAACCAGATCTTTCAACTTGAGAGCTTTTAATTTAAGAAAAAGTGGGTTTGTTGGTTCCCTGTAAGCAGCTTTGTTTATTATTCTAATAGCTCTCTTCTGAAGCATAAAGATTGGATATATGTTTGTTTTATATGTATTTCCCCATACTTCAGTACAATATGTCATGTATGGGAGTATATTAAATACTCCCATGGGAGTATAGCTTTAATTAAAAGCTCTCAAGTTGAAAGATCTGGTTAATTTTAAAATTGCAGTAATAATGTTTAAAGTGAAGAATCTATCACTGCCCGCAAATATCGAAAAGTTGTTCCAAATAAGGGAGAAACAATATCATTTCAGAGGAACATATATATTTCAAAAACCTTCAGTAAGAACTACCACCAAGCAACACTGTTTCTCAGTGCAAGGAGTCAGACTGTGGAACGATTTTGGACCTAAATTAAAATCATGTACAACGCTTCGACAATTTAAACAAAAACTAAAGGAAGAAATACTCCAAACAAATATACAAAACGACATGTAAAATCACATAAGGATTATCATATCCAGTCTGTTTTGTGCTGTTGCTTAGTTTTTTTGTCACATTTTGTCTTGGCTTTGTTCTGATTTGTAATCAGTTTTATTTTATTTTCCTTTTGAATTCTTAGATGGAACATGGGTGGGCAATATAAGCTGCAGCTTCAGCCATCACTCATTTTGGATAACTTATGTTGAATTGTATAATCCAAGGAATTATTGTTTAATTTGACCTTGTTGGATTTTTTTTCCCTTTGTTATATTATTCTGTTCCTTTCTTTTAATCTTTTAATCTAATCTATCCAAAAAAAAGATTCATTCATTCATGAATAAGGTAGAGTGTAATTATTGTATACCTACTATTGGTGCATTTGAGTCAGATTTAATGCTTTATAAAAACCATTTGATCTTGAAAAAGGGCTGTCTTATAATTATTACTTAATTACTCAGTTCAACGCATTAACTAGAAAACAAAATTATCAGGGATTGCCATGCATCAGAAGGTGCCCAGCCTGCATGGGATTATAAAATACAGAGTAGAATAAGTTCACAATACAAAACATGACTCATATGCCAACCGGGGGATGTGCCCTGTCACGAAGTGGCTCCCCCACGCTACCCATGAGAGGGTGCCTGGAGGATGGGGAGGGAACTGAGCCAGCAGCTCCAGGCAGCATCCCCTGGTTGTGGGAACTGCCTGCGACATGCCCCGGGTGCCGGGGCAGGCAGTTGCTGCTACTCGGGGATGCTGCATGGGGCTGCTAGCTCAGCTCCCCATGACCAGCATGCCGGCAACCCCGCGCAAAACCATTGGGAGATGGGCTGGAGTGACTTGAGACACATTGTGGACCACAGACCAGTGAACCAGGTGGTAACAGGGATGGTTGTTAGGGTGACAAAGATCTGAAGAAAATAACAATATAAGCCGCACTTGGTTCGAGCTTCATGTTACCAGTATTGGCTTGGGGGCTAATAGCTCAGGGGCTAATAGGCTAAATTCAGCCCCCCCTTCAATCTACATGACAGACAGCTAGGTGGGTCAATAATAGACCAGTGGGCTGGTCTCAAGAATGGCGATGGGTTGGCTCTTTCTAAACGTGACATGTACGATTTCCACAAAAAAGTCAAAAACATTTCTGGGAGAGAAAAATGAGATAACGATAAGATAAGCCTTTATTACTCCCACAATGGGGAAATTCCAGGATTACAGCAGCAAAGGGATAGCAGCACTCAGAGAATAGTTAATAAGATAATAAGAACTGGTTAGCCAAAGCAATAGATGATTATACAGTACATATGTACACAGATATATACACAGTGCAGTAGCATTGCAGCTAGATGGAATAAACAGCATTACGGTTTGTTAAGTTACCCTGCAGAATATGAATATGTACCCATACAGTATATTTCGTATGTGAATCACCAGTGTTGTTGCCACCATCAGTAATGATTGATACTGTCCTAGTTGTATAATGGAGGGGATGATTTATTGTGCAAGGTTGTTACGTTTAATACATTCAATACAGCCTCTACGAGCAGCCCTGGTTAGGTTATAAAGTCTGACAGCCATAGGCAGGAAGGACCTACGGACCCTCTCCGTTGTGCACCTAGGATGGCACAGCCTACTGCTAAACGAACTCTTCAGTGCGTTCAGTGCATCCTGCATGGGGTGGGACTCAGACTCCAGCAGAGATGACAGCTTATCCACCATCCTACTCTCTCCTCACTTACAGTATATAGCTCATTCTACTCATCTTTGGAGGACCAAAGCATTTACAGATCCTGCTATCCGCCCATTCACACACAGCTGGTGACGGAGCTGCCATGCACAGGTGATGGCCTGACTCACCAGAAGCAGCTGGGGGTTCAGTGTCTTGTTCAAGGACACTTCAACATGCAGACTGCAGAGAGAGGGGGAATCAAACCACTGATCGTCCGATTAGTAGTCGGCCACAGTACACCGGTACCACAGGCAATATTGGTAGGCAACAAGTGCACCATCCTTTCTCATTGGTGTCTGTCCAACTCATTGTACTTTAGGGCACACGTCATGTATTAGTTTATGTTACAGTCAAGAAGAACCTCTTAAAACAAAGTGAAATGGATTTTTCATATTGTGTCCCCCATGTCTTGTAATTGAAATATTATACTGAAAGATTACACACACACACACACACACACACACACACACACACACACACACACACACACACACACACATACAGGGCTTGACATTAACACCCGCCCACCCACCAACCACTGGCAAATATATTTCAGCTGTGGCGGGTAAGGCCACGACTCCCACTAGCCACTTTGGCGGGTTGTAGTTTTCTCAAATGACATCTAAATAATAAACCTATTGCAAAGTCTCAAAGTATTCTCATTGGTCCACTATCAGCCAGCTGCAGCTCAGGAGTCTGGCTCCGCAGGTCGGCTCATTTTCTTTCCAGACCAGAGAACTGCGATGAACGGACAGCAGCTGCTCTCAGTGATCAGATCACGGGGACAACTGCCCCTGATCTCCAGTTGTCCCAGCGGTGAGAATAACCTGTGCTCTCCCCACACATTAGAAGAAAAAGAAGAAGCCATCTCGATTGTCATTCAGTCAATCATGTACAGTAGAGCAAAATTACATTTCTTCTATCTACAATGTTAATCACAAAGAGAATCAGAGGGGTTTCTGTCATGCAAGGTGCCGCCACAAAAAAACCCTTCTCCTTCCCCCATTCTGTTACACTGAGCACCAAGCTAGAAAGCGGGGAGTACCATTTTTATATGGTCTTTGGTATGACCTGGCTGGGACTTGAACCCCCAACCTCCCAGTTGTGGGGCAGATGGTCTATCAACTAGGCCCCGGAGCTCCTACCTCTGTGGTCAAATTATGATTATTTTTAGAGAAAGAAGTTCCCATTTACTGTCTGCAACTGTGCAAATTTAAGTTTTCGTATGACAGAGAAAGTGACTAAACTTTGATATGTTGCTGTAAAGAGCAAATGAAGCTTCTTCTGAGGTGAACTTTTACTTAGCTGTGATATCTGCGATTTGCAGCTATTTCATGGAAGTAAAACCTCTATTTATTTTTAATGTGCTGGTCCAGGGGTGTCAAACATGTCAAATGGCCCACCAGGATGTCTAAGTTTTTCTCAGAATTTATAGCTCTCTTTCTAATAAAATTCTGACTTTTTCTACTGATTAGAATTGTTCAAATTTGACACATTTTCTCCTTAAGATGAGGCTTTTTCCTCATCAGTTTTCTTTTTCTTCTTTTTTTTCTAGTGAAAACAGATAATGCCCTTTTAGATTAAATCCTTCAGCAATTACTAATGACATTGTGAAGGCCTGAAGAGGTGTCCCAATTCATAGGGGTCATTTTCAAACCCTATCCCTTGGCTTTTGATTTCAAGGACCAAGGAGTGGTGGTAGGCAAAGGGGAAGAGGTTCAAATGAGAATTGGGACAGACCCCAAATCTACCTGTACTTCACTCTCATATTGCAAATATTTTTCTCCACTGCTTTACAGTATTTAATCCTGTTAATAATTAGACAATATTTCTCTGTGGGTGCATGTGCACGCAGCGACCGACAGCTGGTGAAAAAGTACGTCCTCTGTGTGTCTTGTTTTATGCACTTTAATGTGTATTTACGATATTCTCTGTGTCGTTTCTGTCCTGGAATGTTTGTGGACTGTATGGTGAAGAGCTCCCTGGTTCCATCAACATGGACTACCTCCCCTTTTTTGCACTGCTGCTACTTGTCGTCTGGCTCTTTGTCTCTGAAGTAAACACGTTCGGCATCATGGCGGGCAGGATACATTATTCCAGGGACATGTTACTGCATTTAAACATGGTTGATGCAGCGGCTGTGATTGAGCCTAAGCCGCAACTGCCGGACTTTATTTTGAGAGACATTCATGGACACAGGGGTGAAAAGAGAGACGGGAGAGATGAAAGAAAAAAACGCGGAAAACGTGGAGGAGTGAAATTGCGCCTGAGAAGACGTCAGTTTGGTAACATTCCTCTTCCTTCTATGATTTTTGGGAATGTACAGTCTCTGAGAAACAAGGTGGATGAAATTCAAGGGAATGTACGCTACCAGAAGGACTTTAAGAACTGCTGCGTCATGGCCTTCACCGAATCTTGGCTTAATGTGCATGACCGAGATGCAGACCTGTGAACTGACGGCTTTGGAGCCCCGCTGCGCTTGGATCGGCAGGAAGAGGTAACGGGGAAACGTCAGGGGGGCGGCGTATGTTTATACATTAATAAGCAGTACTGCACATCTGTCACGGTCAGAGAGCGCATCTGTACACCCGATGTGGAGCTGCTGTCTGTGTCACTACGCCCCTTTTATCTGCCTCGTGAGTTCCCCCAACTTTTCATCACAACTGTGTACATTCACCCGAGGGCAGATGCTGACTCCGCCTCCAGCACCATCTTTGATGTGATCCAGCAGCTGCAATCAATTTCTCCAGAGGCGCCACACTTCATTCTTGGGGATTTTAACCATGTTTCTTTAAAGAAGACACTTAAAAACTTTTATCAGTATGTCTCCTGCTCAACCAGGCGAAAAAAGACATTGGACCTGTGCTATGGATCCATAGAGAGGGCCTATAAATCACTCCCCCTTCCTCCTGTAGGATCCTCAGATCACAACTGTGTACATTTGCTACCCACATATACAACTGCTCTCAGAAGAGGCAAGGTAGAGACGAGAGACACTGATGTGTGGTCAGAGGATTCAGTGCACAGCCTCCAGGAATGCTTTGACTGTACAGACTGGGAGATGTTCACACTGGCCTGCGGGGATGATTTGGACTCTTTGGTAGACGTCACATGCTCATACATGGCTTTCTGTAAAAATAAGATCGTTCCACGTAAACGTGTCAAAATATATCCCAACAACAAGCCATGGGTTACAAAATCAGTTAAATCCTGCTTACAGAGGAAAGCACTTGCCTTTAAACAGGGGTCTGTTTCTGAGCTACAGGTTGCCACAAAAGAGCTGAAATCCGAAATTTTAAGAGCAAAACAGAATTATAAATCAGAATTGGAAAGCAAGATGGCAACAAAGAAACTTGGTTTAGCCTGGGCCAGTATGAAAACTATTGCAGGCCTTCAGCGCACAGAGTGCAGTAATCGTGTGTTTTTAGATGGTTTTAATTCAGACACAGAGCTGGCTAATGCTCTTAATTGTTTTTATGGTCATTTTGACTCCTTTGATTTTAGCACTGAAACCCAAGATTTGAAACAGAAACTCAAAGACAATCAGCACTTTAATATTGAGGTGCAGGATGTTAAAAGGGAGTTCTGCGCTGTAAAAGTGAACAAAAGTCAGGGCCCTGATAATATATGTGGGCGCTTGGTAAAGTCCTGTGCACATGAACTGAGTCCTATATTTCATTACATTTTCAATAAGTCCTTACAAACACAACATGTGCCTAAGATCTGGAAAGAAGCCGTGGTTGTTCCCGTTCCAAAATCCAGCTGTCCTAAAACGGTAAACGACTTTAGACCAGTTGCTTCGACTTCAATTTTAATGAAAATTTTTTGAAAAACTGGTCAGATGTGAGGTCCTAAAGCAGACTGAGCATGCATTGGATCCTCTGCAGTTTGCCTATAGGCCTCACAGAGGAGTGGAGGATGCCACTGTCACTCTGTTTAACATGCTTTTTAAACATCTGGATTTTAATGGGACACACGCCAGGCTTTTATTTGTGGACTTTTCCTCCGCCTTTAATACAATCCAACCTCATATCTTAGTTGAAAGGCTCCTGCAACAATTTGATTTGAGCAATAATCTAACTAACTAACTAACTAACCTGCACTTATATAGCGCTTTTCTAATCTGGTGGGTTGGATTCTGGATTTCTTAACCAAAAGGACGCAGAGAGTAAGGGTCAATGGTACATTGTCTGACCTAAAGTACTCTTCTACTGGCTCTCCTCAGGGGTGTGTGTTGACACCACTACTCTTCATCCTGTACACAAACATGTGTCGGAGCAGACATGACAACAGACACATCATAAAGTATGCTGATGATTCAGTTATTGTCAGTCTCCTCCAGGATGGTGAGAGTGTCCACGGCCCAGTAGTTGATGATTTTCTTCACTGGTGTGAGGATTCCTACCTGCAGCTGAATACGACAAAAACTAAAGACATGATTATTGACTTTAGGAGGAAAACTCCCAGGCACAAAGTCACCGTACTAAAAGGCCAGACCACCGAATGTGTACAATCCTACAAATATCTTGGGACGATTATTGATAGTAATTTAAACTTTGAAGAGAAATGTGAAAGGGTGTGCAAAAAGGGTCAGCAACATTTGCATTGCTTGAGAAAACTTGCACGCTTCCAAATTGACCGAACCATAATGACAATGTTTTATCGGGCTTTTATTGAATCTGTTTTATCCTTTTCTTTAGTGTCATGGTTTGGTCAGATAAAACTGAAACAGAGGAAATCCTTGGATCAGGTAGTTAGATGGTCCAGTCGTTTGCTTGGTGAGTCACAGCTGAGCCTGACATCCCTGTACACCAGACAAGTACAGAGGATGGCTACCTTCATTTTAAATGATGACTCCCACCCTTTGCACTGTAACTTTCAGCTTCTTCCCTCAAGACGGAGGTTTGCTGTCCCAAAAAGTAAAACCCAGTGCTACAAAAACAGCTTTTTTCCTGCTGCTGTCAAAAAGTTGAACAAGCTGTAACAATAATTTAGGTACCTATTTATTACTATTTAATTTACCTATTTAATTTACCTATTTAATAAACATATTTTAGGTACCTATGTATTAACTCCATTTTATATTTACTTATTTTTGTAGGATGTTACTTGGGTTCTCAATATTTTATTGAGTTTTAGACTTTTGAGTTTTTAACCTCTTTGACTAGTTTTTAACTTTTAATATGACTCTTCTCTCTTACCTCTGGTTTTTCTCTCATCTCTTTGTCTTTTTATACCCTGATTGATGGAGCCTTGAGTATTTTTATCATGTTTATAGTCAATTTCATGTGTGCCTGTGTTTGTGTCTATGTTGAATGTAATTTGTGGCTTGTAAATATGGATGTCACCAGACTGCAAAACAAATCTACCTACGGGTACAAATAAAGTAACCTGAACCTGAACCTTGGTATTTTTATATATGTATAAGGTTCATTTACATTTAAAAAGGTTGCAAATTTAGTTCAAGTAAAATTGAGCATGCGAGAGTCAAATTTGATCATATTAAACATAATTTTCCAACCACAGAATAGTGGCTAATGAAAAGGCTGAGTGGCTAGTAACTTTGAAAAGTCACTAGCCACAGCGGCCGGTGAGCAAGAAAGTTAATGTCAAGCCTTGTACACTGTAAAACCGAATTAATTCACAGAACTCAAAACTTTTGTGGAAACTGATTACATAATCAATTTTAAGTAAATGCAATTATTTTTTGTGTAATCTGAAATGAAAACAATTAAAACAAAATGCTGAAAATGTATTTTAAAAGTACAGTTTACTAAAAAAAATCATTTCATTTACTTAAAATTTATGAGGTAATCGATTTCCACATAACTTTTGAGTCCTGTGAACTATTCGGTTTTACAGTGTATATGGAGTTCCACAGGGATCTGTGCCAGGCCCTATTCTTTTTAGTTTATATATGCTTCCGTTAGGCAATATTATTAGAAAGCACTGTATACATTTTCATTGTTATGCAGACAACACACAATTATACCTGTCAATGAAGCCAGATGATAGCAATCAGTTAGCCAAGTTAGAAGCCTGTCTTAAGGAAATCAAAGCTTGGATGACTTGTAATTTCCTGCTATTAAATTCAGATAAGACTGAAGTCATTCTTGTTGGTCCAAAAAACCTTAGAAATACCTTTCCAAATCAAACTCTTAGTTTGGATGCGGTTACTCTTTCTCTGAATAGTTCTGTGAGGAATCTTGGAGTTATTTTTGATCAAGATCTGTTTTTCAATTCACATATTAAATTTGTTTCTGAGACTACCTTCTATCATTTGCGTAATATTGCCAAGATTAGGGGCATCTTGTCTCAGAGTGATGCTGAGAAACTGATCCACGCTTTTATTAGCTCTAGATTAGATTATTGTAACTCTTTATTATTAAGTTGTCCTAAAACATCTTTAAAAAGTCTTCAGTTGATCCAAAATGCTGCACCAAGAGTTTTAACAGGTACTAGAAAGAGAGATCATATCTCTCCGGTTCTGGCCTCCCTTCATTGGCTTCCCATAGAGTTTAGAATTAAGTTTAAAATCCTTCTTCTCACTTACAAAGCTCTAAATAATCAGGCCCCTTTTAATTTAAAAGATCTGATACTACCCTGTTATCCTAACAGAGCACTACACTCCCAAAATGCTGGATTACTTGTAATACCTAGAATCTCTAAAAGTGCAATGGAAGGCAGAGCCTTCAGTTATCAAGCTCCTCTCCTGTGGAACCAGCTGCCAATCTGGTTTTGGGAGTCAGACTTGATCTCTGTTTTTAAGAATATGGTTAAAACCTTCCTTGTGGAGAACGTGAAATGAAGAGGCTGAATTTATTTCTCAATTCAGGTTTATTAATCATCTCACATCTCCAACGTCCTCTCAAACAGAAAAGAGGACCAACTTCTCCAATCCACCCCTTTTATACCCAGGACATCAAAGTACAGAATCACATTGTCATTCAACCCCCCATAGACAATACATCTCCCCCAGGTCTCTTCTTCCTCCACCTGACCCCTGGAGGTCAGGCAGTCCTTTCAGAGTCATTTCTAAAGGCACCTCCACCTCCTACTGTTATCCCCAGGAGGTCCAGACTTATTGTTCCTTCTAAGACGTGAGGTACCACAATATACATATGCAGTCTAAGCATCTCAATCAGTGTGCTATACATATGCAGTCTAAGCATCTCAAATATGTGTGCCACATAACCCCTCCCAAACGTCGAAGATGAAACAATACAACATAGTCCACACAACATAATAAAACCACAACATCAGTCCATATGCTGTCTGGGCTTCAACTGCCTTCCAAACTTGCTGTAAGCGGGCTTCGCCACTCCTGCGGCGCCATCTTGCGGTGAATCTGCTATCTGAGGATGAGAACTGTTAGTTGATCCCTGCGGGGGCTCTGGGGAATGCTCCCTGGGGGGTCTGCCGCGTCGAGGAGCCCTCGCCACTTGCACAGTTTCATCGGCCATCACAAAAGCAGTTTTCAGTCTGTCTATACTAATTGTTTCCCTCCTGTCCCCCAAATCTAGCAAAAAATGCTTATCACCTGTTTCCAGCACTCTATATGGGCCATCGTAAGGTGGTCGCAGGGCAGGGCGCTGAGCTTCGTGCCTGACAAAAACAAACTCGGCATTTTTTAAAGATTTGGGCACAAAAACACGCGGAAAAGTGTGATGAACGGGGCCTGGAAGCATGTCCGCTCCCGTGTCGTTCAGTGACCGCTGAGCAGGGGGACGCCCTGGCGCCGGATTATCTGGAAGAAACTCTCCTGGCAGCTGGAGTGGTTGCGCGAAGACCAACTCAGCTGGGGAGGCTTTTAAGTCCTCTATAGGTGCAGAACGCAACCCTAATAAAACCCATGGTAGTCTGTTTACCCAATTTGCATCCGTAAGCGACGCTCTGAGGGCTGCTTTCAATGATCTATGAAAACGCTCGCATAAACCATTAGCCTGGGGGTGGTAAGCAGTAGTGCGGTGAATTGTCACACCTAAGCTGTGGGCCATCGCTGACCAAAGCTTGGACACAAATTGAGGTCCCCTGTCAGACGTAATATCCGACGGGACCCCGAAGCGCGCTACCCAAGCCATTAAAAACGCGTGGGCCACCTCTGCAGCTGTGGTTGATGCCAGTGGGACCACTTCCGGCCAACGCGTGGTTCGGTCCACCATTGTCAAAAGATGTGTGTACCCTTGCGACGATGGTAGGGGGCCTACGAGGTCGACATGCACATGATCAAACCTCTTGGCCGTGATGTGAAACGGCTCTAAGGGGGCTTTTGTGTGCTTGTGTATTTTGGCCCGCTGGCAAGCCATACAGGCTCTTGCCTAATCTTTAACGTGCTTGCGCAGGCTCGGCCAAACAAACTTCTCTGCTACCATTTTTACTGACGCGCGCACCCCTGGGTGCGCCAGGGAGTGAATCAAGTCAAAAATGCGGCGGCGCCATGCGGCCGGCACTACTGGACGCAGTCGTCCAGTAGAGACATCGCAGATTAGGGGGGGCATACCATTTTGCATCCTCCTGTTCTCCAGCCTTAACCCTGTTGGTCCTGACTAGAGCACGCACACGTCTGCATCGCTACCCTGATCCGCTGCCATGGCTGCATAATCTATCCCCACGTGGACTGGGGCCGCGTGCGCTTCCACGCTGTTATTTTGCTCTGCGGCTGCGGTAGTATAATCTACCTCTGCGCGGACTGGCGCGGTTACCGCGCAAGAGAGGCAGTCTTCTACTACATTGAGTTTACCCGCTATGTGTTGAATATTAGTAGTAAACTCCGAAATTGCGGCCAGCTGCCTCTGCTGCCGGCCCGACCATGGTTCCGAAATTTTGGCCATCGCAAAAGTGAGCGGTTTGTGGTCGACAAACGCGGTGAAACACCGACCTTCTAGCCAGAATTGGAAGTGGCGAATGGCTAAGTGGAGCGCTAACAGCTCCCTGTCAAACGCGCTGTATTTTCGCTCAGCCTCGCGCAAGGACCTGCTGAAAAAGGCCAGCGGCTGCCAAACCCCAGCAACGTGCTGCTCCACTACCACCCCTATAGCCAAATCTGACGCATCAGTGGTGAGCGCTATGCGGGCCGTTGGGTCTGGATGAGCCAACAATGCAGCGTCTGCAAGGGTTTTTTTTACCTCCGCGAATGCGCGGAGGGTTTTTGTTTTTTAAGCGCGGCATATAATGGTTGCATGAGCTGCGCTGCATGGGGGAGGAAACGGTTATAAAAATTCACCATTCCTAAAAACTCCTGTAGTGCTTTGACCGTTTGTGGCTGGGGAAAATCTGCCACTGCGCGCACTTTGTCCGGTAGCGGAACTGCCCCTTCTGGGGAGACGCGGTGCCCCAAAAAATCGATCTGCGCCACCCCGAACTGGCACTTAGCTGGGTTGATTATTAACCCGTGCTCTCCCAACCTCCAGAAAACTGCCGTGAGGTGTTTTTCGTGTTCTTCTGACACGCTGGCTACCAAAATGTCGTCCAGGTAGACGAACACAAAAGGGAGATCGCGTAACACCGCATCCATCATGCGCTGGAAGGTTTGCGCGGCGCCTTTAAGCCCAAAAGGCATGCGTAAAAACTCAAAAAGTCCAAAACGGGGTTATCACCGCTGTTTTGGGAATGTCCTCAGCGCGCACTGGGACTTGATGATAACCGCGGACCAAGTCTATTTTAGAAAAAATGTGCGCCCCCGCCAGATGTACCGAAAAATCCTTAATATGTGGGATTGGGTAGCGGTCATGCGCTGTGGCGTTGTTTAACCTGCGGAAATCACCGCAAGGTCTCCACGAGCCGTCAGCTTTAGGGACCATGTGCAGTGGGGAAGCCCATGGGCTGTTCGAACGACTGATGATGCCCAACCTTTCCAGGTTGGCGAACTCCTCGCGCACTATGGACAGTTTAGCTGCATCCAAGCACCGAGCTTTCGCAAAGACGGGGGGGGGGGGGGGGGCGCAGCGGTAGTGATAAAGTGCTCCACCCCGTGTTTTTTTTTTTTTTTTTGTTTTTTGTTACTTATTTGTACCCGTAGGTAGACATGGTTTGCAGTCTGGTGACAAGCCACCGGCTGCTGGTCGCTGCGTGCGCGAGCGCCCTAAACCTACATGTTTTTGGTATGCGGGAGGAAACCGGAGAAATCCCGGAGTAAACCCGCGCAACACGGGGAGAACATGCAAACTCCACACAGCTCACTGTTGATCGGGGGCTGGGATCGAACCCACGATCTCATGATCCCCGCGATCCCCCGGCCGAGAGTAAAACTGTGCTGTCACAGTGCTAAACCACTGCGCCACCGTGTTTTGCAACTGTTGCCGAAAAGGTGGGAACTGTGAGTGCTGGAAGCTGAGTGAGGAGTGTGTGAAACTTACCGCCTGCTGTGGCGACGTTGGCCTGTGCTGGTGGTGGGGACACTCGAGCTGCACAAGGAATAGAGTAAAAGGAGAGTGCATTAACCAGGCGTCTATTGGGAAGATCAACTAACAACCCATGTGAGCACAGAAAATCAGCACCTAACATGTTGAAACTCACCGCCGCTATAATCAAAGTCCACTCATATGTGCGGCCGTGCAGGGACAGAAGTAGAGTCCTTTCATCGAAGGTCTTAATGCTCGAGCCGTTCACCACTGTTGCTCCGTCACCCCCGGGGCCTGCCAGCCGGTCAGCTTAGGTTGGGTGATGAAACTCAATTGGGAGCCCGTGTCCACGAGGAAGTGTCTCTCAGAGCGCACATCCGTCAGGTAGAGCAGCTTGTTCCGTTCGCCGAGGGCCGCAGCTGCTAGCGACTCCCGGTCCTGGCGTTTCCCGAGCTCTTGAACTGGCACGGCAGTACACACTTGTGTGCCCTCTCTGTGAAACGACGATGGTAAAAACAGAGGTCGTCTCCTCCGCGGTGTCGGGGCTTCGCTGCCGCCGTTGTTGGTGCGACCGCCTCCGTCGCCTCTGGCCCACTGCTGCTCCCGGTCGCCGCGCCGAGGTCTGCCGCTGCTGCGGTGGCCGTGTGCTCTTCGCTGGCGTTGAGGATCCGCTGCGCCTCCTGGGCCAGCGCGCGGAAGTCCCGCTGGGTCACAAAATGGGTGCCCGAAATTGTCGTTGTCTGAGCCTCTCAGCTTCAGCATGTCTTCCATCAGGTCGACAGGCGTGCTTCCTCCCAAGTCGTGCAGAGCCAGGAGCCTCCTAGCTCTCTCCTGGGCTGAGGGCGTGAAACGCTGGATGAGGGCAGCTTTCAACCCGCTGTATTTGTTGCCAGCGGGCGGGTGCTGCACCAGGCTCCGCACATGTCGAGCTGTGCGGCTGTCGAGTTTGGCGATGACGTGGTAGAATTTCGTGTCATCTGCTGTTATTCCCCCGAGCGCGAACTGGGCTTCGGCCAGGAGGAACAACGAGTCTGGTTCGGGGGAATTGTCTCTGGTCATTGTACGTCTTAAGGTCACCAATGTGGAGAACGTGAAATGAAGAGGCTGAATTTATTTCTCAATTCAGGTTTATTAATCATCTCACATCTCCAACGTCCTCTCAAACAGAAAAGAGGACCAACTTCTCCAATCCACCCCTTTTATACCCGGGACTTCAAAGTACAGAGTCACATTGTCATTCAACCCCCCATAGACAATACATCTCCCCCAGGTCTCTTCTTCCTCCACCTGACCCCTGGAGGTCAGGAAGTCCTTTCAGAGTCATTTCTAAAGGCACCTCCACCTCCTACTGTTATCCCCAGGAGGTCCAGACTTATTGTTCCTTCTAAGACGTGAGGTACCACAATATACATATGCAGTCTAAGCATCTCAATCAATGTGCTATACATATGCAGTCTAAGCATCTCAAATATGTGTGCCACATCCTTTTTGATATAGCCTACAATTAGGGAGGGATCATGTGTTTCTGAACCCTCCCTTAGTTATGCTGCTAATAGGTTTAGACAGCTGGGGGACCTTCAATAATGCACTGGGCTTCACTCCTTTCTTCACTCTCAATGAAATATTTTTGCTGGTCATTAACATCTGTTTGTTCTCTCCCATAGATTGAGTCCCAGTCGTGCTGTTTGCTCTCTACATGTCTGTTCTTTGTTCTTTTCATCTTCTCTATCCCTTCACCCTCCAGCCAGTCACAGCAGATGACTGCCCCTCCCTGAGCCTGGTTCTGCTGGAGGATTCTTCCTGTTAAAAGGGAGTTTTTCCTCTCCACCATCGCCAAGCGCTTGCTCACAGGGGACTGCCTGATGGCTGGGGTCTTTCTGCAATTGTGGGGGTTCCCCTATAGTTGAAAATGCTATGAGATGACTGTTGTGAAATGGCGCTATATGAATAAAGTTGAATTGAATTGAACACACACACACACACACACACACACACACACACACACACACACACACACATATGTATATATATATACATATATATATATATATATATATATATATATATATATATATATATATATATATATATATATATATATATATATATATATACACTACCGTTCAAAAGTTTGGGGTCACTTAGAAATTTCCTTATTTTTGAAAGAAAAGCACTTTTTTTCAATGAAGATAACTTTAAACTAATCAGAAATACACTCTATACATTGCTAATGTGGTAAATGACTATTCTAGCTGCAAATGTCTGGTTTTTGGTGCAATATCTCCATAGGTGTATAGAGGCCCATTTCCAGCAACTATCACTCCAGTGTTCTAATGGTACAGTGTGTTTGCTCATTGCGTCAGAAGGCTAATGGATGATTAGAAAACCCTTGTGCAATCATGTTAGGTCTGCAATGCTGTAATTGCTGTAAATGGAGGATTCTTTGACGAAAGCAAAGTTTGAAGGAAAAAATTATTATTTCAAATACAAATCATTATTTCTAACCTTGTCAATGTCTTGACTATATTTTCTATTCATTTTACAACTCATGGTGGTAAATAAGTGTGACTTTTCATGGAAAACACAAAATAATTGTCTGGGTGACCCCAAACTTTTGAACGGTAGTGTATATATATATATATATATATATATATATATATATATATATATATATATATATATATATATATATATGTACTGCTCAAAAAAATAAAGGGAACACTTTGAAAACACATCAGATTTTAATGGGAAAAAATAAACTGGATATCGAAATTGTGGCAGGCTAGTCCAGTTTACTCAGATTAAAAAATATTCCTTTAGTCTGAGTAAGCTGGACTAGCCTGCCACAATTTTGACATCCAGCTTATTTTTTCCCATTAAAATCTAACGTGTTTTCAAAGTGTTCCCTTTATTTTTTTGAGCAGTATATATTTATATATACACTTCCTATTGATTTTTGAATCCCATAGCCCTATAAAAACAAAACAAACATTGTTTAAATCTTCTCTTCTGACACAGTGGTCACTGGTCTCTAATTTTGCTGAGTTTCTTTTTTCTTTTTCTTTTTTTTTTTTTTTTACAAAATAAATTTGTATTGAAGTGCCTTTGTTATTTTATTTAAAAAAACATGCTAGTACAGCAGTGGTGCAGCCACAGCTGATATTCTATCAGATTCTGAACAATGAAGAATAGCATATGCTAGAATAAATAAAGTATTAATACATTGTTCTCTAATTTTGAAAAAAGGGTTTGCCCCCTCCCTGATTTCTCATTTTTTGTATGTTTGTCACATTTAAATGTTTCAGATCATCAAACAAATTTAAATATTAGACAAATATAACACAAGTAAAAACACAGCTTTTAAATGAAGATATTACAGGGAAAAAAATTCCAAACCTACATGGCCCTGTGTGAAAAAGTGATTGCCCCCTAAACCTAATAACTGGTTTGGCTACCCTTAGCAGCAACAACTGCAATCAAGTGTTTGTGTAATCCACATGTTGTTACTGAGCCTGTTATGAAGTGGTGTAATTCCCCTCCTCGTCTGAGGGTGGCACAGGGACCATACACCATAGGGAGATCCTCTCCTGCATTACTTCCTTTCTGATGAAGACATTGCCTTGAGAGCACGCGCCAACGCACAAGAACGTTGGCATGGAAATATGCTTAAAAGACTAAAATTCACATAGGTGCCTCTTGCACAAACTGTTGACATGTTGTTATTTGTCAAGGTTGGAATCTGTGTGAACGTTAAGTGGATGAGCTGCAACTGTTCGCGGACTCTCTCATTGTGAACTCCGGTAAGAAATGCTAATGCTAATGCTAACGCCATGTTGACTGTGACTATTATGTCTTAATGTATTGTTCTTTTAAAACCAATCGAAGTTGTGACACTGTTATATGGTTACAGTGTGTTTAACACCTCATAGACACAGATACTGATGTTTCAAGTTGTTGAAAACTCTTAAGAGAGATCACCTAATCGCACTAGCCGCAAGCTAACTGCTAGCATCTTTCTGCTACTTCCTGTTGACTGTAACACTGTTACTGATTCCGCCATTGTTACGTAGTGTCCATAGAATTCACCAAGTGCATGCTGGGTAGGGTAGGAACCGTTCGCTGAGATCACGTAAAAGCTGGAGACATCGTCACAAAGCAGACATGGCGAAGTCTTGCTGTGTTTTAAACTGTAATAGTCATTCTCACAACCGCCGTGGAGAAAAGGTAAACCACGGAATAGGCTTTTTTCGTTTTCCAGCATGGAAGAAGAACAGCACAGCTCACGTTTCGGATGTAACTAAGAGGCGACGCCTGGCCTGGATTGCAGCAGTCAGAAGACCCGACATAACTTTCAAACACGCACCTGTATGGTTGTTGGTGTGCTCAAAGCATTTTCATAAAGGTACGTTATGGTTTATTGTGTATGTCTGTTGTTAAAACTTGCTTGTGTCGTGGTTAAGACTTGCCTGGTCATAGCTTTTACCCTACGTCAGCAGTGCTAAGCTAAACAGAGCTAAGCTAAATAAAGACTCCGATATCCTACCAGCTAGAAAAAGTTACCACACACCTGTGTGAGCGGGTTTAATTTGTTCTACACCAAAGTATTTTCTTACCGTTTGCTTTGCTTTAACAGCAGACCAGCTTATGAAATGCTAGACTGTGATCCTGACTGGGCACCTTCTCTAAACCTTGGGCATGCAGAGCTTCCAGCTGCCACTCCTGACAGGTTTAACCGCTTATGCAGACGGACAAGATGACAAAAAGAATCAGCAGGGCATGCAAGTGACCCCCCAGCACAGACCCCCAACATCACTGGCCCTGTGACTGAGATGGATAATGTAGCTCCTTCAGGTAGTCTTTTTTTTTTTTTTACCTATGTTTTTCTTTCTAAAATGTGTCTTGGGATTCCTTTTGATTACAAAATATATTAACTACAGTTGTTTATTGTCCTGATCAGCAGCAGATGACACCACACCTCTGGCTGAGATGGAGGAGACGACATCTGATGAAGCAGCACTGATCTGTCAGGCTGATGATGCTCCAGAGAAAAATGCACAAGAACTACAGAACTGCAGCATGTGTCACCTTAGGCTTAAAGAAATTTTACTCTTGCAAGAGGAGAACAGAAAGTTAAAAGGAGAGCTCTCCAGAAATACTCTGGATGAGAATTTCCTCAAAGATAATGACTCAAAGGTGAAATACTACACTGGGCTTCCATCTTTCAGTTTAATGGCTCTGCTGATGCAATTTTTTCCCAGCCTACCAAAGACAGAAAAATTTCCCAATTTCAAATTCTCCTTTTAACTATGATGCGTTTGTGGATTAATTTGCCTCTTGAACATATTGCACATCTTTTTGACATAAGCAGACAAACCGCATCCATCCTGTTCTGCGACACCATAAGTGTACTCCATGCACACCTCAGCCCTTTGGTGTACTGGCCAAAGAGACCTTGTTTGCAGGCTAGCACGCCACATCAGTACGTTGAAATGTTTGGCAGTAAGGTCACAGTTTTTATTGACTGCTTTTTAATTTTAGAATGTAGGCCATGACATGTTTTTGGTGTGGTTTAGCCATTTTGACATCATGTCTTTAACTGTGTCAATAATATTGAAGCAGTTAAAGCAGCACCTCTTCAATTTTTCTTATTGCTCAAACATTTTGCTTTCTTTCCTCTTTTTATATATGTAAATCACACTGAGTTGCCCTTGTGTATGAAATGTGCTATATAAATACACTTGCTTGCTTTGTAACAATTTTTGGAATAAAGTACACGATGGCTTACAAACTCCAGCTCTTTATTTCAAAGATGCAAAACTGTAACCATAACCATGACACAATACAAGAATATAAATTGACATGCATGATCGACATGTATCATTGTTCACACAATGTTATAGCGCATAACTGTCTCATGTTACAGCACTACTCTAATGTGCACGTCGCAAAACCACAGCTGCTGTGGGGTTGGCGCTTCAGAGTCCCGCACATCCTAAATGGAACCACTGAATTTCACAGTTTTGGTTCTCACAGGCAACCATGTCATCCAGCTCTTCTGGCTGCCTGCAAGTCCACCACATTTCTGCTGTGTTCTGTGCCTGTCTTCTGGGATTGTGGGTGGGACCTGGCTGTAATGCAGTTAGACGTCGTCTTTTGGGCTTCTGGGTGGGTTTATCAGCTGCAGCTTTCCTCTTGTGTTGTGGGGTCAGAGTCAGTAAAGTGACGGGCAACAAGCTCAGGTAGGAAAACTTTATAAAAAAAGTTCTGGGCCACTGGTAAAAGTGTTTGCTCCCACAGGCCAGAATCTGGTGTGATGCGTACAACAACACAACTTTTTGTGGCCCACACAACAAAGTCACAGAAATGTGAGCCTGTCACAAAAATTTGCATTTGTACATGCTTCTAGTACTTGTGACTGTGCTTGAGTTCTAGTCTCCCGTCAGAGAGTTTCAGGTAAAAATCCTTGTCTGCACAGGCCTGCAGGATGTTGTTGTTGCAGTGCTTATATGGGATTTTATTTCCACACAGCCTTTTTCACAACAGGTGCAGGACACAAGTGCATTAGGGGTTGCACCAACTTCAGGAAAGGAGGGGTTGATTATAAAATATTATAAGCACACTTTCACATGTATATTGGGTGCATAATTCAATTTATGGCATGCACTTATTTTATTTAGTAAATAAATACTTGTAATCAAGACAAGAAATTAAAAAAAAACACCTTTGTGAGCACAACTGTCTTCAAGTCTACCTTGTGCATCTACAAGTCATGCACCCATCCGTCTGTGAACTGCACTTCTGCTTGCTTCAAAGACCTAAAGTTACTAAAAACTTCATGTGTGTGTGGACTTATGCTTACAGTCATATAATTATAAATGAAGGCACGGTCGAAGTTTGGCAGAATGTTTACATCCGAACTCCATGTGATATGCTGATACGGATCTAGTCCATTAACCCCTTCAAGCTTCGCCAAATCGCGTGCCTTTGCAGTCCCATTCAATTTGGCGGAGTACGGTCCCTTTAAATTTTCCTTCATGGTCCATTTTGTGATTTTTTTTTTTCCGTTCATTTCACAAGAAATGCCGAGGCGCTGTGTGTTTGCAGTCTGTTTACGATCGCTATTCCTACCCCGCCCAGAATGCATTACGCGTTTGTCACGTGGGCTGGCGAGGTCAATTTGGCTAAGTTAGCTACTGTGAGCTCTTTAGCGGAACATTGGCGGCATTTCATACTGACAAAGGTGTTTCATGTTTGGTTGCTGACTTAAAAGTTATTTCACTGAGACCATATTTAATCTGTTATTGTTACATGTCAAATTTGGGTGAGTTACATCATTTGACGGTTAAAATGTATATGTTTGCAATGAATATTAATCAAAAGGCATTACTATATTTCATTTCAACTGTCAAAAGTGAATATATTAAAGCAGCTGCATAAATAGGTTTAAAATATTAAATTGGAAAATTTTTTCCAGAATAATTATATGATTTCATTATTTGTTTAATGCTGTGAAAAGGGAGTCCATGATTAGTTACTCAACTGCACTAAAATATGTGTGTTATGTGATGTGTACCTATGCGTTTCATGACGATTAGAGCATTGTATACTCTTGATAGTTGGTTATACTTGAAAAGGGAGTTTGAGTGATGATAATAAGATAATGAGATAGAGAGCAGATTTTGACTTTTGCATTCTGCACTGTGTGCATAGATTGTTTTTTTTGACCCGGACCAGATAAGTCAGGATCTGAACCTTTGGGTTCAGTGGCGAGCCAACCCAAGACAAACTGACTGTGAAGGAGCCTATAATGCGATGTGGCCAGCTGCAGGGTCCATCCCCAGAGAACAACGTGTTGATCCATCCCATCACTCATGATACAGATAAGACTGACACTTAAAATATACCCGGGTAGTGGTGGACATTGAATAGAGACGATTAAAACGTGGGTTTACTCCGGGATTTCTCCGGTTTCCTCCCACATGCCAAAAACATGCAAGTTAGGTTAATTGCTATCAAACTGGGGATTCTAAATTGTCCTTAGGTATGACTGTGAGAGTGAATGGTTGTCTGTCTCTCTGTGTTGGCCCTGCGAAGGACTGGCGATCTGTCCAGGGTGTACCCTGCCTCTCACCCAAAGATGCTGGGATAGGCTGCAGCCCTCCCGCGATCCAAAAAGGATTAAGCGGAAGAAGATGGATGGATGGAAAACAAATACATTCTCATACATACACACAGTGACTTGAGCCCTTTCCCACAGAGAAGCAGTGCACACTGGGAACTGAACTAAATCTGGCACTTTACATTTTGCTAAGAAACCCTTCCAAAGGGTATGATTTTATTTTATTTTATTTTATTTAGTATTTTGGGGCCCATTTAATGTGCGCCTGTGCACTCTAGGAGGCCAGCTTAGGTATGGGGGGGGGGGGTATGGCAGGGCGTGTAATGGTTTCTTTTTGTACAATACACTTTTATTGACACTACCTTATCTTGTCTCTTGTTTCTGGTTTCTCTGATAACACTACTGTTACAGGCTCTGTAGTCTTTCCTGGATCTTCTTGATACTGGCCTATTACTAAATTATAACTAGTCTAATACTATTAGTTATAGCAATCAGTGGAACATTCGTTACAAGCTTGGTGAGCCAGCCAGAAGCCTGGTCATGTGTTCACAGCAAGCCAATTGAAGTGTGTGAAACAGTTTTGGGTGTGTACATCCTTTTAAAAGAAAAGAAAGAAAGATGGAGTTCATTATGAGCTCAGGTATCAAAATTCCCAATGCGGTCATTGTCAGTGGGTCGCTTGAACCACCAAAAGATGAAGAGACTATAGACTTCCTTAAGAAGTATGGTTCTATGAAACTCATCTCAGTTACGGAAGTTAATTCTGAGTTTTATAAAACCTGATTGTTGAGTATCAAGATGGTACTGCTATTGAAGCTTTAGCCCCTCTTTTGCCTTACACACATGTACTTAAAGACAATCCCAGTGTCAAGTACTATGTTCAAGCTCTAGCATGTGTATACACTTCTAAAGTTGGTTGTGGTTTTACCAAGACTTATCTTGATGAGATAAAGAAGTTAGCAAAACTGAGTGGGAGAGATTTTGAAGAGGTGCTGAAAGACATGATATCAGAGATCAGTGAGACAATTAACACTGGCAGTGGTGATGGTAAGTGTAGCGCTAAACAGCTCAACACGTCTCTGGACACCAATGAAACTTCACAGCCCCAGCTGAATGATCATAGTGGTGCTGAGTCACGTCCACCTATTAAAGTGAGGCGAAGTCTGTCCATTGCAGATAATGACCTGAATCCACCTGAAATTCAAAGGGTCATTGTAGAGCACATTGTAAGAAATGATGTATTAAAGATACATTCACATTTTCCCATCAAACTTCATTCATTCTCTGGTAAAAACCCCAGACCCAACAGTGAAACAGATCACGATACATGGTCCTCCCATGTAGAACTTCTCAGAAAAGACCCCACCATGTCCAGTCTTCAGAAGTCACGAAAAATCTTTGAAAGCTTGCTCTCACCTGCATCAGATATAGTCAAAAGACTAAGCCCTGAAGCTACTCCTGAAACCTACCTCCAACTGCTGGATGCAGCTTTTGGGACTGTAGAGGATGGCAAGGAACTTTCTGCCCAGTTCATGAACACTCTTCAGGATCGAGCTGAAAGGGCCTCCACTTACCTCTGCCGCCTTCAAGTTGCCCTGAATCTTGCTGTTAACCCTCTAACTGCATAGTATGGATGGGTTGCGCGCCCCCAGTGGCACAGCACAGCAACTGCACATGTCAACTTATTGACATCCCCCGGCTATACTGAGAATTTGTACTAATCTGCATTGATCGGACAGTTTAGAAGGTGACAGACACACACCGAAGGAATCATGGCTGACATGGAATATAGCAAAGAAAAAGAAATCCTATTATTCTTCCTTTTTCTGCTTTGAGCTCACACACCAGTGTGGATGCCGCCATGATCGGTCATCATGGCAGGGATGATGACTGAAACTGCATGAAACGGGGAAAATAGCCGCGTAATGCAAATGAAATTCACGTAGGATAATCAAAAGAGTTTGTAGATGTGGAAGCGGGTGTAAATTACTAAGTAAACGCGAAACATTGACCACGATGGACGAAAAACTGAGCTCCCATTACCAAGATGGTGGAGCCCATGAGCGGCATGGATTCCCACAGGAATAATGCACCAAACAGAAAAAAACAGCCACGTAATAGATAGATAGATAGATAGATAGATAGATACTTTATTTCGAACAAAAAAGTAAAAAAAAACAAAACAAATGACAAGTGCGACAAAGTGACAGTATACAGTGCTCGAAAGGGAGAAGGAAGAAGTGAACACTTATTAACTCCAACTCCTCTTTTCCATAAATACAACCCATGTGAAATATATTCAATTTACCACATTTAAGACCCCAAGTAAACAATTAACTCTATTTTGTACATATCAACATTAACACCCATCCATCCCAACATACAGTACATACAGTCCATACAACAAAACCAGCCCCAAACAACACAGATATACACAGCACTGTCCCACCCACCATTCCATAGTGTCCCAGAGTGAGCATAGTGAATCGTACATATAAATACTACTCTTCTAACATATATTCTTTAAGCAAATAATGTTTCTACCTATTTTTGAATTGATTTCTGTTTGTACATAGTTTCAGTTCCAGCTCCAGACTGTTCCGAAAATCCACCCCACAGACAGATATACACATACTTTTCTTAGTTGTTCATATCTTAGGTTTTGTAAAATTTAAGTCTCCTCTCAAATTATAATCATTGTCTCTTGTTTTGAATATTTTTTGTATATTAGTTGGGAGTTGATTATTAATTGCCCTGTACATGACTTGTGCTGTCTTAAATTTCACTAAATCGATGAACTTTATGACATGTGACTTTAAAAACAACAAATTGGTATGGTCTCTATATCCTATATATCTCTCTATCTCTCTATCTTATATCTATTATATCTATATATATTATATTATATCTATCTATATCTTATCTCTATATCTTATCTCTATATCTTTATCTCTATATCCTTATATATATATATATATTGTAATGTGCATATTGGCTGTAGGTTGGTCTTGTAGGTGTTTCCCCAGACTTCTACACAGTAGTTAAGATAAGGTAGAAACAGTGAATTGTACAGTAAGGACAATGATTTATAGTCTAAGATGTGTCTTGTCTTCCCCAGTATCCCTATGCATTTTGCCAACTTGGCCCAGATGTGACTGATGTGAGGTTTCCAGCAGATTTTATTGTCTCGTGTCACCCCCAGAAACTTATTTTCCTGTACTGTTTCTATTCTGGTATCATCTATCGTTAGCATTATTTCATGATTTATTTTATAATTTCCAAACAACATAATCTTTATTTTTTTCAGATTTAGAGATAATTTGTTTTTGTTGAACCACTGTGTTAACCTTTTCATTTCAGTTGTGACCACCTCTAAAACCTGCTGCAAATTCTCACCAGTGCAAAGGATATTTGTGTCATCCGCAAACAAAATAAATTTCAGAATTTTTGATACTTGGCATATGTCATTTATATACAAGATAAAGAGTTTGGGTCCCAAAACTGACCCCTGGGGCACACCACAAGTGATGTCCATGAAGGGTGATTTGTGCTCACCAGTTTGTACAAATTGTTGTCTGTTACTTAAATAACTTTCCACCCAACTCAGTCTGACCCCTCTTATCCCATACCTTTCCAGTTTCCTCAGTAGAATTCTGTGGTCAATGGTGTCAAAAGCTTTCTTTAAATCTATAAATACTCCTACAGCAAACTTTTTTTTAATCTATACAACTAGCAATTTCTTCTATTAGTTCGATCAGTGCCAAAGAGGTTGATTTATCTGCTCTAAAACCATACTGGCTGTAAGGGGGTTGTGTTTTTCAATGAAATCATCCAGTCTCTTAGTGAAGATTTTTTTAAGTATTTTGGAGAATTGTGAGAGTAAAGAGACCGGCCTGTAATTTGTGAAATAATGACTGTCTCCTGTTTTATATAGTGGTATTACTTTTGCTATTTTCATTTTGTTTGGAAATTTACCAGTTTGAAATGACAGGTTACAGATGTGGGTGAGTGGATTAACAATTCCTTCAATTACTTTTTTCACTATTGTCATGTCAATTTCATTCCAGTCAGTTGATTTTTTGTTCTTAAATTTACTCACAGTCTCGATAATTTCCTTTTCAGTAACTGCACCCAAAAAGATTGTGTTTGGATTTCTATCTTCTATTTCATTTACAGAACCACTGTTGTTTGTTTCTGGTGTCACTATTGATTTTGCTAATTCAGGACCAACGTTTACAAAAAAAATTATTGACACCACTAACCACATCCTCCATATTATTTATCAAATTGTCATTTTCAATAAAATATTCTGGATAATTAGCATTCTTAGGTCGGTTACTAATAATCCCATTGAGTATTTGCCATATTCCTCTTAAATTATTTTTATTATCCTCTAATATTCTGTTGTAGTATTCTTTCTTACAAATCCTCATTATATTAGTAAGCTTGTTTTTATATCTTTTATATTTGATCTCAGCCTCTACCGTTCTGCACTTAATAAATTGTTTATATAATGTATTCTTCTTTTTACATGCATTTAGTAACCCCTTGGTGACCCAAGGAATATTTTTGTTTTGTTGTCTGTCACTGTATTGTTTTATAGGACAAATAAAATTCACGTTGGGTAATCATAAGAGTTTGTAGATGTGGTACACAGTGTAAATGGCTGAGCAAACGCAAAACATCGACCACGATGGACGAAAACGGACCGGTCACGTGGGCGGGCGAGCCCCCCCTCCCGGCAACAGGTAAGAGAGAAATATGTTTTTTTGACATTTTATTGATTTTCTGGTTCATATACTTTGAAGATTAGATAAAAACATACCCCTGTTGACAAATTGTCGTAAAAAAAATGGACCATTCTTTGTGTAAATGTGTCCAAAGTCCACTTTTGACTGAGTTATGTAATTTATATAGCTGCCGTGACATTATGCAAATTAGATGGGTAAATTTATTCCTATCTGAAACTTTGGATCATATTCTACATCTTTCTAATTGACAGTAAGCCATTATCTCTTGTAACTTTCAAGTTATAGCCTTGGAAATCTGAACTATTTTATTGACAAAATTTTTTTACTACTCTTGACCACTAGGGGCCTTGCACCACATGGTGCCTGGGGCATTTAGAAGGTTAAGAGAAGAGGAGCTGCTGCTGGAGAGGCAGACACATTCTTAAACAGTTCTGTCACGGGTGTTGGGACAACACCTTGCTCTCTGACCTTAACCTTGAAGGAAAGAAAAGTCACCCCCCAGCTCCTGTTACTAATCCGCACTGAAGAGGATAGGCAGGCAACTAAAACTACACGTATGAAGAAGCATCTTAGCTCACATCGGCAGCAGGCTGTGGCAAACTCTCAAAGTGCATGCGCCTGCAGTCAGCAAGCAGAACTCCAACCTGAATCCAATTCATTGGCAGAGCTTAAACAGCAGGTGGCACTTCTGCAGCGCCAACTCACCACGTTGACAGCTAAGAGAGCCAAAAAGACCCCAATACCTAAGGGGACCGCTGAGCCTCCATCTGGTGGGTGAGTGCCATCCAAACTTGATCCTAGAGCGCCAAGCTGGAAACACAACTAAAAGCCAAACTCCCAGCCGAGGCCTTGGTACTGTTTTAAGTGCGGCGAGGATGGTCACATCTCCTCAGCTTGCAGTAACAAGCCAAACCCCACTCTGGTCAATGAAAAAAGGGATCAATTGAGAGAAAGGCAGTGCCTTTGGGAAACAAAAGAGAACTTGCCTAACAGTGAGGATTAACAGTGAGGACCGCCCGTAAAATCTACTGGAGGAAGAAGCCCCCCCCCCCCCCCCCCCCAGGAGACAGCTAGCCACCAGGGCTGCTCGGAGAGGCGCTCCGGCCACCGGCAGAGTGAAGAGGCCTCGCCGTCACAGGCCCGTGGCTCTGAGAGAGATCTGTCGCTGCCAGAAATCCACGGAGCTGCTCATCCGTAAGCTGCCCGTCCAGCGCCTGGTGAGGGAGATCGCTCAGGACTTCAAGACCGTCCTGCGTTTCCTGAGCTTCGCCGTCATGGCTCTGCAGGAGACCAGCGAGGCCCACCTGGTGGTCTCTTCTTCGCTAAGGGTGTCACTATCATGCCCAAAGACTTCCAGCTGGCCCGCTGCATCCGCGGAGAGAGAGCTTAGACTTTCTGCTGCACATTCACCAGCCATAATGCTCTGCACTGTGTGTCTATATATATATACATTTATAGTAATATGGACATATGTTTACTAGATGTTGTTTTTTCTTGCCTTCTGATTGTTGCTCTGAGTGTTGCTATCCCTATGCTGTTGCAATCCTGGAATTTCCCCATTGTGGGACTAATGAAGGCTTATCTTATCTTATCTTATTTTTAGATGGAGCCTCAGTTATAGGGCAAACTGAGGCTGGAACATTCAACAACGCCTTTGCTAAAGATAGAGGTGATACCAAATCCAAGTCCTGTGTTGTCTTGAAACAATCTAGCATCAGAGAACACCCCTTCAGAATCCCCAGAAGACTGATTGGTATGAAAAGCACGGGCCAAGTTACCATCCAAGGCAAACAGTTCAGCTATCTCCTCGACACAGGCTCACAAGTGACTACAGTCATTAAGTACTTCTACAACCAATACTTAGCTGAGCAACAGATCGAACCGCTCCATAATGTTCTGGAAGTTGAAGGAGCCAATGGTGAACCTATGCCCTACCTAGGATATATTAAAGTTGCAATCACCTTCCCAAAACAATTTCTTGGAGCTGAATATGTAGTCCCAACATTGGCCTTGGTAGTTTCAGACAGCGGAAGTTTGGGGTACCAGGTACTGATTGGTACCAACATGCTTGATGTAGTGTACGACATGTACACAGATACAGACTCAGTGAGCTACCATCCAGTTCTTAACAGTTACAAGACAGTTCTGAAAGTACTGCAACTATGCCGAGAACAGAGCCATGCCACTAACATCGGGCTGGTGAAGATGGAAGGTAGAGACAAAAAGGTCATTCCAGCTGGAGAAACAGTTGTTTTGGGCTGAGTGGTATCAGTGAAGGAGTTCCATGCTGAGAAGGCTGTCATCATGGAGTATCCTTCATCGGCCTCTCTGCCTGGAGGCTTGCTAGTGAAGCCCTGCCTCATTGGTTTACGTACCAAGCAAACAGCCAGGCAAAGTACCAGTTATCATCTCCAATGAGTCCGATCATGACATTACTATCCCGGCCAAGCATGTACTCGCTGAGCTCAGTGCAATCCAGACTGTTCTGCCTCACAAACAGGGTGTGACCGAGCCATCTGAATCCGAACCCCCCAAAGAAACTGTCCTGACCTTTGACTTCGGCACATCCCCAATCCCTCTCGACTGGAATGACCGAATCACTCGGAAATTGAACAGCATGCCTGATGTCTTTGCCCAGAATGATCTTGACTTTGGGAGGACAGACAAAGTCAAGCATCACATTAAACTGTCTGATGAAACACCATTCAAACACAGAGCTTGACCGATACACCTGCATGACGTAGAAGCTGTTCACAACCATCTCCGAGAGCTCCTCAATGCTGGGGTGATTCGGGAAAGGGAATCTCCATTCTCCTCTGCAATTGTTGTCGTCAAGAAGAAGAATGGTCAAGTGCGCCTCTGTATTGACTATGGGAAATTGAACCTGCAGATGGTCAAAGATGCTTATGCACTCCCAAGGATGGATGACACCTTCATGGCACTTTTTGGTACCAAATGGTTCATTGTTCTTGATCTGAAGTCTGGTTACTACCAGATAGAAGTCAATGAGGCTGACAAGCCAAAAACCGCTTTTGCATGCCCACTTGGCTTCTGGGAGTTTAATCGGATGCCCCAGGGAGTGACGAACGCCCCAAGTCCCTTTCAGAGACTGATGGAAAAGTGCATGGGAGACCTGAATTTGAAAGAAGTAGTAGTTTTCCTGGGTGACCTAATAGTCTTCTCAAAGACTTTGGAGGAACATGAGGCCAGATTCACCAAAGTTCTCAACCGTTTAAAAGAGTATGGACTAAAGCTCTCCCCAGAAAAATGCAATTTTTTTTCAGTCCTCAGTCCAGTATTTGGGGCATGTGGTTTCAGAGAGAGGAGTGGAGACAGACCCAGAAAAGACAGCAGCGTTAAAGACCTGGCCAGTTCCACAGCACCTAAAAGAGTTGAAAGCCTTCCTCGGATTCTGTGGATACTACAGAAAGTTCATTAAAGACTATGCAAGTATAGTAAAACCCCTGAATGACTTCACATCTGGTTACCCACCTCCAGGGAAATAGTCAAGTCAAAGAACAGTCAGTACTATCACCCCAAAGAGCCATTTCTAAGCCGTTGGACCCCCACCTGTCAACAGGCATTTGAAATGATCATAGACAAGTTGACGACGTCCCCAGTTCTGGCCTTTGCGGATCCTGCGCTACCTTACATCCATCATATGGATGCAAGTTCCATTGGCCTCAGAGCAGCCTTGTATCAAGAGCAGGAGGGGCACCTGCGTGTCATCGCCTACGCAAGCATAAAGTTGTCTCGTAATGAATCCCGATATCCAGCCCACAAGCTCGAGTTTTTAGTTCTGAAGTGGTCTGTAACAGAGAAGTTCAGTGACTACCTCTATGGCAATCAGTTCACAGTAGTCACTGACAGCAACCCACTTACATACTCACTTCAGCTAAACTCGATGCATCCAGCTATAGGTGGTTAGCAGCTCTGTCTACCTTCTCATTTAAGCTCCAGTACCGCCCCGGGAAGCAGAATGGAGATGTGGATGCTCTATCGCAACGTCTTCATGGCACCCTGCATGACAACCCGTCATCTTAGAAAGAGTGGGACAGGATATGTCAGTTTGCACAACACCATCTGTCAGATCCAGCTAGCATTGAAACTACTGATCAGGGGGCTGTCCATTGCCATCTGTTAGAGACAATTTGTCTATTGTGGCAATGATGGAATGGGCAGTAATGAAAGTATCTCCCTTGTTGAAAGTTATGCCATCTCTGGAGATGCTGTACCTGACAGTTTTGAGCAGGAAGATGAGTTTGGAGGACTTTCAATCATTTCACATCTATCAGAGGCAGATCTCAGAGACAAACAGAGAGCTGACCAGTGCATTAAACATGTCATCTCCCAGCTTGAGTGTGGAGAGAAATCACCACCCACTTTTAGAACATAGCCCCCGGACCTGCCCCTGTTGTTAAGGGAATTGAACAGGCTTGAACTGCGAAAAGGCATCCTCTATAGAACGTGCCATGAAGAAGGAAAGACACAGCGCCAGCTAGTCTTTCCTGAAGAACTTCGTGAGACAGTCTTGACAAGCCTGCATGACCACATGGGTCATATGGGAAAAGACCGTACGCTGGATTTAGTCAGAGCCAGATTCTACAGGCCAAGGATGGCTTCTGATGTTGACAAGAAAGTCAAAACATGTAACAGGTGTGTGTGTGCAGGAAAGCCTTACCTGAGAGGGCTGCACCTTTAGTGAACATAATGACAACACGACCACTCGAACTGGTCTGCATGGACTTCTTGTCCATTAAACTGGACAGAAGTAACACAAAAGAAATTCTCGTAATCACAGATCACGTCACAAAATACGCAGTAGCTATCCCAACACCAAACCAAAAGGCTCAGACAGTTGCAAAGTGCCTGTGGGACAATTTCATTATCCATTACGGTATTCAAGAAAAACTGCACAGTGACCAAGGTCCTGATTTTGAGTCGCGGCTAATCAAGGAACTGTGTCAAATTGCAAGCATACAAAAAGTCCGAACAACACCGTACCACCCTAGAGACAACCCGGTGGAATGCTTTAATTGCACTCTGTTAGGCATGCTTGGTACTCTGGAAAACCAGGACAAGTCGCACTGGAAGGATTTTGTAAAGCCTTTGGTCCACGCGTACAACTGTACCAGAAATGAAGTGATTGGATTCACACTGTACAAACTAATGTTTGGACGCCAGCCACAGTTGCCAGCCGACTTCGCATTCGGCTTACCAGTGAAAGAAGAGCAGCATAAATCACACTCCCAGTACGTGAAAAACCTCAAATCCCACCTTGAGGAGAGCAACAGAATAGCTACACGGAGTGCTGCCAAGGTAGCCGAAAAGAACAAGACAAGATTTGACAAGTGTGTGACTCCTTCTACTCTGGACATTGGCGATCGAGTGCTTGTCAGGAATGTGCGTGTTTGTGGAAAGCACAAACTTGCTGATAAATGGGACCCCACTGCTCATGTGGTAGTGAAAAAAGCTGGAGACCTCCCTGTATATGCAGTCAAACCAGAAACTGGTGAAGGTCCCTGGAGCATGCTGCGTCAAGACCTCTTACTTCCATGGGGGTTTCTCCCCATAACAGGAGAGTGTGCCAAACCCAAACCAGTCGAACGCCGCAAGACATGTCAGAACACTCGGAGAGACACTTGTGAAGTTGATCAGTCCTCAGATGAGGATGATGTCATTCCCATTACCTGGATCCAAGGAGATTCAGTACCTAAGGTGACCAGCTATATTGTCTCATGAGATGTTCCAAGGAATCATTGTCCAAGACATCCTAAAGAAAAGCAACAACAGACCTCAACAAGTTGACAGATGATGTTCCAGTTAGTGTGAATACCCTACCTGATGCTACTCCAGTCGACCAAGAGTCACCAAACCTAGACCTACCTGAAAGTAAACCTACGGAATGACCAGACCTGAACGTGAACCTGTGAAGATAATCTCCCAGACGATGACAGTCCTGTGAAAGACCTGTCCGATGAGAACTGTTCTGAACAGCTCCCAGTTCTCTCAGACATGTCGAAATATGATGAGACAGATGTCTCTGGAAGTGAAAGACAAGGGGAGATTAATAAGGAGAATGAGGAACAAATGAACACTGATGATCGCATCAGGAGGTCTGAGAGGAATCGTCAACCACCTAAGCGGCTTGATTATACTGAGCTGGGAAACCCCTTAGTCACAGAGGCAAAGTCACTCTTCCAAGGACTGACTGTTGCTTGGAATGACATCATAAGTGAAAGTGAAACACTAGATCACCCCCCCCCCGTTTTGCCCCCTCAAGTTATAACTATTTGAACGTTACCATGCACAGGAACGTGCATGAGTTTGAGGGGAAGAGTGTAACCTACATGTGGTTATTGAGCCTGTTATGAAGTAGTGTAATTCCCCTCCCCGCCTGAGGGTGGCACATATGCCGTCCTCAGGCATACGTTCTCAGGGACAGCCTCTCCTGCATTACTTCCTTTCTGGTGAAGACATTGGCTTGAGAGCACGTGCCAACATACAAGAACGTTGGTATGGATATATGCTTAAAAGACTAAAATTCACATAGGTGCGTCTCGTACAAACTGTTGACATGTTGTTATTTGTCAAGACTGGAATCTGTGTGAACGTTAAGTGGATGAGCCGCAACTGTTTGCGGACTCTCTCATTGTGAAGTCCAGGAAGAAATGCTAACCCTAATGCTAAAGCCGTGTTGACTGTGACTATTACTGTATGTCTTAATGCATTGTTCTTTTAAAACCAATTGAAGTTGTGACACTGTTATATGGTTACAGTGTGCTTAACACCTCATAGACAAAGATACTGATGTTTCAAGTTGTTGAAAACACTTAAAAAAGATTGCTAATCGTGCTAGCTGCGAGCTAACTGCTAGCATCTTTCTGCTACTTCCTGTTGACTGTAACACTGTTATTTGGCTAAGTTAGCTACTGTTCGCTCTTTAGCAGAACATTGGCGGCATTTCATACTGACAAAAGTGTTTCATGTTTGGTTGCTGACTTAAAAGTTATTTCATTGAGACTGTGGAGGTAATAGAATAGGCGAGATGCGACGAGCTGGAAGGGTACAAGGTTTTATTTCCTCCAACATATTGAAACGCGCTTTGTAGCTCAGTGAGCTACTGCGTTGTCCAGGCATGTGTCACAAGCTCTTTTATACACGTTATACAGACAGAAAGAATGCATGGCACATTAGCATAGTGATTGTCATCTAATACACATCAGTCAATACACATCATTAGCATGACATCAGCTAGCGCCTGGCCCGGACGTCCTCTCCGAGGACGCATACATAATAGTCCTGTCTGATTGCCCCCTGGGGCTCTCTGTCCGTATGTAAATTGCCCTCCGTTTCCTCCAGCCCTGATGAGTGTGAGATAGTGTCCGTCCGCAGTGTGCTGGGTCACCACACAGTTCCCTTCCTGAACACTCAGTAGGGGCTGTGACACCCCCCGCTTCCCGGTCGTTTGGGCTCCAGCTCCGGTAGAACTGTCCTGCCGTAGAGGAGTGTCGGAGGGCATGTCAGTCCATGGGGGAGATGGGGGAAGGGTGGAAAAGACAGTGTGCTCCACTACGAGTTCCAGCACGTTGAACGGCCGTAGATTGTGGACACTCGGGGCCTGTGCGCGTTGTGTGTAATGGAACAAACCGGTGATCGGCCAGCTTTAGGGGGTGAGGTGCGGGAAAAGCGATGTGGAGGAGGAGGGGGAGGGGGGTGGGAATAAGTGAGTGCCGGCCAGGGACGTCAAAAGTGTCTGGGACGCACAAAAATTGTGTGTGGATCTGCCATGGTGAGGGACTTTCCTGGTAAACCTGACAGTGATCCGCAGCAGCTGTGAAAAAAAAAAAAAATTAAGTCTCTGACTCCTTGTGCGGCTCAGTCCTGTGAGGATGTGGGGAAGGCGAACGGCCAAATTCCCCTAGGATGCGTAGCGGCTGTGAAAAAAAACTGAAGCTGTGTGAGGGACTTGGCGGTTTGGTTTTAGGTGTGGGAGCAGCCCTAAAGTCATCGGGGAAAGCAATCGGCTAAATTCCCGTTGTGCGCCGTGGCTGAGAAACCCATACAAAGTCCCGTGTGCAGGCTACATGTCTGCTTCAGGTGCGTGAGCAGCCCTAAAGGTTCTGAGGATGGCGATTGGCCGTGTTTCTTGGGCATGTGCAGCGGCGGAGGACGATGTATAAGTCTGTGGAGCCAGTTTCTCCCTGGTGCGTGGCGCACGCCTGGCGCAGTGACCACATAGCTGGAAGTTGTGCTGTCCTCGTAATCCTGCGGTGTGCATGCGGGGCTTCTGTGCGCAGAAAGTCTGCTATCGGGAGGTGAGTCAGGGTCGGGGAGCTTGGTGGAAATCAATGCAGACGGCGCCGATGATCTTCCCCATTCAGGCTGTTTCCTTTGGTTTACTCGAGTCGCCATACATGGTGCGTGTCGGTCCCAGCGCTGCCCACTCCGGAGAGCGCGTCCGGTGTGGATGAAGAGGATGCAGGCATTCTCTGGTCCTCTGGAATCCACAGCACTGTGAGAGGGAGTAGACAGTCATTCTCTCTCGTCAGGTCACCAGTGTGGAAAAAATGGCATAGTCAAGAGACGCACCATGCACGTCCAGGGTCACCAATGTGGAGGTAATAGAGCAGGCGAGATGCGACGAGCTGGAAGGATACAAGGTTTTATTTCCTCCAGCATATTGAAACGCGCTTTGTAGCTCGGTGAGCTACTAGGTTGCCCAGGCATGTGTCACAAGCTCTTTTGTACACGTTATACAGACAGAGAGAGTGCATGGCACATTAGCATAGTGATTGTCATCTAATACACATCAGTCAATACACATCATTAGCATGACATCAGCTAGCGCCCGGCCCGGACATCCTCTCCGAGGACGCATACATAACAGTCCCGTCTGATTGCCCCCTGGGGCTCTCTGTCCGTATGTAACTTGTCCTCCGTTTCCTCCAGTCCTGATGAGTGTGAGATAGTGTCCGTCCTCAGTGTGCTAGGTCACCACAAGACCATGTTTAATCGGTTATTGTTACATGTCAAATTTGGGTGAGTTATATCATTTGATGGTTTAAATGTATATGTTTGCAATGAATATTAATCAAAAGGCATTACTATAATTCATTTCAACAGTCAAAAGTGAATATATTAAAGCAGCTGCATAATTAGGTTTAAAATATTAAATTGTAAAAATGTTTCCAGAATAATTATATGATTTCATTGTTTGTTTAATGCTGTGAAAAGGGATTCCATGATTAGTTATGTCAGACAAAAAAGCCCTGCAGAGGATAGTCAAGGGGGCGGAGAGGGTAATTGGAGTCTCCCTCCCTTCTGTCCAAGAACTTTTTCAGAACCGTTGTAGGAGCAGGGCACTGAACATTGTCAAGGACCGTTCTCACCCTCTGCATAAACACTTTGAACTTCTTCCATCTGGTAAACGATTCCGGAGCATCAGAGGCAGAACCATCAGACTGATCAACAGCTTCCTCCCACAAGCTGTCAGGATGCTGAACAGCTGACCCGGAATCTCACATACACACTACTGCACCTATGGACATTTTGTATATTATAGTTAGTTATTCTTTTTCCCCAAGTATGTCTCAGGGATGTGTGAATGGATGGGGGGGTGGGAGCTATGTGGGAGTGTGTCTTAATCATGCTGCTTCTTATATGGATGCCGAGAGAAACGCAATTTCATCTTGCCTGCACTACAGTTGTATGTACAGCAATATGACAATAAAGTTTGATTTGATTTGATTTGATTTGATTTGAGTTACTCAGTTGCACTAAAATGTGTGTGTTATGTGATGTGTACCTATTTGTTTCATGACGATTAGAGCATTGTATACCCTTGATAGTTGGTTATACTTGAAAAGAGAGTTTGAGTGACGATAATAAGATAATGAGATAGAGAGAAGATTTTAACTTTTGCATTCTATACTGTGTGTATAGATTGTTTTCTTGACCTGGATCAGATAAGTCGGGATCTGAACCTTTGGGTTCAGTGGTGAGCCAACCCAAGATGAACTGACAGTAAAGGAGCCTATAATGTGGTGTGGCCAGCTGCAGGGTCCATCCCCAGAGAACAACGTGTTGATCCATCCCATCAATCATGATACAGATAAGACTGACACTTAAAATCTACCCGGGTAGTGTTGGACATTCAATAGGGACGATTAAAACAAGTACTTTCTCATACATACACACAGTGATTTGAGCCCTTTCCCATAGAGGTGCAGTACACATTGGGAACTGAACTAAATCTGGCACTTTACCTTTTGCTAAGAAACCCTCCCACAGGGGATGATTTTATTTTATTTTGGGGCCCATTTAATGTGCGCCTGTGCACTCTAGGAGGCCAGCTTAGGTAGGCAGGGAGTGTAATGGTTTCTTTTTGTACAATACACTTTTATTGACACTACCTTATCTTGACTCTTGTGTCTGGTTTCTCTGCTAACACTACTCTTACAGGCTCTGTAGTCGTTACTGGATCTTCTTGATACTGTCCTATTACTAAATTATAACTAGTCTAATACTATTAGTTATATCAATCAGTGGAACATCTGTTACATTTACAATAACTGGCAATGACATTGCCAATTTTACAGTGCTGTGGAGGAATTTTGACCCACTCATTTTTGCAGAATTGTTTGCAGAATCGTTGTAATTCGGTCACAATGGAGGGTTTTCGAGCATGAACCGCCTTTTTAAGGTCATGCCACAGCATCTTAATCGGATTCAGGTCATGACTTTGACTAGGCCACTCTAAAGTCTTCATTTAGTTTTTCTTAAGCCATTCAGAAGTGGACTTGCTGGTGTGTTTTGGATCACTGTCCTGCTGCAGAACCCAAGTGCGTTTCAGCTTGAGGTCACGAACAGATGGCCAGACATTCTCCTTCAGGATTTTTTGGTAGACAGCAGAATTCATGGTTCCATTTATCACAGCAATTCTTCCAGGTCCTGAAGCAGCAAAACAGTCCCAGACCATCACACTACCACCACCATATTTTACTGTTGGTGTGATGTTCATTTTCTTAAATGCTATGTTACTTTGACACTAGATGTAATGGGACACACACCTTCCAAAAAGTTCAACTTTTGTCTTGTCAGTCCACAAAGTATTTTCCCAAAAGTCTTGAGGATCATCAAGATGTTTTCTGGCAAAACTGAGACAAGCGTTTATGTTCTTTTTGCTCAGCTGTGGTTGTCATCTTGGAACTCTGCCATGCAGGCCATTTTTGCCCAGTCTCGTTCTTATGGTGGAGTCATGAATACTGACCTTAACTGAGGCAAATGAGGCCTGCAGTTCTTTGGATGTTGTTGTGGGGTCTTTTGTGACCTCTTGAATGAGTCGTCGCTGCACTCTTGGGGTAATTTTGGTTGGCCGGCCACTCCTGGGAAGGTTCACCACTATTCCATGTTTTGGCCATTTGTGGATAATGGCTCTCACTGTGATTTGCTTAAGTCTCAAAGCTTTAGAAATGGCTTTATACCCTTTTCCAGGCTGATAGATCTCAATTACTTTGTTTCTCATTTGTTCCGGTCCTATTCAAGTGATTTCTTGACTGATAACAGGTGTGGCAGTAATCAGGGCTGGGTGTGGTTAGAGAAACTAAACTCAGCTTTCCAAAGATGTGATAAACCACAGTTAATTTATGTTTTAGCAAGGGAAGTGGGGGGCAATCACTTTTCCACACAGGGCCATGTAGGTTTTGATTTCTTTTACCTTCAATAATAAACACCTTCATTTAAAAACTGCATTTTGTGTTTACTTGTGTTATTGTTGTCTAATATTTAAATTAGTTTGATGATCTGGAACATTTAAGTGTGACAAACATACAAAAAAATGAGAAGGGGGCAAACACTTTTTCACACCACTGTATACAGTCATGTGAAAAATTCTGGACACCCTGTATAAGCCTGTGTTTTTTTTTTTACATATTTGGAAATATGAATATTTAATATCAGTGTTAAAAATACTAGGAGATTCATGCAATACAACTAAAGAATTAAAAATGAATTAAAGACTTTGTTCAAATTTTCTATAAAATGTAATTCTAAACAAATAGTGAGGAATACATTAGGACACCCCCATCATTTTTTAGGACACCTCCACATTCATTTCCACTTAAAATGGCTAAAATAAATGTTAAAAAATGCAAATAAAAACAAAAACAAGGTTAGACATAGATATGTGAACATTTCTTAATAAAGAACTGAATATTTAATGGGGTGTCCTAATTTTTTCACATGAATATATATATATTATACATATATATATATATAAGGGGTATAACGGTACATGTATTCATATTCAAAAGAATAATTCAGACTATTCAAACTTGTATTGTTGCACTTTTCTGCATCATTCATTTGTTAAAAACAGTATTTATTTTATTGTATACATTTTATTTATTGGAGAATTTACTGCTGGCAGTGTGCAGGTTTTTTTTTTTTTTTTAGTCGAAGCTGTTCCGACTTATATAAGATAAGATAAGATAAGCCTTTATTAGTCCCACAATGGGGAAATTCCAGGATTGCAACAGCACAGGGATAGCAACACTCAGAGCAACAATCAGAAGACAAGAAAAAACAAGAGCAGCGAGTATACATATGTACATATAAATATATAAATATATAGACACACAGTGTGGAGCACTGTAGCTAGATGGAATAAATATATAAATATATAAATACACACAGTGCAGAGCATTGTAGCTAGATGGAATAAATATATAAATATATAAATACACACAGTGTGGAGCATTGTCGCTAGATGGAATAAATATATAAAAATATAAACACACACAGTGCGGAGCATTATATTATATGAAAGATAATCAGTTTTACGTTTTGCATTTTGTTTCCTTACTGTACCGAAAATGAACCAAACTGTGACCTTAAAACCAAGGCACGTACCGAACTGTGATTTTAGGCATACCGTTACACCCCTAATATATATAGCGGGGAAAATAAGTATTGAACACGTCAGCATTTTTCTCATTAAACATATTTCTGATGGAGCCATTGACCTGAGATTTTCATCAGACATCAGTAACGACACAAGTAATCCATACATACAAAGAAATCAAGGCAACTGTATTCACAAAACAAGTTATATTTAATAAAGTGGAATGACACAGGGAATAAGTATTGAACACGCTTGGTGAAATTCATTTAATATTTAGTAGAAAAGCCTTTGTTGGAAATAACAGCTTCCAGATGCCTCCTGTATGGAGAAACTAGGCACTGACATTACTCAGGATTGATTTTTGCCCATTCTTCCACACAAACTGTCTTCAAATCTTGAAGGTCCCGTGGGTGTCTTCTATGAACCCGGATCTTCAGTTTGTTCCGGAGATTTTCAACTGGATTCAGGTCAGGTGACTGACTGGGCCATTCTAGCAGCTTTATTTTCCTTCTCTGGAGCCAGTTGAGAGTTTCCTTTGCTGTGATGTTGGGACCACTGTCTTGCTGAAATGTCTCTGTACATTTGTCCATTCATCATTCTTTCAATTATATGAAGTCTGCCTGTACTATATGCCGAAAAACACCCCCACACCATGATGGGATGTGCAGTGCCATTTCTTCTTCAAACATGCCGTGTGTTGTGGCATTGAAAAAGTAACTGGTCTCATCTGACCACACTATGTTTTCCCATTATTTTATTGGCTTGCCCAAATGTTGTGCAGCAAACTTTAAACGAGCTTCAACAGGTTTTTTCTTCAGCAATGGAGTCTTGCAAGGTGAGCAGGCATAGGGCCCATGTTGGTTGAGTGCATTACTTATTGTTTTCTTTGAAACAGCAGTACCTGCTAACTCCAGGTCTTTCTGGAGCTCTCCACGGGTGGTCTTTGGCTCTTGGATAACTTGTCTAATTCTTTTGACTCCTCTGTCAGAAATCTTCCGAGGAACTCCTGGCCCTGGTGGTATGGTAAAATGATGTTTTTTCCACTTCCGAATGATGGCTGCAACATGCTCACTGGAACATTCAGCAGTTTAGAAATGCTCCTGTAACCAGTGCCGTCGCTATGTTTTATAACAATAAGGTTGCAAAGAGAAAGCTCTTTTCTTCTACCCATCATAGTTCTTTGTGGTGTGACAATCTGATATTCACAGACCTTTTAAAAGGCTATCAGTAAGGACTTAACCAACTGAAATTAATTTGCACTAATGGGAGATGGGATGGCTTCCTAAATTCTGATGGATTTCAGCTGGTTTCTTGGCTTTATGACTTTTTGCACCTCTTTTTCTTCATGCATTCAATACTTTTTCCCTGTGTCATTCCACTTTATTAAATATAACTTGTTTTGTGAAGATAGTTATCTTGATTTCTTTGTATATATGGATTACTTGGGTTCTTACTGATATCTGGTGAAAATCTCAGGTCAGTAACTCCATCAGAAGTAGATTTAATGAGAAAAATATTATATATACTGTATATATATAATTAATTATCAGTGTTGGGCAAGTTACTAAAAATAATATCTAAATTGTTACTAAAAATAGTATCTAATTACAGTTACTAGTTACTTCTTTTCAGAAGTAATTGAGCAACTTTACCAATTACCACATGATTGAAGTAAGTAGTTACTTGGAAAAGTAACTTTCATGTTACTTTTCAATACGTAATTAAATAATCTTGCACACATAGCAAGATAATTTAATTAATGGGCTACATTCCGGACTTATTAATGTCAGGTTGAAAACAGACTGTTTCAGACAGCGCTTTTAGAACATGTTCAATCTGCTTTATCCTGCCTTTGGAGCTCTTATTGTGGGAAAAATCTGAAGAAAATCAACATGATATTGCCAGTAATCTTCTCATTTTGTTGTGAGAAATAGTGTTTGTGGAGTGAAGGAGAGGGAAAAAGAGTGAGACTCACTCCAAAAGTGTGAGATCTGGCAACACTGCATAAAGCTGTCCATGTTTATCTTACCTTAATGATATGGATTAATCCGATGTGCAGTGATCCAAAGAAAATGTCCATTATCCACAGTCCAAATGTCTGCTGTGACAAAGACATGATCCTGTCCCTTGAATTCCTTTTGGAGATCAAAATCCATTTTTGAATAATCTTTATCCAGGTAGCAAGTATAATGCATTTTAATTTCCGTGGATCACAGTCCAGGGTATGGGTCACAAACTGTCGAGATGCATATCTGTGCTCGAAATCCAGCCATGGATGTTGAGACAAAAGTATTTCCACTTTACATCCAGCCGTGGATGTTCAGATCTACTAATACGGTGTTGTTAGCACAGTATAGAGCTACACTATACTATGTTGTTAGCATAGTATAGAACTAGCTTTGTCAGAGCTTTGTTGTTGTTTTCAAGCACTTCTAAAGATTGCAGTAGGTCTCAGCCGGCACTTAGCTTGCAACCCACCAATTTTCTTTTGTCCTTAACTGCGACAAAGGAAGAATAATCTGTCTATTTTCCACAAAAACAAAGTAGCTTCATCTTTCCCTCCGCTGAGTAATGAAGACTCAGGCTCTTTGCAACAGGTCACGTTGACTGACGGCTGCATCAGCTACAGTAGGGTCAGTCTGTATATTCATTTATTTGAGCTAAAAATATCTATCCATATTAATAAAATGAGTAACAACTAACACATTGGATCAAATTTCAGTAACTGTAATGCACTGCTGAATTTTTTAAACAGTATTTTCATTACACAGCACGTTACTGTGGGCGGCGCGGTGTTGGAGTGGTTAGCACTGCAGCAGCACAGCGACTCATCCTTGGCTGGGGGATCCTGGGTTTGATCCCAGCTCCCGACCAACAGTGATCTGTGTAGAATTTGCATGTTCTCTCCGTGTCTGCGTGGGTTTACACCGGGATTTCTCAGGTTTCCTCCCACATGCCAAAAACATGCAAGTTAGGTTAATTGGCATCAAACTGGGGATTCTAAATTGTCCTTAGGTATGACTGTGAGAGTGAATGGTTGTCTGTCTCTGTGTTGGCCCTGCGATGGACTGGCGATCTGTCCAGGGTGTACCCTGCCTCTCGCCCAAAGATGCTGGGATATGCTCCAGCCTCCCCCCCCCCTCCCCGCAACCCAAAAAGGATTAAGCAGAAGAAGATAAGCACATTACTGCAACGGTAGTGGCATTACTCCCAACACTGTTTATTATAAATGCCATGTAGTAAAAGATCTAATCATACCATTTTTGTGTTTTCCTAAAAAAGAGTAACAAAGAGTATTGGCTTTACAGAAGGCTCTGCGTTTGTAGTTTCTTTTATAAATCAGTAGTTCAGTAGTAAGTTAGCAAGTTTATGTTCACACCACTAATAATTTCTTTTTTATAATGGTTTGCTTCTAAAAAGTCTTGTTTTTTAAGTGCTTTTGGTAAAATGGAATAGCATTGTATGATGCCAGTGATGCTCTGTTAAAGTCAAGGCCTTCAATCTATTCAAGAACCTCTGCTGCACTATCTTCACAATTGAGTTAGCTTGGTGCAATTCAGGGGCTGAGAAATTGAGTTTTAAGCCTGAAGCACTGCCAACATCATGGAATGAGGTTTGAGAGAGAGAGACTGAAGTACAAGAAGAGAAAATATTGAAAAGTAAATGAATGTATGCTCATCCTTCTGTGCCTGTATTGCAATAAGCAAACATATATTTATCTTAAATGTGACACAAGAGAAAGTTTTGACAACAGTGTCAAAACCCAGAGGACCTTCATCTGTCCAGCAGTGAGGGCATTATGTCTCTGCATCAACACCTTACACGTTCTTTCTCTGCATGCAAAGCAGTAATTACTGGACAGGTTATAAACTGTGTTATTTTCTCCATCTCACCAAGAATTGCTCATTCGTAGAAAGGTGATTTGTGCGGCCCACAATTACGAAGCTTGAGAGTGAAAATTGCTCACTTGACTCTGCCAGAGCCCAATTGGTTCCAACTCTTAGATGATGGGCAATCAAGGCTGTATTTATTTGGTCACGTTTGGGTCAAAGAGTTGATTGAATTTTGGTATCAATCCCTATCACTCTTTTCTACTTGATTGTGTATGTAAAGTATTTTGACGAGTGATTGTGCTGTTTATTTGCCTTTCTCTGAGCGGCCCACTTGCCAGGCATCCCTACTGTATGGCACTGCTCCTCTTTGTGACTCACACTTTTCATTGTTGTGTTGCTTTGATCAGCTCGAGTCAATCTTCTTTAGCGTTAGCTGCCAGCCACCACAGATTGGCTAGACTATGTGACACAGAGCCAAATTCAGGGATGGCTCTCCGTCAGAAGCAAATACACCCAGAAATGACCCTAAATTTGGTTGTGTTGTCATTATGTTTGGAATGACAACCATATGGGCCCATATGGCAGTGCTTGTCTGAAGCACCATATGTTATCAGTGCAAACAGGCTGTAGAACTCATTTGAATGATATTGGTATCCCAAACCAGGCCGTATGGTGCTGAATTCCATCATGGTGCTTTTAAAGCATCTTCATTCCTCTGGAATTAGAGGATAAAACCAAGCTTAAGGATATCATAATTAATGCCTCAATCTGAATGAGATTCAATTTCCATTCACTGTTTTTCATTTAGTTCAGGTTTAAATGACCATGTGCGGCATAATTCAAGTGATTGGTCTCGGTCGGTATCCGAATGCACTGCAGTGAATCAGACAAAGAATGTAAGAAAATCAACCATATGCCACCAGTGAAAACTATCAAAAGAAAGTAGCTCTCTTTACTTCCTTCCTACATTGTTTATTTGACTGAGTGGACACACGAGTTGTATTAAAACAGTACAGACTGATGAAAATTGCTTGCAGGCCTGTCTTCTCCTCGGCTGAACCCCACCTTTCCTATCCAGTTTCTGTCAGCTAGGGTTAAGGATAGTTAACAGCAGCTTCACAGCCCCCTACCAGAAAACAACTCTTTCTTAAAGCAAAACATCAGGATGCTTTCAACTCCCTCCAGGCAATAAAGGGACACAGAGAGCATTTTATATAGAGGTTGCAAGGTTGCACTTCATTACAGTGCAGGCAGGTAGACATGCCAGTGGTATGTCTGTGGTTTATTTGGCTGTGTGGAGCCTCTGAGATGGTAATAATAAAAAAAAGGAATGTATGCAGGTTGTTTGATTCAAAGCTTGTAGGATTCTGTTTACACTGTGGGGCGATGTTCTTTGATAAAACATTTCCCCCATAGGTGTTGTTGCTTCCTCCAGGCACAGACTAAGTTCATGGTAAATGAAGCAGAGAATCAACATGTTTGGTATCACACTCCATGAAATGGAAGTTACCATATATAGCACATGTAATAGTGTTAGTTTTATTGCCCACACTAGTTTGCCCATTACTTTGATCTAACTGATTTTCCACATGATCTGATAGTTTGTTTATCATGAAATATGTATAGAAGTTTAGAAAAACTGATGGATTGCTTAGGCGATGCCTTGTTTATTTAAATAAAGTAGGGGCACAGAAGCCTCTTTTTTGAAATACTCAAGATTTCCCAACCCTTTGGCAACTTTAAGTCTATAAAGCATATGCATTTTCTTCTTAGTGCCCTCAGTGTATATTAATTTGGATGAGTGAATTAGTACACATCCACATTATGCATACACATATGTACTCAATTATGTGTGTTTTCATAGTGATTTCATAAATCAAACAGGGTAAATTGTGTACTCCCTGAGGGGAAAAAACAGGTTTCACCATGGTTGTTATGCTAACTGGTGGATTTTTTTGAACACTGGCATGTTGTTAGGCCTCAGAAAAGCAAATATTACTCAATTCTGCATCAAAAGAATCACTAGCACACCACATGCAACATCAATGCTTAAAAAAGACCAGCAGTTAAGTCATACAGACCTGCACCTGTGAACAATGCAGCCCGATCTCACCAAAAGTAGGGCAAATGGCACACTTTCCACCCCCCCCCCCAAAAAAATGTGTCATTTATACTACAAACAACAACAAAAAAATAAACATACCTGAGATACAACTCAGTTTCCACCCACTGTGCGCGCACAAAATCAGTGCACCATTGTCACTCTGTACATGTGTGAAAAGAATGCACTATTTTCTCTGCACATGTTGTCTGCACATGAGGGGGATGGTGGATGGTTACTATCAGCACTTTGAAACAACAGCCACCAGTGGTCCCAAGTTCACGTCCCACACCGAGCCATTTATCACTTTGACTTCTTGTTTTACATTTAGGTGCTTACTCTACTAATGGTTAAGGTTAGGAAAAAGGTTTGGGTTAGGCGTCACCTCCTCTGGTTATAGTTAGGAAAAATGGCAGAGAAGCATTTCTCAACATTGCAAATGTAGTGTATCCAGAGCACGCGAACAAAGTTTTTCTCATCTGTCATGCATGTTTTCTCAGATTCAGAAATTCTGCTATTTGTACGAGTTTTAGGCTAGACTGGGCTGGAACAATAACACATATTTGTGTATAGCTGCAGTACATAAAAGCAGTAGTGTTGTAGTCAAGACCACACTAGCCAAGACCAAGACATGATCAAGACTTTAAGGATTTGAGACCCTGTCAAGACCAAGACTAAGAGAGATGGAGACCGAGTTGAGACCAAAACCGTTGGTCTTTGTTTCCTCTCATCTTTTCACGTTTGTGTAAAGGGGACTGGGTTACAACTATTAGCGATGACATAAAATCAAACCTGCAGATGATCCTATTGTTACATTTAAGGGGAATATGTCTTTGCACTCATACTAATTATGTTGACAAATAAGTCCTGGGGCCCTGTTTTGAAGGTCCTCAGTGGACTTTTACGCCAGACTTCCCGCTGTATGCCAGTGTTTTTGTTAGTTTCTGTCAGTGCATTGCCTGTTTTTTATGCCTTGCATCATCAAGCCATCTAATTACCAGTAGACAACATGTCTGCTCTGTGCTGGGAGGTAGAGAGTCATTTCAAAGAGGTGTGGTGGCGCGCAATCTCATGCGCACCAGTATTATGGTGCATGTTATGCCAATGCTCCAGCACACTAGCATAACATAAGCATAAACATGTGATAAATTTCTTGGAGTAATAATTGGAGTAATAATTGATAACAAACTGTGTTGGAAGTCACATATTAATTATATTAAAGGTAAAGTATCCAAATCAATTGCAGTATTACACAGAGTGAAATATTTGCTGAATCAACCCACACTATACACCTTGTATCATTCATTAATACTCCCATACATGACATATTGTAATGAAGTATGGGGAAATACATATAAAACAAACATATATCCACTCTTTATGCTTCAAAAGACAGCTATTAGAATAATAAACAAATCAGCTTACAGGGAACCAACAAACCCACTTTTTCTTAAACAAAAAACTCTCAAGTTGAAAGATCTGGTTGACTTTAAAACCACAATAATAATGTTCAAAGTGAAGAATTTATCACTGCCCGCAAATATCCAAAAGTTGTTCCAAACAAGGGAGAAACAATATCACCTCAGAGGAACATGTATATTTCAAAAGCCTACAGTGAGAACAACCACCAAGCAACACTGTATTTCAGTGCAAGGAGTCAGATTATGGAACGATTTTGGACCTGAATTAAAATCATGTACAACGCTTGGACAATTTAAACAAAAACTAAAGGAAGAAATACTCCAAGCATATTTACAAGACGACATGTAAACTCACATAAGGATTGACATATCCAGCCTGTGTTGTGTTGTAGCTTAGTTTTTTTTTTCTTTTTTTCTTTTTTTTCTCTGTGACATTTTGTCTTAGATTTGTTTTTGAATAGTAACCGCTTAACTTAGCCTAGCTTAGTTTTCTTTTTTCTCTCAGTCACATTTTGTCTTAGCTTTGTTTTAAATTGTAATCGTTCTTGTCTTGTTTTCTCTTTTTTCTCTTTTGAATTCTTGGATGGAATATGGGTGGACAATATAAGCTGCGGCTTCAGCCATCACCCATTTCGGATAACTCACGTGGAATTGTATAGTAGGAGGAGTCTTTGTCTAATTTGACCTTGTTGTTATATTATACAGTTTCTTTTAACCTGTACTGTACTATCCGAAATAAATTCATTCATTCATTCATTCATATCATACCCATAGTTAGTATATTCATGCTATCATAACAACCTTAAGTGCAATATTGCTTTTATACAACAGTTCCTGCTTATCCTTTTTTTTTTTTTTTTTTTCCTTTGAAAGACAAAAGTAAAATAGAAAGATGTCTTTACCTTCTTTACATGTTTCAACTGCACTGCAGCCTTCATCAGAAGAGTCAGCTGATTGCTGCCAGGTGACATTTATCAGCTGATTTTCGTAGGCGGGGCCAGCTCAGCAGATCTGTCAGATCCGCCGAGCCGGCCCCGCCTCCCGCCGTCAGATGGTCTCTGGAGAATGTGGTCCCAGGTGTGAGAAAGCATAAAGGCCCCCTCATCTCGGTTCATGGTGTCTTTTCCCCGCTTTCTGATCTCTATTGCCTCCTTGATCCAACGTTTGTGTCTGTTGCTCTCCGATCCAATAATTTTTGTGTTGTCCCAGTCCATGATGTGATTATTTCTTTTGCAGTGGTCCGATATAGCTGATTTTAATGTTTCTTGTTCTGCTTTTTCTTTTTGTGATCTTGTGAGTCGTCCTTGCGTTTCCTTCTCACATTCCTTTTGGTGTTCTTTTTTTCTTGTGGTGAATAATCTTCCGGTTTCTCCAATGTAGGTTTTGTTACATGATCTGCATGATATTTCATATAATACATTGCATTTATTGTCTTGTTCTATTCTGTCCTTGGGGTGTACTAATAACTGTCTTAATTTTTTGTGTGGTTTGACTGCTGTGTTTATTTTGTATTTTTTCATGATCCTTTGAATTGGTTCCGTGATCCCTCGTATGTATGGTATAGTTATGGTTTCCTTGTTTTTGATTTCAGCTTTTGTTCTGTGTCTTGTGTCCTGTTTATTTTCTTTGTTTTTGACTTGCTGTTTCCCTTTGTTTATGGCCCATACTGGATATTGGCAGCGTATAAGTGCATGTTTTATGTGGTTTTCCTCTTCCTGTCTGTCTTCTTGTTCCGTGATGATGGTGGCTCGTTCATATAATGTCCTGACGACTGATAGCTTGTGTGCTGTGGGGTGTTCCGATGTCCAAAGTAGGTATTGATCTGTGTGGGTTGGTTTCCTGTAGACTGTGATTTTTATGCTGCCATCCTCGTTGTGGTGGATTTTCATGTCCAGAAAGGCTATGGTGCCATTTTCCTCCTCTTCGTGTGTGAATTTTATGTTCCCCGTACTGTCTGTACTGTTCAGATGGTCAGTGAGTTCTTGTGTATGTCCTTTCCTTATTTTTTCCAGAATGTCATCTACGTATCTCTTCCAAAGGGTGGGTTTGCATATTGTGGGTGCTGTGTTGATGGCTTTATTTTCCAGATCCTCCATAAAAAAACTGCTCATGATGGCTGATAGTGGGTCTCCCATTGCAAATCCTTCTTTTTGTTTGTAGATTTTTCCTCTGAATTGAAAATAAGTGGATTTTGCAACAAACTGTAGTAATTTGGATATGTCATGGACTGTGAGGTTGGTGCGTCTTTTTAGGGTACTGTCCTTGTTGAGGCGTTCTTGCACTATATGTAGTGTGACGTCAATAGGAGTCTTTGTGAATAAAGAGATGACGTCATGTGAGATGAGGATCTCGTCTGATTCTATTTTTATGTCTTTGAGTTCTTGTGCCAGCTCTTTTGAATTTTTACAGTGAAAGTCTGATAGTCCAAGGAGGGGTTTGATGATTTCAGCAAGGGCTTTTGATAAGTTGTATGTGACTGATCCAATGCTGTCTATTATTGGCCGCAGTGGGATATCCTTTTTATGTATTTTCGGTGTTCCATAAATCCGAGGGGTGATGCTGGCTGTGGGGATCAGGTGATCATATGCGTCCTTTGTGATTTTATTGCTTTCTAATAGAGGTTTTAGAAGGGCTTTGAGCATTTTTTTCTTTTCTTCTGTCGGGTTTGTTTTAATGATTTCGTATGTGTTACTGTCTGCCAACATGGTTTCCATCTGTTTTTCGTATGGTTCCGTGTCCAAAATTACTGTTGTTCTGCCTTTATCTGCTGGGAGTATTGTGATCGTTTTATCTGTCTTGAGTGAGTTTAATGCTTTTTCTTCTTTTCTTGTAACGTTGCTTTGTGGTAATTTGGCCGTTTTGAGGATTCCTGCGACTGCGTTCCGGAGTGCTGCTTTTTCTCCTTGGTCCTGGATTTTTTCACATGCCAGTTCTGTTGCGAGGATGTATTCTTCATGGGGGATTCTGGCTGGTGTGATGGCGAAGTTCAGTCCTCTGTTCAGCACTGTTTTCTCCGTGTCCGTGAGTGTGCGTTGTGATAGGTTTTTGACCCACTTATCGTTCTTTTCCGTGTGTGTTTGTCTTCGTCCGTTCTTTCTTTCTGTGAGTTTTTTTAATTTTTTCAATTGGCGGTTTTTCGTTGTGATGAATTCTTGTTCGTGTGCGTGTTTCAGTTGTGCTTTTATCTGCTCCTGCGTTTTCTGGTCCGTCGGGTAGCGTTGCTTAAACATGTCCGTTTCCTCTTTGATTTGGTTGTTTATTTTGTCTACTTTATTTGCCGTTATTCTTATACGTTCTTTTATAAGGTCTTTCCGTGCTTTGTTGATGATTTTTTCTGCGTTCTTGGTCGGGATTGGATTTCTTATATTGAGGCTTTGGGGTGTGACCTCCTCATCTCTGCAACGGAGGTTGAATCGTAGGTGGTTTCTGAAGCGTGCCCGTGTTTTCTCCAATTTCTCCAGCCGGCGGAAGTCTTTAATGCAAACTTGTCCATAACTTCCACGTAATACGTCAAACAGGTTCATTTTGTCTTCTTTCAATTATTTATCCTTTTTTTTTTTTCCTTTGAAAGACAAAAGTAAAATAGAAAGATGTCTTTACCTTCTTTTATTGTATTGTATTTTTTCAATTCAAAGGATCATGAAAAAATACAAAATAAACACAGCAGTCAAACCACACAAAAAATTAAGACAGTTATTAGTACACCCCAAGGACAGAATAGAACAAGACAATAAATGCAATGTATTATATGAAATATCATGCAGATCATGTAACAAAACCTACATTGGAGAAACCGGAAGATTATTCACCACAAGAAAAAAAGAACACCAAAAGGAATGTGAGAAGGAAACGCAAGGACGACTCACAAGATCACGAAAAGAAAAAGCAGAACAAGAAACATTAAAATCAGCTATATCGGACCACTGCAAAAGAAATAATCACATCATGGACTGGGACAACACAAAAATTATTGGATCGGAGAGCAACAGACACAAACGTTGGATCAAGGAGGCAATAGAGATCAGAAAGCGGGGAAAAGACACCATGAACCGAGATGAGGGGGCCTTTATGCTTTCTCACACCTGGGACCACATTCTCCAGAGACCATCTGACGGCGGGAGGCGGGGCCGGCTCGGCGGATCTGACAGATCTGCTGAGCTGGCCCCGCCTACGAAAATCAGCTGATAAATGTCACCTGGCAGCAATCAGCTGACTCTTCTGATGAAGGCTGCAGTGCAGTTGAAACATGTAAAGAAGGTAAAGACATCTTTCTATTTTACTTTTGTCTTTCAAAGGAAAAAAAAAAAAAAGGATAAATAATTGAAAGAAGACAAAATGAACCTGTTTGACGTAACAGTTCCTGCTGTTGGTTTATAAAGCTCTGAATGATTTAGGGCTAAAATACATTTCAGATCTTCTGGTCCATTATGAACCACCCAGAGCCCACAGGTCATCAGGGTCAGGCCTACTGTCTACGCCCAGAGTTAGAACCAAACATGATGAGGCAACATTCAGTTTTTATGTCCCTCACATATGGAACAAACTCCCAGAAAGCATCAGGGCTGCTGAAACTCTCAGCTGCTTTAAATCGAAGTCAAAAACTCTCCTATTGTCATGCCCGCCCCTTCGAGGTGGGAGAGACGAACCCACATGCTGGATGACATTTGCAACATTTATTGAAACAAGTAACGTAAGTCCAAAAATAATGCAAAAACACAGAGCAAAAACTAGATTAACTTACAACAGATGCACTCCTGAGCCACTAGCCCAGGAGGAGACAAGGAAACCAGGAAACAGGACAAATGTCCTGAGGAGCACTCAGTGAGAGACATACAACGTAGTGGGAATGACGGAGTGAGCAAACAGAGCTTAAATAGTGGATGAGCTGACAACAGAAGTGATCACAGGTGTTGGTGGCCTGAGCAGGTGAAAGGAGCAAAAACTAATAATTCGAATCACCTTGTGGGAATGACAGGTGAGGGAGGGGCAGCTGAGAGCTTGACAGGTGACACCAACACAGACCTGGAATGCCCCCTGTCCGCTGTCAACTCAGGGACTGAATATAAACAAAACCAAATACAGACTAGACCATAATTACAAATGAAACAAAACAGAGCCAGAGCAAAATTAAACATAAACAGACAAATAGAAAGCAGTGAAAACTCAAAAGGATACCAATAATACCACAGATAAGTAAATATAAATACAGGAAGGAGCCACGAGACTGAGTCCGGCACAACTCAGCTCGTCACAGAGCCCCCCTCCCCAAGGGGTGGAGTCCAGACACCCCAACATAACACCAAAAGAAAAAAGAAAAAACCTGCCCCCCTTCCCCCAGCGGAGCCCACAATAACCCACCCAGGGTGGGCGGTGGGGGAAACAGGCTAGGAGGGCATGAAACAAAAAGCCCGCTCAGGACCCACATCAGAGAAAACACAGAGTTAGACCCCCCAAGTTCAGAAGCTAGAAGGCTCGGGAGGCTACTCACAGTCCCATGCCCAGTGGATAGCAAGGTGCACCCAGTCTGGTGGCCTGCCGAAGTCCCAGACCAGCCGGACGGTCAGGTAGAATGAGTCAGGTGGCCTTCTAGGGAAAATTGGCCACCCAACCCAACGGCACCGTCTATCGGGTGGCTGGTCTGAGTTCTTCAGTCACCAGCTCAGGAGAGGTGGCCCAGGAGGCGGCTTCCCCACAGGGAGACCCACAACTGGAGAGGAGAATGGAGGAGAGGAAATAACGACATCGTCAGGCAGAGAAAGAAGAGGGACCCTGATGGCATCTGGCGGAGGAAGAAGAGGTACCACGATTGCATCAGGCTGAGGAGGGAGAGGGACCACGATGGCGACTGGCAGGGAACTACAGGGGACCACGATGCCCTCGGTGGTCTCAGGTTGAAGTTGAGTAGCACCTGCAGTGGCTCTGGGCTGGAGCTTTGTTGCACCCGCAGTGGCTCTGGGCTGGAGCACTCCATCACCCTCGGTGGCTCTGGGCTGGAGCACTGCAGCATCCTCGGTGGGCCCAGGCTGGGCCAACGCTGCACCCACGGTGGACCCTGGGTTGGGGCATAGCACCCATGGTGGACCCATATGGGAACGCAGAACCCACGTTGGCTCCAAACTGGGGCACAGCACCCACGATGGTCCCCACATGAACTGCAGCACCCATGGAGACCTGGGCTGTGGCGGAGGAGCCCAGACGACGGCCTCTGGCAGGGTACGAGCTGCACCCACGGAGGACCTGGTCTGGGTAAGAGCTGCACCCACAGAGGTCCCGAACTGGGACGGAACACCCACGACCTCTATGGGAAGAGCTGGACAGGGGATAACCTCTCACATCGAGCCCCGACCCATGGAGACCTCTGGCGGTGTTGGTTCGTCTCCGGTGACCCTGGGAGAAAACTTAGACACACATAGAGAAACTGGGTCAGGGTCACCGGCAGCGGCGGAGCCCGGCGAGGTGAGCTCAGGTGCCCTCCTCACCAAGAGCCAGGCAAGATTGCTCTAGGCCTGAGAGGAGAAAAACAAAGGAGAGCACTTGCCTGAGCTCAAGCTCCACCGCCATCCAGGACTCCGACGATCCAGGTGACGGTGTTTCCACGGGCTCGGCTCTCTGGAGGTCCAGCTTAGTAGCTGACTCTGCTGTGGCAACTCCCTCAGCAGGCATGATGGTTGAAGCAGTCCTCATTGCCCCAGCTGTTGTGGCCCACACAGATGGCTCTTCCAGCATGGAAGCCAGGGGTAGGCTCCGAGTTGGCTCTGGAGTCAGGTCCTCCAGGGCCACAAGCTCCTTCATCATCCGATGACTCAGTTCTGGAACTGACAAACAGTCAGGGATAGACGGGGGAGACCTGGAGAGGATAGGAGAAGGTTTAGCTATTGCAGCAGTAGGAGAGAGCTCAGAGGACTGCTTAACCTGAGACTCTCCCCTGGGAGACAGACAAGGCTTATCATTACAAGATGGAACAGAATGAAAAAACACTTGCCTGACATCCCGGATCTTTATGTTCTCTGCTGCTTGCGACAGGCAGTCATCCCTCTCGGTGTCAATGGCAATCCTGACCCTCTCAATGAATAGTGGAGGAGCCAGCTCTGACGACACGGAAGTGGGCATAACCGGAGAAACCCTGGAGGACCTCTCGACAGCAGGAGGGCACATCATGGCGACGGGGGTTTCAGCAGCAGCAGAGAGAGTGCAGGCTGGAGGAACAGCCTGTGAGGAAAGAGAAGAGAGAGGCTCTGCTGTGGGAATTGTCAGGCTAGACGTCGGGAAGATGGCTGCCGCAGAGGAGGTGGGCTTCCTCTGGTGATCCGATGCAAGATGACCCTGTTTCATAGGAGCTGTTGCTGGTGGTAAGTGTGCTGGAATCGGCACAGGCATCAGAGCCACCTCCCTCAGCCCCTCATCTGTACTCCGATGGGAATAAATCAAGGAGAGGATATTTATTGCCTTTGGGTGATTCCACAAGTTGGGAAACACCTGCATCACTCGTGCTGCGCCATCCCGGCTCTCCTGGACCATTTTGGGAGAACGGGAGGCTCATGTCTGCGACCAAATGCTTTCCACTAGGCACACCACCCGCTGCTCCACTTCGTCCAGACTGGAAATGGTGAGCTCCAACACAGGTTGGTGAAAAAGGGAAAAGGGGTAAAAATAAAATGTGCAAATATCACAGCTGGGTTCCGTTACTGCTGCGTGCTAAGTACTGTCATGTCCGCCCCTTTGGGGTGGAAGAGACACACCCACATGCTGGATGATATTTGCAACATTTATTGAAGCAAGTAACTTAAGCCCAAAAATAATGCAAAAACACAGAGCAAAAACTAGATTACTTACAACAGATGCGCTCCTGAGCCGTTAGCCCAGGAGGAGATGAGGAAACTGGGAAACAGGATAAATGTCCTGAGGAGCACTCAGTGAGAGACATACAACGTAGCGGGAATGACGAAGTGAGCAGACAGAGCTTAAATAGTGGATGAGCTGACAACAGAAGTGACAACAGGTGTGAGTGGCCTGAGCAGGAGAAAGGAGCAAAAACTAATAACTTGAATCAGCTGGTGGGAATGACAGGTGAGGGAGGGGCAGCTACAGCTTGACAGGCGGCGCCAACACAGACCTGGAATGCCCCCTGCCCGCTGTCAACTCAGGGACTGAATATAAACAAAACCAAATACAGACAAGACCATAATTACAAATGAAACAAAACAGAGCCAGAGCAAAATAAAACATAAACAGACAAATAGAAAGCAGTGAAAACTCAAAAGGATACCAATAATACCACGGATAAGTAAATATAAATACAGGAAAGAGTCACAAGACTGAGTCCAGCAGAACATTGGACTCAGCTTGTGACACCTATTTGCCGCAGCCTTTCAGTAGAACAATTGTTAATCTCCCACAATGCACTGTAACTTTTATTTCTTACACTTTTTCTGTCTTATTCTATTTTAGCTTACTTCTGTTTCTCTTTGATTTATTTTTTAGGTTGCTTTTGTTATGTTCGGGTGAGTGCACTCCCCCTCCCAACATGTGGGAGGGTTCCCGGCTCCGCAGGTAATCAAGACACCTGTGTGAGTGGATGCACCTGCTGTCTCCTTGTTGCCAGCACTTAAAAGGCCCAGTCTGTGAACACTCCAGCGCTGGCTCATTGGGTATACCGCCAAACGAAAAATTAATTAAGTGAAATATTCAGTGTATTGGAACCCAGAGAAGTTACCGTCTTTTCTCTCTCTTATTTTCAGGTTGCTGCCATCTCTGTGATGTGTCCCTGGGAATTCGTTGTACGCTCACCTGCTCCCTCATCATCATCAGCCCCATTCCTGATTGCCTACTCCACCCGGTCAGACTTTCACCAGCTTGTTTTGTCTGCAGCATCTGTTTCCACTCATCCTGGCCTTCCTGGGTTCCTTGTCGGGCTCTCTGCTCTCACTTGTAAGAATTCTTAAGAATAATTATTACCTATCTCCCTCCTTGTTCTAACCTGCTCTCATCTCTTCATTTACTGGCTGGGTGCTCTGCTGGCGAGTGAGGTGTTTTTCTGCTACGTTTACTGTTTTCTTTTCAATAAAATTGTGTTAAACTTTGCCCCTTGGTGTTGTGTGTGTTCTCTGGTGTGGCATCTTGCACGTGGGCTGATTTTATTAGTAAATCATGACAGAACGAGCCAGCAAAGAATTTGGCCCAACAGGTGCTACAGCAGCGGAACACTCCACCCTTTTCCGCCTCGATGCTACCGAGAGGCAGGTGGCCGTGCTAACTGAACAGCTGCAAACTATTATGCAGCAACTGAGCACGGTCACCGAACACCTGAGCCACATGTCTCATTCAGGACCTCTTCCCTCACCTGCCGCTCCTGTTTCTTCTTTCATCTGCTGGACCACCTCTGTTCCCTCACCTGCCCCATATGCGGGGGAGGTGGGGAAATGTAGGGGGTTTTTGTGTCAAGTTCAACTGTATCGGCGGCAGGTGGGCGGGGAATACCTGGACGACACATCAAAAATTCACTTCATGACCCTCCTGCTATGAGATCGAGCCCTCAGTTGGACTCAGTCTATTTTAGATAGTGAGGAGGATTCTCATTACTCTTTTGATAGATTTATTGGCGAATTTTCTTGGGCTTTTGATCATTCCGAGAGTGAGGCAAACCTCATGAGTCGGGTGTTGTCACTTTGCTAGGGTGGCCAGTCAGCAGCCGATTACTCTGTGGAGTTTCGGGTCGTCACGGCAGATTCTGGTTGGAATGATGTTTCCCTAAGAAGCTGGATGAGTTTATCAATCAGGCCGTTAGTCTGGATAATCGCTACCGCGAACGTGCAAAGGAGTGAAAGGCTTCCTCTGACCCATCCGGCTCGCGTACGTTCTCTGCGGCTGCTGGCTTAGGTGAGACTGACTCATCCTCCGAGGCTATGGTGCTCGGCCAAGTCCGATTGACTCTGGAGGAGTGTCAGTGACGGAAGGAAGCCAGTGCTTGCATGTATTGTGGCTCGCTGAAGCACAACATTTTCAAGTGCCACCTTAGGCCAAAAAGATGTGGCCCGTCAGTAGCCGTGGGGGGTCTGACAGGCAGGAACTCTATTCATCCCCCCGGTAGCTTTTCCATTCCAGCCCTCATTCAGTTACTGGGGGTCGAAAGGAGGATTTCGGCCTTAATTGACTCAGGGGCGGAGCAAAATTTCATCTCTCAGTGGCTCGTGCAGGAAATTTGTATTTCCACAACTCAGTTGCTGGCTTCGCTAAACGTTGTGGCACTTTTTGGGAGTTGTGTGGCATCTAACATAACCCTATGGCTGCACGGTGGCGCAGTGGTTTAGCACTGTGGCAGCACAGTTTTACCCTCGGCCGGGGGACCGCGGGGATCATGAGATCGTGGGTTCGATCCCAGCCCCCGACCAACAGTGAGCTGTGTGGAGTTTGCATGTTCTCCCCGTGTTGCGCGGGTTTACTCCGGGATTTCTCCGGTTTCCTCCCGCATACCAAAAACATGTAGGTTTAGGGCGCTCGCGCACGCAGCGACCAGCAGCGGTGGCTTATCACCAGACTGCAAACCAAGTCTACCTACGGGTACAAATAAGTAACAAAAAAAAAAAAAAATAACCCGGTTCCGGTTCCGCCGGACCGGTGGCGCCACACGAGTAGGCTGCCCATTGCAACAGCCTTTTTTTAATCTTCCTTCTTCTTTCTACACCTTTCACTCTGTATATATATCACGGATGCACGGATCGCCCCGGGGTTCTCCCGGGTCGGCGGACGGAGCCACGGTTTGCAGCGGGAGACGCTACAGCGGGGAGGAGCTAGTGCTAGCAAGCACTTGGCCGCCGCCCGGTGCTAATGGGAAACTCAACATACCGGGAGCTGTAGCGAAAACGACGCGGGTGCTGGGCTGGAGTTTAGGCGGCGTGCAAGAAATATAAGACAGAATAATAAAGAGCGATGGCAAGAACCAAGCAGACCCCCCGTAAAATCTACTGGAAGAAGAAGCCCCCCAGGAGACAGCTAGCCACCAGGGCTGCTCGGAGAGGCGCTCCGGCCACCGGCAGAGTGAAGAGGCCTCGCCGTCACAGGCCCGTGGCTCTGAGAGAGATCCGTCGCTGCCAGAAATCCACGGAGCTGCTCATCCGTAAGCTGCCCGTCCAGCGCCTGGTGAGGGAGATCGCTCAGGACTTCAAGACCGTCCTGCGTTTCCTGAGCTTCGCCGTCATGGCTCTGCAGGAGACCAGCGAGGCCCACCTGGTGGTCTCTTCTTCGCTAAGGGGGTCACCATCATGCCCAAAGACTTCCAGCTGGCCCGCCGCATCCACGGAGAGAGAGCTTAGACTTTCTGCTGCACATTCACCAACCAACCATAATGCTCTGCACTGTGTGTCTATATATATACATTTATAGTAATATGGACATATGTTTACTAGATGTTGTTTTTTCTTGCCTTCTGATTGTTGCTCTGAGTGTTGCTATCCCTGTGCTGTTGCAATCCTGGAATTTCCCCATTGTGGGACTAATAAAGGCTTATCTTATCTTATCTTATCTTATCTATTAGTGAGCACACAGTGCCGATCTCCATCCTTCTGTCCAGGAACCACCGGGAGACCATTTCGTTCCTTATTCTCCCTAGTTTGTCCTCCCCGGTGGTTCTGGGGTATTCACGGAAGCATAATCCTATTATTAATTGGGCACAAAATTCCATCTCTTCCTGGAGCCCTTTTTGTTTAGCATCCTGCCTCTGCTCAGCCCAGTGTTCTCCGTACCTTTCCGTCTCCTCTCCTCCAGTGGAGCAGCCGGATCTCAGCCTCGTACCCGAGGTCTATCATGACCTTGGTGAGGTCTTTAGCAAATCTAGAGTCCTTTCTTTGCCTCCCTACCGCTGTTATGACTGTGCTATTGACCTCCTCCCGGGTGCATGGTTGCCATCTAGCCAGCTCTACAGCCTTTCTGGACTGGAGAGGGAGGCGATGGAAATTTATATTAAAGATTCTTTGAACGCCGGCCTTATTTGGCCTTCCTCGTCTCCTCTTGGGGCAGTGTTCTTTTTTGTCGGAAAGAAGGATGGATCTCTGTGTCCGTGCATAGACTTCTGCGAGTTGAATGCTATCACCGTCAAAGATAAATACCCTTTGCCCCTGATCAATTCTGCGTTTGAGCTCCTTCAGTGCATGTGGGTATTAATTAAATTAAATCTGCATAATGCGTATCATTTGGTTCTCATTTGCAAGGGGGACGAATGGAAGACGGCATTTAAAACCCATTTGGGGCAGTTTGAATATCTGATGATGCCCTTTAGGTTCACCAACACCCCCGCCGTCTTCCAGCAATTGATTAATGATGTCCTATGCGATATGGTTAATCAATTCGTTTTTGTCTACCTTGACAATATTTTGATTTTTTCGTGCATGCCAGAGGAGCACTCAGTTCATGTCAGGGCCATGTTACAATGGCTCCTGGAGAATCAGCTCTTCGGGAAGGCTCAAAAGTGTGAGTTTTCCACCAGCTCCACTTCCTTCATGGGCTTCATTGTTGCTGAGGGAGAGTTGAGGGCCGATCCGGCCAAGGTGAAGGCTGTGCTGGATTGGCCAACACCCCAGTCTTGTAAGGAACTTCAAAGCTTCTTAGGATTTGCTAACTTTTACCGTCGCTTCATTAGAAATTACAGTGGGGAAGCACAGCCCCCCACACAGCTGACTTCTGTTAAGGTGCCTTTCATCTGGTCTGAGGCAGCTGAATGGGCCTTCCTTAAGCTGAAGAGCCTATTTTCCAATGCTCCCATCTTGGCCTAAGTTGACCCTCAGCTCCAATTCATTTTAGAGATGGACGCTTCTGATTCGGGGGTTGGCGCTGTCCACTCGCAGCGCTCAGCCTCCGATCAAAAGCTCCATCCATGCGCATAGTATTTCTCTTGGTGGCTCACGCCAGCTGAGAGGAATTACATTGTAGGTGATCGAGAGCTGTTAGCCATTAAACTGGCTCTGGAGGAGTGGAGACACTGGCTGGAGGGAGCAGTTCATCCTGTTGTGGTGTGAACCGACCATAAAAATATAGAATATCTTTGGTTGGGCCACCGATTAAATGCCTGGCAGGCTCGATGGGCCTTATTCTTTATTAGATTTAATCTTACCATCACCTGTAGGCCGGGCTCACGCAATATAAAACCTGATGCTCTCTCCCGCCAGTTTTCCTCTGACCACTCAGCCCCCTCCTCCCTCCTCCAACCCATTGTATCCCCTTCTTGCATCTTGGGGGCCCTCACATGGGATATTGAGCAGAGGGTCTGACAGGCCCAAGTCACTGAGCCCAAACCCAAGGGAGGACCTGAAGATCGACTGTATGTCCCAGCCAGCCTCCACAGTGAAGTTATCACTTGGGGCCACACCAGTCATTTTGCCTGTCACCCAGGGGTTTCCCGTACCACGGATCTCATTCAGCGAGTGTTCTGGTGGCCCACGCTGCGGACGGACGTCCGGGATTATGTTAAAGCCTGTCAAGTGTACGCCAGAAATAAATCAGACTCTTCTCCTCCTGCTGGGCTGCTTCACCCCCTCCCGATCCCCAGCCGCCCCTGGTCTCTTGTTGCCCTGGACTTCGTTACTGGACTTCCTCCCTCTAACGGTAACACAGTCATCCTCTCCATTGTCGACCGATTCTCTAAGGCCATTCATCTAGTGCCCCTACCCAAACTGCCCTCCGCCTCAGAAACTGCCAACCTATTCACGAACCACATCATCTGCCTCCATGGTATTCCGATGGACATTGTGTCTGTCCAGGGTCCTCAATTTACATCCCAAGTGTGGAAGTCTTTCTGCCGGACCCTGGGCACTTCGGTCAGTCTGTCTTCAGGAAACCACCCGCAGAGCAATGGGCAGGCTGAGTGCACCAACCAATCCCTGGCAGCCGCCCTCAGATATGTGGCATCCTGCAACCCATCAACATGGAGCACTCATCTGACCTGGGTGGAGTATGCCCACAACTCCACAGTTTCTTCAGCTACGGGATTAACACCTTTCGAGGCATCAGTGGGGTACCCCCCCCCACTGCCCATGGTGGAGAGGGAGGTCGCCATGCCATCTGTGAAAGCCCACACCCGCCGTTGTCCTCGTCTATGGAGGGCCACCCGTGCTGCGCTCCTCCGTTCCACTGAACGGACCCTACAGTATGCGGACCGCAGGTGGGTTCCAGCACCTAAATACATGGGTGGGCAGAAGGTGTGACTGTTGGCGGACCAGGTGCCTCTTAAAACTGACTCTCAGAAGCTGTCACCTCGGTTCCTGGGGCCGTTTTACATCTCTTGAATCATCAGTGATGTGACAGTCCGCCTGAAGATTCCGCCGGCTCGCTGTATCCATCCGACCTTCTACGTTTCCAAGATCAAGCCCCTCTCCGCCAGTCCTCTATCCCCCCCCCCCAACCTCCTCCTCTCCCTCGGATTCTCAACGGTCAGACCACCTACACTGTTCAGAGAATCCTGGACATTTGCCGTCTGGGCCGGGGGCTGCAATATTTGGTCCATTGGAAGGGCTACGGACCTGAAGAAAGGTCATGGATTCCCAGATCGTATTTTCATGACAAGGGGATGGTCCAGGCCTTTCACCGGGCCCATCCCAACAAGCCCGGTGGGCCACCAGGAGGCATCCCTTGAGGGAGGGGGCACTGTTATGTTTGGGTGAGCGCACTCCCCCTCCTGTCATGTGGGAGGGTTCCCGGCTCTGCAGGTAATCAAGACACCTGCGTGAGCGCATGCACCTGCTGTCTCCTCACTGCCAGCACTTAAAAGGCCCAGTCTGTGAAGGCTCCAGCGCTGGTTTGTTGGGTATACTGCCAAACAAAAAATTAAGTAAGTGAAATATTCAGTGTATTGGAACCCAGAGAAGTTACCGTCTTTTCTCTCTCTTATTTTCAGGTTGCTGCCATCTCTGTGGTGTGGCCCTGGGAATTCGTTGTGCACTCACCTGCTCCTTCATCATCATCGGCCCCATTTCTGATTGCCTACTCCACCCGGTCAGACTTTCACCAGCCTGTTTCATCTGCAGCATCTGTGTCCACTCATCCTGGCCTTCCCCGGGTTCCTCGTCAGGCTCTCTGCTCTCACTCGTAAGAATTCCTAAGAATTATTATTACCTATCTCCCTTCTCGATCTAACCTGCTCTCATCTCTTCATTTACAGGCTGGGTGCTCCGCTGGCGAGTGAGGTGTTTTATCGCAATATTTACTGTTTTCTTTTCAATAAAATTGTGTTAAACTTTGTCCCTCGATTTTGTGTGTGTTCTCTGGTGTGGCATCTTGCACATGGGTTGATTTTGTTAGTAAATCATGACAGCTTTTAAATTCTTATATATTCCTCTGGCACCTTGCTGTAATGCTTTAAAGTGACACTCCTGCAAAAATCAAGTTTTTTCTGTTGTTAACATGTCTGTAACAACCACAAGTAACATGTTTCAGGGGGTTCATTTGAGTCCATACAATGTTATTAGCAGTGAGTTAACGTTTAAAAATTGAATCAATAACACACTTGCATTTACAAGCTAATCAGACTAACTTCACTATTGTTTTGATGTGTTGTACAGGTTCATAATTAAGCAATATTACACGAGAGGGAGTACGGTATCAATGAATTAGAGTATCACAGCCATAGTTAGTATATTCATGATACCGTAACGACCTTGAGTGTAATATTGCTTTTATACAACAGTTCCACAAGCGCAATTTATTAAATGACAGCAATACTGGGCAAAATATTATGATTTGCTTATTTAACCAGTTATTTTGCACAGCTGAGAAAAAATAAACAAACTTTTAAATGTAGCCAGTAACTGTTGCTAAACATTTCAATCAGCATGAAGTCTATTGTCATTTCACACATGTAAACAAATTTAATATTGTCAAGTGCAAAAGTCAGTGTTTAGAAAACATATACCTGTTGAGTCGGTACTGCAGAAGACCCCAGATCAAAATGTAGCCAATGCTGGTAGCTAGCTGGTGGCTAGCAGTTAGCATGCTAGCAATTAGCCACACTTTGCTCACTTTTCTTTGCATTTTCAGATGAAACAACGCGTTCATCACCACAAAGGTAGTGGTTTGTTAATCCAGGCAATAAATCCAACTCTAGCACTGCCTATTTTTTTTAAATAGACGTGAAACAGCTTCACGATGTTTATACAAGTGCAGACTGTAAACTGAATAAAGCTTTTTCAAAAGGGTGGGACTCCCGCATTAGGTAAGAAATCTTACCAAACAGCACCTCACTGTGGAAGGTAAGGTATTCAACACAGTATTGCAGTTGTCACTGAGAGCTAGCTGACAGTAAATTAGTAATTAAAAGTTAGATGAACACCTTTGAAGCAGAGTAATACATATCCAGTGAAACACTGGAGTGCAATTATCATGGATTTTAGTAACTCCTGGAATCCCTATGGCCCAAACAAATTGCTCAGTCGGAACTAACTGTTGTATAATATAGGATTTTTTTTTTATAAGTATGACAACAGTCCACCTTGCCTTACTTTAGTTGAGTTTACGTGCCTGTATGCCTGCAATCACCTGCAATCACCTGCAGATACCAGCAGTTGCATTCAGGGAACACATGGATGAATTTAAAAACTTCAAAAAAAAATAAATGTGTTGTTCTATATGTACCCCACCTGCATTTGGATTTCCATATAAGATAAGATAAGCCTTTATTAGTCCCACCATGGGGAAAGTCCAGATATATTGCATCTTTGCAATCACCATCTCTACCCTACTGCATTGCAGATAAAGAGGTGTATTCACATCATGTGTACAAGCTTGTGTGACTGGAACTTTAGTTTGGAATGTTTTTTGCATTTACTGTGCTGACTTACTGAAAAACAAAGTTCTAGTGAAGTGATGCCGTTTGATATGCAAAAATCCCTACATCAAAATACATTTGAATAATAGCCTCATTGATTAGACTGATTTTTATCTGGCAACACTAAAAACTCAGAAAATCTTCAATAAAAGAAAAACAAACAATCTGATATATCTCACACCAATTGCAGACTTTTTATATGGTAGCCTATTTGTTTTTGCCTTCCTACTGGCACAATACTGCCAAGGAATGCCATCAACCAAAACTGAGACAGACAACATAAACATTTCAGTTTTAATAAATCCAAAGACACCTTTTGTCTGCAAACTTTGCCTTTGAAAAAAATGCCACTGGTTCTTCTGACAAAGTTGTCATAGGTCAAGTTGTATTTCATATGGGTACTGAGGCAGACTCACACTAGAGGTGAAATTAAAGGGCAAACCAGCAGAGCATTGAAGAAGAGCTGTAAAAACCAAACTTGGCGTATTGCTTCACAGCTGTCATCTGAAGGGACACATCGTACACTCTCAGCCTCCTTCAAAGGTGCTGCACCAGGTAAATAATTCACTAAACATGGCCAAGTATACTTTGCTATGAGTTTTTTGTTCTGTCTCTCGCGGTATGTTTTGTTCCTGCTGTGTTTCAAATAATATATGAAAAAAGAGTGGAGGGGGGAGTGCAACATTCCTCTGTGGAGAATTGGATTTTTCTTTCTGTCTCCTAACAGAATTTGTAAACAGCACTGCACAGTTTTGATGAGGTCCTGTTGAGGTAAGTCCAGGGGCCTTGAGGTAAAATTGAAGAGAATAAGAACATGGAGGCAGTGTAGCAATGGCTTTTTATTTCTCACTGGGTGGAAGAGACAAGTGGTTTGGTGAAACCTTGGCTTATTATTGACAGGTATCAGTTATGAAACAAACTGCAATGAGTTTCAATCTTGCCTCCAATCTCACACTTTCTTTTTATTCTTGTAGCTCTGTCCTCCCCACATCCACTATTTTTAGTTTGCTGGTTGTATTTCAAAATTTTATCCTTTATGTAGCCTTCAACAACAGGACCTAGGATGTAAATTTTGAATATGATAACCTCATGAACTATTTAAGTACAAGTTCATTTCTGATGTGTTTTAATGTTGCGTGAAATGAGAAAAACAGCCTTCAGTCAAAATAGCACTACTGCCACTGAACAGACAATGAAAACACTGGTGCAGTATATATCAGTACATTTAAAACAAGGGCAAATCCCATCTAGGAGATCATGATTACTTTACAGAAACAGTCCAGGGTGACCTCTGTATGCAACAACTCCCCCATTCCATTAGTCCAAAAGTACTTGAAACTACTCTACTGAATCAAAATTGAATTTTCTTCACTCTCATATTCTCCATATCAGCAACAATGCATTATCCCCGCAAGGTCAACTGGGTCATGTAGCTCAGGCTTACAATGATTTACTTCACAGAGCCTTTATTTTGGCAGTGCTGATTGGTTGACTCCAGTGACTGACTAAATGTTAAATACTAAATGCTATTAAGCCGTTGTAAGTGGGAACTCTGCCTTTCCATCACTTTTTCCATTCCATTTGCTAGGCATTTAGCTGAATATGCTGTTTTACTAAACTAAATTTAGAACCTGATTGGCTTCAGGAAAAAAAAAAATATGGTACAGCATTTTTGCAGCAATAATTGACAGCTATAGCCTGAGTGGAGTGTGTCCTCATCGACTTGTTTGTTTTGTTAAAGGGGACATATAATAATAATAATAAAAAAAAAAACCTTTTCAGTGCTTTTGTGCACCAGTTTGGGTATTTGAAGGAGAAGGAGAAAAACTTTAAAACAAACAAAAAAAACCAAACAATCTTGTCACTTTGTCATGCCAGAGTCATGGTAGCTGCATGGATGAAATAGAGGCAGACTGTGGACTGCAGTCATATATGTACATACAAGGTCATGTTGTTTTCGGGTACCGAAGCTGTCTGCTTCACAGCTGTTTCACACATAAGAGATAAGATAAGCCTTTATTAGTCCCGCAATGGGGAAATTCCAGGATTGCAACAGCATAGGGATAGCAACACTCAGAGCAATACTTAAGAAGATAAGAGAAATAAAAATAAGAGCAGTGAATATACATACATACACATAAATATATAAATATACGTATATACACAGTGCGGAGCATTGTAGCTAGATGGAATAAACAGCATAACCCTCTACTTAGTTATCCTACATAGAATGAATAAATACCCATACATATTGTCACCCTCTGTAGCGACTGATATTGTCCTAGTTGTATACTGGAGGGGACCATTTGTGCAAGTCTATTACATGTAGATTGAATATAATCTGCTGTTCATATATCCACACAGTAGATGTCAGTAATGTGCCCACAAACCTATTTTAACACCCAGAACCAAATACAATGAGGAGGAAGAACACAGAGGTGCTCATTTCAGTGTAAACGATAGAAAATGTTGAAGGACATGAGAAAAGGGAGCTTTTATGTTTGTGTGACCAAGGGGGAGGGCCAGGCCCAACTGGTGGCATGCAGACCGGGATCAAACTCACTGGGGGATGGTAGTAGTTAAGGAGGAACAGCAGATTGTCCATTAACTGGAGGGTTGGTGGTTCAAATCCCACTCCCCCCACCCTGTAACTGTGTCCTTGGGCAAGACACTTACCCACCTTGCCTCCATTGCGTTCATGACACTGGTGTATGAATATGAATAAATGTTATACATTTATTTCACTCTACTCAGGCAGCGCAGGCTCTGCTGGCTAGGCCACGTTCAGTGTATGGAGGATGGCAGAATCCCCAAAGACGTCCTCTACGGAGAACTAGCAGGAGAGACGTTGGCCGCCCATAGCTGCGCTTTAGAGACGTCTGCAAGAGAGACATGAAGGCCCTGGAGATCAACACAGAGCGCTGGGAGGACCTTGCAACGGACCGCTCCAAATGGAGAGGCACTCTGACCAGACAGCTCAAGGCGGGTGAAGAGAGACTGACTGCTGCAGCAGATGAAAAAAGGACCCGCAGGAAGAACCGCCACAGACCCAGCAGCACGGAGACCACCCACAAGTGCGACCTGTGTGACAGGGACTGCCATTCGCGCATCGGCCTGTTCAGCCACAGGCGGTGCTGTTCCAGCAAAGTAGACGTTTAGGATTCTCTTCCATGGTCATCATAGACTGACGGAGGCCGACGACGGTATACATATTCATCCTGATGTCAGAGGTGCACTTAGTGACATTAAGGATTTCCACCTTTTGACTATGTCACCACCGGTGAGTCCTACCAGCTATCCCTTATGACTGGGACCACACACCATTTCCAGGACCGGCACACTGGTGGCACCTAGGGATGGAACTCATATGCCACCACCAAGTTCTGCTAAGCAATGCCAAATGTGACAAAGGGGATGGGGCAAGCACAACTAGTGGCATCTAGACATAGATCAAACTCATGATCATCACCAGACTCACACATCCTACCTGTATAGTCAAGAGGGTTGACTCACTTGGCAAGCAAAGTATGTGTGGTAGACTGCAAGTCTAATTTAAAACATTACTGGCACATGCCTCTAGGGGGAACTACCTGTATTGTTCAGCACTACTATTAAGGGGACACATTAGAACAAGAGTGTGAAAACCCCGCGCAGAATCCATGTTCAGTCTTATATGTGTGTTGCAGAATAAATGGCAGAGTTAGCCAAAGAAATAACTCAAGTGTGATCATTGCTACACGGTAGGATATCACACAATTGGCGACGAGGATTAAAAGAAAAAAATCAGCGGCGAGAAACAGAGAACATTGCAAGTGTGGCGAACTCAAGTGACTCCAGTAGTTCGAGTGCAAGTTCAGAGGAGGAAAAACGAGGTTTCCCCACCACGACGAGCAATGGCGGCTGTAATCGGAACGGTAACCCCTTTTGATAACTCGACTCAGTCATGGGAAGAATATAGTGAAATGTTGGACTTTTTCTTCCAAGCTAATGACATTGAGGAGCCAGACAAAAGGAAGGCTGTACTGTTGAGTGGAGTTGGTGCAACTACTTACAGCTTGTTGAGAAATTTAATAAGCCCTGCATTACCGAAAGATAAAACGTACGACCAGCTTACTGCTGAGCTTCAGAAGCACTTCAGCCCCAAACCGAGTGAAATCGTGCAACGATTCAAATTTAATTCACGCATAAGGAGGAACACTGAGTCCATAGCAGAGTATGTGGCAGAATTGAGGAAATTAACACTGCACTGTGATTACAAAGACTCATTGGAAGAAATGTTAAGAGACAGACTTGTGTGTGGAGTGAATGATGACCGAATGCAACGGCGACTTTTATCTGAAACAAAACTCACTTTTGCAAAGGCTTTGGAATTATGCCAAGCGATGGAAACAGCAGCTAAAGATGTGAGAGAGATGCAAGGGAAGCTAACAGAGGACACAGCAACGCATGTTCGTGTGCCTAAGACCCAAGTAGGTGTCCACAAAGTGTCAACTGATAAAAATCATCACAAATTCCCCAGTTGTTATCGCTGCAAAGGCCAGCACAATGCCGCCGAGTGCAAATTTGCCACTGAGCTGTGTCATAATTGTGGCAAGCGAGGGCACATTAAGAAAGCATGTAGAATAAAGGTGGACAGCGCACAGGTGCTGAAAGCGACAGTTAATGGGCAAAAGTATGAAAACAAGGGCCCAGGAAAGGAACAGCAAGCGAATCAACTGAGAGGGGAGGGAGAAAGTGATACAGAAGACATGGGTTTTCACACAATTTACAACACGTCAGAGGAGCTGACCAAGGTAGCGCCCATCACGCGTACCATGAATGTTAATGGAATGAAAGTAACATTTGAAGTTGATACAGGCTGTGGAGTAACCATATTAAGTAAACAGCAATATACACAACTGTGGAAGAAAACAGACACAGCAGAATTAAATCCCTGTTCATTAAAATTAAAAACATACACAGGAGAGAAGCTAGACGTGCTAGGCATGGCACAAGTGAAGGTGCAGCACGAAAACAAAGAAAAGGACTTACCTGTAGTAGTAGTTGGGAGCGAAGGACCAAATCTACTAGGGCAAAGTTGGCTACAAGAACTGGCCATGATTGATCAGTTGGTGAATAAAGTGGAATCTCAGCCCAAATTGCAGCTGGAGGAGATCCTCGAAAGACACGCTGAGGTGTTCAAAGAAGGCTTAGGACAGCTAAAAGGTGTCACTGCAAAGATTAATGTGGACAAGGAGGCCCAACCACGATTCTGCAAACCCCGACCGGTGCCCTATGCAGTCAAGCCACTGGTTGAAAGCGAGCTACAGAGGCTGCTGGATGACAAGATCATTGAGCCAGTGCAGGTTGCAGAATGGGCGGCGCCCATAGTCCCAGTGAGAAAGCCGGATGGCTCCATTAGAATATGTGGAGATTACAAACTCACTGTCAATCGAGCATCACGGGTGGATCAGTATCCAATTCCTAAAGTGGAGGACCTCTTCGCACAGCTGAATGGCGGCCGACACTTCACGAAATTAGACATGAGTCACGCCTACCAACAAGTAGTCCTGGAAGAAGAATCAAGAAAGTATGTAACCATCAATACACACAAAGGCTTATATACCTACACACGCTTACCATTTGGAGTAGCTTCCAGTCCTGCTATATTCCAGAGAACTATGGAGGGCATCCTAGGTGGAATTCCGAATGTTGCCATTTATTTGGATGACATCCTTTGTACAGGACCAAATGAACAAGAACATCTGAAAACGCTGGAGGAAGTGCTTCAACGGTTGGAGAAAAGCGGTCTGAGGTTGAAAAGAAGCAAGTGTGAGTTCATGGGAAAAGAGGTGGTGTTCCTAGGCCACAAGATCAACGCCAGTGGTCTACACCCTCTAACAGACAAAGTGGAAGCCATTGCGGAGGCACCTGAGCCACAAAATGTTACTGAGTTAAAAGCCTACCTGGGCTTGTTGAACTATTACCATAGGTTCCTCCCAAAGCTCTCCACGCTGCTGGCACCACTACATACCTTACTTAAGAAGGAAGAAAAATGGTCATGGGGGGTCAAGCAGCAGAAGGCGTTTGAAGAGTCCAAAGCGCTACTTCAATCCTGTAGTGTGTTAGTGCACTATGATTCAAACAAACCACTCATCCTGGCGTGTGACGCATCACCCTACGGTGTGGGTGCTGTACTCTCTCATCGTATGGAGGATGGCTCAGAGAGACCCATAGGGTTCGTCTCAAGAACTCTTAGTGCAGCTGAGAAAAACTACTCCCAGCTAGACAAGGAGGGCCTTGCAGTAGTATTTGGTGTAAAAAAATTCCACAAATACCTGTACGGGAGACAGTTTGCTATAGTGACTGACCACAAGCCACTAATTTCACTGTTCAGTGAAATGAGAGCCATACCCCAGATGACATCTCAGAGAATTCAGAGATGGGCCGTTACATTAGCAGCGTATGAGTACACCATCGTTTACAAAGCCGGACGGGACCATACGAATGCTGACGCGATGAGTAGGCTACCCTTGGATGGAGGAAGAGACAGCACGCCTGAGGAGGAGGAGAGAGTGCTATTGTTTGAAGATATCGGCGTGCCCCTGGTGAACGCACAACAAATAAAGAAGTGGACAGACAAAGACCCTGTTCTAGCAAGAGTGCGAGAATACATCTTGCGAGGATGGCCGAAGATGAACAGTCCTGAGTTCATTCCCTATGCCCGACGACAGGATGAGCTCAGCACCCAGGAAGGTTGTATCCTGTGGGGAGGACGCGTGGTTGTTCCACCACCTGGTAGGAATGCCTTACTGCAACAACTACACCAAGCACACCCTGGCATCACTCGCATGAAAGCGTTGGCGAGGAGTTACATGTGGTGGCCCAACATGGATGCAGAGGTGGAGGCGCTTGTGAAGTCATGTGCGGCATGCCAGGAGAACAGGAACAGTCCTCCAGCAGCCCCACTACATCCCTGGGAAGTTCCAGATAAACCATGGAGAAGAATTCACATTGACTACGCAGGTCCATGGATGGGAAGAAAGTTGAGGTCAACATTTGACTTAATACATCCAGACTTCAGAAACAAAGTGCATGACAAACAAGAGAAACAAAAAGGTTATCATGACATGCATGCTAGAGAGAGAATACTGAGAGAAGGAGACGTGGTCTACACCCGCAACTTTGGCTCAGGACCAGCCTGGGTACCAGGAGAAATAACAGAAAAGACAGGCCCTGTGTCATTCAAGGTGACATTAGGCCATGGACAAGTGGTGAGGCGACACATCGACCAAGTTCGTGGTAGGAGCTCCATTCCCCTGCCGATGGCACCAGAGGTGTTGTCTGACACCCATCCTGAGGAGAGCATCAACGAACCACCACTTCAGGTGAAACCTGAGGTAACCGTCTCTGCAGATTCTACGGGCAGCACTGCAGCAGCCGAAACAGTGGAGCAGTCTGAGTCTTCACCTGCAGTTGGCTCACCCGCCGTGAGAAGATCTCAGCGAGCTAGGAAAGCTCCAGACTACTTGAAGGACTATACTTAGTCAGTAGTGAGTTCCCCAGCCACAGGACAAGAATGCGTCCTGGAACCTCACTGGGATGCGGTAGTCAAACCAATTCCCCAGTTAGACTGTTATGTGTGTTATACATGTAAAAAAAAAAAGAGAAAGAAATTATGTGTATGGCACATGTGTTTAAGAAGTTAAAAGTAACTGTGATTGTTTAGGGTTAAATGGGAGTTCCAGGATGTCTAGCATAATTGGCTAGTGTAATTAAAAGTAGTTTAATCTAGAGGGGAGGGATGTGGTAGACTGCAAGTCTAATTTAAAACATTACTGGCACATGCCTCTAGGGGGAACTACCTGTATTGTTCAGCACTACTATTAAGGGGACACATTAGAACAAGAGTGTGAAAACCCCGCGCAGAATCCATGTTCAGTCTTATATGTGTGTTGCAGAATAAATGGCAGAGTTAGCCAAAGAAATAACTCAAGTGTGATCATTGCTACACGGTAGGATATCACAGTATGGTTGTTTTGTTGAGTCCATCACATTTGTGTGGTGTTGTAAAACCACAACTTTGGTCAGCGTTGGAGTGATGACGTGGCTGCTTGGTGATATCATCACGCCGAGTGTATAAATGTGAGGGACGGCCATTTTACAGTCTCTTTTATGGCTCTCTTCTTAGCTCGGCCTCGCAATTAACAATACTCTGTACCACCAGCTTAGAGTTTTGCAATAAAGTTTGTATTCCCAGCAAGACACTCTCTGTCGGTTCATTCACAGTTTTCCAGATATAATAAATGGCGACGAGGAGAAAAATGGGTCTTCCGGAGGAAAATACAACATTTTTCCTGAAGACGAATGCGCATCTAGAAACATGTTTGAGGCCACTACAGCTGCTTCTGGAGACCCCAGGTGAGTCGCCTGTCCCGTGGCACCACTGGTTTGACATATTTAAAGATTATGTCAACGTGGCTGGCCTGAGTGACGCTGACAATGAGAAGCTGAAGAGCATATTGGTTCTCAGTCTAGGTGAAGAACATCGGCGTGTGCTCTGCACCTTGAGTCAAGTGGACTCATTCGGTGAATGTGTGACTCTGATGGAGAAATATTATGTTACAGCCTGAAGAATCATCGTCTACCACTGCAAACGACACGTGGGTGAATCAACTCAATGTTATGCTGCAGAGCTCTGAGTCTTAGCGAGCATGTGCGCCTTTGGGCCCTTAGAAGATGAGCTAACCCATGACAAGCTAGCCGAAGAGCACAGCACAGAGAGTGAACACAGGGCAGAGAGAGAACACACCACGGAGAGCAAACACAGCACAGACAGAGAGCAGTGACCGGACTCGCTTCATATCCTCTCCCAGCATAAGCTTCAGGGAGCCACTGTAGAGCTGCAGGAGAGGGAGCCCATGTCTATCGAGAACCCTGGGACATAACAACCTGGCGCAGGTTCTACAAATGGCGACAGCAACATATCGCCACGACCAGAATTCCCAGGAGAGGCAGAGAAGAAACCAGACTGCTTCCAAATCCATGCCCGACATCAGCCTTCAGGAGCTGCCACTGAGCTACAGGATGAAGAGTCCATGACCCAACAGGACGCCGCAGAACCACCACAACCTGGCAGATGCCCCACAACTGATGTGAGAGTCACACCATCACAACCACAACACCGAATGCAGCCAAACAGAGCACCACTTGCAGTGTTGGACTGGGTCCGGGTCCGCAGAACTGAACGACCGGACCCACGGTCGGCCTCAACATCGTTACCACCACTGACATCTATGAAGATCACAGCGCAGCTGAAACCAGCCACCGTCCAGTTGGCCGATGGATCGAGATGGCAAGCCAGTTGTCTGCGGAAGGTAAGAGCAGCTGCCGCGGATCAAGACGCAGTGTTGCAGCTTACCTAGCTGGTGTGGGATCCTGGCTGGGATATTGCTGATGAGCGGGCCACGGCACCAGTGGGATGGCGCCCAGGTCCGCTGCAGCCGGTGCCTCCAGGGGCACATCCACCATGGGCTTACCTCAGGGCCCCTTGAACTGAACTGCCTTCTTCAATATAAAACAATGAAGGGCTGTGTTTAGCTAGGAGAGCGGCTGCCAACAGAAGTGGCATAATAAACCACTCAGCCGCACTGGGCCACGCGGTAGTCCACCTGCTCTCTCTAGCTAGTTTTGGGGTTCTTTATGTACCAGACTGGGGAAGGTTAATTCATTCATGTGTGCTTTCTGTTTTTCCAAGGATGGGGGTGAATGTGGTGTTGTAAAACCACAAGTTCAGTCAGCGTCAGCATGATGATGTGGCCACTCAGTGATGTCATCACGCCAAACATATAAATGTGAGGGACAGCCATTTCACAGTCTCTTTTATGGCTCTCTCTTACCTTAGCCTCCCAGCTAACAATACTCTGTACCACCAGCATAGAGTTTTGCAATAAAGTTTGTGTTCCCAGCAAGACACTCTCTGTCGGTTCATTCCTAGTCTTCCAGACATAACAATTTGGTGCTGTTGGCAGATGAGGAGAAAAGCAGACATTTAGTTAAAAGGTAAAAGCATATTTGATATCTGCAAAACAGCAGATGAACACCAGTAGACCGGTGCATGCGCAGTTCAGTGCAGAGCCCTTGACTTTCCTCACTGTCACAAAATTTGACACATGGACACGGATGTGGACATCTGACCATGAATTCAGGTTGAGCGTTCCACCGTCATCCTTTTAGATGCCAGTAAATGACTGGTTTTAATTAGGGTCCAGTTGTTACATGATAGCTGGAGCTCATTAGAATTATACCACCTCCCACCACAGCTTTATGTGGTTTCATGTTAAAGCTTTTGATGCTTCTCAGTGAGCAATAGAATCCACACCAACAGTGCCGCTAGCAAATTAGCTCAGTGCCCCAACTAGGGGTTTGTATGGCTCTTCTAAATTTTGGTCACCGCATTAGACATTCATCTTCGCTGCTGGTTCAATAATACATTGTTGATTATATATGTATCTCCTCAATCTTATTCTGGCCTTTGTTTTGTTTGGTTTTTTTTTTGGGGGGGGCAGCATGACCTGGATAATTGGACTGTTAGCATGGTTAATTCAATTTTATCAGTCAGCACCACTGGGGTCTTTAATGACTCTTTGCTGTAACTTCTAGTCATGGTACTAGACCAGCTGATGATAGGAGTATCATGGCCAAAATATAACCTAGCTATCAACTATGATCAAAATCATCTAGCTATCAGTACCCTACTAAATTAACTTAGCTAAAGCTTCTGGTTTCCTTTGAGTTAGCTAACATTTCAGTCATTCAGGGTTATTTCTTTGCTTCTTATACCCCAGGAACCAGTCCTGTCCACTTAAACTAGAAATCCCTGTACCCAATGGTGCTTTATTTGGGCTTTCACATTCTCACATTCAGCCAGTATTATATTAGCTAGCACAGGCTGAGCTCAGTACCGGCGCTAATAACTAATCAGGCCATTTTATCTTCAGTGTAGCCTCAAACACAGAACTTTAGCATTTAAAGCAACATGCATAGAATCAGGTCATTCTGGGGAAGGCTCCTTCTGCTGGGTGGGAAATGTTACTGCACAATTTAATGCCTGAGGATTTTTGATCAAAGTATGTCATGTGCATTTCACTGTGTCGTTGTGTGGAAAACATTCATAATATGTCACTTTTAAGATGTAGAGATGCCGAGGTGGTGTTTGGGGGGAAAAAAAACAACTCAAAAATAAATCTATCATTGGACATATGAGACTTCAGAGAAGACGTCTGAAACATGATTGTCTTAAATATTTTCAATGTGGAACACAAACTCTTATGTAAATAAAAAGCTTTTGCAATAAAGTCAGTAAACATTTTGAGCTTTTTCAGCTAATTTGATAAACATGCTGGTTTTATGTCCTGGTGACGGCTGAAATTCATTACTATTTGAACAAAGGCTTCACAAAACCTTCCCCAAGCCATTACTAAGATGGCTGCTAAGTGGCGGGACTTTCTTAAAAAAGAAAAAAAAAGCTCTTTTGTGTCTTGAGATTTCCCAAGGGAAATTTTACTGGATTGCCTTAGTCACTTTACTGAGAGTCTTATTCTTATCCACTGATTTGCTAAAGAATGTCTCTCTGCCTGTTGGGCAGTCATGAAACACTACCATAACCAGGGTTTCATAACCATTTTAGGTCAGTGACAACATACCACAGGCTTGAATAATCACTTATTTTGACCAAATCATGATTAAATTGTGCCAGCTTGCATCCACTTTATTCCTGGGGGTGCCGCTGTAGGAACGATTATGGGCGGAGCTTCCGGTTTCTGCTGACCTAGTGTTAAATCAGTCAGCAAGAGTGGAGTAGCAGAGGCATTTAAAATAGCATTTTTAAAAGTTTTTCATTTTAATGTATAGTCCACATATGTGTTTTGCACTCAGGTGGCAGCTAATTTCAGCACTTGCAGTTTTTGTATTTTTGAATGTTTTTGCATAGTTCTGGTACTTGCTGCTGTTCGTGGCGTGAGGCTCCTCACAGATAAGCACAGCTAAATATGTGGCTTCAAAAGCAATGAGTAGATCATGCACTGAAAACTAAAGGATTGTTCGTGTGATCGGTGGGACAGACACAGGACAGACACCAAGACAAGAGCCAGGTATGTTTTCACTTGTATGAATGTCACAGATCTGACGTTTTACCCCAAATTTAAAACGCCCAAGCACGATGTTGTGGTACTGTGTGGCTCTCACTAGACTCTATGTCTGCTCTGAGGTAAATTTCATTATGTCCAACATATTTTAACAAAATGCAGCCAACTTTATTGCGGTGGAGACATTGATACAGTATATCTCAGATATTTAAGATATATAGAGTGATGATATAGAGTGAAGTACGTGGTGGTAATGCACCTGTAAGCTGGTTGCCAACCACCAATCAAATCTAAAAGAAGAAGAAGAAGAAGCTTTTATTTGTTTACAGCGTTAGCATGTTAGCAGCGGAGCTAACTAATGGAGCTACTGGCCACTTTTTAAGGTCATCTTCTCATCCCTCCATAGTCGTGGGATGCGGTATGATTATATTACTGTTTCTGAGGTGTAAAAGGCTGTGTTCCTGCATTTTTGAAGCCAAAGTCATTGTTTTTTTTTAACAAGGAAAAGTGTCCCGTTTCAGTGACAACAATATGTTCTAAACGAGTGCCGGAAGTTGCTACCATAATTCATGCAAGGCATCATGGGGCCTAGGAATAAGGGGGACAGGAGGACTGTTTTTCATTGCTGGTGGTCAAGGATGATGATAAGGTTCATAGAACAAGTAGCAATATAATTTTAGATGATAATTTTGTGAAGATACATATTGCCTCTTATCACTGTATTTCTAAAGAAGAAGAATTTGTTTTAATTAGGATGAAGAAGTTTTATAGTGTCCTTATAGTGTCCTTAAGTGATCCTTAAAAAAAAATGATACATTTTACTCTCAGGACAAAAATTGCCACCTTCCCAAAAACTGCCATAAAAACATTATATATTAATATATTTTTCCACTTTAAATGAGTCAGTCTTTTAAAACTACTTCAGCCTGAAATATAAACATCAAATAATAATTACTTTTTTGACATTTTAGCCCTTTAAAGGGCAGTATGTTTACAAAATGTCACTGTTTTTTTTATTGAAAAAACAAAAAAGCTAAAAGAATTTCCATAAAATACATTTCAATGAGTATTTGATTACTATTATTAGGCCCTGAAATGGGTCAGTGATTGGCAGCAACACTGATTTTCATGCACTGTTTATTTTTTCATAGTTTCAGATAATGTGTCAGATGTCAGATCCCTTTAAAGTGGAAAAAAAATATTAATATATAATATTTTTACAGCTTGTTTAGTGAAGGTGACATTTTCTGCTCTTGAGGACCAAAATAAATAAAATAAAACAAATAAACAATGCATGAAAATCAACGTTGCTGCCAATCACTGACCCATCTCAGGGCCTAATGATGATAATAATAATAATCAAATACTCATTGAAATGTATTTTATGGAAATTATTTAAGTTTTTTTTGGGGGGGGGGAAACTATGAAATTTTGAAAACATACTAAATTTCAAAAATTATAATTATTATTTTATATTTATATTTCAGGCTGGACTAGTTTTAAAAGACTGACTAGTTTAAAGTGGAAAAGAAATATAAATATATAATATTTTTACAGCCTACTTGGTGAAGGTGACATTTTTACACTCAGGACCACGAGTGTGAGTTTTGTTTTAAAGTGGAAAAGAAAATACATATATATTTTATTCTTATGGCAGTTTTTGGGAAGGTGGCAGTTTTTGTCCTTAGGAGTCAAATGTGTCCGTGTTTTTAAGGATCACTTATTAAAATGCATCCGTTTATGTTATGATCAATTTTGGGATCAAAAATGTCATTTTCAATGTTTTTTAATGGGGCAGTTTTTATTGCAAGGATCAAATGTGTTGGTTTTTGTGTAGCTTAGCCATTTTAAGCAAATTTAAGGAACTGAGACCACAATTCTAATTAAAAAAATGATTATCCTCTGGCAAGTTTGAGCTATATTCATTCAACACAGCCAAAATGGCTCGAAAATAATTAAAAAACAAAACAAAACAAAACAGAAATGCACAAAATGTCACAAGTATTACTTAACAGTTAAGCAGAGTTGAAGGTGACAAGTGGCTCATAGTTCATATTCATACGTAGCGTGTACTATGCAAGGCTGTGTAGAGTTACATTTAGGCCATTATTAGACATGAAGAAAGATAGAAACTCCTAAATGCCGTTTTTAAATTTGATCAACAGAAATGAGTTTTCTGCAGTTTAATAAATATTTGGGGAGAAACTGACAGCCTTTGTACACAACGGACATTTATGGATCATTCTGTACAATTTCAAAGCATTTACACATATGGATAAAGTCCCAAAGCTGACACCCCCGGCAACCTGTTCTCTTTCATGCTTGGTCACAGTCGTCAGCTTCATGTGCCAGTCGGTGTAGGAGCTGTGATGCTGAGGGTTTGTAGTAGACTCCACTGCAAGCTCATCTTGTCAGTATTTGAAGCAGAAACCTATGATGTCGAGGGGTAATACTCACTTTTAAAAGAGCTACAAAGTCCTCATAAAGAGAGCAGAGGAGTGGTGGTGGCATAAATTAGTGGGGTGTCGTTTCCCCCCCCCCCCCCACCAAGTTGCAGATTCCACTTTTCTTCTCACTTTCACTAATGATCAGGTTTAGCATCTCAACAAACACATTTGCAGCTTTTTGCACTAAACCTATTTTGTTTGGATGAGGAAAAGATTTTGTCTTCTCCTTAAAGGTGATGGAGACAATATTCTGACCTCCTGGCCAGTAGGTGTCAGACTTACTCTAGTGGCATCACCCCATTGGCTGTTACTGTCTGTGACATCATTACAGGGCATCACAGTCCTCTCACCCAGCTGCTCAGATGTAAATATTGTGATTATTTTAGACCTGTAAAAATGTTTTAAAGTATTTTTTCATCAATATATCATTTTTGAAGGACATGCAGGCTTTAATTCTTCACCTTTCTAAACACTTTGTTGGTGTATTATTTTTTTTTTTTTAGATATTTGTTTCCATGAAAATGCTATCTAGTACACCTTTAAACACACCTTTATTCAATAACCCTGCTCATTGGTATGTGATGCCTTTGGACCACACTAGTATTTCTACGGTCCAGCTTGTCAATGTGTGAAGCCTGCTGAAAAGATTAAAAGAAAAGTTTGTTTTTTTTAGTTTTATAGATCTGCTGTAGAGCATATTCTCAGCTTTTCAGTAAAGTCAGTAAAGAAAGGATGGTTAGAAGAATTTAAATTTAGCCTAAAGATATTGCTGTCAATCTACACAGTCTTAATCCAATTTCTTCTTCTTTTGGCTGCTCCCTTATCAGGGGTCACCACAGCGGATCACGGTCCGCACATTTCATTTGGTAAGGTTTGTACACTGGCTGCCCTTCCTGATGTAACCCTCTTCGTTTATCTGGACTTGGGACCAGCACTAGGACTACACTGACTTGTGTTGCCCTCGTTGCTGGGTAAACAACACTAATTTCCTCATTTATTTTGCTGAGCACCAAGCTAGAAGTCAGAAAGTACCATTTTTTTATATGGTCTTTGGTATGAGGTCTTTGGCTGGGGCTTGGACCGAAAATCTCCTGGCTGTGAGGAGGATGCTCTACCACTCAGCCACCAACTTTTGAATGTAGAAAAAATCTGAAGACACTGTGCATTCATCTGACCCTATGGATACAGTTTCTTCTGCAAATGATTAAATTCATTCTTTTAAAGTATTAAAAAGCTATTTGTAAACCTTGAAATAACTATAATGAAGATTTATTTATATTTTTATCATATATCTACTGCAATTAACTCTCTAAATCACTTTCACGATCTTATCCAACACATGTGTGCAATGAATGAAGGAGGAATTAATCAGTGGTGTATGATTGTGTTTCTAGTGAGCACACTAAGATAAATTTAAATCAAATACATACATTACTTTGCAATAAAATGTTGAATTGATTGAATTGGCATAAGTAAAATTCTACAGTCTGTATAACTAATTCAGATATTAATGATCAGAGAAAAGGGGAAAAATCCCACAGAACTATTTTTTTTTTTTCTCATATGCCTGAATAATTTATACATATGTTATATATCCGCTATATGTGTCTGTCACCAGAGGCTTGGTCAGTTCAGTAGACTGGTGCAAAGTAAGTTAAAAAGAAAACACTTGAGGGAAATCTTTGTTGAATAAATGATGACGAAATAAACAGAATGATAAATGACAGAGTGATGGATTCCCCTGTGTGCGCGGGGGGAGGGGGGGGGGTGGGATGGGGGAGCATCCCTTTCATGCTTGACCATGTGTTGGCTGCGCGTCTTTAATTAGGAGGGGGTGGATTTAACAGATAATGGCCAGAGTAGGGGAAACGCATCGGTGTCATTAGGAGAATCAGAGCTCTAAATGAGGTTTTGATGCAGTGTGTCCGACAGGTGTAGTGGCAAGATAGGGGACCGAAAGGTTCCTCCAGCACGTTCCAGCTGTGTTTACACTCTTTGTGTGGAACAAAGGGGGGCCTTGTCATATTCACTATGATTGATGCGGCGACTGAAGAATAACTGGAGCATATTTACATGAAACACTGGTGGGAGGGCCAACACAGTGTTTTTGTGCTGCCATTATGTGTCATCCACACTCCACAGAGGTGCAGCGAGCTAAGCGGGCACGGCCGCAGCACAAAATCATCCCCCCCCCCCCCACCCCAAAATGTGGTGAAATCGGTTTACATTACTGGAAATGATTTACCAGTTGGCCCAGTCCTCTGGACATGACTCCCAACATATCACACCTCATCTTCAAGCTCTGCCTTGGGGAAATCACACCGCTCAAAACATCTCAGCGAGACATTTCCCCCCCTCATGTTTGTGCCAGACTTGTATCTTTTTTGAATTGCTAATGGCAGAGAATGTTTCTAAGAGAAATCATATCAAGGTACTTTTCAACAAAGAGTATTAAAAAAAAAAAAAAGCCAATAATGGTGCTCTTAGCTGATCATCAGCAGCTCCTTTTAAAACATAAAGCAGCTCGGTTCCATTCTGAGGGCTCCGGATAAATCCAGTGAGTTTAGGCTGATTTGAAGAACAATGAAGTGGATGTGCTGTTCTATAGACTGAATAATGAGGTTGTGTGCTTCAGAGAGCAGCCCTCCCCCCCCCCCCTCTCAGTCTCACAAAGACACCATCCCCCCATCCACCTCTTCCCTCTTTGATGGAGCTGATATATGCATAAGCAACACTCTCATGGGGTGACAAGTACTGCCGGTGTAACAGGCCACAGTATACCCCCAGTCCAGGCTATACCCGGGGTTAAAGCAGCCTAGGCTAGATTATACCCCGGGTATATTATGACCTAGGCCAAGTCATACCCACCTCCCCCAACGATTACGCAAAAACTACTGGATGGATTTTGGTGAAAATTTCACCAGTGCTAGCCCTTGGGCCGAGGATGAACCCGTTAAATTTTGGTCAAGCTCTGAGAGTGCATACCTCCACCAAGGACCTTGTTTATATTTGTGCGGTAGGATTACACAAAAATTACTGGATGGATTTGGATGAAATTCTTTACCAGAGGTGGTCCTTGGCCTAGTACAGATTCAGAACTCTTCCCCAGTTTTTAAATTGTGTCGATCGGGCAAGTAAAACCAGACTTATGATAAACAGTTTCCGTCATGTTTTTCTGACTGTTTTCGTCACGTTTGGTGTACATTTGGAGTGGCAAAAACCAACAAAAACGGAAAGTGAAATGGAAAGTAAAACCGAAAGTGCGGATTCTAAACATATTTGTTTGACGCTGACAGACGATGTAAGCAATGAGATATGTTTTAATATTGTAGCACTGCCACATAAAGTGCTTCATAAAGTACAATGCATTGCACTTTATAAATAAAATTATAAATACATACAAATAGGCCTACTTGACATAAATAAAGTGTAATTGTAGCCAAGGGGTCAGACAGTTAAGCCCAGCTGGGGGTTTGAACCCACAACCTCTGGCTGTAGAACCCAGAACTCTACCTGTGTCGCCAAGAAGGAATGCTTTTATTGACTCTGTTACATAATGTAGAAAACTTCATTTGTTGTTTGTGGCCCTATAGCATTTATTTATGTTGAGTTGAGTTGTCAAAGCGACCCAGGGGTGACGGAGCTGCATGCCGGCGAGATTTAGCCTTTTTTTCTCTTCCTTTATGAACTGCAATTTTTCCTGAGCATAGGGTCTTTTTCCATTAGTTTAAAGACATTAACTTCCAGTTATTTTTGGTGGACTATATGGACTCTTTCATTTTTTTTTTTCTTGCTGGCGAAGATTTGTGGGGACATTGCTACGGGATATCTGCTTTTTTTGTTGTTCGTATTTGGAGTCAGCATATGTGCATGATAAGAGACTGAATACAATGGACTGAGAAATTACATTTAGTTGTTGATGAGAACAATTCTAGGTACCGATAAAACAGTAAAGAAATATTTTAATGTGTAACTATTATTTTTTATCTTCTGAGTTGAATTACAACACAATCTTAACACCATATTTGCTCATGCATTCAAAATTATTTGTAACCCTTTTTTTGGGTAATAGTCGCTATTTAATAGTTGGTTGTAACAATATTATAGTAGAAAAATGTTTACTTGTGCGTACAAGTGGGATGGTCAGGCGTGTCATTCATTTCATGTCAGTTTATAAAATGGAAAAAAGTGGTCAGATCAGCTCATAATTATGTAACGTAATGTAGTGACGTCATGACGTGGTGACGTGTTGTGCTGTAAATATAATGTGTAAATAAAAACATAAGTCTGTGGCAGTAATGCACCTTTGAGCTGGTTGCCAACCGCCAATCAAATCTAAGAGAAGAAGAAGAAGAAGAAGAAGAAGAATCAAAACCTCTTTACATAAGACGGGTATATTCTGGCCTAGAGGGGTATAGTCTGGCCTAGACCAGTTTATCCCCCAGGGTATAGTTTGGCCTGGGCGAGAGTATACCCGGGTTTAATCTGGGCGGGGGTTAATTTGGCCTGTTACAGTGGGTTAGAAGCTTGGTGACATTTTGATGTCACCAAGTGATGATTTTCCGGTTCCAGTTCCGCCGGACCGGCGGCGCCACACGAGTCGGCTGCCTGTTGCAACAGCCTTTTTTTTTTTATCTTCCTTCTTCTTTCTACACCTTTCACTCTGTATATATATCACGGACGCACGGATCGCGGGTCGGCGGACGGAGCCACGGTTTTCAGCGGGAGACGTTACAGCGGGGAGGAGCTAGTGCTAGCTAGCACTTGGCCGCTGCCCGGTGCTAATGGGAAACTCGACATACCGGGAGCTGTAGCGAAAACGAAGTGGGTGCCGGGCTGGAGTTTAGGCGGCGTGAAAGAAATATAAGACAGAATAATAAAGAGCGATGGCAAGAACCAAGCAGACCGCCCGTAAAATCTACTGGAGGAAGAAGCCCCCCAGGAGACAGCTAGCCACAGGGCTGCTCGGAGAGGCGCTCTGGCCACCGGCAGAGTGAAGAGGCCTCGCCGTCACAGGTCCGTGGCTCTGAGAGAGATCCGTCGCTACCAGAAATCCACAGAGCTGCTCATCCGTAAGCTGCCCGTCCAGCGCCTGGTGAGGGAGATCGCTCAGGACTTCAAGACCGTCCTGCGTTTCCTGAGTTTCGCCGTCATGGCTCTGCAGGAGACCAGCGAGACCCACCTGGTGGTCTCTTCTTCGCTAAGGGGGTCACCATCATGCCCAAAGACTTCCAGCTGGCCCGCTGCATCCGCGGAGAGAGAGCTTAGACTTTCTGCTGCACATCCACCAGCCATAATGTTCTGCACTGTGTGTCTATATACTGTATATACATTTATAGTAATATGGACATATGTTTACTAGATGTTGTTTTTTCTTGCCTTCTGATTGTTGCTCTGAGTGTTGCTATCCCTATGCTGTTGCAATCCTGGAATTTCCCCATTGTGGGACTAATAAAGGCTTATCTTATCTTATCTTATCTTATTTGTACGTCTAATGCTCTCATTACTCATATCCCAATATTTCTACCCAATAAAGAAAAAAATATGTACTGGCTTCCAAAAAGCTGTGCACTATAATTACTGGTGAAATAGCCTCTGAGCTGTGTCTGTTTCCATGTACCTGATTCTGTTTGCTTTTAGTAAGTTGCCACTGTGTGTTTTTGATCAGTCAGGCACTGCCAAAAAAAAAAAAAGTTAACCTTTCTGGTACAATAGAGGTCCGTTTGCCCATGGCTTCTGACTGAGAAAGGGCATTCTTTCTGTTTTAATGGCTGCCAAACCACATAGGGAATATGATTCATGTAGAGCAGAGCATAGTTATAGCGGAATGTTGTCTCTCTCCTGCCCCGAAACACCACGGCCTTGACAAGATTCCCATGGCTATAATTAGATACTGCGGTTCTGAACCCAAGGTGAATCAATGTCTTAAACATCTCATTCTCCTACTGGATGCCAAAAAGCTCCATCCCTGCCCCTCACCCCCACCCCCCACCCTCCATCACTTCATTTGGTCTCAATCAAAATGAGCACCGCAAAATAGTCCTGCTGTGGCATTGTTGTGCAGCGCTCTGAGACTCGCTGGATGCCGTTTTGTGTTCTTCACTTTGTGGCAGAGTTTGCCACAAGCAGCTCCACTTTTGTGGCCGGACAAAGCTCGGCCCCTGGGGGTGGGGGTTACCGCACTCTTAATCAAGCTAATGGTCGGCCGATAACGGGGTCAGCTCGCTCAGATACATCTGTGTGCCTGCCAATAAAAAGCATTGGGTGTTGTGTTGTTTGTTCCTTGTACAGCCAAGGCGGTGCGAGGTTAATGTCAAGGCCTCATTACGCACAAATGAGAATATCTTTATGCATTCGCGCTTCGGCGCTTATGAATAGGCTATATGCACATAAGCAAGTCAAATGAAAACAAACACATATCCCGTCGTTGCATTCCTTTTCACATGCACTCTTTGCACGCTGACATGTCTCACAGGTATGAGTTCAATATCTTTTTTTCCAAACACTACCAGTGATTGTGTGTGATTTGTGTTTGTTGTACTTCTGCTCTGCGTGCATGTGAGCGTGAGAGAAAGAGAGAGAGCAAAAATAATCATTATGTATGAATAGCATACTTATTCAACCGCTTGGAGATTTAAAAAGGGGATTACAAGGTTTTTCTCCAGAGATGAATTTGCTCCATTTAAACAAAACTCAGCTGAAATCCAGGAGGCAGGCCCGCATAGCGATGATCAGCTGTTTAAGGTGCAGTTTATGGAGGCTTAAAACTCTTTAATTGACGCTTTCTCCCAGAGTTGAATAGTGGGTCTCCAGAGTAATCAGTATGCATTAAATCTCATCTCTCTTTGTGAATATTACCTTTTCTATGGAAGACAGAGAGGGGAAAAAAGGCAGAGGCGGTTCCCTATTCACAAACAAAGTGATTTAAAAACAAGAGAAACAAGGATTATTCAGATACAAAAGGATTTTTTCTGCAGTTATAATTGCAGCGCATTTGTGAAATTGTGATTTCATAAGTTGCGATTATAATATATAACTTATTTTCTGTAACACGTTTCTTTTCAATAAATTAAACATTTCAAATAGCCTTGGAAATTTCTTTATCCCTCTCCGCCCTGTATGCGCATGAATACTGTATGAGCGTGTTTTACTTGAAGAGCACAGAGAGAATGAATCTGTGATTAATAGAAGAATAATGGAAGTGTAATAGAAATTACATTTTGAACATTCATAATCTGCTTCCCCCTCTCTTTGTTCAAATATAAATGCTTCAGGCTCCAATTTTCATTTTCACTTTGAATAATGAGATGGTAAATTGAAGTGCATGGCAGGCTAAGAGAGGGAGAACTTTCAAGTTCAGCTATAATGTATTCTGACCTTGGTCTTTTTTTTTTGGGGGGGGGAGTGTCAAAATTTCATCTGATGCAGTCACCGAATGATTCAAATGTAAATCAGAAATGCAGTGTGATCAAAGTTAAATTGCCGTTTGACTTCTGTAAGCCTTTGCATCCCCTGTCACTGCTCGGTGATATGCACAGAACATACTGCTGTTGGCAAGATAAGGGGGTATATGCAGTGATCCATCATCTTGTGCACATAATAAACAGGTCTTTTTCCTTCTCCCGCTCACTACTGATGCACGTCGATGATGACTTTGCACTGCTGTTGAAAGGAAGACTTTCCAAACCAGATTTTGTATGCCGGCCATCAGACGGGGCATTGCATGCCACTCATGTCCAGTGTTGGGCAAGTTACTAAAAAATAGTTACTTCTTTTCAAAAGTAACTGAGTTACTTTACCAATTACTGCATGATTAAAGTAACTAGTTACTTGGAAAAGTAATTTTCATGTTACTTTTAAATGCACACTTAAATCGTCTTGCACACATAGCAAGATAATTTAATTAATGGATTACGTTAAAAGGATTAATGATTGCTGTACTACTGCTGTCGTTATTATTGTTGTATTGTGTCATTTGCTTTTTCATTGTTGTGTTGTTTATTGTTGTTCTATTGCGTTATCTGTTGTATTGTGTTATCTATATGGCTGGCACTGGCTGGCCAGGGGACACAAGATGGAAGTTAGCTTCAGCTATAATCTTGTATGCTGCATATTTACATGTCTTATGCTCATTAATATGTATTGTCCCTTTTATAAATAAATAAACTTATAAACTTGCATTGCGGGCTTATTAATGTCAGGCTGAAAACAGACTCTTTCAGGTAGAGCTTGTGGAACATATTCAGTCTGCCTTGAGAGCTCTTACTGTGGGAAAAATGTGAAGGAAATCAACATGATATTGCCGGTAATTTCCTCAGTTTGGAGTGAGAGTTGGCAACACTGCATAAAGCTGTCCATGTTTTATCTTACCTTTATGATATGGATTTAATCCAATGTGCAGTGAGCTGAAGAAAATGTCCATTATCCACAGTCCAAATGTCTGCTGCGACAGAGACATGATCCAGTCCCTCAAATTTCTTTTGGATATCAAAATCCATTTTTGAATAATCGTTATCCAGGTAACAAGTAAATGTGTTTTAACTTCAGTGGATCCCAATCTCAGCTGTCTGATGGAACGTGACTGTTACCACATCTTCAGTCTGTAGCGGCATGTCTGGCAGTCAGGTTTAATTCTTGCTGGGTCACAAACTGTCCAGATGCACACCTGTGCTTGAAATCCAGCCGTGGCTGTTGAGACAAGAGTAGTTCCACTTTACATCCAGCCGTTACTGTTCAGATAATGTCGATCCACTGTTGTTAGCATAGCTAGCTGTTACTTAACACTAGTTTTGTTGGAGCTTTTTTGCTGCTCTCAGGCGCTTCTAAAGATTGCAGTAGGTCTCAACTGGCACTTTAGCTTTCAACTCACGAATATGCTTTTGTCCTTAACCACGACAAAGGAAAAATAATCTATTTCCACAAAAACAAAGTAGCTTCATCTTTTCCTCCACTCAGCAGTGAAGACTCAGCTCCCCGCAACAGGTCACGTCGACTGAGAGCTGCTTCAGCTACGGTAGGGTCAGATTCTATATTCATTTATTTGCGCTAAAAATATCGATCCATATTAATAAAACAAGTGACGAGTAACACATCTGATCAAATTTCAGTAACTGTAACGCATTACTGAATCTTAAAACAGTAATTTCGTCACAGAGCATGTTACTGGAAAAGTAGTGGCGTTACAGTAACGCATTACTCCCAACACTGCTCCTGTCACATGCCACGAGGGAGGAGGGCTGTACAGCTAATGTGGAAAATGGGGAGCTGCAGCCCGCATTGAATTTAAATAGAGACATCAATTTGAATGTAGAAATCGTGATCTGCGATGGCACAGCAGACACCAAACCTTGACATATATTCCAACCCACTCGACCTGTAGAGTCCAATCACACACTGTAAGTGATTCTATTTAATTATTTCATTTCCAAGCTGCCCGCAGCGGTGAACATTTCTGACACGGAATATTATCGGGAACAGGGCTGAAGGGGAATTCCACTGTTCTGCGAGACATTTGCATAGCCTTCAGTCCTCGGAGCTCATAACGGTAGCAAAGGTTTCATTTGATCTTTGGCACCCACACTCACACAGGTCGAATTTCCCCATTTTCAAACCTCGATGTAAGAGACTTGCTTTTAAATCAAAACACTGGCTTTGCGAGTGATATTGTGTTGATCTAAAATGTTAAGTTATAGACAGAAAGTGTGATTGAAGGAGAAAACTATTATTTGCCACAGCAAGTATTGAGTGATCTTTTTTCTTTATTTTTCTGTGGAACTGATTGGGCTCCTTTTTTTATTCATAGCAGTGAGCCATGCAAAAAAAAAAAAAAAAAAAAAAAGTCAGTCTGACCTGCTTCTCCACACACAAATTCATTTGAAGCCGCAGCAGCAGTGATGGTGTTTGTATTTCAAGCAGTAATGGTCTTTCACAAACTTAATTTAGACAGTGAAATAACATTATCTGCACAAGATATTATATAAACAACATATAATTTAACTATCTCCCAGGGTTGCGCTCAGTAATTTTCCTAAACCAGAATACTATAAAGCCTTGCAAGTAGCTTTTATTTTGATTCTTTTGTGATATAAATTGCCTCTACCAATGTATTCATACTTCATTGAGAGATGTGTTTTTCAGATAAACTAAATCAAGCAACAAAAGAGCTCTTGGCTACAGAACATTGGATTTACTGATCCAGTAATAGGTACCATAAATTCTGACTTACATGCAGCAGTGACAAATGGTACATCAGATAGGAAATTTCCTTCGGGACTTTCATCCTTCTCCAGCAATGGTTTCTACATGAAACAAGTATTTATTCTGCTAAGTGAAAAGGTGGTGGTGACAGAAGGAAGATATACCACAGTGCATTCTTTATTACAAACATTTTATTAAAGGCTGTGGCTACACGATGATGAGAGTAATCTGTTCATGAAAGGGCTTTGTGACACTATGACAACAAAGCTGTTGAGGGAGCTAAATTGCATATGGAGTTTTAAATTATAAATGTTTCACAGAGCTTTCTGACTCTGTTTTTGCACAAACACAAGCTGTCAGTGAGAAAAATGTTCTTTAACGATAAAGCTTATACAAGTATAGTGACTGATATCATTGCACAACCTTTTTGGTTATACCTAAATGACCAAAATTCTCCATTTGGTTAAAATGATAAAATACTCATTTATATGCATTACATTTTTTAAAATTATTATTAAGGCACTTCCAATTCATTGTCTTATGGATTGTACTCTATCAGTGTGTGAATGTGTGTGTGAATGGGTGTATAGCCGAATCTATAAAGCACGTTGGTCATCCAGGGATGAGAAAAAGCACTATATAAGTGAATGCCATTTACCATTTATTTTCACATTTGCATATATGGACTTGATAAGCATTCATAAACTGGATGCACTGCAAATATGTATTTCCTAATGAGTCCAAAGTAAGATTAAAATCTTATAATGTAACTTCTCAAGTTGTCTCTCTGCAAGTTTGTCAACCACACTTAGGGCACTGTGAATTTTTTTTTTTTTTAAGTCGCAATTTTGCACAAAATCCAAGCATTTTTATTCCAATTATAGTATTTCACTCCAGTGTTAAATCTACAGTCATGGCTGAAAAAAAAGTTGAAACTACATACATTTCATGCAGAACTTCAAAAATTTAGACCATGAGGTGGACACACATATGTGACCTGCTTTGTGACTCACATTTTAGATCAGAACAAAGGCAGAGCTTCCTTGGAGATTACAAGAAGCTGCAAGGATGTTAGCTTTGGTATGCAAGGCTTGAGACTGTGGGGGTGTAATTAAAGGATTAAAGAGGAGATGCATTGTAGACAGCTGGGGGATATCAGAGAGAGGGGATGCATTGTTACTGTCAATTATAATGCAATGTGGTCTGTGATACATGTGACTTGTGAACTGTAAGAGTCCTGGTATTTAAGGACGAGAGTTTCCTGTGTTGTTCTCTTTCTTCTTTGAGATGATGGTGAATGTGAATAAACCTGACTTGAGAGAAACCTGTCTCGTCATTCTCACATTCCCACACTGGTGACCCAAGACGAACATGCGAGAGGAGAATTCCCCCAGGCCAGCCTCGTCAGGAGCCCCCAGCCAATGCCGCTACAGTCCAGCTACCGGACTTCTGGCAGAACAATCCGCGCTCCTGGTTCAATGCTATTGAGGCGCAGTTCAACCTCCGGGGGATATCGGTAGACACCACAAAATTCTACCACGTAGTCGCAAAACTGGACAACAACACAGCCGCGGTGGCAGATTTTCCCCGGCCGCAGACGGTCAGGGCGTTGCAGGAGTTTTTGGGAATGGTGAATTTTTACAACCGTTTTCTCCCCCGCTTGGCGCAACTCATGCAGCCGCTGTATGCCGCGCTCAAAAAAAAGAAACCTGCGGATAAGGTCGAGTGGTCCCTGGAGTGGGACCAAGCGTTCTCGGAGGTGAAAGCAGCCTTGGCAAAGGCTGCGTTGTTGGCACACCCAGACCCAACGGCCCGCATAGCGCTCACTACTGATGCGTCAGATGTGGCCATAGGGGCAGTCGTGGAGCAACATGTAGCCGGGGTTTGGCAGCCCCTCACCTTTTTCAGCAGGACCTTGCGCGATAGCGAACGTAAATACAGCGCGTTCGACAGGGAGCTGCTGGCTCTCCATTTGGCCATCCGCCACTTTCAGTTCTGGCTGGAAGGATGCCGTTTCACCGCGTTCGTTGACCACAAACCGCTAACATTCGCGATGGCCAAGGTTTCTGAACCGTGGTCAGGCCGGCAGCAGAGACAGCTGGCCGCGATATCAGAGTTTACCACTGATATTCAGCATGTGGTGGGCAAACTGAATGTAGTGGCAGATTGCCTCTCGCGCGCCGTGGCGGCCCCAGTCAGCGTAGGAATAGATTACGCAGCCATGGCCGCGGAGCAGGTTAGTGACGCGGACGTGCGCGCGCTCCAGTCTGGACCAACAGGGTTAAGGCTGGAGAACAGGGTGCTGCAAGAAGGTATGCCCCCACTAATCTGCGATGTCTCCACTGGACGGCCGCGTCCAGTAGTCCCGGCCGTGTGGCGCTGCCGCGTTTTTGACTCGATTCATGCTTTGGCACACCCAGGAGTGCGCGCGTCGGTCAAAATGGTAGGAGAGAAATTTGTGTGGCCGAGTCTTCGCAAACAAGTTAAAGAGTGGGCAGTAGCCTGCACGGCGTGTCAACGGGCCAAAGTACACAGGCACACGAGAGCTCCTTTGGAGCCGTTTCACATTCCGGCCAAGAGGTTCGATCACGTTCATGTGGACCTCGTAGGACCCCTCCTGCCATCACAAGGGTGCACACACCTTCTGACAATGGTGGACCGCACCACGCGCTGGCCTGAAGTGGTTCCGCTGGCATCAACCACGGCCGAGGAGATAGCGCGCGCGCGTTTTTAACAGCTTGGGTGGCGCGTTTCGGAGTTCTGTCGGACATTATGTCCGACAGAGGCCCTCAATTTGTGTCCGAACTTTGGTCGACAATGGCCCGCAGCCTGGGTGTCACAATTCACCGCACAACCACGTACAATCCGCAGGCTAACGGGTTATGCAAACGTTTTCATAGGTCATTGAAAGCAGCTCTCAGAGCGTCACTGACGGATTCAAATTGGGTAGACAAGTTACCGTGGGTGTTATTGGGGTTGCGTTCTGCGCCTAAAGAGGACTTAGAAGCCTCCCCAGCGGAGCTCGTGTTTGCGCAGCCACTCCGGCTGCCTGGGGAGTTTCTCCCAGATAACCCTGCGCCAGACACCTCCCCGTCTCAGCTGTTGCGGAGTAACATAGAATCAAGCACGCTGCCCGGCCCCTTGCACCACAGTTTTCCGCGCGTTTTTGTGCCTAAAGATTTGAAGAACGCAGAGTTTGTTTTTGTCAGACACGACGCCCACCGAACCCCGCTGCGACCGCCTTATGACGGACCGTTCAGAGTGCTGGAAACAGGGGACAAGCAGTTTTTGTTAGATTTGGGGGGTAGGAAAGAAAAAGTTGGCATAAACAGACTCAAACCCGCTTTTGTGGTGGCAGATGAGCAAGTGCTGTTGGCAAGGGCCCCGCTGCGAGGTAGACCCCCACGAGGGGCTTCACAGAGTAATGTTTCCCCAGAACACCCGCAGGGACTGACAAAAGGTTTCCACCCCCAGACGGCAAACCCCCAGCGTGACCGCGCCGCAGAGACGTTGAATCCCAGCTACAGCAGATACGGCAGGAGACTGAAGCCTAGACAGCATGTGGACTGATGTGTATTGATTCTATCACGGCTTGCATGTTGTTATTCTCTTGTTTGTTCTAAAATGTTGGGGGGGCTGGTGTGGTGGACACACATATGTGACCTGCTTTGTGACTCACATTTTAGATCAGAACAAAGGCAGAGCTTCCTTGGAGATTACAGGAAGCTGCAAGGATGTTAGCTTTGGTATGCAAGGCTTGAGACTGTGGGGGTGTAATTAAAGGATTAAAGAGGAGATGCTTTTTTTTTTTTTTTTTTTTTGTTACTTATTTGTACCCGTAGGTAGACTTGGTTTGCAGTCTGGTGACAAGCCACCGGCTGCTGGTCGCCGCGTGCGCGAGCGCCCTAAACCTACATGTTTTTGGTGTGCGGGAGGAAACCGGAGAAATCCCGGAGTAAACCCGCGCAACACGGGGAGAACATGCAAACTCCACACAGCTCACTGTTGGTCGGGGGCTGGGATCGAACCCACGATCTCATGATCCCCACGATCCCCCGGCCGAGGGTAAAACTGTGCTGCCACAGTGCTAAACCACTGCGCCACCGTGCAGCCCAATTGCATTGTAGACAGTTGGGGGATATCAGAGAGAGGGGGTGCATTGTTACTGTCAATTATAATGCAACGTGGTCTGTGATACATGTGACTTGTGAACTGTAAGAGTCCTGGTATTTAAGGACGAGAGTTTCCTGTGTTGCTCTCTTTCTTCTTTGAGATGATGGTGAATGTGAATAAACCTGACTTGAGAGAAACCTGTCTCGTCATTCTCACATTCCAACACCCAAAGTAAAAACAGTCAAACATGGTGAATGTTTACCGATGTTTTGGAATTGCTGTGTTGCTTGATGCACTTTATGCCTTAAATGTGTATTGTGAGAGTACCAAAGAATTCTGGGGTGCAACGTTGGGCCCAGCGTCAAAAAATCTGGGTCTTCATTAGAGATCATGGGTCTTACAGCATGACAATGACTCAAAGCTTACTTCAAAAAGCACCCAGGATGCTTTAAGACAAAGTAATGAAGGGTTCTGAAGCGGGCAGCAATGAGTCCATAGAACACTCGTGGAGAGATCTCAAAGCAGTTGTGCGGAGAAAGAACCTTTCAAATGTGAAAGATCTGGAGCAGTAAGATGAGTGGTACGGAAACCAGTGATTGCTACTGGAATTGATTTATTCAGGTTATCTCTCACAAAGGTGTGCTACCAAATATTACGCTGAAAGTGATGATAATTTTGTCTAGTTCATTTTTGGAGCTCTCTGTGTTTCTGTCAGATAACGGGGGGGGGGGGGGCAACATTTTCAGCCATGATCTTCAAAGACTGATAATAATTTTTGCTTTTCTGAAACGAGAAGGCAACATTTGGCTCTACCAAAGCATTCCTTTCCTAACTCTGTAACACAGAAAAGTGAACAATTACCTCCGCCAAGGAGGTAATGTTTTTGCTGGTGCTTGTCTGTTTGCTTGTTTATCTGTTTGTTTCTTTGTCTGTTAGCAACTTTACTCAAAAACTAGTGGACGGATTTCAGTGAAAATTTCAGGGAATGTAGGAAATGGGCCAAGGAACACCGTTCCCAACACGGCCATCGAGCTAGTGGGCCGCTGTGTTTACCAAGCCTGACAGGACCACTGACTCTGGGAAGTGCCGGGGTGGTGGATGGGGATGTGTTTACATTAATAAGGCCTGTGTTGTGAACGCTTGTTTCACGAGCGTAATTAGGACACCAAACGCCCTCTGAGTTTACACATTTATTAACATAAACACAGACACAAACAAAAGAAGCAAATACTAAATCAAGAAGTGCATGGCATGGATAACAAAAGCATAATCACAAATGCTGGAAGAGAGTGGGGCTCTACGTCCAGGGGGACATGGAGCCAGGGAACGCCTGGCCAGGGGCGGAATCCAGCCGGAGCTTGTCCAGAGGCTGTGAGGCTCATGGCTGGAAAAAGGGACAAATGTACCTGGACGGAGCACACCAACTTTTCTCAACAGTGGAGCCCCAACATACTCAGAAATCCCACTGAGGACAGGCATAGCAAGAGAAGGACAGGACAAACCCAAGAGGTTTGCTGTGCCCTAATATACAAACTTAATCATTGGAGACAGGTGTGGATACATGAGCGGACCAAATGACAGAATGGCAAACAGGTGTGCAGCTCCGGCCAGTTTGACAGCCGGAAGCTGCACAGCACTGTCAAAATAAAACACAAACTGGAAATAATAATGATATGAGAACATAACTAAAAATACACAAAGAAACAACAGAAAAGGACTAAACTAAATTAGAGATGGGGCATGCCCCCCCTTCCCCCGTGCCCCCTGATCATGACAACCTGGTCTACATCCATAGACATTATTAGTACACACTGCTCCCCTGACATCGAGTATCTGGCTTTAAAATGTAGACCTTTTTACCCCCTGAGAGAGTTTACAGTCACCTTAATCACGGCTGTTATATCCCACCTCGAGCTAATGTTAAGCTAGCACTAGAGGAGCTACATAAAGCCATTTGCGCACAGTTGAATGCACATCCACTTTGATAGTAGCTAGAGACTTTAATCATGTAGACTTAAATAGTGTGCTGCCCAGTTAACTCCATGCAAATGTGCATTTCCCAACCAGAGAAAATAACATCATGGATCAGGTTTATACCAGCATCCCTGGAGCATACAAAGCTGCTACATCTCCACGCTTGGGATCATCTGATCACATCTTTCTATGTATGATTCCATCCTACAGACCCCTGATCTATAGAACAAAACCAACTGTTAAAACCATCCAAGTCTTGGATGAGGAGTCAACTTCAAAGCTACAGGACTGTTTTGAAAACACAGACTGGGAGTTGTTTGCACATAATACAGACTTAGCTGAACACAGCTCCTCTGTTCAAGCTTACATAGCCCTCTGCACTGAAAATGTGTTAATCAAAAAGACCATTAGAGTGTACCCCAACCAGAAGCCATAGCTGAACTGTGAGGTGCGGTCTCTGCTCAGGGCACGGGACGCAGCCTTTAGGTTGGGAGACAGGCTAGCCTACAGTAATGCCTGTAGTGAACTGAAAAGGGGCATCAGAGAAGCCAAGCACAAGTACCAGCAGCACATTGAATGCCACTTTGAAACCAATAACTCACGAAGCATGTGGAGAGGTATTAAGGCCAAAACTGCTTACAAGAGCAGCACCTCACTGACCAGCCATGACACCGTGCTTCCAGATGCCCTGAATGCATTCTTCGCATACTTCAATACTCCCACCAGCGGTGTCAGAGCTCCAACCACAGCACCAACCAAGCAGGAGCCCATCCTACTCCTGCAGCAATATCAGGTGAGATCATTGCTGAAGAAGATTGACATCACCAAGGTGGTGGGACCAGATAGGGTGTCAGGCTAGACCCTGAAGCTGTATGCAGACCAGCTGGCATGGGTGTTTATGGACTTCTTCAGCTTGCCTTTACAGCAGGCTGTTGTCCTCACATGCCACAAGTCTACCACCATAGTGCCCGTGCCCAAGAGATGAGCAGTGAAGTGTCTGAACAATTATCGCTCAGTTGCCATGTCGTCGTCGGCCTCCGTCGGTCTATGATGACCATGGAAGAGAATCCTAAATGTCTACTCTGCTGGAACAGCACCGCCTGTGGCTGAACAGCCCGATGCGCGAATGGAAGTCCCTGTCACACAGGTCGCACTTGTGGGTGGTCTCCGTGCTGCTGGGTCTGTGGCGGTTCTTCCTGCGGGTCCTTTTTTCATCTGCTGCAGCAGTCAGTCTCTCTTCACCCGCCTTGAGCTGCCTGGTCAGGGTGCCTCTCCATTTGGAGCGGTCCGTTGCAAGGTCCACCCAGCACTCTGTGTTGATCTCCAGGGCCTTCATGTCTCTCTTGCAGACGTCTCTAAAGCACAGCTGTGGGCGGCCAACGTCTCTCCTGCCAGTCGCCAGTTCTCCGTAGAGGATGTCTTTGGAGATTCTGCCATCCTCCATACAGTGAACGTGGCCTAGCCAGCGGAGCCTGCGCTGCCTGAGTGAACATGGAGGGAAGGCCGGCGCGGGACAGAACTTCTGTGTTGGGCACTTTGTCCTGCCAGGATATGTCCAGGATGTGGCGAATGCAGAGCAAGTGGAAGGAGTTCAGTCTCTTTTCCTGCCGGGCGTATGTTGTCCATGTCTCACTCCGATAGAGCAGTGTGCTGATGACGCAGGCGTTGTACACTGCCATCTTCGTCTTGACAGAGAGTTTGGGATTCTCCCACACTCGTGTGGTGAGGCGAGCGAGTGTGAAGGCTGATTTTCCAATCCTCTTGTCGATCTCTGCATCTAGGGAGAGGTTGTTGCTGATCGTGGACCCCAGGTACGTGAACTGATTCACGACCTCCAGCTCGTAGTCGTCGATGGTGATGGTTGGTGGTGCTTCCTTGCCTTGTGCCAAGACGTGAGTCTTCTTCAGGCTGATGGTAAGCCCGAAGTCGTTGCATGCCTGGGAGAAGCGGTCCATCAGGGTCTGAAGCTCCTGCTGTGTGTGGGTTGCGACTGCAGCGTCATCTGCAAACAGCATGTCTCTGATTAGAGCCTCGTGTACTTTGGTTCTGGCTTTCAGGCAGGCGAGGTTGAAAAGCCTGCAGTCAGATCTTGTGTGCAGGTAGATTCCCTCTGTTACTGTGCTGAAGGCATGCCTCAGGAGCATAGCAAAGAAAATCCCAAAGAGGGTTGGCGCAAGTACACAGCCCTGTTTCACTCCGCTGCGTATGTTGAATGGCTCTGAGAGGTTGCCGTCGTGCTGCACTATCCCCTGCATGTTGGTGTGAAACGATTCGATGAGGCTTTGCAACTTTGGTGGGCATCCTATCTTTGGCAGGATCTTGAAAAGGCCCTCTCTGCTGACCAGATCGAACGCTTTGGTGAGGTCGATGAAGGCGACGTACAGGGGCATGTTCTGTTCTCTGCATTTCTCCTGGAGTTGGCGGATGGAGAATATCATGTCTACCGTCGATCACTCAGCACGGAAGCCACACTGAGACTCGGGGTAGACACGTTCGGCAAGCTTCTGTAGACGAATGAGAACAACTCGTGTGTAGACTTTGCCAACAACGCTGAGGAGGGAGATGCCCCTGTAGTTGTTGCAGTCGCTTCTCTCCCCTTTGTTTTTGTAGAGGGTGATGATCTTGGCGTCCCTCATGTCCTGTGATACGGCACCTTCCTTCCAGTACTGGCAGAGGACGTCATGCAATGGCAGCAGTAGGGCGGTCTTGCATTGCTTGATCAGGTCAGGGGGTATGCCGTCGTTGCCGGGTGCCTTGCCAGCGGCCAAGCTATTAACAGCCTTGCTGAGTTCATCGATGGTTGGCTCAGCGTCAAGTTCGTCCATGGATGGCAGGCAGTCGATGGCATCAAGGGCTGACGGTGTCACGGTGTTCTGTCTGGAGTAGAGGTCGGAGTAGCATTCCACCCATCTCTCCATCTGCTTGTTCTTTTCTGTGATCATCTCCCCAGTGGAGGATTTGAGGGGGGCCGTCTTCCTCTGAGCCGGACCAAGTGCTTTCTTGATGCCATCATACATACCACGGATGTTCCCTGTTATGGCAGCGGTTTGAATGTCTTGGCTGAGCTGCGTCCAGTACTCGTTGGCACAGTGCCGAGCAGTCTGCTGAACTTTGCTTCTCGCAGTCCTGAGAATCTGGAGATTCTTCTCGTTTGGGTACTTCTTGTACTCAACAAGTGCTGAGCACTTGGCTTCAATGACGGGGGTCATCTTGGTCAACTTGGCATCAAACCAGTCCTGTGACTTCGAGGTCTTCCTCCCAAAGGTAGCCAAGGCTGTGCGGTGGATGGTGTTTCGCAGCTCTTCCCACTTCTGCTTTGCAGATTCTCCTTCTTGTGGTACACCAAGTTCCTTCTCAAAGGTGGAGGCAAACTGCTCAACAAGTTCTGGTTGGGCCATCTTGCTGGTGTCAATCCGTGCCTTTCCAGGCTGTCTAGCATGATGGAATTTCTTCAGCTGCAGCTTGACCTTGCAACACACCAATGAATGGTCTGTGTCGCAATCTGCACTCTGGAACGAACGGGTGATTAGCACGTTCTTCAGTGAGGTGCGCCTGGTCAGGATGAAGTCCAGCTGGTGCCAGTGCTTTGAGCGCGGATGTCACCAGGAAACTTTGTGTTGGGCCTTGGTCTTAAAGAACGAGCTTGTGATGCACAGATCATGATATGTGCAGAACTCGAGCAGCCGCTGTCCGTTGTCGTTCATTCTGCCCACACCAAATGGTCCAAGACAGGAGGGCCAGGAGTCGTGGTCAGCACCCACTCTGGCATTGAAGTCTCCAAGGAGAATGAATTGTTCAGAGTTGGGGATGATCCTGACAGTTGTTGCGAGATTCTCGTAGAACTCGTCTTTTGTCTCTGGTGTGGCTGTCAGTGTTGGGGCATACACACTGACGAGGGTGACTGGGTCTTGAGTGGTGTTGAGGCGGAGGGTGAGGAGTCATGCAGAGCCATTGCTGCCTGGTTCCACCATCTTCAGCAAGGTGTTCTTCACTGCAAAGCCCACTCGGTGTTCCCTGTGTTCGTCACTGCCCTTTCCCTGCCAGTAGAACGTGTAGTCCTTCTCTCTCAGTGTGCCTGCGTCAGCCAACCGTGTTTCCTGGAGAGTGGCGATATCCACTCCCAGTCTCTTCAGCTCATTATTGATGATGGCAGTCTTCCTGGTGTCGTTGATGTCCTTGAGGTTAGCAGCGAGTCCTGTCATCATAGTGCGGACGTTCCAAGTTCCCAGTTTTAGAGTTGGTCTCTTTTGTTTTTTTTGTCTTGCCTGGTGCGAAGGTTCTCAGCCTGCTGTTCGGACTTCTCCTCATCCCCATGCACCCAATGAGGAAAGCAAGCTGTGGCGGGACAACACCTTATTGGCTGGGGGCTGCCCAGCTTGAGGCGGGCGGTAGCTGTCCAGTGAGATCCGATGATCTCTCCCACTGTCAGGAACAACCCCTGGCGCCGTGCTCTACGCCAATTGAGCGGTGGCTTATAACCGGTAACTGTCATTCCCCGTGTTTTGTCTACGCCAAAGGCGAAGCTGGAGTGTCCTCTCCAGTGATCCGGTGTTCTACCTTCCAGCGTTGGGCGTTGGTAGGATTCAAGCCTGGGCAGGAAGATATGGAGGACAAGATGTTGCCCATGCAGCATGTCCCCCCGTCCACGTCACTGATGAATCCAAAGGAACAGCAGGGCTGCTACAGTTTGGCACCAGCGCCGTCGCAGGAGCTGCCAGAACGATGTTGAGCACAACAGAGAACTGCCTTAGGGGCTCCGACTCCGGATTTTTCCTCAGGGTTGACTCCCGAAGCCTTTCCCGTGACCGGGTGTGCCGCAAGGCAGCGGAGGTTTGAAATCAGGGTTTACCTTCCCCTAGATGGGCTACCTTCCCAGGTTGAGGAGCCACCATCTACCCGAAGCATCTGGTTTTAAGGTGCCAGAGATCCGCCCTCGCCCCTTCTCCTATTAGTAAAAGCAGTTCCGCCGGGCTTAGAGACTAAACCACACGGGCAGGCTAGGAGTTGGACTTAGTTGTCAGAGGCTTTTCGAGACGCACGCCATAAGGAGCATTTTATGAGCAGTGGGAGCTTAACCCCAGTGCCGCTCCTGGCTATGACAATCTTGGGACCACCAGTTTGCTTACAATGTGAACAAATCAACAGAAGACACCATCTCAGTTGCACTACACACAGCCCTGCCCCACTTGGAGCATCCTAACACCTATGTTAGGATGCTATTTGTTGATTTTACCTCAACCTTCACCCCCGTCCCCAACCATAAACTGATAACCAAGCTTGGTCACCTGGGACTAGACACCACACTCTGCTCCTGGATCCACTGTTTTCTCATCTGCAGACAACAGAATGTCAGAAGTGACAGAGAACTGACAACATCCACACTCACACTGAGTACAGATGCACCACAGGGCTTTGTCCTCAGCCAAGACCTCTTCACCCTCTTCGCCCCCATCCACCCCTCCACCACAGTTGTAGAATTTGCTGATGAATTTGCTGATTGTTGTCAGATATTAGCGTGGCTAATATCTAATAACAACAATGACCATGTTTACATGCACACAAATAAACTGGTTATGACTGGATTTCTGGAGTTATCTGATTATTCAAGTGGCCATATAAACAGAATAATCCCATAACTCAAGTGGTTTACCCTCTAATAATCAGTTTATTCAGTACATGTAAACACAACAAAACTGATTATTGCCATTATCAATCTATTCCCAGTAATCAGTTTATTGTGACCATGTAACCGGGGTCACTGAGTCCCACTACAGGGAGGAGGTCCAGCACCTGGTCAGCTGGTGCTCTGCAAGCAGCCTAATGCTGAATACCACTAAGACCAAGGAGATCATTGTGGACTTCAGGAGAGCCAAGAAAGTAACCCCTCAACCTCTCTGCATAAATGGAGAGGAGGTGGAGAGGGTCAGCAACATCAAGTTCCTGGGGCTCCATATCACCAGTGATCTCACATGGTCCTCCAATACCTCCCACTTGATTAAAAAAGCACAGCAAAGACATTTATTTCTGCAGAGGTTGAGAAAGGCTAAGCTCTCTGTGAAGCTAGGGTTGCCAACTGTAATGTTTTAACCGGGACATTCCATTTATTGGGCTAAATATGTTTGTCCCAATTGGGATGTGCATTGTCCCATATTCAAGGCTGCCTTAATGAATGGGCTAGGCTGGCCTGAAGCCCAGGACCCTACGGAGATCAGGGCCTGTCATGAGCTAATGAAAGAGATTACCTTGTTGTTAATTGGACAGATTCTATGTCCATCCCTTGATATCCATGTGGGGCTGCTGATGGGTCTAATTTACAAGTGCCTCATGTGAGTACCATGTAACAATAGCCTATCAGAGGAATTGTTTTGACATGTGACTATGCAAACGCCAGTGAAAGGTAAGAAGTAATTAGCTTGGTCAAAATGTCCAGAAAAAAGTTTGAAAGTGGTGTCCATAAAATTATTGAGAGGAAAAGAGCTTAGGGAAAATAAATTGCTCAAAAAATCCCAAAGCATAAAGGATTTTTCTAAGCTGGACCACTGAGTGGAGGCAGAGTTGCTGCACAGAGGAGACGGAACGTTAAAACACTCACCTGGAGGAGAAGGGCCACAATTGCCTGTACACCAGACAGTTATGCGTGGGACAGTGGACTCTGAACTTGGTAAAAAACAGATTGGATCAAGCGTGCATCCATAGAGTATGATGATATTCGTAAACTGGAGTTAAAAGACATAATGGATGATTTTTCTTTAAAGAAGGCCAGAAGAAAGACTTCTAAAAAGGTAAGACATGCTAGTCACAGTGCTTTCCAGCCACCTGTGCAGGTTTTTCATTGCTGCTGTTGTTGATGATGATGCTTTTATTCAATAAATAAAATGTACATATAAATACAATACATACAATAGATATCTATAAATACATTCTATAAATTAGGATAACACAATAAAGTGTGAGCACTTATTTCCATGTAGTGCATTGTTTGAATCAGGAATACTTCACTGATGTAATTTCATGCTGAAGGCAGTGTCTGTCACACTGTAAAAAGGGAAATCTCAGTAAGATAAAATATCCTAAATCAAGGCTTTATGCTTGTTTTTCTCTCACAAGATAATTTTGACAAGACAAGAATTTGTTTTTGTTGTGCAGTTTTCTATAAGATTTTACTTGCTTTATGAAAGTTTTTACTTGTTTTAAGCAATTTAATCTTACTTTGTTGGCAGATATTTTTTTTCTAATTTTAACCAGAATTATCTATTGCCAGAATTTTTTTTGTTTAAGTAAAATTATCTACCAACAGAGCAAGAAAATTTAATTTATAAAATTGCGTAAAAGAAGTTAAAACTATTGGAAAGCATGTAAAATTTTCTTACACATAAACTGCACAGCAAGAATAAATGTCTTGTGAGACAAAAATCTAGCATAAACAGCCTTAATTTATTTCATTTTACTTATATTTGACTTTTTGCAGTGTAGTTGTGTTTTATAGCTCAAAGTTGCATCAAGCATGACATTGAAATCAGTATTTTTAAGGTAAAAAATCCCAGTATTATGACAATACTAATGTCCACAACATCGTGGCACCGAGCAATAGTTAAAACCCTCTGTCCCTTCTTTGACTGTGAGAAAGTTGCCAACCCTATGTGCAGCTCCTCCCGCAATTCTATAAGAGCATGATCGAGAGTATTCTGTGCTACTGCAGCATGGTCTGGTTCTCCAGCTGCACAGCCGAAAACAGGAGGGACTTGGCTGGTTAAAACTGCTCAGTGGATTGTGGGAACACAGCTTCCCAGCCTGCACTCTGTCAGGGGCGTAAATCCCGGGGGGACGCAGGGGTCATGTCCCCCCCTTTCATAAAGCTGTTCCCCCAAAAAATCACATTGTAAACACAAACATGTTTTATTTGAACAGCATAGTAATGTTCGTTGAAGGCACAATACAAGTGGTGTGACTTAAAAACACACTGTTTGGCATTTATGACTGTTGAAAGATTAGAACCCTCCCATCCTCACAGTGGTTTAGTACAATCTGTTTCTCCCTCGTGGGTGGCACTGCTGCGGCTCCTGACACACACGCTGACAGAGAGGCAGAGAGCGGTAAGGAAGTGCATTGAAAGCATGAGTGAACGGTTAATAAGTTATTGATCACTCCATGTTTTCAACAGTCACATATAGAACATGAAAAGCGATATTTCATAGAATTGCTCGCATGCCGAGAATTGTTGCAAGGAATTGTTTAGTGTAAGTCAAGTCAACACAACTATCCATCCATCCATCCATCCATCTTCTTCCGCTTAATCCTTTTTGGGTCACGAGGGGGCTGGAGCCTATCCCAGCATCTTAGGGTGAGAGGCAGGGTACACCCTGGACAGATCGCCAGTCCATCGCAGGGCCAACACAGAGAGACAGACAACCATTCACTCTCACAGTCACATCTAAGGACAATTTAGAATCCCTAGTTTTGATGCCAATTAACCTAACCTGCATGTTTTTGGCATGTGGGAGGAAACCGGAGAAATCCCGGCGTAAACCCACGCAGACACAGGGAGAACATGCAAACTCCACACAGATCACTGTTGGTCGGAGGCTGGGATCGAACCCAGGATCCCCCAGCCAAGGGTGAGTTGCTGTGCTGCCACATAACACAACTATATACTTTGAAAAAAAATGATTATCCATTTACCAACAATGTATAAATGCAAAATCTCAACTTTGAAGATTGTAAAATGTGGAGTTGGATCACTATGATTTCTAACCCTCTTTGAAACACTAAAACGTCTGGTGAATAAACATAATTTCAAGATAATTTACAAATGGTAATAACAATTTTTACTTCTAAAAATGTATAATGGGTACTTCTAAAAATGCACAAATGGTTACAAGCCTGGCTGTAGTGTTATATTTTATAGTTTTGGCAGATAGGATGCAATTCTAGGCAAGTGAGCAATTCTCGGCATAACACCGGCATGTTTTACATAAACTCAACTGATGCATTTTTGTCTATATTTGTTCATTTCTTCAGTCATAAATCTTTTTGCCTCCACAAAAAGAAACATAATGTCAGTGATGGCCCTCACGAGCCATTAATAAGACGCTGAAAGCCAGCAGATGAATTTGCATATTTTATTAACAAAATAACAGCCACGAGGGGCGAAAACACGACTATGACTATGACTATGACTATGACTATGACTAAGATTATGGACACAGGACAACAGACTCTGAAGGAATACACTTACGAAGACGATGAATATATGAACGTAAGCCCAGTCTCAGACACAAGTTAGACAGAGGTTTGATGAGGTCGCAGTGAGGAGTAACCCTCAGCTGCTTCCTAAAATACTAATGACAACCCAATCATTAAAGGAGAAATGTAATCAGTGAGATATGATCCAGCTGTCAAGGCGCAGCTCGGCTCTGACAGCCAAAAGTCCCGCCATGATGCTGTCGCAATAAGAGCCCAGGACGGCCATATGGAACACAACACAGAAGAACGGGGAAAATACTGGATGATCCGAGTGCGGACAATATCAGCGCTCAGACCATGACAGTACTCTCCCCTCAAAAGGCGCATTCCCGGCGCAACATAACATCCAATCCCCCCACCCAGAAGGCCACCAGGGCTACCCCAGGGAGGGTGGAGGGGGAAACAGGCCAGGAGGGCAAGAACCAACAAAAACCCCGTATCAAGGAGATGAGAGGGAAAAAAAACATAAAGGAGGACAACACAATAATCAAAATGACGAGAACACAGAAAAACAAGGCAGAACATGATACAATCCTTAAGCAAAGCTGAAAACAATAAAAATACCACATTCTGACTAATAAACAAAAATACAGGTACGTACAAAAACACACAGTACCCTATAACACCAGGAGAAAAGAAAACTCACAAAGCTACTGAGCAGCAAATATTGTCCATTATTATAAATAGGTAAAGACAAAAAAACAACAACACATTTCTCAGACAATAGACGGAACTAGAAAACTGAAATACAGGCACATAATACAGCGTACCCCATAATACCTAGAAAAAAAAAATAACACGCTACAGAGCGGCGATATATGACCAATTAAAAAAAGTCCACAGACAAAACAAAAGAGTATCCCTAACACTGCAGGGGAAGAAAGGAAAAAACCACTACAGGGATGTTGGCAGGCAGAGCACAGAGAAACAAAAAAAACCCAAACAGTTTGGGAGGTCTGCCCGCATCCAGCTTCCAGATCGCTGGCAGTGGAAAAAGAAATAGTTTGGGTGGTCTACCCCAGTCCCAGGCCCGGAAAAACAGTACCTCTGGCAGCCGGACCAGGTCGCCGAACAAAGAAAGCAGTCCGTCGGATGGCCGTCCCAGAACACCGAACCGGTGAAGCAGTTTCCCGGGCGGCTGACCCGCGTCATTAGGCCACCAGGACCAAAGGGGAAAACTCGGAGGTGGCCTCCCTACTGAGAGGGCTAGCAAGGCAAAGTTGAGCCGAATACGGGGAATCCCAGTGGCACCCGGGGGAGGAAAAAAAGGGATGGGGAAAGGATGAGGAACCAGTCCGGCATCAAACGGTGGAGGATCTGCAGCTCTTTCTCCGAACTTCACACGAATCGGCGCCGCGCCCTTGCTGGACCCCGATCGGGACAGTGCTATACCCATGACAGAGCCCAACTGGGCCGGAACAGTGCCCACGGTGGACCCCAATTGGATCAGAGCCGCAGCCACGATGGACCCCGATTGGGTCAACGCTGCACCCACGACGGACCCCGACTGGGCCGGAACAGCACCAGGGATGACCTCCAAACCCAAACCTGGAACTTCCAGAACAGTGATCAGAACCAACTCGTCACCGGTGACCCTGGGAGAAGGCTCAGAAGAACAAAAGACACCGGAATCAGGATCACCAGCAGCAGCAGAGCCCGGCGAGACAAGCTCGGATGCAATGGTCGGCTGCACCCGGCTCGTCTCCCCGAGAGACAAGCAATAATGCTCCAGAAGAGAAAAGAGAAAAACAAAATAGAGCACGTGTCTGATCTCGGGTTCTACCGCCGTCCAGGACTTCGACGATCCAGGTTCCACAAGCTGGAGGTCCACCCCTGGTTTCCACTCCACTGCAGCGGGCTCCGCAGCCGGCATGATGGTTCTCACAGTTTGAGGATTCCCTGACACCGAAGTCCACGCTGAAGGCCTGCATGGCGTGGTGGCAGGGGATCCATGGCCTGGTGGGTCGAACCGTTCCTCCATGCAGATCCGGGGACGCTTAATCGTTGGCACAGGCTCCAATCGGCAGTCCGCCCTCCTCCTCTGCCCGTGACGTGGCTGCGGGGCTGGTACCAGGCTCACCAGAGCCGCATGCTCCTTCTTCGTCTGGCGACGTATTCCTAGCACCGGGGGAAGCTCAGGGGAAGGCGACACAGAGGATGCAGGTTTACAATTAATAGCAGCAGGTGGAAGAAGCTCGGGGAACTGTGAGCCCCGAACTCCACCCCCAGGTGTCAGACAAGGCAATTCACACAGTGAAGGAAAAGAATGAAATAGCACTTGACTGCTCAGCTGAGGGCCGATGGAAACTGCTGCAGTGGGCTTGATTCTCTCCTTTCCCCTCTGGATGGTGACGGAGGGCCCCCCGGGAAGACGAAGAGGAGCCGCTCGCATCTGATCAGGAATGGGCACACCGGAGATGGACTCATGGAGCTCACAGCAGCTGGGGAGAGCGTCGAGGAGGAGGGAGGAGCAGCCGTGACAATCCTGGGACGAGAAGCTGACGGAACAGCGGAAACAGGTGACCTGGAGGCGGAGGCTGCTGTCTTTCCCTTAAGTCGTGATGCAGGGGCAACAGCTGGCTGGGAGGCAGAGTTCTTACGGCTACCCGGAGCTGGATCTGGATGGGGCTCTCGCTGAGGCTTAATATGAGCAGTGTGACGACGTTTACCGGCACAGGGCAAGGCGAAAGTTAAGTCTGGGAAATGCTGCTCCTGTGTGGAGACAGAGGCTAGCAGATCAGCGTACTCTGGATAGTCATAGAGTTCAGGACTGATCTCCACCAGTCTGACTGCCACCGTCACACGCTTCATGATTTGAATCGGATGGGAGGAAGAGCGAGCCTCAGCCACATGGCCCCGGATGAGCTCAGCTGTCCACTGTGTCTCTTCCGGGGGAATCCTGGCTGACGTCCTCCTCCGCTGCAGATGGGAATGGCCCTTGGGTGACGTGAACTCCTGGACTGGATGGGCGACAGGAACTGGATTCCGAGGGGAGGAATGGGGAAGCCTCACCTTCGGCTTCCTGCCGGAGTTCCCCTCCGGTCCACGGGGCTTCTCCCGGAGAGCTGTAATTTCGACCATCCTCTTCCTGACTTCGGGGTGGTTGGCAAGGTGAGGATAGCGGTTAATTGCCGCCTCAGCGAGGTCCACGTACCAGCGTGCGTCGAAGGGAGTGAAGGCCTTATGAACGCCGTCGAGGAGGTAGTCTGCCTCTCTGAGAGCTATGATCAACTCGTAGCCCAAGTCCAAAGAGTAGCCCGCTCCTGGTGACACCATCTCCAACACGCTGGTACACGGAAAAACAGAAAAACACAAGCCCAAAAAAACAAACTCACGGTGACCGGCGTCTCGTTTTGGCTGTGACCTACTGTCAACAATGACCCTCACGAGCCATCAATAAGACGCCGAAAGCCAGCCCATGAGTTTGCATATTTTATTAAGAAAAAGACATGAATGACAAAATAACATCCACGAGGGGCGAAAACACGACTATGACTATAACTAAGATTATGGACACAGGATAACAGACTCTGAAGGAATACACTTACAAAGACGATGAAGAATACGAATGCAAGCCCAGTCTCAGGCACAAGTTAGATGGAGGTTTGACAAGGTCGCAGCGAGGAGTAACCCTCAGCTGCTTCCTAAAATACTAATGACAACCCAATCATTAAAGGAGAAATGTACCCTGCCTCTCGCCCAAAGATACTGGGATAGGCTCCAGCCCCCCCGCGACACGAAAAGGATTAAGCGGAAGAAAGTGGATGGATGGATGTAATCAGTGAGATATGATCCAGCTGTCATGGTGCAGCTCAGCTCTGACAGCCGGAAGTCCCGTCGTGACGCTGTCACAATAAGAGCCCAGGACGACCATATGGAACACAACACAGAAGAACGGGGAAAATACTGGATGATCCGAGCGCAGACAATATCAGCGCTCAGACCATGACACATAAGTAATAATGGATGGGTATTAATCACGATTACTGTAAATTAATCCACAGTATCACTATGATTAATCAGATTAAAAAAATGTTATTTTTTGACAGCCCTAGTTTTAAGACATATTGAGATTTTGTTTTGTTGTTGCTTGTTAATAAATACATATTTCTGAAGAATAGTTTGATGTAGATTAGTTATTCATTAAGGTATTTCTTCTAGTTTTAGAACTTATTTTGAGCTTTAAATTCTTGTAAAGCTGCTGTGGTGGGGATCACACCAGTGTTCATGGTGAGCAAAGACATTTTGTTAGATCATATATGATGTAATTGACACTGACCACCCAATACAACTTTTGGTATTGCTGGTTGATTGTGTAAAAACCTGTAGACAAGTAGGATATGGACTAATAAGGAACAATGACATAATTATCTAATATCACTATATAAGACATTTGAGAAAGTATCAGACAACACAGCAAAAATGGCATTTTTTATGTCCCCCTCAAAAATTAAGCTCTCAAATTTTCCTGTTTATTGTGCCCCCAACAGTGAAATGGGATTTTTACCCCTGCACTCTGTCTATGCCAGCCGGCTAAGGTAAAAGGACAGCAGCATTGTAAGAGACCCCACCCATCCAGGACACAAACTGTTTTTCCCCCTTCAATAAGGGAAAAGGTTCAGGACTTTAAAAGCACAAACCAGCAGACTGCGGATCAGCTTCTTCCCCAGAGCTGTTTCCTCCATCACACCTTCCACTACTTCCCACCACCCTTCCTACTAGTTAAACAAGACAGCATCTGTCTTGGGCCCCCTCCCTCATCTGGCAATAATAACTGTACTTTTGTTTACATACTGAACATATTCAAGGTACCACCTGTTACTATTTTTGCACTCCACTATTTGCACAATTTTTAAGGACCTGTACTTAAACAAGACTTCACTAGTCGCAAAGACCACTCAAAGTGCTTAACTCAGTAGGCACTCTAACCCTCTATTCTAAGGGCATATCAGAGACAGATGCCTAGGATCACCAGTTAACCTAACATTCATGTCTTTGGGTTGTGGGAGGAAACTGGAGCCCCTGCAGTAAACCCACACAGCACAGGGAGAACATGCAAACTCCACACAGAAAGGTTCCCACTCCTGCCAGCCTGAGGAATCAAACCTGGAACCGTCTAGCTGTGAGGCAACAGTGCTAACCATGCTGAAAATACGCCTGTTCATTTTGCACTGCAAAACGTGTATATACAGTTTTGTGAAAAAGTGTTTGCCCCCTTACTGAATTATCATTTTTTTGTATGTTTGTCACACTTAAATGTTTTAGATCATCAAACAAATTTAAATATTAGACAAAGATAACAAGCCAGCCACTCTCCCAAAGCAGCTGAGGTGTACCGACAGGCCAAACAGAGTACAGCTTGGGTGGTTGCTGAAGCAAAAAGTTGGGTGTGGGCGGAGTTCAGTGAGGCCATGAAACAAGACTTTCAGTCGGCCTCAGAGAGATTCTGACAAACTGTTGGGCGGCTCAGGAGGGGGAAGTAGCTCCCTGTCCACACTGTGCATGGTGTGGATGGGGTGCTGCTGACTTTGACAGGGGATATCGTCGGGCGATGGAAGGAATACTTTGAGGATCTCCTCAATCCCACTGACACGCCTTCCACAGAGGAAGCAGGGCTTGTGGACGAGGGGGACGATTCGCCTATCACAGGGGCTGAGGTCGCCAAGGTGGTTAAAAATCTCTTTGGTGGCTGGGCCCTGGGGGTGAACGAGATTTGCCCTGAGTACCTCAAGACCCTGGATGTTGTAGGGCTGTCATGGTTGACATGCCTCTGCAACATTGCGTGGAGGTCGGGGACAGTGCCTTTGGCACGGCAAACCAGGGTGGTGGTTCCTCTCTTCAAGAAAGGGGACCGGAGGGTGTTCTCCAACTTTAGAGGGATCACACTCCTCAGCCTCCCTGGGAAGGTCTATGCCAAGGTATTGGAGAGGAGAGTCCGGCCTTTGGTCGAGCCTCAGATTCAGGAGGAGCAATGTGGTTTTCATCCTGGCCGTGGCACATCGGACCAACTCTTTACCCTCTCGAGAATCCTCGAGGGTTTGTGAGAGTTTGCCCAACCAGTTTACATGTGTTTTGTGGATATGGAGAAGGCATTCGACCGTGTCCCTCGTGGTTTTTTGTGGGGGATGCTTCGAGAGTATGAGGTATCGGGCTTGTTGTTACGAGCTATCTGGTCCCTATACGACCATTGTGAGAATTTGGTTTGTATTGCCAACACTCGGTCGGACTCATTCCCAGTGAGCATTGGACTCCACCAGGGCTGCCCTTTGTCACCGATCCTGTTAATAATTTTTATGGACAGGATTTCTAGGTGCAGTTAGGGAACGGAGGGTGTCATGCTTGGTGACCACAGGATCTCATCTGTGTTGTTTGCAGATGATGTTGTCCTGTTGGCTTCATCCACTAATGACCTACAGGTCTTACTGGGAAGGTTTGCCGCTGAGTGTGAAATGGCTGGGATGAGAATCAGCACCTCCAAGTCCGACTCCATGGTCCTCAGCCGGTAAAAGGTGGATTGTCCTCTCTGAGTTGGGGACAAGCTCCTGCCCCAAGTGGAGGAGTGAGGGGAGAATGAAGCAAGAGATTGACAGACGGATCGGAACAGCATCTGCAGTGATGCGGACACTGTACCAGTCCATTGTGGTGAAGAGAGAGCTAAGCTCTTAGGCAAAGCTGTTGATTTACTGGTCAATCTTCATTCCTACCCTTGTGGAGTGCGTAAATAACGAGGCGGATTTGACGCAGACAGTTTATTACACATCTCACACAGAAGCATAGTCAGAAAGAGGACATCTCAGACAAAACTCTTCTCTTAAATACTATGGCATTCTCTCAGAAGCTTCTACACACAAAAGGTCACATTGCATTCACTTCCTTAATCCTTTACCATCCTGCTAGAAGTCTCTGATACACAAAAGATCACACTGCATTCATCCTTCACACCTCCCTGCTATCTCCGAGGGAAACTCTGCTCTTTGTTCTAGTCTAAGATGCTATCACATTATGCACTCTCCATGTGTCACTAAACGACCCCCCCCCCGAGCGTCTTGGATAGAACAATAGAATGACAGTCCATATGCTGTGGTTAAATCATTAAACATCAATCCACATGCTGCTTGGGCTTCAGTCTTCTCCCGTATCTGCTGTAACCAGGATTCACTGCCTCCGCGGCGCTGTCATGCTGGGGGGCTGATGATTGAGGGGTAAAAGTCTGTGCATGTGGGTGCTCTGGGGAATCTTTTCTCTGGGAAGCTCCCCGTGGGGGTCTTCCACGCCGAGGGGCCCTCGCCACCAGCACTTGCTCATCCGCCACAACAAAAGCGGGTTTGAGTCTGTCTATGCCAACCTTTTCCCTCCTAACCCCCAAATCTAGCAAAAAATGCTTGTCCCCTGTTTCCAGCACTCTGAACGGTCCGTCATAAGGTGGGCGCAGTGGAGGTCGATGGGCATCATGTCTAACAAAAACAAACTCCGCGTTTTTCAAAGTTTTAGGCACAAAAACGCGCGGAAAACTGTGGTGAACAGGGCCCGGCAGTGTGCCTTTTGTCTATGCTATGCTGCAACAGCTGAGACGGGGAGCTGCCCGGCGTGGGATTATCTGGAAGAAACTCCCCGGGCAGCCGAAGTGGCTGCGCAAAAACGAGTTCAGCCGGGGACGCTTCCAAATCCTCTTTAGGCGCAGAACGTAACCCCAATAAAACCCATGGTAGCTTGTCTACCCAATTTGCATCCGTCAGTGATGCCCTGACAGCCGCTTTCAATGACCTATGAAAACGTTCGCATAACCCATTAGCCTGTGGATTGTACGCGGTTGTGCGATGAATTGTGACACCCAGGCTGCGGGCCATTGTTGACCAGAGTTCGGAAACAAATTGAGGGCCTCTGTCGGACGTAATATCAGACGGGACTTCAAAATGCGCCACCCATGCCGTTAAAAACGCGCGCGCCACCTCCTCGGCTGTGGTTGCTGCCAGTGGAACCACTTCCGGCCAGCGCATGGTGCGGTCCACCATTGTCAGAAGGTGCGTGCACCCCTGTGATGGCGGGAGGGGGCCCACGAGGTCCACGTGAACATGGTCGAACCTCTTAGCCGGGATGCGAAACGGCTCCAAGGGAGCCTTCGTGTGTCTGTGTACCTTGGCTCGTTGGCACGCCATGCAGGCTGCTGCCCACTCTTTCATTTGTTTGCGAAGGCTCGGCCACACAAATTTCTCTCCTACCATTTTGACCGATGCGCGCACTCCTGGGTGCGCCAAAGAATGAATCGAGTCAAAAACGTGGCGGCGCCACGCGGCCGGTACCACGGGACGCAGTCGCCCCGTGGAGACATCACAAATTAGGGGGGGGGGCATACCGTCTTGCAGTACCCTGCTCTCCAGCCTTAACCCTGTTGGTCCAGACTGGAGCGCGCGCACGTCCGCGTCACTAACCTGCTCCGCGGCCATGGCTGAGTAATCTATTCCCACGCGGACCGGGGCAGCCACGGTGCGCGAGAGGCAGTCTGCCACTACATTCAGTTCACCCGACACATGCTGAACATCGGTAGTAAACTCTGAGATCGCGGCCAGCTGTCTCTGCTGCCGGCCCGACCACGGTTCTGAAACCTTGGCCATCGTGAATGTTAGTGGCTTGTGGTCAACGAACGCGGTGAAACAGCGCCCTTCCAGCCAGAACTGGAAGTGGCGAATGGCCAAGTGGAGAGCCAGCAACTCCCTGTCGAACGCGCTGTATTTACGTTCACTATCGCGCAAAGTCCTGCTGAAAAAGGCGAGCGGCTGCCAAGCCCTGGCTACACGCTGCTCCATGACCGCCCCTATGGCCACATCTGACGCGTCAGTAGTGAGCGCTATGCGGACCGTTGGGTCTGGATGTGCCAGCAACCCAGTGTTTGCCAGGGCTCCTTTGACTTCCGAGAACGCCCGCTCTCGCTCCGGGGACCATTCGATCTTATTCGTGGGTTTCTGTTTTTTGAGCGCAGCATACAGTGGTTGCATGAGCTGCGCTGCGTGGGGAAGGAAATGGTTATAAAAATTCACCATTCCCAAAAATTCCTGTAACCATTTGCGGCCGGGGAAAATCTGCTACCGCGCGCACTTTGTCAGGCAGCGGAACCGTTCCTTCGGGGGAGACGCGGTGCCCCAAAAAATCAATCTGTGTCACCCCGAACTGACATTTCGCTGGGTTGATTATTAACCCGTGCTCTTCCAACCTCCGGAAAATCACCGTGAGGTGGGTTTCGTGCTCGTCTTCGGACGCGCTGGCTACCAAGATATCGTCCAAGTAGATGAATACGAAAGGGAGATCACACAGCACTGCATCCATCATGCGTTGGAACATCTGTGATGAACAGAAGCCCGAATGGCATGCGCAAAAACTCGAATAAACCGAACAGAGTTATCACCGCTGTTTTGGGTATGTCCTCGGCGCGCACTGGGACTTGGTGGTAACTGTGGACCAGGTCTATTTTAGAAAAAACGCACGCTCCTTCCAAGTGAACGGAAAAAATCTTGGATGTGAGGAATTGGGTAGCAGTCGTGCGCTGTGGCGTTGTTCAACCTGCGGAAATCCCCGCAAGGTCACCACGAACCGTCAGCTTTAGGGACCATGTGTAGCGGGGAAGCCCATGGGCTGTTTGAACGCCTGATGATGCCCAACCTCTCCAGGTTGGCGAACTCCTCGCGCGCTATGGCCAGTTTAGCTGCGTCCAAGCGCCGAGGTTTTGCAAAAACGGGCGGCCCGGTGGTGGTGATAAAATGCTCCACCCCGTGTTTAGCGATGGCTGCCGAAAATGTCGGGACCGTGAGTGCTGGGAACTGAGTGAGCAGTGTGTGGAACTTACCGCATTTAGCTGTGACGTTGGCTTGTGCTGTTGGCCGGGACGCTTGAGCTGTACAGGGGATAGAATCAAAGGACAGTGCATTAACCAGGCGCCTGTTAACAACATCAACCAACAAACCAATGTGCACACAAAATCAGCCCCAATATATTGAAATTCATTGCTGCTATGACAAAAGTCCACTCAAATGTACGGCCGTGTAGAGACAGAAGCAGAGTCCTCTCACCAAAGGTCTTAATCTCCGAGCCGTTTGCTGCTGCCATTTCGGGGCCGCTAGATCCCGCCAGCCGGTCGGCGCAGGACGGCATGATGAAACTCAACTGGGCGCCGGTGTCCACGAGGAAATGCCTCCCCGAGTGTGCGTCCGTCAAGTAGAGCAGCTTGTTCTCCTCCCCGAGGGTCGCAGCTGCTACCGACCCCCGGTCTTGGCATTTCCCGAGCGCTTGAACTGGCACGGTGGTATACATTTGCGTGCCTTCTCTGCGAAACGGTGGTGGTAGAAACAAAGGGTGTCTCCTCCGCGTTCTTTGGCCCCCACTGCCGCTGTCGTCGGTGGCTCTGCCGCTGCTGTCGATGGCTCCTCGCCTCTTCCGGCCGTCGCGCCGAGCTCTGTCGCTGCCGCCGTGGTCGTGAACTCTCTGCTGGCCATGATGATCCAGTGTGCTTCTCGGGCCAGCGCACGATAGTCCCGCTTGGCCAGCAACGGCGAATTGGCCAGGGTCGCTCTCGTCGCTGACGGAAGGTTCCGCAGGAAGAGGTGGGTTAAAATGAAATGGTCGTCGTCCGAGCCCTTTAATCTCAGCATCTTCTCCATCAGGTCAATAGCCGACCCATTTCCTAACCCAGTGCGCATCAGGAGTCTCTCTGCTCTCTCACCAACCGAGAGCGTGTAGTGCTGGATGAGTGCAGCCTTCAGCGCGCCATACTTGTCGCTGGTTGGTGGCTGATCAAGCAGGCTCTCCACATGCTGAGCCGTGTGGGTGTTGAGCGTTGCGACCACATGGTAGAACTTCGTGTCATCCGCCGATATCCCCCGGAGGGCAAACTGCACCTTAACTAGGTGGAACCAGGAGCGCGGATTGTGCTGCCAAAAATCCGGTAGTTTGATTGTAACAGCATATGCTTGGCTGGGGGCTCCCAACGAGGCTGGCTCCAGGGATCTTTCGTCGTGTTGCATGATTCGTCTTGGGTCACCAGTGTGGAGTGCGTAAATAACGAGGCGGATTTGACGCAGACAGTTTATTACACATCTCACACAGAAGCATAGTCAGAAAGAGGACATCTCAGACAAAACTCTTCTCTTAAATACTATGGCATTCTCTCAGAAGCTTCTACACACAAAAGGTCACATTGCATTCACTTCCTTAATCCTTTACCATCCTGCTAGAAGTCTCTGATACACAAAAGATCACACTGCATTCATTCTTCACACCTCCCTGCTATCTCCGAGGGAAACTCTGCTCTTTGTTCTAGTCTAAGATGCTATCACATTATGCACTCCCCATGTGTCACTAAACCCTCACCTATGGTCATGAGCTTTGGGTAATGACTGAAAGAATGAGATCGCTAATACAAGCAGCTGAAATGAGCTTTCTTTGTAGGATTGCTGGACTCACCCTTGGAGATATGGTGAAGAGCTCAGTCATTCGGGAGAGGCTCAGAGTAGAGCCGCTGCTCCTCCACATTGAAAGGAGCCAGTTGAGGTTGTTTGGGAATCTTATCAGGATGCCTCCTGGACGCCTCCCACTTGAGGTGTTTCGGGACCCCGGGGCAGACCCAGGACTTGTTGGAGAGATTACATCTCCCAGCTGGTCTGGGAACGTCTTGGTATCCTCTCTGAAGAGCTGGAGCAAGTGGCTGGAGAGAGGGAAGTCTGGGCTTCTCTGCTTGAACTGCTGCCTCTGTGACCGGGACCTCCGGAAAAGTGGTAGAAGATGGATGGATGGATGGATGAATGGAGACAAAGGTCAAACAAGTAAACACAAAATGCAGTTTTTAAATGAAGGTGTTTATTATTAAGGGTAAAAAAAAATGTCCAAACCTGCATGGCCCTGTGTGAAAAAGTGATCCCCCCCGGTTAAACATAAATTAACTGTTGTTTATCACATCTTTGGAAAGCTGAGTTCAATTCCTCTAGCCATACCCAGGCCTGATCACTGCCACACCTGTTCTCAATCAAGAAATCACTTAAATAGGACCTGCCTGACAAAGTCATGTAGACCAAAAAACCCTCAAAAGCTAGACATCATGTTGCGATCCAAAGAAATTCAGGAACAAATGAGAAACAAAGTAATTGAGATTGGTAAGTCTGGAAAAGGTTATAAAGCCATTTCGAAAGCTTTTGGGAATCCAGCAAACCACAGTGAGAGCCATTATCCACAAATGGCGAAAACATGGAACAGTGGTGAACCTTTCCAGGAATGGCCGGCCGACCAAAATTACCCCAAGAGCGCAGTGACGACTCGTCCAGGAGGTCACAAAAGACCTCACAACAATGTCCAAAGAACTGCAGGCCTCACTTGCCTCAGTTAAGGTCAGTGTTCATGACTCCACCATAAGAAAGAAACTTGGCAAAAATGGCCTGCATGGCAGAGTTCCAAGACGACAACCACTGCTGAGCAAAGAACATAAAGGCTCGTCTTGTGGAGGAACAATAAGTTCAGGCAAGGTATGATGAGCTGTGAGGTTGCAGAGTTTTATTTTCCTCCAACATCATGAGACACACTGTAGCGCTGTGTTGTGGTGTGTGTGCTGTTGAGGCATGTATAGCAAGCTCTTTTATACATGTTATATTTTATTTAGCGAATGCAAAGTCCTTAAGCCAAGCAGTTGCCTCCTGGTTTGCTGTATGGAGGGTGTGTAATCCTCCTTCCAGTCTTTGGAGCGGGCAAGCCTCTATGATGTGTTCCATAGTTTGCTCCTCTCCACATGCGCACAGTGGGCTAGGGCTACTGCCCCATCTGTGAAGGCTGGCCAAGCAGGGGCCATGTCCAGTCCTGAAGCGATTGAGTGTAGACCACTGTCTCCTTGGGAGGTTGGTGCCCGGGACCTGTTGGTTGGGGTTTATCACCAGCTGTTTGTTTGGGACCTCCTTGGTTTCCCATTCCTCTTGCCAAGCTGTCTGGATGGTAAAGTCAGCTGGGGGAGGGTTTTTCCAAATCGGCCGTCTGGATGAAAGTCGGGCAGTGGGTGGGGTGTAGATATCTGCATGGATTGGTAAGTGAGGAAAATCTTTAACTTTTTGGAGCATCCTTTGAGTTAATGCTGCTCGCCGGATGTGTGGAGGGGCTATGTTTGACAGTACAGAGAGCCAGGGGAGTGGTGTTGAGCGGATTGTTCCAGTTATAGTTCTCATGGTTGAGTTGAGCTGGGTGTCTACATGGTGTGTGTAAGATGACCTGGACCAGACAGGGGCACAATATTCTGCTACAGAGTATGAAAGGGCCAGTGCTGAGGTGCGCAGGGTGGAGACTGCCGCCCCCCATTTTGCACCAGCGAGCTTGCAGAGCAGGTTGTTTCGTACTTTCACCTTAGCAGCCGTCCCCTTTAGATGTTCCTTGAAGGATAAGGTCCTATCAAGGGTCACTCCAAGATAAGTTGGATTTGGGGCATGCTTAAGCTTGAGTCCGCTCAGATGGATGTTTAGTTCTCTGGCAGCTTTTGCATTGTGGAGATGAAATACACTGGAGACGGTTTTTGCTGGGCTTGGTTTTAGGCGCCAGATTTTGCAGAACTGGTCCAGTTTAGCAAGATCTTCCGTGAGCACCCGTTCCAGTGGTTCAAAGTCTGGTGCTTGGAATGCCAAACAGATGTCGTCTGCATAGATGAATTTGCGGGATTTTGTAGTAGGCAGGTCGTTTATGTAGAGGTTGAACAGAGTTGGAGCTAGAACTGAGCCTTGTGGGAGTCCGTTTTTCTGCATTCTCCATGCACTTGTGTTCTGACTGAGGTGGACTCTGAACCTTCGGTTGGTCAGCAGGGTTTTTATAATTGCTGTTGCCCAAGCAGGGATCGCCTTTATAAGTTTCAGGAGGAGGCCTTTGTGCCAGACCGTATCATAGGCGGCTGTAAGATCGAGAAACATAGCCCCTGTCTTCAGTCTGCTCTCGAAGCCATTTTCAATGAAGGTGGTTAGGGCCAGTACTTGTTCTCCTGTACTGCGGTCCTTGCGGAAACCTGCTTGATCCACACTTAGAATATCCTCTATTTCTGGGGAAATGCGTTGCAGTATTAGGCGCTCCATGATTTTGTAAGGAACGCTGAGTAGGGAGATTGGGCGGTAGCTTGCTGGTAGTTTGTGGTCTTTGCCAGGTTTTGGGATGGCAATGACCTTTGCTGTCCGCCATTTCTTTGGGATCGAGTTCGTTTGTGTGATCCTTGTGTAGAATTGTGTCAACCAGGTTAGGGCTCGGGGGCCAAGATTCTTCATGAATTCTGGGAAGATGTTATCGTATCCTGCTGCCTTTCCACATTTCAGGCCCTGTAGGACTTTCTCCAGTTCAGCAGCCTCGAAGGGTTCAGGGTTCGTTTCCTCTACAGGCATTTTTTGGTGTTTTTTTAGCTCAGTTGTAACTGCTCTTCTGGTGTCTTTGTCTTGGGGTGCTTTGGCGATAGTCAGTAGGTGGGATGCAACTTGGTTGGGTGTGATGGATGCTCGGCTTTGGCTAGGGGGCTTCTGTGCAGCTCCTAGGCGACGGATGAGGCTCCAACATTTCCTGCTAGAGTGGGTAAAGCTCCGGTCAGCAACTGTCTCCTCCCATTTCTTTCGCCGGGCTGTATTTAGCGATTCAATGAGATGGTCTGCTATCTCTGGGTCCCCTGATGTTTGATAGGATTGTAGGAGGGCAGCACTTTCTCCGTCCAAACATGGGACATAGAGGGGTCGGTAGCCTCGTGGGATTGCAGTATGGGCAGCCTTGAAGATTGCGCTGCAGAAGCGGTTGTATGCTTCATCTACACTGATGGTGTGGAGTGGGATGGTAACAATGCTCCGGTCCAGAGTTTCACTGAATTTCTTCCAGTTGGCTTTGCGGAAGTTCCAGCGTATCTTCCTTGGGCTGTATATGACTGGAAGTTGTAGGCCAATGTGTACAAGCAGGGGCCGGTGTTGGCTGTGTGGAAAATTATCAAGAATGAGGACATACATACATACATGTTATACAAAGAGAGAAAATGCATGGCACATTTGCATATTGATATACATATCAGCCAATACACATCAATCGCTTGACCAACTGGCGCTCGGACTTCCTCTCCTTAATCCGGGGATGTATAACAATAGTCCATTGTTCTGATTGTCTCCTAGGGGCTCTCTGTCCGTATGCAAATTGTTCTCTGATTCCTGCTGGTTAGCTGAGTGTGAAAATTGAATGTCCATGTAGATTGTGGTGGGTCACCACAGTCTCAGTTTTGCCAGAAAACATCTTGATGATCCCCAAGACTTTTGGGAAAATACTTTGTGGACTGATGAGACAAAAGCTGAAATTTTTGGAAGGTGTGTGTCCCATTACATCCGGCATAAAAGTAACACAGCATTTAAGAAAAGGAACATCATACCAGCAGTAAAATATTGTGGTGGTAGTGTGATTGTCTGGGGCTGTTTTGCTGGTTCAGGACCTGAAAGACTTGCTGTGGTAAATGGAACCATGAATTCTGCTGTCTACCAAAAAATCCTGAAGGAGAAAGTCCAGCCATCTGTTTGTGACCTCAAGCTGAAGCGCACTTGGTCTCTGCAACAGAACAATGATTCAAAACACACCAGCAAGTCCACTTCTGAATGGCTTAAGAAAAACAAAATGAAGACTTTGGAGTGGCCTAGTCAAAGTCCTGACCTGAATCCAATTGAGATGCTGTGGCATGACCTTAAAAAAGCGGTTCTGTCATGATGCTGAGCACGAGTGGAGAGCCGTGCTCATGCTTCAAGTTCATTGTAGACTATTTTCTGTGTTTCCTCATCTCTGTGTTATTATTTACTTCTTGTTTTGGTTTGAATGTGTTAGAATAATTTTGAGCTTAAATTATTCAAAGTCAAATAATCAGGCAGAAAGTTGAATTTATGTACATTTTTTACAAAAATATAAGGAGTCACCCCAATGGCCACCTTGGGGGAGAGGAGGCAAAGCATGATGTTCAGACACACCTAGAATCTCTAAAGGATCCATTCTTCTAAGTCTGATATATATAGGTAGGAGAAAGGAGAGGGAGGATGAGGATAAGGGAAGGGAAAGAACGGGACAGTCCTGATAACTGAGCTTATCCAGGCGGACGTCAGACACTCTGGAGACATGGGGTCATGGAGACATGAGAGCCATAAAACTAACGGAATGTCCATCTACCACTGATCTATGTAGGCTAAGGAGTTCCTGTGCATTCCTGTGACCCAAAACAGGTTATGTCAAAGAGATTAAGGATAGCTTGGATCATTCCTTACGCCCTGTACTGATCTTAAGTCTGAACTCTCTGATATTGCTCACAGAAACATGCCCTGAATATATGAACTTATTCCACATGGAATATACATATAAACATTAAACATGGCATATGAAAGGAATGATACTTCTCAAATATAATAATACATTATTAATATCAATAATAATGTAGATAATATGGAATTTTTCTATCAGAATGCATTATGTTAAGTTGAGTTTTCCATTCATTTCTGTTTATGAAAGTCTGTTCCTAGTTTAGTTATTATTATTTTGTCTTTGATATTATACATCCATGACCATCCAGTTTGGTATCATAATTATTATTTTCCTGTGTGGACATGAGCCTGCCTTCATCTTCGCCCTCACCTCTTATTTTGTATCATATTCCCCCTTGATGCTTAATAAAGCATCAGGATTAAAAGAAAAATTAACAAAAGTAAAATAAAGTGAATGAATTAATATAAGATATATGTAAGAATTTATGTGCTGTTGTGTGTCCTTGCAAGTTAAAAATGTGTGCAGAACATATCATTAAGAGTGAATATGTGCAATGTGACCAAAATTAATCTCAGACAGCGTCAAATAAGAACATAGAAAATAATATAAAAGCACTAGAAAACAGCATTAAACTATATTGCATCCTTCAAGCTCCTTAGTATTATCCCTTTCACCATCCTCATCATCTGCAGCAGTTGTATGAAGACATATTACTAAGTTTACAATAACCAGCCTTATCATCATATTAAGGACTCACACAAGAAAAGTCTGGAGTTATCACTATAAAATCATTACCAAGTTTATGATGAGACTTCTCCATGAAGAGAAACACTAACTTAATTAGTTTTGTTATCATTGCCTACAAAGCAATGAAGATGTGTGTATCCAAAGTATTAATATGAACATCTGCATCACTTTCATGGATAGAAGTAGAACAATAACCTCCTATAATAGGCCCTACACCCCGATGGGTGGTAATAAGTCAATCGAGGATCATTCTATCCTTTGTTATAATTTTGTAAATAATTGTTGTCTACAATTAAGTGTTTTAATCCCTAAGGTATTTTGTTTCCACTCTCACTCAAAGAAACAATGAACAAAAACCTCACTCCTGAACTTTTCATCTATAATTGCATTCATGCTCCATAAATGGCATCATGTGGTAGAAAAGCATCTCTCTTTACCCTGCCCACCTGCCCTGCCGACATGATGAGGGTACGGTCAGTTGCCAAAACGGGGTGCACAGATCTGCTTCGTTGGTCAAGCAGGGTAACAGTACAGGGGAGAGACGCACTGTAAGCCGTTGCATACTCAAAGAGTGTCAAGCTATCGGAAAGGGGACATCCCCACTTCAAAAAGAGGAGTTCCCTGATGAAATTAACCTTGCATTTGCAGGGTAAGGAGTGTCATCATGTTTCTAATCAGTGGAGTGATGTGTTGTGTCAGGTGTGACTCAAAATGAAGTTTGCTATGTTATTTCTGCATATAGCCTCTCTTAAAAAAAAAAACAAACAAACAAAAAAAACAGCCTGTAGTAGCTGCATTATTTTAGCAATAAAATAAATTTTGCCTAACTGTTAGTGTTATTAAGTAGCAAATATAACAATTCTCTACAGTGTATAAGCAATGGAACAACTTAATAACCAATATTAAATATTACTAGAGTACTAGAGTATTACTACAATACTAACCACACCTTTCCTTCCCTTGTATTTTTTCCCTTGTCATGACAAACAAACAGCCTGCTTCTCTATTAGCAGAGGTCTTTACTGGTGCCAAGTCATCAGCTGACACTTGCATAGAGAAACAGTTAAACAGTCATTTGTTGTTTTCATTTTTTCAAATAAGTATACTATCTGTGTATATATATATATATATATATATATATATATATATATATATATATATATATATATATATATATATATATATGTATGTATATATATGTGTATATGTGTATATATATATATATATATATATATATATATATATACTGTATATATACTGTATATATATATATATATATATATATACTGTATATATACTGTATATATATATATATATTGCTGATGGTTTGCTGAGGGTTTCAGGTGGGGTAAAACGTTAGATGCACCCAAGTGCCACGTCCTTCGCTTTCCGCGGCTGTTTAGGTCAGCAGAATAACCTTTGTGCTGTCCTTGCCATGGAGTTTTGGTCCAGTTTCTTTTGATGACCAGATCCCCTGGTTTGCTCAAGAGATTGGTGCGCCTGCCATGGTTCCTTCGTCACATGGTCCCGCCTGGGAAGGGCAGTATGGATGACATCGCTGTCAGTTGTCATTCTTTGCATATAATTACCCAGAAACCCTTCATCATCACCTAAGTTAAATGGCTTCAATAATAGGGTTTGCCATTCACAATCTCCCTATTTTCTTATTTGAATATTATACTAATCTTGTAGATTGTTGATGGTAAGCTAAGTGGTTTCCTAGGTAAATGTTTGGTACTAATAATTTAGGAACTGCACTTAAATGTGACATGATTTGATTTACAAAGTGTATTCCATTTCCATTTACAGTGGGGTAAAAAAGTATTTAGTCATCCACCAATTGTGCAAGTTCTCCCACTTAAAAGATGAGAGAGGTCTCCAGTTTTCATCATAGGTATACCTCAACTATGAGAGACAAAATAAGAAAAAAAAAATCCAGAAAATCACATTGAAGGATTTTTAATGAATTAATTGGTAAATTCCTCGGTAAAATAAGTATTTGGTCAATAACAAAACATCTCAATACTTTGTCATATACCCTTTGTTGGGAATGACAGAGGTCAAACATTTTCTGTAAGTTTTCACAAGGTTTTCACACACTGTTGCTGGTATTTTGGCCCATTCCTCCATGCAGATCTCCTTTAGAGCAGTGATGTTTTGGGGCTGTCGCTGGGCAACACAGACTTTCAACTCCCTCCAAAGATTTTCTATGGGGTTGAGATCTGGAGACTGGCTAGGCCACTCCAGGACCTTGAAATGCTTCTTACGAAGCCACTCCTTCGTTGCCCGGGCGGTGTGTTTGGGATCATTGTCATGCTGAAAGACTCAGCCACGTTTCATCTTCAATGCCCTTGCTGGTGGAAAGAGGTTTTCACTCAAAATTTCACGATACATGGCCCCATTCATTCTTTCCTTTACATGCATCAGTCGTCCTGGTCCCTTTGCAGGAAAACAGCCCCAAAGTATGAGGTTTCCACCCCCATGCTTCACAGTAGGTATGGTGTTCTTTCTCCTCCAAACACGACAAGTTGAGTTTTTACCAAAAAGTTCTATTTTGGTTTCATCAGACCATATGACATTCTCCCAATCCTCTTATGGATCATCCAAATGCTCTCTAGCAAACTTCAGACGGGCCTGGACATGTACTGGCTTAAGCAGGGGGACACGTCTGGCACTGCAGGATTTGAGTCCCTGGCGGCATAGTGTGTTTCTGATGTAGCCTTTGTTACTTTGGTCCCAGCTCTCTGCAGGTCATTCACTAGGTCCCCCCATGTGGTTCTGGGATTTTTGCTCACCGTTCTCATGATAATTTTGACCCCACGGGGTGAGATCTTGCGTGGAGTCCCAGATCGAGGGAGATTATCAGTGGCCTTGTATGTCTTCCATTTTCTAATAATTGCTCCCACAGTTGATTTCCTCACACCAAGCTGTTTACCTATTGCAGATTCAGTCTTCCCAGCCTGGTGCAGGTCTACAATTTTGTTTCTGGTGTCCTTTGACAGCTCTTTGGTCTTGGCCATAGTGGAGTTTGGAGTCTGACTGTTTGAGGTTGTGGACAGGTGTCTTTTATACTGATAACGAGTTCAAACAGGTGCCATTAATACAGGTAACGAGTGGAGGACAAAGGAGCCTCTTAAAGAAGAAGTTACAGGTCTGTGAGAGCCAGAAATCTTGCTTTTTTGTAGGTGACCAAATACTTATTTTGCCTTAGAATTTACCAATTAATTCATTAAAAATTAATGATTTATTTTATCATTTTATTCCATCCAGCTACAATGCTCTGCACTGTGTGTCTCTCTGTGTGTATATATATATATATATTATAGTAATATATACATATGTATATTAGCTGCTCTTGCTTGCTTGTTTTTTTTCTTGCCTTCTGATTGTTGCTCTGAGTGTTGCTATCCCTGTGCTGTTGCAATCCTGGAATTTCCCCATTGTGGGACTAATAAAGGCTTATCTTATCTTATCTTATCTTATCTTAAAAATCCTTCAATGTGATTTTCTCGATTTTTTTTCTTCTCATTTTGTCTCTCATAGTTGAGGTATACCTATGATGAAAATTGGAGACCTCTCTCATCTTTTAAGTGGGAGAACTTGCAGAACTGGTGGCTGACTAAATACTTTTTTGCCCCACTGTAAATCATTTCAGATATTTTAAATCTTGATATTGTTTTAGTTAAGCATTTCAGTGTCACCATAGCAATATTTAAATTAGTGTAGGGTAAAGCCTTTGTATATTCAATAAGTTTGTAAATAATTTCTAAACATTTTTACCTTCACTCTTATTTAGTTCAATGAGATCCATGCAAAGGATTTGAAAAAACTAAGTATATGCAGGGAAGATCAAATTATTTTGCTTTGAGCTCCCTCTAAAGCATTGTTCTCTTAATTGAGTAAGAATCTGTATTGTCTTTGTAGTAGATTCTAAATTAAGTCTCACAGTAAACATAAATTCAGGACAAGTTGGACTTTTCTTAGACATTTGGACCTTTTCCCATAAATTTGCATGGCTTTCTTCCTTATCAGTTTACCTTGTTTCTCATAAACATGATATTTCCCTTACAATAATCTGCAGATATTTTCTTAAATATCTGGAAATTTATTGATGTAACTTTTAACTTCTCCTATTGAATGTTGTGACTTCATTACCAAGCGGTTTCATTTATATTTTTCTCTTCATTATTGATCATCTATTGATAATTTTTATGTATTATCTATTTTTCTGAGGATTGCTAATTATTTTTTGCTAATTAATTTCTTTGGTACCCACCTTTTGATGCATGGAGACTCACATGCAGCAAAGTTACAGGGTATTTGCTTGATGGGTATTGTCTTTTACTAGAAAGAAGCGTGCTACCACTTTTATGTGTTACACACATTTAATTTAGATGAAAATTTGTGAGTAGTACAGCTCCTTCAAAATGAGGTTTCAATAATCATGGTTTCTTTTGTGACGTCTCTTGAACTAATTTACAAATTCCATTTAGGAAAAAGCAATATAGCTGTCTGTGCAGATTTGATATGATTTAGCATTGACAACTAAGATCAGTTTGTCCAGTTGAACACAGACAGGTTGAATTTGTGTAAGTGAATCCTTGTGAAAGGTTGTGTCACACTCCTTCAGTCAATGGAAAGGTGGACGTTAAATTTTGCCTAATTAGAATTTGGCTTAATTTTATACAAGGAATGCCTCATTTTATATATTCCTTGGTAAATTATGGGGTGGACTGTTGTCCCGAGGCCCAGCTCGACCACTGCTGAACACCGGGAGGACTCTTACTTTTTCACACTGGAGCAGATAACACAGAGACAAAACAAACCAGACTGCAGTACTTCAACAAATTCTCAAAATAAAATCTACCTTTTTCGGGGTTCACGTAACCTCCCCACAAATGCCGAAAATCCAAACACTGGACAATAAGCAGAAATGGTCACAGAAGGCATGAATCTGTCCCTGAAAATTCACTTCTCTGGGATCACGTGACTTTTCCACAGAATGTCAAGAGCCTAGTTATTTAGACAATTAAATGTCTGTGGTTAGAAGAGCATGAATTGTTCCCTTTTTTTTTTCTTTGCATGCAAACTTCAGGCACCTCCACTGCACTTAATGGGGCATAGAGAGTGGCGGATTTTCTAAGAATCACACCGGGTCTTGCGATAACGGTCACCGTTTGCAGAGGAAAAACCTTGTTCCTTCCAAGGGATTATTATGATATCGCTCACTGTGGGTAAAAATAACCCAGCAATCTGGCCACTAGTTTCACCCCTTCAGCTTTTCGCAATGTACAACCGGTCCGGGCAATCTCACTATCTTTTATCCATAAACAACAACAAATGTACTTATATTCAAGCCGCTTGTAGGATTCCCAGACCCGTCACCCAGTCAGTTCCAGCGCCCCGGTCTGAAATGCCTTCACTGCAGTAACACAGAGCCTTTTTTTTTTTTCACTCAGCCTGGGAAGGTCTTTTTATCAGCTGTGCACTTGCTGAAATCAAGCAGAGGCGCCGGAAAGACGGAGATATGTGGATCCGCTGTTCGGAGCGCCAAAACGTTAGAATAATTTTGATCTTAAATTATTCAAACTCAAATAAACAGGTGGAAAGTTGAATTTATGTACATTTATTACAAAAATATAAGGAGTCACCCCAATGGCCACCTTGGGGGAGAGGAGGCAAAGCATGACATTCAGACACACCTAGAATCTCTAAAGGATCCATTCTTCTAAGTCTGATATATATATAGGTAGGAGAAAGGAGAGGGAGGATGAAGATAAGGGGAGGGAAAGAACGGGACAGTCCTGATAACTGAGCTTATCCAGGCGGACGTCAGACACTCTGGAGACATGAGATCCATAAAACTAACGGAATGTCCATCTACCATTGATTTATGTAGGCTAAGGAGTTCCTGTGCATTCCTGTGACCCAAAACAGGTTATGTCAAAAAGATTTAAGATAGCTTGGGTCATTCCTTATGCCCTGTACTGATCTTCAGTCTGAACTCTCTGATACTGCTCACAGAAACATGCCCTGAATATATGAACTTATTCCACATGGAATGTACATATAACTATTAAACATGGCATATGAAAGGTATGATACTTCTCAAATATAATAATACATTATTAATATCAATAATAATGCAGATAATATGGAATTTTTCTATCAGAATGCATTATGTTAAGTTGAGTTTTCCATTCATTTCTGTTTATGAAAGTCTCTGTTCCTAGATTAGTTATTATTATTTTGTCTTTGATATTATGCATCCATGACCATCCAGTTTGGTATCATAATTATTATTTTCCTGTGTGGACATAAGCCTGCCTTCATCTTCACCCTCACCTCTTATTTTGTATTTTTGTTTCCATGTATATTTTATTAATTGCATGTCATGTTTTTGCAATTATCTTATCCTCGCCTTGGGGGTTATTTTTCAACTTTTGTATCCTCTGGTCTGCTTCTCATTTTGTATTTATTGTCAGTTACTTTGTCGCCCTATCCTTCTGCGGTTTTACTTTGACAGTGTGTTGTGTTGGCCTCCTCAGCAGCTCTAGTTTGTGGGCTGTCACAGCTGTCACTTGTTTATTTGATTACGCTTGCTCCTGTCACCCAGTCCTGCATTCATTTGGGCATTATTCCTTTTGCCTATTTAAGGACTGCTGCTCTGCTACTCTGCACAGCATCCTTCTGAGTGCTTAGATGGGAGTTCCCCATCTTAGCTCTAAGTTTCTTTTTCCCTGTAACCTGGCATTTCCGTACACCTCAGCCTGCTTCCGTACAGGCTGTTCTCTTATTTTCTCCAGAACCCCACGTCTCCTCCGGCGTTCCTGTGCGCCGTTATCTCTCTTGTATCCTGCCTTGCCAAGTTTTTGTAAGCGTTTGTGTCTTTGTTATGTTCTGTGCTTTTTGTTATTAAACCTCTTTGCAACTCACAGTCCAGCATTTGGGTCTTCGTTCCACCCCTGCCGGGCCATTTATGACAGAAGGACGCTGCCAATGTGGACCCATCTGCTGGGAGTTGCTTTTTTTTTTTTCCACCCGTATATTTTTGTTAGAGTCCGTTTTTCCCTTTAGCTGAGATGTTAGCTATTATGAACTATGGTAGAGTGTGTGGACTGAGTCCGATGGAGTGTTAGGCTGTGAGAGTGTTGAAAAACATCATGTCGGAGGCTCGTGTCTTCTGCACTCCCAAAGTGGTCCGGGGATGGAGTGGCACAGGTACTCAAAGCATGCCCTTGCCTGTGGAGCCATCCAGAGCTCTCTTCATTACTGACCCACAACACATGCTCCACGGGCTGGGGAAAACCTCTTCTCCACCCGTACCTGTGCTGATGAAGAAGCGTCCCCATGTATGGAAGTCTTGATCGCCTCGCCTTGGGCCTGTGTCTTCGCCTGCTCACTAGAAGGCCTCCGCTATTCCTGGAGAAGCTACGTCTAGTCCCGCAGCAACATCTATCATCACGCCCCAGGAATTAAGGCAAATACCTTTTCATTAATACCAATGAATGAATTGTCTTTCCTTATTCCCGGTGGTAAGGCTCAGCAGCAGCAGTCCAATTTGGCTGAGCCCTTGCTGCCTGCTGCTGTAATCATACCTTCATCCTCACCTGCTTCTCCCGTGTCTCTCGCCATTTTTCCTGAGTGTCCGTCAGTCCTGTGAGGGAGCTGCCAGATGACGGAGGGGTCTGTGGTTCCAGAGGGTCCTGATCCAGCCCCGCAGTCATGGCCTGCATGGGAGAGGAGTGCCCCCTCTTTCTGAAAGCCTGTATCGATAAAGGAGTGTCCCCTGGTTTCGGCATTGCGGGACCCAGTGCCATCGGTGAGGCGTTCCCTGGCTCTGTTACTCAGGGCTGTTGTTCCATCTGCTTCAGCCACCACATCTGGAGGTCCACCATCGTCAGTCATCACGTCTGGGGTTCCACCAGCTTCATCTGCCATCATGCTTGCTGCATAGGCCGCTGCAGCAGAGTCGCCGGAGTCCTGGATGGTGGTGGAGCTCGAGTCTAGGCAAGTACCCTGTTCTGTGTCTACACAGTCAGTTCTAGAGAAATCTTGTCTTACTCGTGGTGGGGAGAATCAGTCACAGATGCCCTCTGCTCCTGAGTTCTCCTCGCCAGGCTCCACTGCTGCCAGTAATTGTATTCTGGTGTCTGTCTCTTCCTCCCTGTCTGAGGTGGCTGTGTCAGGGATGGATCTTCAGATGAATGGATTTGAGACACCCCAACCTGATTCGCCGGAGTCCTGGATGGCGGTGGAGCTTGAGCTAAGGCAAGCCCTCTTTTTGTTTTCACATTATCATTTTTAGAGACGTCTTGCTTTCTTCTTGATGAGTAGAACCAGCTGCCAACTGCCTCTGAGTTTTCCTCATTGGGCTCAACTGCTGCCAGTGATATTGATCCAGTGTCTGTCTCTGTTTTCCTGTCCGAGTCCTTGTCTGTTTTTTTCTGATAGTCTTCGGTCCCCTTCACCTGGTTCCGCTGAGGTTCATCAGCCCGTCAGCTGTTTTCTTCGTCCGGTTTCCCAGCTGATCAGTCCTCTCCTTCGCCAGGTTTCCTTGCTGGTGAGCCAGGGATGTTGGGAGACCACCCGACGGACTACGCCCTTTTGCTTAGGTGGTTTAGGAACTCTGGGAGGCCACCCAGTTCGTCCCACTCTATAATCTGGTGGTTTTGGAACTTTTGTAGACCACCTGAACTGTTTCACTGTCTGAGTCTGTAATCACCTTATCTGTTCTGGCTATGGGTCATGAGTGTGGTTTTGTTTCGGTCCCTCCTAGCCTGGGTTCTCTCACCACCCTCCTGGGGTGGGTTATTTTTCTATTCCTGTGGGGGGGATTTTTTTTTTTTTTGTATTTTTCTTTTTGCTTTTTGATGTTACCTTGGGGTGTCTGGAATCCAAACGTTGCGGGAGGGGCTCTGTCATGATGCTGAGCACGGCTCTCCACCCGTGCTCATGCTTCAAGTTTATTGTAGACTTTTTTCTGTATTTCCTCACCTATGTGCTATTATTGACTTCATGTTTTGGTTTGGATGTATTATGTTGAGTTTGCCATTCGTTTCTGTTTATGAAAGCCCCTGTTCCTTTGTTTAGTTTTTATCATTTTGTCTTTGATTTTATGCATCCATGACCGTCCAGTTTGGTATCATAATTATCCTTTGCCTGTGTGGCCATGACTGTCATGATCTGGGGCACTGGTGGGTGCCATGCCCAGTCTCCAGTTTTGGTTAGTCTTTTTCTGTCTGTTTCATTATTTCTCATGTTTGTTGTATTTAGTTCCTGTTTGATTGTTGCTATTCTGTTGTGTTATTTTTTACATTTTAGGGTTGCGCTGTTTTTGTGTCTTTATGGTTTCTGGTAAGTGCTTTATTTTGACAGAGCTGTGCACCTCCCAGCTGTCAAACTGGCTCACTGGTTGCGCAGCTGCCATTAATTGTGATTCATTTTGTCACTTATGCTCCACACCTGCTGCCTATGTTTGTATGGGTATTTAAGGGCACGACAATCTTTTCTCATTGTCGTGTCCCTCTATACTGTGGGATGTCCTCAGCTGTTCACCGTCCTGAGTGTTTTGGGCTGCTGTCAAGGAGAAAGGGAGAGCTCTGTCCAGGTTAGTGTTTCCCCTTTTGCCCGGGGTTCCCAGGCTTCCACCTGCCTGTGACGTCGAGCCCCCACTTTCCTCCAGCGCCCTTGTTATCCATTGTTTGTACGTGTTGTGTAGTTATTTGTTTGCCTTTACTTTAATAAATGTGCAAAACACACAGTGAGCGTTTGGTGTCCTTCAACAGCCCTTAAAGGGCAGTTTTTGACAGAAGGACATGATCAGGGTGTGGACACCAGCCACTGTGTGTTTTTGCTGTTTTTATATTTTCTCCATCTTTCTTTTCTGTTCTCCCATGTTAAGTCTGTTTTGTTTTGTTTTTGTTTTTTTCCAGCATGACTGGCCACACGAACAGGGAGAGAGTAGGGCTGTATGAGGAGGAGTGTTGGGCAGTGTGACTGTTAAAGGACATTGTCTCTGACGTTCATCTAACCCACACTCAGGAGGAGGAGGTGCAAGTGTGGGACAGCGGGGCACAGGTGATAGAGGCACCCCCCAGCCTTTGGAGCTACCTGGAACTGGCAGACTTCCTCGCCTACGTCTGCCACGCTCAACACCGGCTTCGCAGGCTGGGGAGGGCCCCTCCGCCACCTGAACCTGTGCTGTGGAGGAGACGGAAGCTCCGAACTCAGGACCACTATCCAGCTGCAGTCCTGCCTTCCTCCGTTGGACTGAGTCCCACAGCCGGCTGCATTGGGTACGCTGCGCTTGATGGGCTGAGCGCGGAGGAGCAGGAGGAACGCCAACGGGTGAGTGCAGCTGAGAGAGAGCTAATCTTGGACTACAAGCCTTGGCTCCTCCCCGAGCTGCTGCTGGAGGGAGCATCACCAGCCCGAAGGGAGTCTGAGTCAACGGCAGAACGTCCCCAGACTCCAGTGCTCCACCCATCGCACCAGATGACTTCCGCAGCTCCTGGGAGAATGTCATCCGGCCTTTCAGCAGCTACCACCATGCCCCGGGAATTAAGACAAGTACCTTTTCATTTTACAGCACCTTGTAATGAAATGACTTGCCTTATTCCTGGTGGTGAAGCTCAGCAGCAGCAGCCTGCCGTGGCTGAGCTTTCATCATCTGCTGCTGTTTTTCCCACTCCTCTTCCTATGTTCCCCGAGGGCTCATCGGTTTTGGAGGAGAGTCCAGTCCCAGCCCTGTGGCTGCACTCAGGATGGGAGGAGAGCACCACCTATGCTCTGGAGCTTGAGCCGGCAGTGGAGTGCCCTCTGGCCCCGGCAGCATGGAAGGTGGTGTCAATGGCTGGAGGGCCTCCTGCTGCAGCTGATGAGTCAAGAGGTGCGCCAGCGCCAATGCTCCATTGGTGGTCCCGCCAACCTTCCAGCCAGAGGCCTGGGTCGTTGCAGTGTCATCACAGTCCTGGATGGCAGTGGAGGTCGAGCTCAGGCAAGGTTTCTTGTTTAACCTAGATAAATCTTGCCTGGCTCTTGGCTGGGAGAACCAGGTGCAGCCGTCAGCCACACTTTGAGCTTCCCCCACCGGGCTCCATTGCTGCCAGTGACTTTGATCCGGTGAGTGTCTGTTCCTTTCCTGACTCTTCTCTTGAGGTCTCCAGGGTTCCAGCCTACCTGCTAGAGGCCACCGTGGAAGCGACACCTTCGTCCTAGGCCACCGTGGGTGCGGCGCATCCATCTGAGGCCTCCGTGGGTGCTGCTCCCCCTCCATTTGAGGTTTTTGTGGGTGCTGCGCCTCAGCCCGGGGCCTCCATGGGTGCTGCTCTCCCTCCATCCGAGGTCTCTGTGGGTGCTTCTCCCCCTCCGTCGAAGATCTCCGTGGGTTCTGCCCCCCCACCCCGTCGTGGTGCTGTACTCCAGCCTGGGGCCTCCGTGGGTGCTACACCTTGGTCCCGAGCCTTCGTGGATGCTATGCCTCAGCCCAAGGCTGCCATAGGTCCTCCTTCCTCACCCTCGGCTGGTGCTCCTCTGGTCAATCGCCTCCTTGACCTGGTGCTCTCACGGGTCAGCCTGTTCTTTGTGGGTGCTATGCTCCAGTCCAGGGCTGCTTTGGATGCTACACCCCAGTCCGGGTGCTGCCGTGGCTGCTACAACCCAGTCCGGGGCTGCTGTGGGTGTTACACCCCAATCCGGGGCCACCATGGTTGCGACACCCCAGTTCGGGGCCACCATGGGTGCGACACCCCAGTCTAGGGCTACTGTGGGTGCGGCGTCCCTGCCTGAGGCCACCATGGGTGCCACGCCTTCATCCAAGGTTACTGTGGATCCCCTCTCCTCATCAGAGTTCCCTGCTAAGCAGCATCTTCCTCCATTTGGTTCCTCTGCTGTGGCTAGCAGTCGTGGTTGGGGGCTAACCTGCCGCCTTGGAGGGGGGGCGCATTGGGCTAGGTGACTTGGTGGCCCATGAACTCGGAAAGATCGCCAGACGGACTGCGCTGTGGGGTTGGGTGGCTCATGGACTTGGGAAGGCCACCTGATGGGCTGTGCAGCGGGCTCTGGGCTCTGGGACCACCTAATGGACTGCGTCGTAGGGCCACCCGGGCTGCTGCGGTTTCCTTTTTTGTTGCTGCCGTGGGGTGTCTGGGTCCCACCCCTTGAGGGGGGATTCCTCATGATGCGGGGCACAGGTGGGCGCTGTGTCCAGTCTCCAGTTTTAGTTAGTCGTTTTCTGTCTTTTTGTTTCATTATTTCTCCTATTTGCTGTATTTGTTTCCTGTTTGATTGTTGCCATTGTGTTGTGTTATTATTTACAGTTTGGGGTTGTATTGTTTTTGTGTCTTTATGGTTTCTGGTTAGTGTTTTATTTTGACAGCGCTGCACAGCTCCCAGTAAGGGCACAACATGGTATAGAAGGGCACGACAATCTGTTCTCATTGTCATTGTCTCAATTCAATTTTAACCCCTTAATAATAAACACCTTCATTTAAAAATTGCATTTTGTGTTTACTTGTGTTATCTTTTTCTAATTTTAAATTTGTTTGATGATCTGAAACATTTAAGTGTGACAACCATACAAAAAATGAGAAATCAGAAAGGGGTCAAGCACTTTTTCACACCACTGTGTGTATATATTTAAAGCATTTTACTTTCATTTTTAAAAATTATTGTGATGCTGCTGATTGTTGAAAGCTACCACACAAGTTTCATGGTACTTTGCACAATGACAGTAAAGCCTCTAATCTCAAAATGATGCAAAAAACAAAAAAACTTGGGTCACCATGAGGATTAGAACATCGCAAAATTACAGTTTGTCCATAAAGTCTCTTTACAATTTAACAATTTTTTTTTTTACAAAAGCAAATGAATAGACAAATCTGTGGACATTATTACAAAATGAGTAGTAGATATTGAAGTTTTTTTTGCCTCATTTAATACACCTCTATATGTGCACAAAGCACATCAAAACACATCACTCGATTTCTTGCCATGTTTGCTGTAGCATAGCCTCATCAATGGTGGCAATGACATCAATGATCTTTTGCTTCAGATCGTTGATGCCCCGTTTCTTTGCTCAATACACAATATCTTTAAAATAACTCCATAGAAGTCCAAGGGAGTGAGATCTGGTAATCGAGGTGGCCAGGGAATTGGGCCATCCCTTCCAACCCACCGGTCTGGAAATGTTTGATGTAGGAGCCCACGAACATTGAAATACACAAATGTAATGTGATTAAAAACTTTGATAACCACTGAGTACATAGAACAAACCTGATTAACATATCTTATCAAATGCTTTTGTAAAAAAAATTTAAATGGTAAAGAGACTTTGTGGACACCCTGTACGTCTCTGGCCCCAGAGAGACTGACATGAAGTATCTGTCTACAGATTCATGCACATCAATCTGGCATCTGTAGAAATTCAAAGCTTGCCAGACTGAACTTACCTAGTTACGGTTGCTAAGCTGTAATTGGACAGTCACTATTTGGGGAGGGGTCTAGTGAGCAATCAATAACCTCTTTTAACACTTTTCCCAAGGTAAACTGTGCCTCTGGAAGGTTTAAGACCCATTTGAACGGCATGTTCCATTCCATCGATCAAATGCTCTTCCATAATCGCTCAGCAGCATCTGCCTCTGACCCACTTTTGTTGTTGGCAGTATAGTACAAAAAATAGTCTTACCATACTTAAACATTACTGTAATCCTTCCTCTAACATTTGCCCCTCCCTTATCCACATTTTCAGCGCACATAACATCTCTATGCTCTTAAGCAAATCCTGTCTAAAGTAAGACTCCCTACTTTACTCTGCAGCCTTGATTATTTCTGGCTGGTGAGTCAGGAAGAGCAAGTTGACCTATATCCCTTCATCAGATTTGTATCATTGTGGGAGGGGCTTTACGGTACATTTAGCATGACTCCTGACAGCCCCAAAAATAGGTCTGTTTCTGAAAAGATGGGGAACCCTTGTTTGTTTGACTCTCAGTGTTTTATCTCACTGTTGCTCTGACGGTATTGTCTTTTCAGAAACAACAAACAGACAACCAGGGCCAAATCAGCTTCCAGTGTATATTGATGCTACACATTTCAGCATCTTAAGTGATGCATCCCAAACTGAAAGAGTTTCTGCGATTTAAAGTTGTATTTAACTATGTTTGGCTTCGTCTGCTCCTAAGGCAACTGGGGAATGTGTTAGCAACCAACTCACTTCACCATTACCGTCTTCATGATGTTATTCCACATTTTTTATGAGACTGTTGACCTGACAGAGCCTTAGTGGAAAATGTGAAGCCTCCAGGGTGAGATCTCCTTGCATAAGCACATTTCCCATTTGAACAGCACTGAAGGGCAAGAAGAATTCGAACAAGTCTGCTGTTCATATACAATACAACTGCTCGTAAAAAAACCCCCAAAATAACAAAAAAACAGGGACACACACACACAAGTAGAATGATCAATAAGGGAATGAAAACAGGCGTGGTCTCTGTGGACAAAGGGATTTTTTAAAAAAAGACCATAAAAGTGATTGCATGGTCAGCGAATAAAATATATGTGTATTTTATTTTAAGGCAAAGGCTTGAACATTGTGCAGCCCTCTCCAGGCCTTCTCTCATCTCCGCCCCTCTCGCTCTCTCTCCATCTATTCCCCCATGGTTAATTGAACAGAATAGTTTAGTGTGCAATTAATTATGATGTGCTGAGATGATGTATGAACCTGACAGGGCATTGTGGGTAATAATAGGATAGATTTATTTACTAGCTCTGTGTAGGCTCCCCCTCAACCCCCTGCAAAATTAATACATTTCCTCTGATTCAAATTATGGAAGAAAATAGGAAGGAAATTGTGTCCGACGCATACATATACAATCCACTTGGGAACGTTCTCTCTCTCGGTCTCTCTCGATCTCACTCACACACACACACACACACACACACACACACACACACACACACACACACACACACACACACGGGGAAATCAATGTTTTTCTTGTAGGAAAATTGTAAATGTAAAACGGCAGAAATGAATCATGTTAATGGCACTGTTGACAGTTGTGTTCAATATTATGATTTCGAAACCCCCCCCCCCCCAAAGATTGATTACATAACCTGTTCTTTATTTACTTGGAGAGGGAAAGTATATTACTCTGCAGTGCTCTGGTATAAACACAAATTTAAGGGAAAAAAATAACATAATTCTTCCGTGAGCGGAGCATGAGCAAGATGCAACAAAGCTGTTCTATCTGGCGAGGAAGGATAAGAATCATTATAACTCCATTGTACTTAAATCCAAACAGCCATAAGAAGAAAAGATCCTTTTTTAAAAGGTTGAAGCAAGAACAGTAACTGTCAAGTTAAAATATCTTCTTCACATCTCACACATGCACACACATCACATGGATGTATTGCTTTTCTGTGGTTTTTATATACACTGTAGATAGTGGTGAATGCAAGACCAAAGCATAAAATAATGAGATCGGTACATGTGAAGGCAATCCCAACGAGCCAAAAACTTTTGTCTGCAAACTGCTTTTTTGCTGTTCTTTTTAAACTTCAGTCTTGAGAAGAACAACCCATTAATATCGTCATCTGTGGCACACAGCTCTGGCCATGAACACAGTGGCACCATTCATGTGATGTTCAGTATTTCTGTCTGAGAGGGGGAGCCAATCAGTTAACTCGAGACAGGAGAATAACTAAAGGCTGTGCCAAGGCTCAGTGAAGAATAATTTCAACTACTATACTATAGTCCAGTAGTACTACTACCACTACTACCATTAGTACAGATTCCCCATGCAAACATATTAACATATTGGCCGTCTTGTGAGGCCCGGTATGTGGACTGTGGTGTCAGTAGAGGTGTTTAGGTGCTTCTACATGCAGATAAAAAAAAGGAAGAAGAAACACATCGGAGGTGGTTGGCAGACATGTACAAGCAGATCCAAGATGGGTAAAGTAACCAGAAATTGTACTCAAGTAAAGAGTAGTGTTAGCTTATGATATTAATTACTTAACTACAAGTTAAATTAGTCCTCTCTCTTGCCAATAAATTGGATATTTCTTGTAAAAAAAAAAAGTCATTTGTCAGTTGGCTACACTCGCAAAATACAGGATTATTTCAAATACCAAGTATCTCTAAAAGTAAAATGGGAGGCAGAGTTTTCAATTATCAGGCTCCTCTTCTATAGAACCAGCTGCCAATCTGGATTTAGGAGACAGACTCGATCTCTATTTTAAAGAAATGGGTTAAACCTTTCCTTTTTGACAAAGCTAGGGTTGGATCAGGTGACCCTGAACCTTCCCTTAGTTATGCTGCTATAGGTTTAGACAGCTGGGGCTTTCACTTCTTTCTTGACTCTCAATATGTGTTGTAAGAATTGTGTTGTTCGTTAACATTTGCCTGCTCTCTCCCATCATGTTGTTTATTCTTTACATGCCTGTTCTTTTCTTCTCTATGCCCTCACCCCCAACTAGTTGCAGTAGATGACTGCCCCACCCTGAGCTTGGTTCTGCTGGAGGCTTCTTCCTGTTAAAAAGGAATTTTTCCTCTCTACCGTCGCCAGGTGTCTGCTCACAGGGGACCATCTGATTGTTGGGGTCTCTGCAGCCCTGCAGTTGAAAGTGCTGTGAGATGACTGTAGCTGTGTATAAATAAAGTTGAAATGAATAAAATTTAGGACTGTTTTTTCTTCAATTTGCAGTTTTTTTTCTCATTTATTGTACCCTTGCAAATGCATTTCACTAGGTTAAACACCAGTCTGGATCTAACGGTATAATTTGTATATGTTATTTAACTCTCTCTCTCTCTCTCTCTGTGTGTGTGTGTGTGTGTGTTTATGTACTGTATGTACTGTACATGTTCTTTTAGCTTTTGTAAAGCACATTGAATTTCTCTTTGTATGAAATGTGCTCTTTTCTTCTTCTTCTTCTTCTTCTTCTTCTTCTTCTTCTTCTTCTTCTTCTTCTTCTTCTTCTTCTTCTTCTTCTTCTTCTCCTATGTGTGAATGTGTGTGTGAATGGGTGGATAGCAGGATCTGTAAAGCGCTTTGGTCATCAAGAGATGAAAATAGAAGTGTTATATAAGTGAATACCATTTACCATTTTTCTTCTTCTTCTTCCCTTTTCACGCAAAACTATTTGACTTATACATTTGTAACTCCTTTCTCGAAAATGTGCAAGTTTTGCAATTTATGAGGTTTTTCTCTTAGATATGTTTTTCAGAGTTAAATATCAACTACCCACATGTGCCCTCTAAGTTAAGTAATCCCTTCCACAGCTTGTGGGACACCATGTGGTGTATGGGGTGACGCCTAGCTCCGTTTCTCTGACCCTAGGCCACACAGCTACTGTAAGTAGTGAAAGCTACAGTGGGGGGGGGGGGGTCAATCCTCTGGTAGCTCTGTGCGTTAACTTTCCTTTCCCCACTCTATTACACTGAGCACCAAGCTAGAAGGTGGAACGTACCATTTTTATATGGTCTTTGGTATGACCCGGCACATCCCCTCTAATATGATACAAATCATATATAGAAACAATTAATAAACCAAAGTTTTACTGAGCCAGAGTAGAAAAACAATGATTTCAGATCTGATGAGAAGAAAAACTAATGGCAAAAAGCTGACCCGTGAAATCAACTCAATCAAAGAGTACACCAGAATGTGCTTTTAATAATGTAAAAGTTTAGTTTTTTTAAAAGAGCTTTTATTGTCCTTGTATTCAGGATATAATGAAATTGTTGGTGCTTAATTTCAATAATTTCAATAAGCATTCAGAAAACATGAAGGAACATGTAAAAAAAACTAATTCATTCTCCACTTAATACATAAAACACAAAGACGGGCAGCAAAAGTGCTTAATCCTGATATTGCACAACCCATAAAAATATTGCACACATTTGTTATGAGACTGTATGGCTTTGGGAAAGAAACTGTTCTGCCGTCTGTTGGTGCTTGTTTTAAATGAGTGCATGTACTGGAGTAAATGTAACAAGTTAACCACCCACCTCTGATGCAGATGCAGGCAGATGTCTTACACAACAGAAGGAAAGCCATGAGGTCATAGAATTCTTAAATCTGAATAAAACTACAGGCAGTTTTGGCAAACTGGCGAAATGTTGTCTGCAGGTGAAGAAGCCTGCATGACAGGACAATCCTCTTCTACTTTCCCTGAGAAGTCCTTGTTACTGTGTTGATTTAACATCCTCGTAAATTTTTAACTGAGCTAAGGAATTGCCAGTGCTAGTCACAAAAGACGCTACAGTGTGGACTGGCAGTGTACGGCAAGGTTGGGGAGATCTGGGATATCGTTGCACGCTATGGCACAAAGGAAACCTATCTGGCTGCAGGTTAGGGTGTAGCGAGGCCCCACCAGGTCAGAACAAGCCTGCAGTTTAAAGGTAAAGCCACATCTCCCACATTCTTGGTAGCAAAGACAATGCTAGTCTCTTGGGGTCCTAGGCAAAAGTTCACAGGGGACCCCTCACACCAGCATTCATCCCCCTTATATAATAAATAATCTGACACTAACAAAAAAATGTGAAATCTTAGGAGTACATTCTTGCATAAAAATTGTATAACTTAGCATTCTTAACTTGACAGTTAAGCTTGGCTGGTCACAGCTTCCATTTGATAGCTAAAGAAAAAGTATTGTCTAAGTTAGCTATTCTTATTTTCAGCAAACAAGACAAGTACTGGTGTCTTTACCAGGACATATAGGTAGCCAACATGGCCACATCAGGACACACTAGTGCTCCAAGCTAAAGCAACTACTGTGCTGTTTGCTCTACCCACCACTGCCACTTTCTTTTCTCAGCTTCTTCTTTTTCTTCTTTCTTTTGTCACTGCCAGATGGATGACTTTGCTTCATTTTGATATAGCCGCCCTCACTTGTTTGTTTACATAAGATGCTTGTTGGTACTTGCAAGAGTGAGAGGTGGGGGTGGGGCCTCTCTAGGGAGCTCTGTGCCGGCCTACCACTGCCATTGCAAATTCTCCACATTGTCACTGCTGTAGTGATTCAAAGTTGGTCAGCTCTCAGGGACCCTCTTCTGGTCTGGGCCCCCAAGCATTTGCCTGCCTTGTCTGCTGGCACACAGCATCTCCGCTTGGGAGAGAGCCAAACGTGGGTTGTACTTTAAAACAATTTGGCAAAATTTGATCTCTGGAAATTATACAAGAGGTGTAACTATGATTTAGTCCAACAACAGGTGTATTTCTGCTTTCCCACACTCACAAATAGCCAGCTTGTAGTCAGTGAGAGTTACACTTTTGCAGTGAATAATGCTGATTATGGTCCCTAAAGCACCTGGACTTGAATGCAGATGTTACTGAAGCATGTAAGTATAAATGGGAGGGACATCATTTAAATGTGTGAGAATGGTGTTTAGTGTGTCCACAGAGGCCAAGGCATATACAGTTTCATACAGCTGCAAGGTTTTGGCATCAAGCAAAACACTTACAGTATGTCTCCAGCTGATCAATCATTTTTTCCCACTGACTGCTGCTGCATTCTGTAACTCTGCCATACTATAGCAAAACTTGATTCATGTATTTTCTGCACAAATGCTCCTAGAGCGGAAGAACTATTGGATAAAAGTTGTGCTCAACACAAAGAGGCATTGATTACTTTCTATTCTGCCGTCCAATTCTCTCATTCTTCCCCACAAGCGCTCTCTGGTGTCTCTCCATCTCTGTTTAAAAAGCACCTTGCTTCTTGGCGTCAGCGTTCCATTTAGCAACATGTGGGCACTCTGCCAGCTGCTTTCATTGTTACATAAATGAAACAAATCCCTGCTGTGTTCAAAACGATGTGGACACGGAAAAGGATGATATTACTTCTCTGTCAGGAGCGGGTCCAAATACCAGGAAGCTTGTAAAGGTTGGTATGCTTGGACCATAAGGAGGCCATTCTCAAGAACTGGGGCAAAGGGAGGAAATTAAATCTAGATGCCACCAGAGCCTAATAACAGTTTCCTAATTTCTCACAATGGAAACTAAGCAGCAAAAGGATTATACAATACTAATGCAACAGTAAACAGCCACTTATGAGACGAGTTTACAACAGTTTTCCATGGGGATTTGTCTGCAGCATAATCCAAACAAGACACATGATATGTAAACAGATGTGACTGAAATTCAAAATGCCTGGCTGACAAGTGTTTGTGATCCATTCCAGTGATTGAGGTCATCACTTTACTTTTCATCCACTACACTTAACTGTTTATATTGAGGGCATTACCTCATACACTTATGTTTCGCTGCGCTTTAGGAGTACTGGGTAAACATACATATATATCAGTGTGTCTGTGGGCATGCAGGGGAGATAGCCAGCCTGAGGCCAAAGCAAACGGGCAGCCACCAGGGACCCCGAAACCAGAGAAGCAACTCAAGGTTTCTGATTTCACACTCATATTTTACTGATATTCTTGAGAAGCTTTATAGCTTTACAGTGTTTGTTATGGATAATAAGGAGGAATTAGTAACACATAGTATTTCCCACTGCAAAAAAAGGGTTTTAAAAGCATAAAACAGTGCATAAAAAAGACAAAATCAAGCCTTAAACTGAGCCTAATATAATAAGTATTGTTTGTATGTTTTTGCTTTAGTCCCTCTGTGCCACTGAGATGATTTCCCCCCCAATGATGATTAATAACACATTAATTAGAAAAAACAACTGGGCTGATTGATATGTTCCTGTAATAAAATCAACAATTTAGCACAATAAACATTTTGGCTCCTCCTTCATACAGACTCCTGTTGCTTCTGCCTCCAAATCTGCTGCTGAAAACAGAAGCAAAATAAAACCCATTTTACTGCTGCTCTGCTGAAGATGGGATATGTTCATGACCAGCTGTTCTGTTTAGGTTCCCATTATGCAGATGTTGTCCTCTGGATGACACATTGTGTTATGGCATTATTGATACTTCTTTTTTTCTATTCAACTAGCCAATGATGCCAATTCCGTTTTATTTCCCAAAAGAATTGGCATCTTTGTAAATTTCTTTCCCCACTATTGCCCAGTGCTTGCCCATGGGGATCACCTGGTTGTTGGGGTTCCTCTTTATAATATTGTAGGTTTATTACTTTCCAGTTTATTGTGCCATGAGATGACTGTTGTTGTAAACTTGTATGATAAAAATAAAGCTAAACTGACCTGTATTGAATCAATGCTGGGCTGGAAACTCCAATCTACCCATGAAGCAAAATATAAGTGTTTAAGTCTGCACAACTCTTCAGTACTCGAAAAAGGACAAAAACAAAAAACAAAAAAACAAAAACAAAAAAACAAAAAACTAGAGGGCACAGAAAGCACATACCTTCTCCAAGGTCCATCTGTCCATCTCTCCAGCTGTCTGTTAGGAGGATTACGCAAAGACTACTGGATGGATTTTGAATAAATTTTCACAATAGATGGTCCTTGGTCTATGGAAGAATTCATTAGATTCTGGAGGTCATCCATGTCAGGATGCAGATTCTGGATCACTTTTTTCACTTTCTTTAACATTGCAAGATAGGGTCCTTGGCTGACAAATGTGCTCTCAGATCACCTCCAAAATCCAATGAATTCATCCGTAGCCCAAAAGCTACCTCTGGTGAAAATGTAATCAAAATCTGTCCAGTAGTTTTGCATAATCCTACCATACACAAACAAACAAAGGCCTTAGAGGAGGTAGGAGCTCTCGGATCACCTTTAAAATCTAACTGGTTCATCGTCAGCACAAGGACCATTGCTGGTGAAAATTTCATCAAAATCCATCAAGTAGTTTTTGTGTAATCCTGCTAAGAAAACAGACAGACAAACCGCCCCAATCACTTGGTGGAGCTAAAAATAAAATTAAAAAGTCTATCTATCTATCTATCTATCTATCTATCTATCTATCTACCCCACAATCTTAAAAGAAATTAACAATTTCAACCTGCAAACCACCAATTCTGAAGCCTTTTCTCTATATCTTGAATTGAGAAATGTTCAAGCCTTATGGTGTGTTCAGACCAAACACAAAGTGAATTTTTTTGCATGGTGCAATTACATGTTAACTCAATGCAAACATGCAAATACTGTCCACGCAAATTCACACATTTAACATCCGAAGGAGTTGGTGGTGATAGCTAATCAGCCTTGAAATTCCACCATCACCAGAGTAAAAGTATCAACACTGGAGAGTAAACTAGTTTGAAAATGAGACACTCAGCTGCAGACAGATGGACCAGGAGCTCTGCAACTGAAACAGAGTGTCTGGAGGTTATCATCCCATGTACTCCTGCTACGGATGTGCTAAGAAGGACTAGAAGGCAGGGACATTCTACCACCTGTGTGCCCTGCCACATAGCGTTGCCAACCTGAACATGCCAGCATTTGTGGGATTTCCACGGCAGGCAGGAAACAGCTGCAGAAGTTAAGAAGGCAGCCCTCCACTCTGCAACTTGCTCACACACGAATTCATGTCTGTTTACATGTTTACATTAAGTTAAAATGTAGTCACACGTCACAAAAAAAACGTGCTTCACGTTTGGTTTGAACGCACCTTTAGAGGAATTGTAAGACTCCATGATATGAAGGAAGACAAATTTTAGATCATGATACAATTCTGTGTGATTCCAATAATTCTTGATGCTCCTACAGTTTTTTTTTTTTTACATAATCCTGCCGATAAAAACACAAATTTAACCATTCACATAAGTTCATTGATGGGGGGTATGAGTAAAGTAGCTATTTTCTCTGACCGTGAACTGCATCTGTAACTGCTGTATTTTAATGACAGTACAACATTTGCATAAACATATTATGATGAATCAACATGTGTATGGTCGTGCTGGTTTGTGTGATTGAACAAACCTTTTAGTTTCTTTCATTTCCAAGGTGTAAGTCAGTGAAAAAAAAGAGATTCAATTCTATACAGGACCAGTGGATAACTGTTTGACTCACTCCATCTATCCCAAATGCATAAAACATCAGTCTGTTGACTTGCCATGAATGATGCATTGTGAGGAGGAGATTAGGGTGAGGCTCCATACCATGTTTTTAAGTAAGCTTACTCTGAAATGAAGCAGGCACCAATCATCAGATACAGTGTGCTTGTATAGGCTAGTTTGTATGCAGTCAAAGATGCTCTCTCTTGCCACAGGCATCTCTGTATCATTCTTCATTTAAGAGGTGCTTTGAAGAGTCCAGTGAAGTGTAGTGAGAGATATGAGTGAAAAGAGCTGCCTGTCATACTGGATGTTTACGCTTTTGGAGTGCGCTTTGAATAACCCTTTAAAGGGCTCTTTATAATCAAATTCATTACATGTAGCTATGAATGAAACTAAGCCTTTTATGTAAGTTGTTCCACTATTATTGCATTTGCAGAATACTCAACTTTGCTTCAATAGACCTTGGGCTTTTATAAATAATTGGATATAACTTTGTTGTGCAAACTGTTTACTTGCTACAAAGTAGAAGCAGGAAATAATCCAAATATTCCCCAACATTTTCAACATAGTGACAATATAAATTTAACAGTGTCTCATAAGCCTTGTACTCCTAACCAGTTGGTATATGTCTGTTTACATCCTTCTGTACATTCATTCCTGACTGACAAACCCATTTGGATGAATGGTGAAGCGTTTTAGAAGTAATAATTAACTGAACTTTCATACAGTATACCATTTTTGTGCATTTTCAAGCCAAACAATGTATACTTTAGGTTTTAAATGCTTTTGGTAAACAACCTTAAAGTGTACAGCTGCTTATACAACAGCTTGTTCGGACTGAGCAATCTGATTGGACAAAAGGAATTGTAGGAGTTACTATATTCCTTGTTAGTAGCACTGTGATTCTTCACAGATTATGCATCACTCCACTTCAGCTTTGTATTAATAATCTTTAAATTAAAGTTGATATCATTGGCTTCTTATATGTGAGAATTACAATACTGTGGTGGATACCTTAATTTAAACAGTGAGTCACTGTTTGAAAAGAGACAGTCCTAATGCAGACCTCCATGCCCAGAAGTCCAGCTCTTATGAACACCCGACAAGATATTTTATGCTTATTTAAACAAAATAGACAAGCTAGAGTTTCATTTATTGTCTTGATTAGCCAGCCATAATAACTTTGTAAGTTTTTTGTTTTTCTTATTTCAGACAGGGATAAGAAGAAGTTTTTTACCTTTATATGTTTCGACTGGTGTCTGCAGTCTTCGTCAGAAGTGTCAGCTGATCGCTGTGAAGTGTCATTTATCAGCTGTTTTTCCTAGGTGTGGCCAGCCCAGCGGAACTGTTAGATCCATTGGGCTGGTCACGTCTCCGCCGTCCGATGGTCTCTGGAGAAAGCAGTTCCAGGTGTGGGAAAACATAAATGCCCCCTCATTCCAATTCATGCTTTCTTTGCCCCACTTCCTGATTTCTATGGCCTCCTTGATCCAACATTTCTGCTGCTCTCCAATCCAATGATTTTTGCATTGTCCCAGTCCATGGTGTGGTTGTTTCTTTTGCAGTGATCTGATATTGCTGATTTTAATGTTGCTTGTCCTGCCTTTTCTTTTTGTGATCTTGTAAGTCGTCCTTGTGTTTCCTTCTCACATTCCTTCTGGTGTTCTTTTTCCATGTAGTGAATGATCTTCCTGTTTCTCCAATGCACAGTGCATCCGGAAAGTATTCGCAGCGCTTCACTTTTTCCACATTTTATGTTACAGCTTTATTCCAAAAGGGATTAAATTCGTTTTTTCCTCAAAATTCTACACACAATACCTCATAATGACAATGTGAAAAAAAGTTCCTTTGAGATTTTTGCAGTTTTACCAAAACAAAAAACTAAGAAATCACATGTACATAAGTATTCTCAGCCTTTGCCAAGAAGCTCAAAATTGAGCTCAGGTGCATCTTGTTTCCACTAATCATCCTTGAGATGTTTCTACAGCTTAATTGGAGTTCACCTGTGGTAAATTCAGTTGACTGGACATGATTTGGAAAGGCACACACCTGTCTATATAAGGTCCCACAGTTGATAGTGGATATCACAGCAAAAACCCAGCATAAAGTCAAAGGAATTGTCTGTAGACCTCCAAGACAGGATTGTTTTGAGGCACAAATATGGGGAAGAGAACAAAAAAAATTTCTGCTGCTTTGAAGGTCCCAATGAGCACAGTGGCCTCCATCATCCATAAATGGAAGAAATTCGGAACCACCAGGACTCTTCCTAGAGCTGGCCGGCCGTCTAAACTGAACTATCGGGGGAGAAAGGCCTTATTCAGGGAGATGACCAAGAACCCGATGGTCACTCTGTCAGAGCTCCAGCGTTGCTCTGTGAAGAGAGGAGAACCTTCCAGAAGGACAACCATCTCTGCAGCAATCCACCAATCAGGCCTGTATGGTAGAGTGGCAAAATGGAAGCCACTCCTTAGTAAAAGGCACATGGTAGCCCACCTGGAGTTTGCCAAAAGCCACCTGAAGGACTCTCAGACCATAAGAAACAAAATTCTCTGGTCTGATGAGACAAAGATTGAACTCTTTGGCATGAATGCCAGGAGTCATGTTTGGAGGAAACCAGGCACCACTCATAACCACGTTAATGTTGGTAGCAGCATCATGCTGTGGGGATGTTTTTAAGTGGCAGGAACTGGAAGACTAGTCAGGATAGAGGGAAAGATGAATGCAGCAATGTACAGAGACATCCTGGATGAAAACCTGCTCCAGAGCGCTCTTGACCTCAGACTGGGGCGACGGTTCATCTTTCAGCAGGACAACAACCCTAAGCACACAGCCAAGAAAGATATCAAAGGAGTGGCTTCAGGACAAATCTGTGAATGTCCTTGAGTGGTCCAGCCAGAGGCCAGACTTGAATCCAATTGACCATCTCTGGAGAGAACTGAAAATGGTTGTGCACCACACTTCCCATCCAACCTGATGGAGCTTGAGAGATGCTGCAAAGAGAAATAGGCAAAACTGCCCAAAAGATAGGTGTACCAAGCTTGTGGCATCATATTCAAAAAGACTTGAGGCTGTAATTGCTGCCAAATGTGCATCAACAAAGTACTGAGTGAAAGCTGTGAATACTTACTGTATGTACATGTGATATCTTATTTTTTTTTTATTTTTAATAAATTTCAAAAAAATGTCAATTTTTTTTTTATTCACATTGTCATTATGGGGTATTGTGCATAGAATTTTTGAGGAAAAAAATGAATTTAATCCCTTTTGGAATAAGGCTGTAACATAGCAAAATGTGGAAAAAGTGAAGCTCTGTGAATACTTTCCGGATGCACTGTAAGTCTTGTTACATGATCTGCATGATATTTCATATATTTTGTTTCATTTTTTGCCTTGTTCTATTTTGTCCTTGGGGTGTACTAATAACTTAATTTTTGTGTGGTTTTACCATTGCGTTTATTTTGTGTTTTTTGATGATTCTTTGAATTGGTTCTGTTATCTGTCACGAGCTGAGCACTGGAGGTTCCACCAGGCTCAGTCTTGTGGCTTTTTCTTTGTATTTATATATTTGTTGTATTTTTGTGCCTTTTCGTTTTTGTTATCCCTACAATGTTTTTTATTTTCCTGTTTATGTCCTAGTTTTGCTATGTTCTGATTCTGCATCAGTTGGTATCTATTTCTCAGTTTGTACTTGTTTATATTTTACTCTTCCATTCCTTATTATTGTGGTTGACAGCTGTCAGGGCTTTCCTGGTTGGTGCGCCGTGTGGGCGTAGCCCTCTTATCTGTCAGCTGGGCACTCTCCTCTCATTACTTCGCAGCTGATCCCAATCATTAATCATTACCTTTTTGCCCGCTAATGTGACCCCACACCTGTCATCACTTGTGTTAATTGTTCTGACCCTATTTAAGGACTGCATTTTCATTTCATTTTTGCAGCAGTCTGAATGATACTTTCTCCTCGCCACCAGAAGCCCATCCTTGTTCTGGTGACTTTATCTGCTACTTGATCTGTAAGTTTACCTTGTTACCTTTTTGGAATTTTGCATTCTTGCACTTTGGAACTTAATATTTTGTTAATAAATGCCACAAACTGCAGTCGGCGTCTGGGTCTGTCTTTCTCTGCCCTGAGAGGCAAGTCATGACAGAAGACTGCCGCCAGTAAAAGACCCAGCCGCTGCAGATTGTGGATTTTTGCATTTTTTGTTTCACTCACCTGTTTCTCTGGAGTGTACGAAGTCGGACTCTGCAGGTGGGTGCAGTTATCCGATGAGCCTGGGGTGGTAGTGCTGCAAAGCCCTCATGGAGATCGATGGGCTAATCTCCACAGCACGCACCAGTTTTGCTCCGAAGGACGCATTATGGCACCTGGGCCTTGCGGAAGCAGATACTTGCAGGTGCCCCCAGTGGAGCATGCTGAAGGGGTGGATAGGATTTCTCTGTTGTCTGCGATGCAACGAGAGAACAGAGAGAGATGAGATGAGATGAGATGAGATGAGATGAGATTCAACTTTATTGTCATTACACATGTATAATACAAGGTAACGAAACATGACTTGGCATTTGGGCACGCTCTGCAGAGCGCATCCAAGGCCGAGGCAGCCGCTAGGCGCCAGTCATAACATACAGATAGTGAGGAACTCCATGAGGAAACCTGGGGCCGCGCTGAAGGGGAGACGTTCCCGGGCCTCTGAAGTATCGGTGCCTCACCAGTCTCCGGCACCCGCTCCCATTCCCGCTTCCGCTTCACCTGCTCCAGAACGCCGCCATCCAGGGAAATCCCACCGGAGGAATGCCTCCACCCCCCAGACAGCAGTTTCTTCTTCACTGAGGCAGAAGACTCCCACAGCAGTGCACCCTCGTGCCTTTTTTCTCCGGCTGAATCGTCAGCTCCCTCCCTCGCCGCAGCTGCTGTTACCCACTTCCCCTCAGCGATTCCTCTCACTGCTGAGGGGCCCGCTGCATCCTTCCCGGTTTCGCCCGTCTCCATGTCGACAGGGGCGGCTCCTCCATGATCCACTGAGGGGCCCATGTCCACCGTAGCCACAGAGAGGGGTGACTCCAGCAGGAAGCATCGTACTCTGGGAAAACAGGCAAGTGTCTTTTCATTTTTCAACATCTTATAACAATGTGCCTTGCCTGATTCCCGGTAGTGAGGCTCAGGTTTGCAGTCCCCTGAGCCCTCACCACCTGCTGCAGCTATTAATTTCTCACCTGCCCTCTCCGTGTCTCCTCCGATCATCCCTGAGTGTCTGCCGGCCCTGGGATTGAGCCGCTGGATGATGGAGGAACCTGCGGCTCTGGAGGACCTGGCCCCAGCCCCGCAGCCACAGTCTGGACAGAGGGAGAGAGCTTCCAGCGACCCAAAGCGTAATAACTTTGTGGTGACGAACTCCATGTTTTTTCCAAAAATGCCAAGAAAAAGTGAGCGAAGTGCATAGAAGATCCCTAAATGTGTAAAAGCAATATTACACTCGAATTTTGCAAAATCATGAATATATAACTGTGCTGATGTCTTTGGCCCTTGCTTTGGGCCTACAATGAATCACCACAGTTATACATTGATACTGGAGTCCCTCTTGTGTAATATTGCTTAATTAGAACCTGATGATTGGTTCATGTGGGTATATTTACTGTTAAAATTAGTTACTCCAAAGTTTAAAACCCTCACAGTTTACATTTGCTACCAAAGCCACACAATGTAATGCATACTTCTCACTTGTTATGTCATCTGAAGATGCATGAAAGATGGTGGTAAAGAGACAGTAGAGTAAAGCAGTGATGCCAGTGAGCACTAGCTAATGAGCAGGCCGACTGATTAAGACAGTGGACTCTCAAAAAGTAAATATAATATTATATCCAAGAGCAGTAAGTGATACATATTTCTGTGCAACAATAATACATTGAATAAACAAACAAATCATAATCTTCTTCTTCTTCTTCTTCTTCTTTTGGTTGCCCCCTTTAGGGATCACTACAGCGGATGATCTGCCTCCACCTCAACTGATCCCTTGCGTCTTCCTCTGTCACACCAACCCTCTCCATGTCCTCCTTCACTACATCCATGAATCTTCTCTGTGGTCTTCCTCTTTTCCTCCTGCCTGGCAGCTCCATCTTCAACATCCTTTGTCCAATTTATCCACTATCCCTCCTCTATACATGTCCAAACCATCTCAGCCTTGTCTCTTACTTTGTCTCAAAACCGCTTAACATGAGCTGTCCCTCTGATATATTCATTTCTAATCCTCTACCTCCTAGTCACTCCCAATGAAAATCTTAACATCTTCAACTCTGCCACCTCCAGCAACACCTCCTGTCTTTTTGTCAGCACCACAGTCTCCAAACCATACATCATAGCAGGTCTCACTACCGCCTTGTAAATCTTCCCTTTCATTCTTGCTGCTATCCTTCTGTCCCAAATCACCCGACACTTGTCTCTACCCACTCCACCCTGCCTGCACTCTCTTCGTCACCTCTCGTGTGCATTTTCCATTGCTTTGGATGGTAGATCCCAGGTATTTAAACTCATCCACTTTCACTACCACTATGTCTTCCATCTTTATCATATCACCTGCCTCCCTCTCATTCACACTCCTGTATTCTGTCTTCCCTCAACTGACTTTCATTTCTCCTCTCTCCAAAGCATACCTCCACCTCTCCGGGTTCTCTTCCACCTGCTCCCTACTCTCACTACAGATCACAATGTCGTCTGCAAACGTATTGGTCCACAGAGACTCCTGTCTGACCTCGTTTCTCAACCTGTCCATCACCATGGCAAACAAGAAGGGGCTCAGAGCCAATCGCTGATCTAATCCCACCCCCACCTTAAATCCATCCATCACTCCTACAGCGCACCTCACCACCATCTTTCTGTCCTCATACATGTCCTGCACCACCCTCACATACTTTTCTGCCACTCCTGACTTCCTTATACAGTACCACACTTCCTCTCTTGGTGCTAGGGTTGCCAACTGTCCCATTTTAGCCTGAACGTCCCATTTATTGGCCTAAATATGTTTGTCCCAAGCGGGATGTGCATTGTCCCATATTCAAGGCTGCCTTAATGAATGGGTTAGGCTGGGCTGAAGCCCAGGGGCCTACGAAGATCAGAGCCTATCATGAGCCAATGAAAATGATCACATTGTTGTAAACAGGTCAAATTCTATGTCCATCACTTGATATTCATGTGTGGCTACTGACTGGTCTAATTTAGAAGTGCCTCACGTGGGTACCACATAACAATAGCCAATCAGAGGAATTGTTTTGACATGTGACTATGCAAGCGTCAGTGAGAGGTGAGAAGTAATTAGTTTGGTCAAAATGTCTGGAAAAACAGTTGAAAGTGGTGCTCATAAAATTATTGAGAGGAAAACAGCTTAAGGAAAACAAATTGCTCAAAAAATCCTGAAGTGTAAAGAATTTTTCTAAGTTGGAGCATTGAGTAGAGTCAGAGTTGCTGCACGGAGAAGATGGGTGGACCGTTAAAGTACTCACCTGGAGGAGAAGGGCGAAGGGAGAAGAAAGGCCATGATCGCTTATACATCAGACAGATGTGCATGGGTAAGTGGACTCCGAACTTGGTTAAAAGTAGACTGGATCAAGCATGCATCCATAGAATATGATGATATTCGTGAGCTGGACTTAAAGGATGTAATGAAGGATTTTTCTTTAAAGAAGACCAGATCAAAACATTTCTAAAAAGGTAAGACATGCTATATTTTGATTCAAGATTTTTGAAGTATTCATTTTGCTCCCAATGGATATGTTGATACCACCTGCAGCTTTCCCGGTGTCTTCTGTCAGCAAGTTGACATATGTGCCTAATGATGAAAATCTGAAATTTCTAGGTATATTGGGCAGCTCAGTGGTGCAGTTGTTAGTACTGTGGCAGCATAGTAAGAAGGTCATGGGTTCGATCCCACCCCCTGACCATCAGTGACCCTTCTGTGTGGAGTGTGCATGTTCTCCCCGTGTTTGCGTGGGTTTACCTCGGATACTCTGGTGTCCTCCCACAGGCCAAAAACATGCACGTTAGGTTAATTGGAGACTCTAAATTGGCCCTAGGTGTGAATGTGTGTGTGAATGGTGAAGGGATTGGCACCCCTCCATGGCTACCTCATCCATCCACGTGGATGCCCTGAATTTCCCTCTGGGATTAATAAAGTATATAAAATTAAAAAAAAAAAAAAAAAAAATAATTATATATATACAGTATATATATATATATATATATATATATATATATATATATATATATATATATATATATAGTGTGGTATTTTTTTCCTTGAAGTATTAAACATGACATTGAGTAGCAATATTTTTAGGGTATTATCAAGGTAAAAAAATCCCAGTATTATGACAACACTAATGCCCACAATATCGTGGCACCGAGCAATAGTTAAAACCCTCTGTCCCTTATTTGGCTGTGAGAAAATTGGCAGCCCTACTTGGCACCCTATCATATGCTGTCTCTGGATCCACAAAGACACAATGCAACTCCTTTGGACCTTTTCTATACTTTTCCACCAACACTCTTAAAGCAAACATTGCATCTGTAGTACTCTTTCTTGGCATGAAAGCGTACAAACAAACAAATCATTATCTGCTGTTGCTTATTACTTGAGGTCATGCAGTGTCATAAATGTATAACTGTGCATAATATTCCTTCTATAAAGGATGCACTCTGGTCGAAGTTGTTACAAATATTTTACTTTATAAAGATCGCTGGGTAAATTTCAATATAGCACATGCCTAGATTGTGTAGTGAAATATGCAAAGATATGCCAAGGATCAAAGCATGAAATTATGCTCCTTAGACAACATCACAGGCTTGGAAGTGACAATGTTACCACAGTGATGTAAATCCCTTGGAAGTTGCTGGCATAACAAATTTAGCCACTGCTGCAATTTCTTTTGTCTAATTCGCAGTGTAACAGTCTAAACTCAGTCTAAATAGATGTAATATTATGCACTCCACATATAGAGGATTTCATTAATGTAACCTCTTCATTAATACCACTTCTAAAGTACACTGCCAAGCACATCACTGTGTCCAGGAAAATGTTGATCTACCCATTATAAAGTTGGGGCAATGTTAAAGTATGTTAGCATTAATGCTTGCTATAGCTTAAAGTAATGTTAATGTTGCTATTCTAACAAACACAAGCCTTCACAAAGTATCAGCAAGAAGTAATGACAATCAGGGAGAGAGGAGCACATGTCTGTCTTAAATGGAGTGCAATACATTTACTGGCAGGAGGAGGTGTCAAGTTAAACAAAACATTGATCGGTTAGAGTGATCCTGGTTGGTGGTGCTATTATCCACTGACAGAATAACAATTCATCAGAGACAAAAATAAACAAAGAAATCAAGTGTTGAAAATAATCAGATAAAACTACCTCATTAATCAGTTTAACACAGTAAAAGCAGACCAAACATGACATTAAAATATGTGATAGTTATTTTAGGGTGTAATCTGCATCAGAAATTTGGTGAAAACATTCATAAACCTATACAAACAAACAAACTAATCCTACAGTAACTATAACTGTGAAAAGTAGTGTAACTGTCGTGATCAGGGGCACGGTTAGGACCGTGCCCATGCTTTATGTTCATTTATGGGTTTGTTTTCATTTTATTATTGAGTATGAGTTTGTTTATGATTTAGTCCCTTGTTTATTGTTAACATGTCTTCCCCTGTCGTCTGGTGTCTGTGGCTTATGTTTATCCTTTTGTATTTTATTATATTTTTGTATGGTGCCCTGCTTGTTCTGCCTGTGTCTCCCTGTCTGTCATTGTGCAGCTCCTCCCATCCTGTGATTTCACCTGTTGCCCTGATTACCTTCCCAGCTGCTCTGTGTTTCCCAATTTTGAGTTCCCTATTTATGTCTGTCTCGGTTCAGTGTTCTTCGTGAGGGCATTGTGCCGTTTCCATGTCTCGTTCCCATGTCTAGTTTCATGTCTATGCTATGTGAGTTTTGCCATGCCATGTTTATGCTTCGTTTGCCAAGTTTAGTTTTGTGCAGTTTAGTTGTGTTAATAAATCATTGTTTGCACCTTGCCTGCCGGCATTTCTGGGTCCTCCTTTGCACCCTGCAGATCATGACAGTAACCATTCAAAAAGGTTTATTCAAAATGCAGTAAGTGAAATGAGGAATTGAAAATTAACACAGCCAGGCGCAAGAACAAAGGGAACAATGGGATGAAATCTTGGGCCGCCTGTATGGGAGAGCACTTTTTATGAGGATTTGAGTGCTTTTGAAATGATGAAAGATAGTAAAGAGACCTGACATCACTAATCTCAAAATTGTCCACTGGATTAAATGAACCACCTGCACAATGTAGCTTGACGTACTTCCATTTTCCATACTGTCATTCAGTTCACTTTCGGTCAAAGCCAAAAAACATTATTTTTGCTTACAACACAGTGCTTTCTCGTCAATAAATCAATTCATCCACTGTAGCCTATCATTGTATATATTATAAATAGCAACGGCAGTTTTTTTTTTTTTACCCCTCAGCCTGTAAAGGCTGAAGGGTATTGACGTCACCCTGCCAGGCGGATGTGTGCCAGAATCAGCAGCAGTATCAACACCTACCTTGTGAACTCGATAACTAGAGAGCAAAATGACATGGGCTTTTCAAATTTATATCATGAGTATATCTATGAAAGATCTCAGATAAGTTTGAATTTGGGTGACCTCTGACCTTTAGATCAGGGTCAGAGGTCTCCTTTTTCTTCTTCTTTTGACTGCTCCCTTTAGGGGTTGCAACAGCGGATGATCTGCCTCCATCTCACTCTATGCCTTGCATCTTCCTCTGTAACACCAACCCTCTCCATGTCCTCTTTCACTATATCCATGAATCTTCTCTGTGGTCTTCCTCTTTTCCTCCTGCCTGGCAGCTCCATCTTCAACATCTTTTGTCCAGTATATCCACTATCCCTCCTCTATACATGTCCAAACCATCTCAGCCTTGTCTCTTACTTTGACCCCAAATGTGATGATCAGACGAGCGTGCTCCCCCTCCCCTCCTGTTCCTGTCTTCTCGGCTCTGGAGTATCAGCTACACCTGCGTGATTACACACATGCTGCGTCCTAATGACCCAGCATATTTAAGAGCCAGCATGTGGAAAACTCATCGCTGGATCATTAGGTTTGCCACCACGAAAATGTCTAAGCCTTGTTATCTTATTATCCTTTGGCTATCTGTATTTTCACACCCCTTTGTCCTCCTGTCTCTCAGGTTTGCTGCCACCCATGTGGTGTGTACTCCAGAGCTGATCACACTTGCTTGACCAAGAAGACGCTGGACATCCACTCAGGTCACCATCTTTCCCCTGCTCCCCTGGTCCACGCAGGAGTTCCCTGCCTGACTCCTCTGCTTACAGAGTAAGAGTGCTTTCCCACTATTATTTTCCTCTTCAGGAGATTCTGTCCCTAATAACCTCTTTCTGCTCTTTCCCCGTAGGCTACATGCACTCCAGCGGGCACCGGTTTTTGTCATTTAAGTGTGTGTTTTTGTTTTGCACTTTTCCTTAGTTTTGCACCTTTATTTAGAGTTATGTGTTAGTTTTGATTATACAATAAACTGTTGAATTTTTACATCTGAGTCTGAGTGTTCGTTCTGGCAGCTCTGTGTTTGAGCCTCACTTGCCCTGAATCATGACAGAACGATCCAGCCAGGATTTAGGCACAGCGAGTGCTCAGCTGGGCGAACAATCAGCGCTCTCGCGCTTGGATGCCACGGAGCGCCAGGTTGTGTTTCTTTCTGAACTGTTAAAAACCATCACCCAGCAATTAGCCACCGTGACCGATCACCTGTGTCGGCTTCTTGGTGCGGCGCCTCCTCCTGAACCTGCTGTCCCGGCCGCGCATGCCGTCCGCAGGAACATTTCCATTCCTACACCTGCTCCCTATTGGGGCAAGTGTGTGTGTGGTGGTGGGGGGGGAGGTAAAAAGTTCCTGCTGCACTGTCAGTTGTATTTCCCGCAGGTGGAGGGGAAATATAGGGAGGATTCGGCAAAGAGTCACTTCATGACCTTGTTGTTACAGGACCAGGTGCTCAAGTGGGCACAGCCCGGATGGGCCCCTATATTCATATGAGCGGTTTGTGAGAGAGTTCTCCGAGGCGTAAGACCATTCAGAGAGCGAGGGGAACATAGTTAGCCTGCTGATGGGACTTCGGCAGGGAGACCGGTCTGTGGCCGATTTCTCTGTCAAGTTCCGGGTTGTTGCGGCACACCCCGGATGGAATGACGTTGCCCTTTGCAGCGCCTTCCTCTGGGGTCTGAATTTGCATCTTTGGATGAGCTTATTGTGCAGGCTGTGACCCTCAACAACCGGTTTAGGGAGCGAGCGAGAGAGCAGAAAGCCACTGCCTCTCTGTTTGCTCCCCGGCCGGCTGCCCCACTCTCTGGCGCAGCTCCGCCAGCCTCCTCCGAGCCGATGGCCTTTGTTAGGTCCCATCTGACTCTGGAGGAGCGTCAGTGTCGAGAGAGGGTGGGGGTGTGTATGTATTATGGGGTCACAGGCCACGCAGTCTCGAAATGCCCCGTGAGACCAAAAAGATCTGGCCCGTCAGTAACCGTGGAGGGTTTGGTGGGAAGGTCCTCGCAAAATCCTCCCAACCGTTTTGACCTCACGGCCCTCATTCAGTTACCGGGGGCTGAGTTCAAAACCTCTGCCCTTGTTGATTCGGAAGCTGAGCAAAATTTCATTCAACAGGCCATAGTCTGAAAATTGCAGATACCCACCAGGAATGTCCCAACACTCTTGACTGTCTCGGTGGTCTCAGGCAGCAGTATCACGGCGATTACCGAACAAACTGAGCCCATTTCGGTCATTCTGTGCTGTAATCACTACGAGATTATACAGTTTTATGTCCTGCCTCAATCGACCACCACCATGATTCTGGGGTATACGTGACTCCGCATTCATAACTCTATTATAAACTGGAGTCAGGGCTCCATTTTGTCCTGGAGCCCTTTCTGTCTCTCACTGTGTCTCTGATCAGCCTCATGCTTGCCCTCTCTTCCGATCACTTCCCCTCCAGCTGAGCCGGCGGATCTCAGCTCCGTGTCTAAGGTCTATCATGACTTAGGAGAGGTCTTTAGGAAGTCCTATCATTACCACCTCACTGGGTCTACGACTGCGCTATTGACCTTCTCTCGGGCACCCGGCTGCCATCCAGCCGGATCTACAGTTTATCTGGGCTGGAGAGGGAGGTGATGGAGAGCTACATTAAAGACTTCCTCAGCGCCGGCATTATTTGTCCGTCGTCCGCCCCTCTGGGCGCTGGGTTCTTTTTTGTAGGGAAAAAGGATGGGACACTGCAGCCGTGCATTGATTAACCGTGAGCTTAGCGAGATTACCCATAAGGATAAATATCCGCTGCCCCTTATCAACTCAGCATTTGAGCTACTCCAACTGGCCTGTTTTTTCACCAAGCTCAACCTCCTTAATGCGTACTACTTGGTCCGCATTCTTGAGGAAGACGAATGGAAGATGGCATTTAAAACACCGCTGGGTCATTTTGAGTATTTGGTCATGCCATTCGAGCTGACCAATTCTCCTGCCATCTTCCAGTGGCTAATTAATGACGTTTTGCTAGATATGGTGAACCAGTTTGTTTTTGTGCATCTGGACGATATTCTGATTTTTTTCTGCATGCTGCAGAAGCACGTAATCCATGTTCAGTCTGTCTTGCAGTGGCTGCTGGAGAATCAGCTTTTTTTGAAAGTGGAGAAGTGTGAATTTTCCACTTACTCAACTTTGTTCCTGGGGTTCATCACCGCCGAGGGTACGGTAAAGGCCGATCTGGTGAAAATTAAGATGGTAGTACACTGGCCAACCCCCCAGTCCAGGAAGGACCTCCAATGCTTCCTGGGCTTTGCTAACTTCTACCGCCGATTTATCCGTGATTAAAGTAAGGTGGTACAACCGCTTACGCAGTTGACGTCGACCAAAAGCCCGTTCAAGTGGTCCAAGGTTGCTGAATGAGCTTTGGTGACCCTGAAAGGCCTGTTCACCAATGTGCGCACCCTGGTGCAGGTGGATCCCAGGGCGCAGCTCGTGGTTGAGGTGGATGCTTCTTATTCAGGGGTGGGCGCTGTCCTCTCCCAGTGCTCCGCCTCCAACCAGAAGCTCCATCTGTGCATGCATTTCTCCCAGTGGCTAATGCCAGCCGAGAGAAATTACAATGTTGGGGACTGCGAACTGTTGGCCATTAAGCTGGCATTGGAGGAGTGAAGAGACTGGCTGGAGGGAGCTAGCCAACCGGTCATTGTCTGGACCGATCATAAAAATTTTGAATATCTTTGATTGGCCAGATGGTTGAATTCATGGCAGGCTCGGTGGGCACTGTTCTTTAATAGGTTCAATCTCCATCTCGTACCGACCAGGGTCCCGTAATGCGAAAGCTGATGCTCTCTCACGCCAGTTTTCTCCCAGCTCCTCCTCCTCTGCAGCTGCTGTGTCTCCCCCGGAGACTATTCTCTCCTCCTCCTGCTTTCTCGGGACACTTTCATGGGAGATTGAGCAGAGGGTCCAACAGGCCCAGTCATTGGAATCCATCCCGGAGGTAAGTCCACCTGACCGGCTGCATGTCCCCTCAGTGTTACGCGGAGAGGTGATTAAGTGGGGGCATACTAGCTTCTTCGCCTGTCATCTCGGCATCTCCTGGACAATTGAGCTGTTCAAGAGAGCGTTTTGGTGGCCCACACTTGGGAGGGATGTGCAGGAGTTCGGCAAGGCCTGTCACATCTGTGCCATGAATAAATCTAACTCTTCTCCCCCAGCTGGCCTCCTCCATGCCCTCCTGGTGCCGAGTCGTCCATAGTCACACACTGCTTTGGACTTCATGACGGGCCTCCCTCCATCCCAAGGCAACACTGTGATCCTCACCATCATCGACTGGTTCTCCAAGACCATCCATTTGGTTCCTCTCCGCAAATTGCCATCTGCCACGGAGACAGCCAACCTGGTAATGCAGCATGTCATCTGGCTGCATGGGATACCAGTGGACATCGTCTCAGATTGGGGTCCACAATTCACATCCCAGGTGTGGAAGGCGTTCTAACGCTTCATGGGTGCTACAGCCCGCCTGACATCTGGATACTATCCACAAGGCAGTGATCAGGCCAAGGGTGCCAATCAGTCTCTGGAGGCCACCCTAAGGTGGTAGCATCCCAAAATCCCTCCACCTGGAGGTCCCACCTGACTTGGGTGGAGTATTCCCCAATTCAGCTGTCTCTTCATCTACTGGGCTCACGCCGTTCAAGGCCTGGATGGGCTATACACCACCTCTGCTGCCCATGGTGGAGAGGGGCCTCGCCGTGCCATCCGTGGATGTCCATGCGCGCCAGTGTCGCTGTCTGTGGAGGGCCACAAGAGTTGCCCTCCTTTGCTCTGTGGAGCGCAATCAACAATATGCTAACCGGAGACGAGTGCCGGCACCAAAGTACATGGTGGGAAGGGAGGATTGGCTGGCTGCCGAACAGATCCTGCTCAAGATTGAGTCTTAAAAGCTTCCCCCCGCTGTCTGGGCCCATTCACCATCAAGCAGCTCATCAACAATGTCACTGTTCAGTTGGACCTGCCACCTTCAATACAGATCCACCCGAAGTTTCACATCTCCCGCATTAAGCCCCTCTCCACCACTCCTCTTTGCCCTCCTCCGGATCCCCCACTGAGTCATCGACAGTCAGACCACATATACGGTGGAGAAGATCCAAGACGTCCGTTGATGGGGTCGTGGGTGTCAGTACCTAGTCGACTGGAAAGGCTACGGGCCAGAGGAGAGGTCCTGGATTCCGGGGCCCTACATCCTGGAAAAACGGATGGTGCGGGCATTCCATCGGGCCCATCCACGCAAGCCCAGTGGGATGGCAGGAGGTGACCCTTGAGGAGGGGGCACTGTGTTGATCAGGCGAGCGTGCTCCCCCTCCCCTTCTGTTCCTGTCTTCTCGGCTCCAGCGTATCAGCTACACCTGCGTGATTACACACCTGCTGTGTCCTAATGACCCAGCATATTTAAGAGCCAGCATGTGGAGAACTCATCGCTGGATCATTAGGTTTGCCACCACGAAAATATCTAAGCCTTGTTATCTTATTATCCTTTGGTTATCTGTGTTTTCACTCCCCTTTGTCCTCCCGTCTCTCAGGTTTGCTGCCACCCATGTGGTGTGTACTCGGGACCTGATCACGCTCGCCTGACCAAGAAGACGCCGGACTTCCACTCAGGTCACCATCTTTCCCCTGCTCCCCTGGTCCACGCAGGAGTTCCCTGCCAGGCTTCTCTGCTCACAGAGTAAGAGTGCTTTCCCACTATTATTCTCCTCTTCAGGAGATTCTGTCCCTAATAACCTCTTTCTGCTCTTTCCTCGTTGGCTAAGTGCGCTCCAGCGGGCACCAGTTTTTGTGTCATTTGAGTGTGTGTTTTTGTGTTGCGCTTTTCCTTAGTTTTGCACCTTTATTTATAGCTGTGTGTTTGTTTTGATTTTACAATAAACTGTTGAATTTTTACATCTGAGTCTGAGTGTTCGTTCTGGCAGCTCTGCGTTTGAGCCTCACTTGCCCTGAAACATGACACCAAAGTGTCCAACCCGAGCTGTCCCTCTGATATACTCATTTCTAATCCTGTCACTCCCAATGAGAATAGCATCTCCAACTCTGCCACCTCCAGCTCCGCCTCCTGTCCTTTTGTCAGCGTTACCGTCTCCAAACCATGCAACATAGCAGCTCTCATTACTGTCTGGTAAATCTCCCCTTTCACTCTTGTTGCTATCTTTCTGTCACAAATCAGCCTTGACACTTGTCTCCACCCACTCCACCCTGCCTGCACTCTCTTGTTCACCTCTCTTGTGCATTTTCCATTACTTTGGATGGTTGACCCCAGGAATTTAAACTCCAGTCCAATCCAGTCCACCTCGGCTGGCGCCTAGCAGCTGACTTAGAACTGGTGCGGACCAGGGGAATCCGACTGTTTAATTAAAACAAAGCATCGCGAAGGCCCACGGCGGGTGTTGACGCGATGTGATTTCTGCCCAGTGCTCTGGGCTCACCATTTTTTTTTTTTTTTTTTTTTTTTTTTTTCTCTCTCGGCGCCACACGAGTCGGCTGCCTTTTGCAACAGCGGCTCGATTCCGAGTCTTTTTCCCTTCCTCTCTCTTTTGATCCGTCTTTTTTTTTCACCCCACTTATATCACGGACACACAGATCGTCCTAAATGTCTCCTGAGCCGGTGGACGGAGCCACTGTCTATAGCAGGATACGATACAGCAGAGAACAGCTGCTAGCATTCAACCGCCACCCGGTCCCATTGGAAAAACTCGACATACCGAGAGAACTGAGGCGAAAACGCCGCGGCTGCCGGGCTGGAGTAAGGCGGAGGACAAAAAATATAAGGTACAGACCCTCCCTTCCATCTGTTGTCATGGGAAATGTACGGTCGATACTGGGAAAGTTAGATGAGCTAGCGGCTATCTCCCGTTATGATAGCACATACCGGGAGTGCTCTCTCCTTTTGTTTACTGAGTCGTGGCTAACTGAACTAGCAGCAGATGCTAACATTGAGCTGGAGGGTTTTCACATGATACGAGCTGACCGAACACCAGAGAGTGGCAAGGCTAGGGGCGGTGGAGTGATAATGTATGTTAACAACAACTGGTGCAGACCGGGACATATCACTGTTAAACAACGACACTGCAGCAAAGACATTGAGTTGCTAGCTGTTAGCATGAGGCCTACATATCTCCCGAGAGAACACTCACACGTGATCTGCATTGTTGTTTATGCAAATCCGACGGCGAACGCTGGGACAGCACGTGACGTCATCCATTCAGTAACCAGCAGGCTGCAGACAGAACACCCAGATGCTCTTCTCCTCATCTCAGGCGATTTCAACCATGTTTCACTGTCTCCCATTCTACCCACGTTCACCCAGTATGTCACATGCCACACTAGAGACAATAAAACACTGGATTTATTCTACGCAAACACTAAGGAGGCGTACACCTCATCACAACTCCCCCCACTCGGGAGATCGGATCACAACTTGGTTCATCTCCGGCCGGTGTACAAACCCCTAGTGCACAGACAACCTCCGGCCATGCACACTGTGGAGTTATGGTCTGAGGAGACAATGGACACCCTAAAGGGCTGTTTTGAAGCCACCGCCTGGAAGCAGCTCTGCGATCCACATGGTGAGGACATCGATGGCCTCATTCACACCTTCACGGGCTACCTCAGCTTCTGTGTGGACAAATCCGTTCCCACCAAGACCATACGGCGTCACTCAAACAACAAACCCTGGATCAACCCTGAGATAAAAACACTTCTGAGAGAGAAGAAGAGGATCTTCAGGTCAGGGAACAGGGAGATGCTGAAGTCCGTACAGAGGGAGCTGAGGAGAAAGATCAGAGAAGGCAAGGACAGCTTCAGGAAGAAGATGGAGGACAAGCTGCAACAGAGCGACATCAGCGGGGTCTGGAGAAACCTCAAAACCATCTCGGGGCTCCAGAATACCTCCCCCCAGGCCACAGGGGGCAGGGAGTGGGCGAACAACCTGAATCTGTTTTTCAATAGATTTGACCAACCGCCCTCCCCCCTGACTGCACAACAACCACTGCTGCCTCTAAAGAAATCAAGTCCTGCTGCCCACTCCCCACTCCACCAACACCCCCCCACTCCCAACACACAGCCCCCCATCCTGACCCTGACCAGGACCCAGGTGAGGACGGAGCTGAGGAAGATCAAGGCGAGGAAGGCGCCGGGACCGGACGGCATCAGCGCAAAGCTCCTCAAGTCCTGTGCAGACCAGCTGTGTGGGATTGTGACGTATATCTTCAACATGAGCCTGAAACTGGGGAGGGTACCACAGCTGTGGAAAACATCTTGTGTGGTACCTGTACCAAAAACTTCCCACCCCAAAGACCTGAACAGCTACAGACCGGTGGCCTTGACGTCCCACTTGATGAAGACCCTGGAGAGACTGCTCCTTGCTCACCTCCGCCCCCTGGTGGAACCAGCGATGGATCCACTCCAGTTCGCCTACCAGCATGGCATTGGGGTGGAGGATGCGGTGATCTTCCTCCTTCACCGTTCTCTGTCCCACCTGGAGAAGCCCGGGAATATGGTGAGGATCATGTTCTTTGACTTCTCCAGTGCTTTCAACACCATCCAACCGATGATCCTGAAGGACAAGCTGCTGCGCGCAGGGGTGGACCAGCACCTGTCATCATGGATCCTGGACTACCTCACGAACCGGCCTCAGTTTGTGAGAACCCGGGACTGTGTTTCCGACACGATCATCAGTAGCACGGGGGCCCCCCAGGGAACGGTGCTGGCTCCCTTCCTGTTCACTCTTTATACTGCGGACTTCTCACACAACACAACACACTGCCATCTACAGAAGTTCTCTGATGACTCTGCGATCGTTGGCCTCATCTCCAATGGAGATGAAGCTGAGTACAGAGGGCTTATCCAGGACTTCGTGGACTGGTGCCATCGGAACTGCCTCCAGATCAACGCGAGGAAAACTAAGGAGCTGGTGGTGGACTGCCGCAGGCATGGGCAGCCCCTCACAGTACCAGTAAATATACAGGGAACAGACATCGAGATGGTGACATCCTATAAGTACCTGGGTATTCATCTGAACAATAAACTAGACTGGTCACACAATACTGATGCACTCTACAAGAAGGGACAGCGCAGGCTGTTCCTGCTGAGGAGACTCAGGTCTTTTGGTGTACAAGGGGCGCTGCTGAAGTCATTCTATGACACGGTGGTGGCATCAGCCATCACTTTTGGAGTGGTCTGCTGGGGCAGTGGCATTACTGCAGCCGATAGGAAGAGACTGAACAAACTGATTAAGAAAGCTAGCTCTGTCCTGGGGCAGCGCCTTGATCCGATGGAGGAGATAGGAGAGAGAAGGACGGTGGCTAAACTGTCATCTCTGCTGGAGTCCGAGTTCCACCCTATGCAGGACATACTGAATGCACTGAGGAGCTCATTTAGCAGCAGACTACATCATCCCAGGTGCACAACCGAGAGGTTTCGTAGGTCCTTCCTACCAACGGCTGTCAGACTGTACAACCTAAGCAGGGCTGCTCGCAGAGATAGCAAAAGACGTAACAAACAAACAAACTAATAGTTTTTTGAATGCAAAAGATGCAATAGACTTACACAATGGTCCCCTCCGGCATACAACTAGGAACATACCGGTCGCTATGGAGGGTGAGAATATGTATGGGCACATAATCATACCATGTAGGATAACTAAGTAGACAGTTATGCTGTTTCATTCCATCTAGCAACAATGCTCTGCACTGTGTGTGTTTATATATTTGCATATTTATTCCATCTAGCTACAATGCTCAGCACTGGGTGTGTTTATATATTTATATATCTACATATTATTCCATCTAGCTACATTGCTCCGCACTGTGTGTTTATATACTTGCATATTTATTCCACCTAGCTGCAATGCTCCGTACTGTGGGTGTTTATATATTTACATATTTATTCCATCTAGCTACAATGCTCTGCACTGTGTTCATATATTCATATATTTATTCCATCCAGCTACAATGCTCTGCACTGTGTGTCTGTGTGTGTGTGTATATATATATATTTTATAGTAATACGTACATATGTTTATTAGCTGCTCTTGCTTGCTTGTTTTTTTTCTTGCCTTCTGATTGTTGCTCTGAGTGTTGCTATCCCTGTGCTGTTGCAATCCTGGAATTTCCCCGTTGTGGGACTAATAAAGGCTTATCTTATCTTATCTTATCTTATTATTTATAAAGCACTTTAAAAACAACCACAGCTGACACAAAGTGCTGTACATAAAAGCATAAGACATAAAAACAATAAAATGCAACTAAAAAAATACAATACAGTACAAATAAATAGTAATCATAGAATAAAAGCAACAAAAGCAAGTAAAATCAATGTCTCAAACTGGGTCAAAAGCCAAAGAATAAAAATGGGTTTTAAGATGACTTTTAAAACTGGACAGTCAAGGGGCCTGTCTGATGGACAAAGGCAGATTGTTCCATAGTTTAGGGGCAGCAACAGAAAAAGCTCTGTCCCCTCTGAGCATCCACTTTGTTTTTGGTATCTCCAAAAGCAGCTGATCAGCTGACCTAAGAGACTGAGCAGGAGTTGAAGGATGAAGGAGCTCAGAGAGGTAAGATGGACAAGGCCATTTATTGATTTAAAAACCAATAAAAGAATTTTAAAATGAATCCTTAAGTGTATAGGCAGCCAGTGGAGGGAAGCTAAAATGGGTGTAACGTGGTCCCTCTTACGTGTTCCAGTTAAAAGACGTGCAGCAGCATTTTGAACCAACTGGAGACGTGAGAGGGAAGACTGACTGACTCCAAAAAAAAGTGTGTTACAGTAATCCAGCCGAGATATAATGAAGACATGGATTACTGTTTCAAAGTGCTGCCTTAAAAGAATGCGTTTAACCTTTGCCAGCTGCCTCAAATGAAAAAGCTGGACTTGACTACTGTGCCAATTTGACAGTTTAATCTAAAATCACTGTCCATCTTAAATCCCAGATTAGTAACAGTTGTCTTAACAAACTGTGCCAAAGGGCCCAAGTCAACAGGGGGGTGGGGACTCACAGGAGCCACTGGGTCCAAAAACAATCACTTCAGTCTTCTTTTCATTACAATTTAAAAAGTTTAAGCCATCCAAGCTTTAATGTCATCAAGACATGCAAGAAGTGGTTTAACTGAGAAGACCTCCTTCTTCTTTAATGGTACATAAATCTGACTGTCATCAGTGTAACAGTGGAAGGAGATACCATGTTTCCTCAGGATTGAACCCAGTGGAAGTAAGCACAGGGAGAAAAGCAAGGGCCCTAAAATTGAGCCTTGTGGGACTCCACATGACAGGGAAGCCAAGGAAGATTCAAACCAGCCAGACTTACAGAAATGCTTCAATCTGCTAAATAGGACCTGAACCATTCCAATACAGTACCAGAAATCCCCATTAGATTCCATAGACGGGATATTAAAATATCATGGTCCACTGTATCAAACTCATCTACCTTCACCACCTCTACTCCTTGTATCTTCACCGTTATACCTGCCTCCCTCTCATTCACACTCATGTATTCTGTCTTGCTTCTGCTGACTTTCATTCCTCTTCTAGGGTCACCAAACTTTGTTCACATATTCACCCTGACACCTTGATCTCTGACTATGGGTTTTAGGGTCAAAAGGTCAAAGGTCATGGTTTGCTTCTTCTCTGCCCGATTGCTATAGAACAAGGAAAGCTAGGGTCACCAAACTTTGTACACAGGTTCACCCTGCCACGCTGACCTCTGCCTATGGCTTTGGGATTGCAAGGTCAAAGGTCAAGGTCAAGGTTAAAATGCCATATAAACTACATCTCAACAACAAACAAAGAGGCTGAGGGGTACCACTGGCAAATGCCAGTATTTTTTGTAGAGTTCATGTGTTACATTTTGATTGTTTTTTATAAACATACTGATTGCTATTGGTTGTTGACCCCGTTAGTGTAGCATAGCTGTTGTTTTATCAGTGTTGCAAACTCTCACTCTTTTGGAGTGAGTCTCACTCTCACTCTTTTCCCCTCTGTCTCACACCACAAACTTTATTTTCCACTCCAAAATGAGGAAAATATGTCACTATCATGCCGACTTTCTTTAGAATTTTACACAATAAGAGCTCTTAAGACAGCACAAACATGCTTGAAACTGTTTTAAAACTTATTCTGAGGTAAAGAAGTGTACGTGTTGTAAAACAATGTTTATGTGCATTGTGCGCTGACTCCACCTCTCTCCCCCAGTCTCCCTGTGCACAGTTCCTTTTAAATCTCCCTCCAACCTTTTCTGAAAAGGCAATTCATTCAATTCATTCATTCAATTCATACATGTGAATCTCAATCTCTCAATCTCAAGTGCTATATACTGTACATCTCTTACCCATTCCATATAACAGTGCATGGACTCTAGTGAATCTGTAAAACATACTGAAAACTATATCTTACTCTTACTAATATAGCTTACTCTCATTTTATTATTAATTTGTATGCACGACATCCCTTGGTTACTGTTGTTAGTATTACCCAGGATTTAAACTGACTTCAAACAAACTCAAAGCTTAGTCATGGAGTTCCACAGGGATCTGTGCTAGGCCCTACTCTTTTTCGTTTATATATGCTTCCTTTAGGCAACATTATTAGAAAGCACTGTATACATTTTCATTGTTATGCAGATGACACACAATTATACCTGTCAATGAAGCCAGATGATAGTAATCAATTAGCCAAGTTAGAAGCCTGTCTTAAGGAAATCAAAGCTTGGATGACTTGTAATTTCCTGCTATTAAATTCAGATAAGACTGAAGTCATTCTTGTTGGTCAAAAAAAACCTTAGAAATACCTTTCCAAATCAAACTTTCAGTTTGGATGCGGTTACTCTTTCTCTTAATAGCTCTGTGAGGAACCTTGGAATTATTTTTGATCAAGATCTGTCCTTCAATTCACATATTAAATTTGTTTCTAAGACTGCCTTCTATCATTTGCGTAATATTGCCAAGATTAGGAGCATCTTGTCTCAGAGTGATGCTGAGAAACTGATCCACGCTTTTGTTAGCTCGAGATTAGATTATTGTAATTCTTTATTATCAGGCTGTTCTAAAACATCTTTAAAAAGTCTTCAGCTGATCCAAAATCTGCAGCAACAGTTTTAACAGGTACTAGAAAGAGAGATCATATCTCTCCGGTTCTGGCCTCCCTTCATTGGCTTCCCATAGAGTTTAGAATTAAGTTTAAAATCCTTCTTCTTACAAAGCTCTAAAAAATCAGGCTCCTTTTTATTTAAAAGATCTGATACTACCGTATTATCCTAACAGAGCACTACGCTCCCAAAATGCAGGATTACTTGTAATACCTAGAATCTCCAAAAGTACAATGGGAGGCAGAGCCTTCAGTTATCAAGCTCCTCTCCTGTGGAACCAGCTGCCAATCTGGATTCGGGAGTCAGACTCAATCTCTGTTTTTAAGAATAGGGCTAAAACCTACCTTTTTGATATAGCCTAGAATTAGGGAGGGATCATGTGTTTCTGAACCCTCCCTTAGTTATGCTGCTAATAGGTTTAGTCAGCCGGCGGACCTCCAGTAATGCACTGGGCCTCACTCCTTTCTTCACTCTCAATGAATTTTTTTTTTTTTTTTTTTTTTGCTGGTCATTAACATCTGTTTGTTCTCTCCCATAGATTGAGTCCCCATTGTGCTGTTTGCTCTCTACATGTCTGTTCTTTTCATCTTCTCTGTCCCCTCACCCCCCAGCCAGTCGCAGCAGATGACTGTCCCTCCCTGAGCCTGGTTCTGCTGGAGGTTTCTTCCTGTTAAAAGGGAGTTTTTCCTCTCCACCGTCACCAAGTGCTTGCTCACAGGGGATCGCCTGATTGCTGGGGTCTTTCTGCAACTGTGGGGGTTCCCCCTACAGTTGATAGTGCTATGAGATGACTGTTGTTATGAAATGGCGCTATATAAATAAAGTTGAATTGAATTGAATTGAACTTCAGATGCAGTCTGTTGCAAATGCAGTACAGATGGACTCTTTCATCTATCCCTACCAACTCCATTTGTGTTTTGCAGTGGCATGGATCAGAACAGAGTTTGAAATTTAATCAGAGTTAACAAACTGATTAAGAAAGCTAGCTCTGTCCTGGGGCAGCGCCTTGATCCGATGGAGGAGATAGGAGAGAGAAGGACGGTGGCTAAACTGTCATCTCTGCTGGAGTCCGAGTTCCACCCTATGCAGGACATACTGAATGCACTGAGGAGCTCATTTAGCAGCAGACTACATCATCCCAGGTGCACAACCGAGAGGTTTCGTAGGTCCTTCCTACCAACGGCTGTCAGACTGTACAACCTAAGCAGGGCTGCTCGCAGAGATAGCAAAAAGACGTAACAAACTAATAGTTTTTTGAATGCAAAAGATGCAATAGACTTACACAATGGTCCTCTCCGGCATACAACTAGGAACATACCGGTCGCTATGGAGGGTGAGAATATGTATGGGCACATAATCATACCATGTAGGATAACTAAGTAGACGGTTATGCTGTTTCATTCCATCTAGCAACAATGCTCTGCACTGTGTGTGTTTATATATTTGCATATTTATTCCATCTAGCTACAATGCTCCGTACTGTGGGTGTTTATATATTTATATATCTACATATTATTCCATCTAGCTACATTGCTCCGCACTGTGTGTGTTTATATACTTGCATATTTATTCCACCTAGCTGCAATGCTCCGTACTGTGGGTGTTTATATATTTACATATTTATTCCATCTAGCTACAATGCTCTGCACTGTGTGTTCATATATTCATATATTTATTCCATCCAGCTACAATGCTCTGCACTGTGTGTCTGTGTGTGTGTGTATATATATATATTTTATAGTAATACGTACATATGTTTATTAGCTGCTCTTGCTTGCTTGTTTTTTTTTTTTTTCTTGCCTTCTGATTGTTGCTCTGAGTGTTGCTATCCCTGTGCTGTTGCAATCCTGGAATTTCCCCATTGTGGGACTAATAAAGGCTTATCTTATCTTATCTTATCTTAAATACAAGATCACGGGAGAATTATACAAAAATTTCGAGAAAGACCTGAGAGTAACTGAGATGAACCGATCGCGATCATGTGATAACAACAAGGAAGTGTGATGTAGTGGCTCTCCACCTGGATTTTTGTGCTCTAAATAACACATAAGCCCATTAATTTTAATTCTATGAAGTGTTAGTATGTTTTGTCAAAGTTTTTACCTTCTCAGACACAGTGGTGGAGGAGTAGACCTCAGAAAAAAATGGACGGTCCTTAAATCATCGGTGCCCCTCTGCCCCCCCCCCCACCCGGGGACATCTACCTCACCCGTCTCACCCACAGAGCCATCAACTTTACAGGCAGCACTTCCCACCCCTCACACTCCCTCTTCTGCTCCCTGCCTTCGGGGAAAAGGTACCGGAGCCTCCAAGCCCGCTCCACAAGACTGCTAAACAGCTTTGTTCACCAGGCCATGAGGACCCTGAACTCCGTCCACTCCTCCACCCTCCCCTGGACTGTAATGCACTAACCCGCACAATAACTACCTCAGCTTTTGGAACAGAAAGACTGGCACACCAACAGTAATACATTTGCTGCTGTATGTCTCTGCCCTTTACTGCAGCCATTTGCACAAATGCCATATTTTTTTTTCTTCACTTCCGGCGCCACATGAGTATGCTGCCTTTTTGCAACAGCGGATCAATTTCTGCCTATTTCTATTTACTATCTGGCTCTCTTGCCAATCTTTCTGATCCAGCATCACCTTTATTCCATCCGAACACGTAGATCGCCCAAATGTCTCCTGAGCCAGCGGACGGAGCCACTGTTTCTTGCAGGAGGCAGTACAATAGAGACCAGCTGTTAGCACTTAACCGGCCCACAATGCTAATGCAAAAACTCAACATACCGGGAGAAATAAGACGGAAACGGCGTGGATGTCGAGCAGGAGTAAGATGGCGGGCAAGGAATATAAGGTACAGACCCGTCCTCCCATCCGTTATTATGGGGAATGTTCGATCGCTACTCAGTAAGACTGATGAGCTAGCAGCTATCTCCCGCTACGAGAGTGTCTTCAGAGAGGTTAGCTTGATGTTGTATACCGAGACATGGTTAACATAACTAGCAACAGATGCTAACATCGAACTGGAGGGTTTCCACGCAATACGGGGAGACCGGACACCAGACAGTGGGAAGACAAGGGGCGGAGGAGTGATAATGTATGTCAATAACAACTGGTGCAGACCGGGACATATCATGGTTAAGGAACAGCACTGTAGCAAAGACATCGAGTTGCTAGCTGTTGGCATGCGGCCTACATATCTCCCAAGGGAATACTCACACGTGATCTGCATTGTTATTTATGCAAATCTGACGGTGAGCGCTGGGACAGCGCGTGACGTCGTCCACTCAGTAACTGGCAGGCTGCAGACAGAACACCCAGATGCTCTTCTCCTCATCTCAGGTGATTTCAACCATATTTCACTGTCCCCCATTCTACCCACGCTCACCCAGTATGTCACATGCCACACTAGAGACAGTAAAACACTGGACTTATTTTATGCAAATACTAAGGAGGAGTACACCTCATCACCACTCCCCCCACTCGGGAGATCAGATCACAACTTGGTTCATCTCCTTCCGGTGTACAAACCCCTAGTACACAGACAACCTCCCGTCATGCGCACAATGAAGTTATGGTCTGAGGAGGCAATGGACGCGCTAAAGGACTGTTTTGAAATCACTGCCTGGGAGCAGCTCTGCGATCCACATGGTGAGGACATCGATGGCCTCACTCACACCATCATGGACTTCATTGGCTTCTGTGTGGACAACACCGTACCCACCAAGACCATACAGTGCTGCTCGAACAACAAACCCTGGATCAACCCTGAGATAAAAACACTTCTGAGAGAGAAGAAGAGGATCTTCAGGTTGGGGAACAGGGAGATGCTGAAGTCTGTACAGAGGGAGCTGAGGAGGAAGATCAGAGAAGGCAAGGACAGCTTCAGGAAGAAGATGGAGGACAAGCTGCAACAGAGCGACATCGGCGGGGTCTGGAGAAACCTTAAAACCATCTCTGGGCTCCAGAATACCTCCCCCCAGGCCACGGGGGGCAGGGAGTGGGCGAACAATCTGAACCTGTTTTTTAATAGGTTTGACCAATCGCTCTCCCCCCCGACTGCACAACAACCACTGCTGCCTCTAAAGTCATCGAGACCTGCTGTCCACACCCCACTCAACCAACACCCCCCCACTCCTAGCACACAGCCCCCCAACCTGACCCTGACTAAGACCCAGGTGAGGACGGAGCTGATGAAGATCAAGGCGAGGAAGGCCTCGGGACCGGACGGCATCGGCGCAAAGCTCCTCAAGCCCTGTGCAGACCAGCTGTGTGGGATTGTGGAGCACATCTTCAACCTGAGTCTGAAGCTGGGGAGGGTACCACAGTTGTGGAAAACATCTTGTGTGGTACCTGTACCAAAGACTTTCCACCCCAAAGATCTGAACAGCTACAGACCAGTGGCCCTGACGTCTCACGTGATGAAGACCCTGGAGAGACTGCTCCTTGCTCACCTCCGCCCCCTGGTGGGACCAGCGATGGATCCACTCCAGTTCGCCTACCAGCATGGCATTGTAGTCGTTCAGTTGAACGCGAGAAATATACCCAGAAATAAATTCCCGTTCCAGTGAAATCGGTCTAAATGATCTTCACACAGTAATGTTGTAAAAAATATATTGAAGAACAATTCACATAGTTCAACTCGAAAAATATGCACAAAAACGAAATCTAACTCGAGAAAAAATTTAACATTTACAATTTTTTCAACGCGAAGATGATCGCCACGTGATCCGTCTGGACCAATCACTGATCAGCTTTCCTCTCCAAGCAACGAGTAAACATGGCGTCCCCTGCTGCGGAAACCAGCAAGGCAGATAGTGACGGGCAAATAAAATGCTTTTTCCACCTCGATTCCGTGAAAAATGAGAAAGCTGCTCCCATGACAGCAGTGAGGTGGATTAAGGTTGTTGAACGTTGTAAATCGTGGCGAAATTTGGACGGACGGATTGTAGTACCTGGAAGGTCCTAAATTCGGATCAAATTATATTTTACATATTGTGTATTTTCCTTGTACATGTACATACATTTGCATTTTTATTCCACGGGCCAAAATGACATGGCTAGAATTTTTTTTTTCAACTAGCTTATCATGAATTGTTCAATGGAGGTACTTTGTTTTTAGTTGATCTCTAATGAAGTACATGAATCATTGCAAGCACATGTACATGTAATTTGAAATCATTTTGGGAGATCACTTTGCTGTAGGGAGACAACATGGAGACGGTTATTGATTTAATAGTGTCTGCCCCTTAAATACAAAAAGCATGGAAAGCTCGATGGTGATGATGAAGATAAACAGTGAGGAAATATTTAAAAATGAACATTCATATTATTTATTCGGTTGCTTTGGTGTCTGGGTAAAAAATAAAAATCAAGAAATTTTAATGCCATTACATGTAACATGTTGATATTGAAGGGGAAAGGAATGTTTTCATAAACCAAGTCAACTGGAAAGCACGAATTCAGCGATAGCTACCGGTCCCTATATTCCTTTAGGGAGCGGCAACCAGTCTATGTTGAGTCCTTAGAACACGGAGCCAGTCTATCTATGCTAATACCACACACAGAGTTGACTCTGTGTTGACTCTGTGTTGACTCTGTGGGGCGGCGATTCGTATGCGGCAGACCGACCCAATTAGGTGGAAAAAGCATTTTATTTGCCTGTCACTATCTGCCTTGCTGGTTTCCGCAGCAGGGGACGCCATGTTTACTCGTTGCTTGGAGAGGAAAGCTGATCAGTGATTGGTCCAGACGGATCACGTGGCGATCATCTTCGCGTTGAAAAAATTGTAAATGTTAAATTTTTTCTCGAGTTAGATTATGTTTTTGTGCATATTTTTCGAGTTGAACTATGTGAATTGTTCTTCAATATATTTTTTACAACATTACTGTGTGAAGATCATTTAGACCGGTTTTACTGGAACGGAACTGAAAGATAGATTTTTCATCCGAGTGACTATTGGGGTGGAGGATGCAGTGATCTTCCTCCTTCACCGTTCTCTGTCCCACCTGGAGAAGCCCGGGAATGCGGTGAGGATCATGTTCTTTGACTTCTCCAGTGCTTTCAACACCACTCAACTGATGATTCTGAAGGACAAGCTGCTGTGCACAGGGGTGGACCAGCACCGGTCATCATGGATCCTGGACTACCTCACTAACCGGCCACAGTTTGTGAGAACCTGAGATTGTGTGTCTGACACGATCATCGGTAGCACGGGGGCCCCCCAGGGAACGGTTTTGGCTCCCTTCCTGTTCACCCTTTATACTGCGGACTTCTCACACAACTCAACACACTGCCATCTACAGAGGTTCTCTGACGACTCTGCGATCGTCGGCCTCATCTCCAACGGAGATAAAGCTGAGTACACAGGACTTATCCAGGACTTCGTGGACTGGTGCCATCAGAACTGCCTCCAGATCAATGCGAGGAAAACTAAGGAGCTGGTGGTGGACTGCCGCAGGCAAGGACAACCCCTCACAGCACCAGTAAACATCCAGGGAACAGACAGTGAGATGGTGACATCCTACAAGTACCTTGGTGTTCATCTGAACAATAAACTAGACTGGTCACACAATACCGACGCACTCTACAAGAAGGGACAGCGCAGGCTGTTCCTACTGAGGAGGCTCAGGTCTTTTGGTGTAAAAGGGGCGCTGCTGAAGACATTCTACGACACGGTGGTGGCATCAGCCATCACTTTTGGTGTGGTCTGCTGGGGCACAGGCATTACAGCAGCCGATAGGAAGAGACTGAACAAACTGATCAAGAAAGCTAGATCTGTCCTGGGGCAACGCCTTGACCCAGTGGAGGAGATAAGAGAGAGAAGGATGGTGGCTAAACTGTCATCTCTGCTGGAGTACGAGTCCCACCCTATGCAGGACATATTGAACGCACTGAGGAGCTCATTTAGCAGTAGATTACATCATCCTAGGTGCGCAACCGAGAGGTTTCGCAGGTCCTTCCTACCTACAGCTGTCAGACTGTATAATCTAAGCAGGGCTGCTTGCAGAAATAGCAAAAAAAAAACACGTGACGACCTAATAGTATTGAATGCAAAAGACGCAACAGACTTACACAAATGGTCCCCTCCAGTATACAACTAGGACAATATCAGTCGCTATGGAGGGTGACAATATGTATGGGTACATATTCATACTATGTAGGATAACTAAGTAGACGGTGATGCTGTTTATTCCATCTTGCTACACTGCTCTGCACTTTGTATATATATTTCTATATTTATGTATACGTATGTATATCCACTGCTCTTATTTATATTTTTCGTATCTTCTTAATTATTGTTCTGAGTGTTGCTATTCCTGTGCTGTTGCAATCCTGGAATTTCCCCATTGTGGGACAAATAAAGGCTTATTTTATCTTATCTTATCTTATCTTATCTTATCTTATCTTATTTGCTGCTGTCTGTTGTTGCAATACTGATCATATGCAGTCCTATCTGTCTCTGTCTGCACCTACACTACCGCACTGAACTTGCTACTACGAGGATTGCTGCTCGACTTTTCTGTATATAGGATTGCTGGGTCTCATCGTTTATCGTTTACCTTTATTTGCACTATGGGACGTCTGGGTCTATCTTTGTCGCCATTTAGACTATGGGTAGCATTACTGTACATAGACTGCTGTTGTTGTTTTTCCAGCCTTATTCCTTTTCTTTTTTTATATTGTGCACACCACTGAAGAGAGAAAGAAGCACCATTTCAATTCTCCTGTATGTCCGGTACATATAGTAGTATCTTTGAAATAATTTTTAATGAACAAACAGCTATTAAGTACCATGAGATACCATGGGTTTTCCTCGTGGATTGGATATGGCATCTGTCAAAAATAGACTTGTCTCATTTCATTAGTGAACCAAATTTGGCGAGCTGGATTTATTCCGCAGTGGTCTGGACCAGGTGGGAATTAGAAAACTGATGAGAATGGGAACTATATGCTGCAGAGGTTGGATCACAGCCGTAACATACTGCATCCGGAGTCGATGTAAATCCAGGGTTACTGTTAGCTACGAGTGGGGGAAAAATCAATATAGTGTAGCACTGTGATACTTTGTGTCAGAGATAATGCATCAATTCAGAGGAACTTAAATAATGATACTGTGGTGACCCACCACACTCTGCACGGACACTTCTCACACTCAGCAGGTCTGGAGGAAGCAGAGGACAATTTGATACAGAGGACAATTCACAGACAGACAGAGAGTCACAGGAGGCACTCAGACGGGACTGTATGCATGCGTCCTCGAGCCAACAAATGTCATGCTAATCATGTGTATTGACCGATGTGTATTAGATGACAATAACTATGCTAATGTGCCATGCATTCTCTCTGTCTGTATCACTGGATAAAGGAGCTTGTGACACATGTCTCAGCAGCACAGTAGCTCACCGAGCTACAAAGCGCGTTTCAATATGTTGGAGGAAATAAAACCTTGTACCCTTCTAGCTCCTCGTATCTCGCCTGTTCTATTACCCCCACAATACTTAAATATAAGTATTAAGAAATGTTGCAAATATAAATTCTGTTTTGTTTGTTTGTTTTGTTTTTTGTTTTTTTTTTGGCTACCAGAGTGATTAAAACCAAATGACTTTTCAATCCACTAGATGGTGATAAATGCTTGCTGTCTTGTTTCATCAGCACAACAAAGGCATGATTCATGAGCTCCAGCCAGGAGTTGAACAAGACAAGAGATTGGGATGGGAAGTTACAACATATGATATCATAATACTCAACATATTCTAAGATCATTACAATATAGTATTGTGGCTCAAGTATTGGGATAATATCATATTGTGGGGCCTCTAATGATTCTCCCCCTACTGTTTGCTCTCCCTAGAAAACTAGCAGTAATTCTAACAACCACAAGTAACGTGGGTTATGTATGAATAAGGAGTCGGAGTCTCGTCTTGCAGGGAACCAACAGCCAACCAACTAAATTTATTATCAGAACACAGAATTATATACACAAGTGGCCGTGCCTGCCTAATGTCCCACTGTGGGCAAGTATGGCATCACACACACACACACTACACAACATTCCCCTCCCCCTTACAAAAGCGTAAGACCACGCACACATTCGAGACCCTCCCCAATTTAGGACCCGAAACACAAGGAACAGGGAATAATTAACTGTAATAAAATCACCTAACACACTCATCCAAAAGAATAACAAAACAGCTAAAATTGGACCAAGTCTCTGAAAACCTATAAAATAATCCCATACCAGACATATCCTCATGCACACCAGCAGGCTATATACATATTTATATTTGGGATTTTTATGTTACTCCACAGTCCCTGGACAGCCATGGACAAAACCTGCTCGGAGGCCCCGGGAAGCCCCACGGCATGTGTGCCCCTGGCCGCCATCTGCCCCCAGGATCGATGCCACCCTCCCGGGCAAAAATGTCTCTTCTCGGCATCAACTGCTTCTCCCCTCTGGCCCCGCAGTGCTGCTGTTTGGCACGCCGTCCCTCTGTGCCTATCGGTTTGCTCCCGACCGCCTTCAACACCGCCGTCATGGCTCCAAACACTCCGGCCCCCTGTGGCCACACTCCGGAGAAAACCGAAGCCTGCTCGTTGGCGCCGCTCGCTGCCTCGGGCGCCTCGCCATAACACCCAGCACCTTCGTCCAGGGCGCTCCACTGCGCTTCCTCCATGTCCAGCTGCTGCTGCTCACTCCCGGGGATCACAGCATCGCCTTCGCTGGCGTCTTTCTCTAACCCAGGCACCTCGCTGCTGCTCCCAGCACCCTTGTTCCAGGCGCTCCGCTGCAATGTCTCCATGCCCGGTCGTAGCTGTTCTCCCTCAGGGCTACCAGTATCACTCCCATTGGCGCCACTGTCCGACCCAGGGGCTTCGTCACTGCTCTCAGCACCCTCGTCCCAGGTGCTCCGCTGCGTCCTCTCTGTGCCCCACTGTCGCTGCTCTTCTCCAGGGCCCTCAGCTGCCATGGTCCCACTCTCCTGCTGCCTAGCCTCCAGCTGCAGGGATGACTCCTGCTGCTCTCCCTCTCCGCTGTCGTCGCACAACTCATCAGTGCTACAGTCCTGCACCCTTCTGCGCTTCGTGGCTGGCCCACCATCTTCAGTGACCGGGGACTCCCCCCTCTTGCAGTCCCGGTCCCACCTCAAAGCCTAGCTGGTAGCCTGGAGCTCTCTTTCAGGGCGCAGTTAGCTTTTGCGGCTAACCTGCCCACAGACAACAAATGGGGCTGTTAGCTTCTCCAAGCTAACTAGCCTAGCCTCCTTTGGCGCCAAAACTCCCGCCACTCACAGCTTCGTGGTCCTTGTCTGCCCGGCAAAAAATTCAGCCAGCCGCTCGACAGCATCCTCATACACCTCCGTCTCACCCAGCGTACCGAGGATTTTTCAGCCCTCCATGCCGAGATGGTGGGTCAGAAGCGCTCGTCGTCGAGTCTGCTCAAGCCCAACGCCTCAATGTAATCCTCGAACACGGCCCACCACTTTGGCCACAGGATCACCGGCTCTCCCACATACTCTAGAAACGGAACTAAGGGTTGAGGTAGCCCATACGCTCCCATAGTTTACTTCTCGTCGCCAAATGTTATGTATGAATAAGGAGTCGGAGTCTCGTCTTGCAGGGAACCAACAACCAACCAGTTAACTTTATTATCAGAACACAGAATTATATACACAAGTGGCTGTGTCCGCCTGACGTCACCCTGTGGGCGGGTATGGCATCACACACACACACACATACACACACACACACACACACACTACACAACATTATGTTTCAGGGGGTTAAAGTTTAAAAATGGAATCAATAACACATTTGCATTTAGAAGCTAACCAGACTAACTTCACTATTGTTTTGATGTGTTGTACAGGTTCATAAGAACCCATATAGTGTCATATAGTGTCATCAAGAATGGGCAAGTAAATGGTAAATGGCGTTCACTTATATAGCACATTTTACTTATCTCTGGATGATCAAAGCACACATAAGTGACATAAACAATAGGATAGCTGTGCTGTGCTGCACTAAGCTAAGCTAAGCTTACCAGGCTAACAAGCAATAATAGACACTGTGACCCATATTATGACATTCTATTCACTCATCAGTTGTCAGATGTGCATAGCGTATTTGTGGGTGTGGCCCATTCCATTTTGTTATTATGGCATTGGAGATAATGGTCTGTGCGTCTTCAAAAAGTGCAGGGGCTGGTCTAATTATTCAGAGGTACAGTATGTTTTGGATAATCCAATCCAAAACACTCCTGCACATCCCTTTAATGCACAGAAGCACATTATCTAAAGTGAACTGTGATCATGATAGCTTGTTTAAGACGGGGTTTGCACATGACATAGATATGATAGATTACTTGTGAACAGAAAAATACTTTGCAACTCTCTCCATTAACCTCTTGCACTCCTGGATACCGCGGGCGGTCACGTCTCTGCGTCATAGCGCGCCCTCGTGCGCCCTAGGACGCACACTATGCGTCCTAGGGTGCACTGAAAAAAAAAAAAAGCTGCATTTCCGTTCTTCCACTACAGACAGCCGCGAACAGAAAGCCAAAGGAGTGCTTTGATTGGTTTAGATTTGATTGACCTCTCATTCGACTAATAAGAGCCTTGAATTGGGTTTCTGAAACTTTGAAGAACCAATGACTGAAAACCTAGCAAGAAGGGCCCGCCTACCAACGGCTGCGAATACAGCGAGCCAATTGAAGCAAAGAAGTCTGACTATTGAAAGCATGCGTCAAATCTGTTTTGTGTAAGCCGATGGGTGACACGCACACGTTCGCCAGTCTTTTTTTCTTACTACTGTTCTTATTTGGTTTGAAAAATCGTTTGCCAAAACCGCAATCATGGAGGCGCAAAACCGCAATAATGGAATCATGGTTTGACCGGGTCGCGTGACCAGAATCACAAGTCGTAACAAGCAGACCAGCGTCATGTTCATCTGACAATGAGGAAGAGAAGTTCGCCAGCGACACTGCTGTTGTGGACAGGTAAGTGTTATAAGCTAAATTATTTTTTATCCCTGAAAATTGTAATCAAAATGACTTTTGACCAATCGGTAAATTACAACTGTGCGTCATCGCCACATGACGGACCGGTCCAGACGCGGTGCACGGACCGGTGAACACCCCCCCGCCCCCGCTACTCTTCTGTAGTGGATTGCAGATATATTGCAGATTTTTTAGTACAACTGTGCATAGTAGACCGCGGCGCACCATCCCCGCTGTCCGTTATGTGGCGATGGACGATGTCCGTCCTCTGTAGCCGGGGGGGGGGGGGGGAGTTGTTATCCTCTACATTAGATATTTTAGTATAATTTTTAGTGCACTGTAGGTTATTTTTTCTTGTAAAAAAAAAAGCCACACATTTTTTAAGTGGCATGCTTCTTTGTGTGTGGGGGCTTGTTTGTTCATTCATTCATTCATGAATGAATAAACAACCCCCCCCCCCCCACACACACACACACAGCCCTGAGTGTCACCTTTCATTAGAGCCCAAGATCAAGCTTCTATATTGAATCATTCAAAAGTTACAGACGTTTTTCCAAACTGTGCCATTTGGCACAATTTGGCACAGTTCAAAAACGCCTGGGAACAACCTGACAAAAAAGCTGTGTAATATATTCATTTTTTGTGGTACTGTTACAAAATTTTGACCTCAGCTGGATAACACTTGGTTCTACATTTCTGTTGCATTTTCCAGCCCGGATCTGACAGCTGTGTGTTATTTGCAAGCATTTGTATCCAAAAAAAAAAAAACCACCCAGGCAAACTTTATTTTCTTCAAGTTCAGTATGTTTAGATGACTGTTACTCAGTGGACGGAGCACTTCGAGAGATTATGACTATTTTGCCAAAAAATTCAAAGTGTTTTCTTTTAAATGAGACCAACCCCATGAAGATGCTGCAAAGGGTGGAAGAACAGCTTGTGATTTACTTTGGGTACGTTATTTTTAGGCGTTTTTAGGGAAATTGACCAGAGTGCAAGGGGTTAAAATAACTGAAAATCCCAAGTGCATGTTGTGTTTCGTCATGTGCTCCTGTCAGTAGAAGTTGCACGATTTCAAAACACGCCTCTGAAATAGCATTAATAAGTGCTCTTCTAATGATAGACCTTCTTTTTCCTGATCAAAAGGCAAGGCAAGTTTATTTGTATAGCAGATTTTATGTACAAGACAATTCAAATTGCTTTGCATCAAGCATTAAAACATTACAGCAAGTTGTAAAAGAAATACAGTCGTGAAAAAATTTGGATTGTGGAGGAATAAGATTTCTTAAAATTCTTTAAATATTCAGTTATTTATTAGGAAATGTTCATATATCTATGTCTAATCTTGATTTGGTTTTTATTTGCATTTTTTAACATTTATTTTAGCCATTTTAAGTGTGAATGAATGTGGGGGTGTCCTAATAAAGATAGGGGTGTCCTAATTTATTCCGCACTATTTGTTTAGAATTACATTTTACAGAAAATTTTAAAGAAGTCTTTAATTCATTTTTAATTGTTTAGTTGTATTACATGAATCTCCCAGTATTTTTAACCTTGATATTTAATATCCATATGTCCAAATATGTTAAAAAACACACAGGCTTATACAGGGTGTCCTAATTTTTTCACATGACTGTACTTTATCAAAGTACGTAAAAATAAAAAAATTTAAATGCAAACTAAAAAGTAAATTAAAGAGAAAAAAGGAACAAGCTAAACTAAAATAAGACAGATGAAGTGCAAGAAATAAAAGTTACAGTGCATTGTGAGAGATTAACAATTGTTCCACTGAAAGGCTGCAACAAAAAGGAAAATTTTTAACCTTGATTTAAAGCAGCTGAGAGTTTCAGCACCCCTGATGCTTTCTGGGAGTTTATTCCACATGTGAGGAGCATAAAAACTGAACGCTGCCTCACTATGTTTGGTTCTAACTCTGGGCACAGATAGTAGGTCTGACCCTGATGATCTGAGGGCTCTGGGTGGTTCGTAATGGACCAGAAGATCTGAAATGTATTTTGGCCCTAAACCATTCAGAGCTTTATAAAACAACAGCAGTATTTTGAAACCTAGTCTTTGACAGACAGGAAGCCACTGTAAAGACCTGAGAACTGGAGTTGTATCAAGCAATTTGGATGAATGGCCTAAGACAGGGATCACCAACTGTTGGACTCTGGTCCGAATATGGACCCCAAGAGTCCTCCGTCTGGAGCCTAAAGCCTTTTGATAGAATTTAGGAAAAACAGTAGTCTGTTTCTTTTTGGTGGAATGAAAAAAGCGTAACTGACCTTTTGTATCGGCAACCGCCAGGACAGATTATGACACGAGCTGTTGGGCACTCTCCACAGACTTCCCTATCTGCTGTCCCAAGAACTCCACTCTCTGCAGAGACTCTGTGGGTCCAACTACTCCAGAGAACATGCAGTGGGTCACAAAATCACGATTCGCTGTGGGTGCCAGACACACACAAGGGCGGCAGCCAGGATATCTACCCCGGACAGACACACTTCATTCCAGGTCTGTACCCATGAAATGAAGTGCTTTTGTGAAACTGAGTGTATTTACCAGGGCACTTCTGCCTCCAATTCTGCCGAGAGTGGTACGTGCTGGGATGCAGGGGTGAAGTCGCTGGTTATGGAGGTCCTTTTGGTAGCCTCCATTATCGCATAAAAACTCTGTTAAAGCTCTGTTACTTTTTTCCTTTCCCCTTGTCCTGTCAGGCAGCTAGGTGAGCAGAACAGAACTCTGCTACCCTTATTGTGTCAAACAGATTTATTTTGCCAGAAGGAGCTTTGTACAATATGTACTGTATATTGTTGTAAACTCCTCTTGTAATAACTTTTAATACTTTATTTGAATTATTTTACCCATGAATGACCCAACAGGAGGGGAATGGGGAGAGAAGGTGTGGGGAGGGGGAAAGAAAAGGGAGAGGAACAGACAAAGAAGACAAACAAACCAGCAACTAAAAGAAACAAAAGACAGGCTGCATCTTCCACCGAAGACGTCTCAACACAAGTCTTGTATCCGCACCTGTGAAAGGAGAGACATATGTGTGTGTGCATCCGTGTGCGTGTGTATGTGAGCGCGTGCAAAATAAGTGTATGCATGTGAGTGGTTTGCCAGGAAACATACGAAGAGGGTGGATGGTCACAGCAACTACACCCCCCTTCCCACCCAGAAACCCCAAGCAAGCAGGACAACGCCACCAACCCCCACAGAGCACAAATGTCCGAGGCCAACAAGCCCAAGGAGAGCCAGGCATCCCCCCCAGGGGGACGGCTGAGGGAGGCCGGGCCGCCAGGCCGGCGCGGCAGGCCCACGCCCCTGGACTGGCCAACCCCTGCCCCCCCCTCCCCCCAGTGGGGCCAATGCCCTGGACCCCATGCGCCGGGAGGCCAGTGCCCCCACCCCCGGCCGGAGACTGGCCTGTGCTCCCGGCATGAGCCCTCCCAGGCACGCCCCACAGCGGGCCCGCCCCCACCCAAGCACCACCGCTGCACACCCCGGGGACCCCCAAGCCCAAAGAAGGTGCCCCCCTTTCCAGGAGAGCCCACACAGCCAAGAGGCACTACCCTCTCAATCCAGCACCCCCTGACCAGCATACACACCCATTCCCACATATTCACACCCTCATGCTCTTATATGCACTATGCACCCACCCAAATGCACTCACTCACTCTTGCTCACCCTCTCCCCCACACAATCCCACACTTGCAGTCCTGGACCCACCCACTCTTTCCCACTCCTGTACCTGCTCAATCTTGCTCCCACTCCCACTCGCCCTCAGAGTCACCCGCACTCTCTCATGTGCACCCATACACACACTCTCACTTGCGCTCCAACCTACTCACATCTATTTGTGCTCTCCCCCACACACTTACCCACACTCATTCACCCTTATTACTTAGGGCAACCACGATGCAGATGCAGCAAGCACGAATGCACACCTGGCAATGGCTTGGAAGACCGCCAACACAGGCCAGCAGCCACACCCCCGCCAACCCGAGTGACTGATCAGTGGACCAGCGCAGGCGCTCCGAGATAGCACCCTACATGCAAAGCGCAACACAAAACTGCCCCACCATCACCATCTCCACTCATCACTCCCTGACTCTTGCTTACTCTCTTGTTCAATCACTCTCTCACCCCCTTGCTTGCATCTATTCATTTGGCGGCACCCAGGGCTTTTGACAACATGACGGACCCCAGGTCCCCACTGGGCCTCCAGGCCCCCGGCAGAAAGAGGGCAACAGGGGTGTTGTAAGACCCCCACCCTCCTCCCCCATACAGGAATCATGATGGGTGTGTGTCAGTTGTGTCATGTGATTGTGTGCAGGTGCGTGAACTATCAGAGTGCCGTTAAAATTGGGGGGATGGTGGATGGAGAACCACTAGCCACTGTGATAGGCAGCGGGGCTCCAATCCCCCCAAGCCCTCAGTTTCTAAAATGCAATTAGAATTGAGATGAAGGCGGTCCCCCTTTCCCCCCGATTCCACCCAGAATCGGAGGGGGGGGTAAGACTGGGAGAGAGGTGGTCCAAAAGGGAGCCTGTCCCCCCCCAGAAGCCAGTTCACAAACTGGTTCAGGAGGCCACCCACTGCCCCCAGATTTCAACCCAGAATGAGGACCGCCAGGTCGAGCAGTCCAGGACCTGCCAGCGTCACGCCCCGGCACTCCCAGCACCACAAGCATGATGGAGCAACCACACCCACACCCACTCCCACACATCTTGCACTCACGAACATACACAACAACAATAATCACAATAATGAACATTGGTCTGGACCCATACTGTGCCCCACACGCCAAGCGACACCCCAGAGCACCCACCACAAGCCTACCAACCATCCACCCTGGACACACACCGACAGCGGCAGGCCACCCTGAAGCCACAGCCACCCCGGAGCAAATCAATGGCAACACAGCTGCCAACCCGCACCAACAGCCCCCTCGACCACCCCTGAGCACCCACATACACCTGGCACCGAGGACACTGGAGGCAATACGACAAAACACCCCGCCTCATGACACAATGGCAGGGTAGCCGGTAAAAGCAGGCCCCGAATTGCCAACCCTCATGCCACCAGATGGTCCGCCCAACCCCACACATCGACCCACAGGTACCCACACCTGCACACACACACACACACACACCCATGCCCACCCTCATGTGCACACACCCACACTCACCATCACACATGCCCACCTACACCCACACACAACCCCGCATGCCCACACACAACACACGAATGCTCATGCACCCACATCCACACCTGCACACACACACAAACCCACACACACCCACACTCACGCACATCTGCAAACATGCATGCGCACACACATACTCACACACAAACACACTCACGCATACACATGCACACCCACACCCACAGGCCCCGGAAGACAGGGGGCAACCCCCCCTCCCTGGGACGCAGGCACTAGTCCCCAGAGCGGTGCCAGGGCCCCAGGTAGAGCACGACCCCACTGTGCAAGGATGTGCTGGGGCCGGCCAGCACCACTGGCACACGCCCGGCCCTGACCCAGAGGGGGAATGCCCACCCCCAAGCACCAAGAGCCCAGGGCCAGACCCAGCTGCACCTGGGAGGCAAGGCCAGCTTGCCTGGGGCCACAGCCCACCCACCCAGCCCACCCCGCAGGCACACCCCACCACCAACCCCCCCCAGGCTAGACACACAGCCACCCCGGAACAGGCTCCCCAGACACCGGCCCCAGTCAGTCACAGAAACCCCTCATGGTCAGGGCGCAGCCAGCCGTCAGAGGCACCAAGGAGAGCGAGCCACCACCCACCACCCCTCAGGTTATAGAATTAATAAGCGGGTACCAGAGAGAATTAAATCCAGCCAATTGGTTATTTGAGAAGGCAGACATTCTCTCCATACATTATAGTGAGTTGTACACAAATTATTTCTTGATTTCCAGTTCATGAGGATAGTTTTCTTTGCAATGCATAAGGTAGTGAGAACCATGTGTGACATCCTTGCCTCTATATTTATTTCACTTAAATCACCTAATATGCAAATTGTGAGTGAGGATGGGATACGATACCCAAGCCATGCCAATAAGTCTTCACATGTCTTCTGCCAGATCTTTTGGACTGGTGTACAGGACCACATAGGATGCATATACTGCAACTATCCGGGACAATACTGGGAGAGTGGGAGCAGATATTTGTGTGACTCAGGCCCATTTTGAACATCCTTTGTCCTGTGTAATGAGTTCTATATAGAACTTTGTACTGTATGAGTTGTAAATTAGAGTTTTTAGTCATCTTAAAAGTGTTTAAACATATTTGTGTCCAGAAGCTTTCATCTTTATTGATTGATAGGTCTGTCTCCCATTTTGATTTTGGAAGAGGTACTGACTCATCCAGTTTTGATAATAGTTCATGTGTTTTTGATATCAGTTTTGGAGAACAAAAGTTTAGAAACTCTGCCACCTTAACTGGTACCTCTTAATCTGTCTGATTGAGAATGAATCTTGCTTTTATTATGGATTTAAGCTGTTGGTATTCAAGAAACTTTTTATCATTGATGTCATACTGTGACACTTATTCCTGAAATTGCATAAAATTTCTACTTCAAATAAGATGTTTTAATTTTTTTCCTTTCTCATACCATAGTGGAAAATTTAACGTCCTCTTTTGTTGCAGGATTTCAGAATTATTCCAAATGGGCATGAGTTTGCAAGGGACAAGTGAAGACCCCATTATTTTTAAAAATTTCCACCACACTGTCAGAGAGGAGCTAATGTTTAATGCTTTTAAAACAGTCATGGCGTTTGATACAGGGACTCATGAAAGGTAAGTTGGAAATTTTTAGCAACCCACAGAGAGCCTGTTCAGCATCTAGCCATGGGTTTCCTCGTGGGGTTGATTTGGTCCATTTAGAAACAAACTGCAGTCTATTGCTACATATAGTGCCACAGCTATACCCCCCACCCATTAGCTAATCGGATCACTGCGTGGTCATGTCATACCTGTCAAGGCATACCTCATGCCTCCCTTATTGGGGGGGGGGGCGGCCTTCACACCTGTACTGAGTACTTAAAAACTGTATTTATCGGCAGATGAAGGAAAACTGAAGCAAAAAAAACAAAAACAAACAAAAACAAAACAAACAGCAATTGCAACATGAACTATTTCAAACATATTTATTCAAATGTACACTTATATGGACACAATCTTGAGCCATAACTTTTTGGTAATGTGAAAATAATAAGCCAAGTAGCACAAAAAAAATAAATAAAAAAATAAATAAATTTAAAAAAAATGAATGATGTTAATAATAAATAAGTTGTGGCGAAGGAGGATAATATGCGGCGAGCTGAGGAGTTTAAAGTGCCTTTATTAAGTCACATCGCCAACACGAGCTCACTCTGGTGCTGTGCAGAGCGGCCCAGAGCGAGCCCTGAGGGCTCTCAGTAGCGTGAAGACAGGTGCAGTCAGTTGAGCAGTTGCAGAGAGAGAGTGAGTTACATGATACGTGCGGTATTTATACCGGTTACAGACAAAGCATGAAAGAGCATGTGCATTTGCATATGAGAGAGACATACATATCAAATAGGCAGGTTGCCAGCACCTGTTCCAGCTTGCAGGACAAAGAGGTGACAAGTCACACCTACATATTGATCTGTCTCTATGTCAACAGTGAGGACAGGACGTGTGAACACAAAGCATGAATGGCACATTACATCACACTAGCGCTGTGGAAAATAACCAGGAGTAGTGAGCTGTCTGTCCTTAGTCTGTGGGGGGTTGTCCCACAAAGTCATACTTTTTCTGAAGTCGGTGTGAATTTTCCTGACCATGCTGAAAGCCCTCTCACTGTCAGCATTGCTGTGAGGAAGGCAAAGCAGTGCTGAGTACACTTTGAGGAGCTGGGGGAAGCGGGGCACATCAAGGGCTGTCTTCAAGGACATCACCTGACCTCAGTAGACATCAACACGGACAGGCTTGCCATCCTTGTCTTGTAGAAGCACTGTGTTTTCTGGCAGCAGTTGCAGGTCCTCCCATTCTTCTTTCAGCTCTTCTGTATCAACAGTGGGGCAAAATGCAGCAGCAAGCTCTACAATGGGGCCATAGGTCAGGGACTCTGTTTTCTTGGGGTCAAGGACAGAGAGGTGTGGCAGAATTTTGTTATCAAAGGGGAACTTGCTGAGCATCTTTCTCACTACAGCTTCATAGAAGCCTCTTACTGCTTCAAAGAACTTCTGCTCTGTGCCTGGGTCAAGTTCATGGGTTTGTAGGGCTTCTCTGGTTTCCAGTCCAATGGCGATAAACTCATCAGAGTGCTGCAGGTCACTGTCCAGGAAATCCAGCCTTCTTAGGTCATTGGTTGCCTTTACATACTTCATTTGAACAAATTTGACCAATAGTTTTCTCAAGAGACGATCCATTTCAGGGAGGAGACTGCCTATCTTGCTCTCGTCTGCTTGAAAGATGGTGTTGAAGTTGTTGATGATAGGCAGGATGAACTTCATGAAAAGCAGAAGAAGTTCTGTGAGGGGGTCATGTAGCCTCTCTTTGATGGACTTGACTTTGCCTGGCTTCTCAACATCCTCATGGCCGGCAAAGTATGACTTGAGGGCAGGAAGCTGTGATAGCGTTCTGTTGCCAACTTTCTCCAGTGACAGCCAGCGAGTCGGGCAGTGCTTGAGTATTTTCTCTTCTTCTACCTCAAACATATTATAAAGAAATATTGTAAGTCTACCTTAGCACTACATGTAGTGTTTGACAAATAATGAAAGCATATTAACGGCACTATTATGTTGCCTGTTATGAAATGCAGGTTTCTCATTAAACTCAATTTTACTTTATGGAACAAATACCTTGGATTTAACATCTAACTTACCTCAGTGAATTGCTGGAATTCCTTGAAGTCTGTCAGTCTCTTGGAGCTGTTGTGGAAGAAATAGAAGATATCGACTAGGAAATCATCCAGCTTCATGGGCAGCGCTTTCACTCCAGCTTTCATGCACAGGTTAGCCAGATGACATATGCAGCCAATGCTGAAACAAAAGCAGAATGGATTTTTGTTTCATAAGTTATGTATCAGAAATAATTCTCTTTGAAATTGTGTTAATAATAATAACAATGAAAATATCAATCTTATTCAGCCCTTTCAATATAATGCTATACATTCAGATGTAAAGCAAAGTTCCAAGATACAAAATAACAGTACACTATAGGGGATTTGGGCTACCTCTAAGCATGTTTGTTAAGATTTTAAAGGATTTTTTTTTGTTATATTTAGGTAATATTTGAAGGTGAATAATACTGCCCATACCTGAAAACATTTGGAGATTTCTCCTTCAGTCTGGAAAGGACAGAATTATCTCGACCACCATCGTGTTGCAATTGTCCGAAGCAAAGCCCACAACATTCTCCCATGGAATATTGTGCAATCTAAAAAATAAATAAATAAATAAATAAATGGTGACGGTGAAGGAGAACGGTGACGTCCAGTCCCTCGATTTCCCTTTTCTTCAAGCTTTGTTTTCTTCGCCAGTGGCGCACTGCATGAAGCCATTTTGAAAATCAGAAAAACGCTGCTTAGGTGTGCTTGTGGAGGATCGAAATAAGTGCAGGCGGACACGGCGAACTGAAGTTTAAAAGGGTGCTTTATGCAGACAGTCAACTTATATACCCGGCTACAGACAATGCATGCATGGCACATTAGCATCACAGTATACAGCATGAAAGCATGGACAATTGCATTAGAGTCACACATATCAGCTGCAGGATTACTGGCACTGGAATTCCTCTTTGTTCCGGAGCTGCAGGACAAAAGAAGGTGTGAGGCGCATCTGCATAATGATCAGTCCACACTTCTCACTGTTGTTCACTGTTGCTCACGCTGAGCGTTCTGCCAGCCCGGTAGGCTGTGGGGGTCACCACACGCTCAGTTTCGCCAGGCATTTTTTTTTTTTCGCTGTATATTTTTCTTTTTGGCATACAGAAATGGCAATACGCCCGTATTTGCTAAAATTGCATTTTCCCCATATTAAAATACGGTGAAACCGTATCACTTGACAGGTATGTCATGTTAACACCCAAGTATGTTCCCCTTGTGCAAAGGCAGCTGCTTATAGATGGACTGTGAGGAGGTGGACACAGGAGGCTGCTGATGCACTGCAGGACTGCTTTGAGACAACAGACTGGGGCGTACTCTGTAAACCACATGGGGTGGACATAGACAATATGACCGACTGTATCACAGAATACATCAGATTCTTTGAAGACATGGCCATGCAAGCTTAGACTATACACTGCTTCTTCAAAAACAGACCATGGGTCACGAGTGACCTGAAAGCACTTTTGAACAAAAAAGAGAGAGCTTATAGGGGTGGAGACAAGGAGAAGCTGAGGGGAGTGCAGTATGAGCTGAGAGAGATGTTGAGGAGGTGCAAGGACAATTATAGGAGGAAGTTGGAGAATAAACTCAGGCAAAACAACGCTGAAGATGTGTGGATGGGAATGAAACAAATAACTGGGTGCAAGGGGAGAGTCAAGCAGACATCTGGGAGCCAGGAGGGAGCTGTTGAACTGAATCTGTTTTTTTTATAGTTTCAACTTGCAGTCTGTTACTCCAACAACAAAGCCAGACACCACCCCCCCCCCCTCCTGTGCAGCACCTCTCTCCATCTCCCCCCTCACCCCCTCCTCCTCCTTGGGGGACACCAGGCCCCTGCCTCACATCACTGTGACTACAGACCAGGTTAAGAAACACCTAAGTCAGACTAAGTAAGACTAAGTCAGCAGAAGGTGGCGGGCCCTAATAGCATCTCCGCCAGGATCCTGAGGACCTGTGCCAACCAGCTAGCTCCAATACTAAAACACCTGTACAGCCTGAGTCTGGAGAGAGTACCGGTGCTGTGGAAGACATCCTGTCTGGTTCCTGTCCCCAAGAAGTCTCCCTTGGACCTGAATGACTATTGACCAGTTGCCCTCACATCTCGTGATGAAGGTCCTGGAGAGACTGGTCTTAGCCCACCTGAGGCCGCAGGTGAAGATGTGACTGGACCCTCTGCAGTTTGCATACCAGCCCCATTTAGGAGTTGGCGATGCTGTCATCTAGCTGCTGCAACGAGCCCATCTGCACCTGGATGGCGGAGGAGACACTGTGAGAATCACATTTTTTGATTTCTCCAGTGCCTTTAACACCATCCAGCCACTGCTGCTGGGTGAGAAGCTGCGAGTGATGGGGGTTGACAGCTCTGTGATCTCCTGGATTACTGGCTACCTGACAGGCAGGCCACAGTTTGTCCGGCTGGGCAGTGTCTTGTCTGACATGGTGGTTAGTGATACGGGAGCTCCACGGGGGACTGTGCTCTCTCCTTTTCCCTTCACCTTATACACCACTGACTTTCAGTACAACACTGAGTCATGCTACCTGCAGAAATTCTCTGACAACTCAGCTGCTGTGGGCTGAATAAGAGGGAGAGAGGAGGGGGACTACAGGGCACTGGTAGACAGATTTGTGGAGTGGACAGAGCAGAATCACCTGAGGCTGAATGTCAGCAAGACCAGAGAGATGGTGATTGACTTCAGGAAGAAGAGGATGCCTTCTCAGCCACTGCAGATTGGGGGGAGGATGTGGGGGTTGTTGAGGACTACAAATATCTGGATGTCAGGATCAGCAATGGGCTGGACTTGAGAGCCAACACTGATGCTGTGCACAAGAAGGGGATGAGCAGACTCTACTTCCTGAGGAAGCTGAGATCCTTCAACGTGTGCAGCAGGATGCTGGAGCTTTTCTACCAGACCACTATCGCCAGCGCCATCATCTTTGCTGTTGTCTGTTGGAGTAGCAGTATCATGGCCAGAGACACCAACAGACTTGACAAGATTACCAAGAGGGCTGGCTCTGTAATTGGTCTCAGGCCAGAGACCTTTGAGACGGTGGTGGAGAGGATAACACTAAATAAACTGTGATCCATCATGGACAATCCTGATCACCCCCTCCACCACACACTGGACAGACAGCGGAGCACTTTCTCCGGGAGACTACTACAGCTTTGCTGTCGAACGGCCAGGTACAGGAAATCTTTCCTGCCGCATGCCATTTCACTGTACTCACTATGATGTTGTATTCTGGTCATAACTATGCTGCCATACTGCACCTTACAGTCTAACTGGTACCTCACATTTCACTCTGTTCCTGATAGTCCTGCATTGTGAAGCGAGTATGATTCATGTGTTTATACAGGTCCCCATATATTCAGCTATGATGTATATAGGCTTTTATAGTAGTGTTAGTTTTACTTTCCATGGGTAATCCCTTTGTCTGTCATGTGTGTGTTTCTGTCATTTGGTTGTCTACGGTCATGCTGCTGTTACACAACTTTCCCAGTTTGGGATCAATAAAGTACATCTGTCTATCTATCTATTGGCTAAGAAGTAATTAAAAAAATATTTGGTAAATCTAAACCTCAGCACTCTTTTGCTTTTCAAAGAGTTTTTAAGCTGATCCATGATGGTTAATCCTTCCATAAAAAGTTACTTATATTTGAGTGTAGAAACTTAAACCAGGCCATAGATGGTTGGGTAGGAATCACTGAAAATAAATAGTTGATTTTAGGAAGGACCATCATTTTAACGGTTGCGACTCTTCCCATTAGTGATAGAGGTAATGTCCTCCAATGTGCAAGGTCGTCTTGTATTGTTTTTACAAGGGCAATGTGATTTAGTCACAGTAACTCTGAGAGCCTGGGGAAAATATTTCTAAATATTTAATATTACCTGATTGTATTGGAACAGTGGATATATTTGAAAAATTACAATTTATAGGTAAGACTGCTGATTTACCCCAGTTAATAGAGTAGCAGATGAAAATTTATCAATGAGCGCCACTGTCTGAGGAAGAGATCTTTGTGAGTTTTCAAGCAAAATCAATACATCATCAGCATAAAGACTTATCTTGTGTTCATTTTCTCTGGTTTGGATATCTCTAATATCAACATTTTGTCATATGGCTGCTGTTAATGGTTAGATAAAGATGGTAAAAAGTGAGGGAAAGAGTGGACAACCCTGCCTGGTACCTCTCTGGAGATTAAAGCTTCAAGAAGTTTGATCATTTGTTCAGACAGATGCAGTTAAACACCTATATAGTGTTTTAATCGAGCTTATAAAAGATGAACCAAACCCAAACTTGTTAAAAAGAAATTTCCAGTTAACACGGTCAAAGGCTTTCTCTACATCCTGAGATAAAACTGTGGTTTCTAAGTTATTAATCTTACAGTAGTCTATTAAATTAAATAGCCTGCATGTATTATTAGCTGAGTGCCTACTCTTGATGAAACTTGTTTGATCTGGGTGTATAATAAACAGAATTATCCTTTCCAGTCCTTTGGCGAGAGCTTTGCAAATTATTTTAAGATCAACATTCATAAGTGAGATGGGACGGTAGCTGGATGGAAGCGTAGATTTTTTTTTTTCGTGTTTAAAGAGCAGGATAATGCTAGCCAAGTTCATATTTTGAGGGATTACATTATCTTCTTTAATTTGGTTCACCATTTTAAAGAAGGTAGGTGCCATCACATGCCAAAATTCTTTATAGAATTCTACTGGAAAACCACCTGGTCCCAGAGCTTTGTTGTTTGGGATGTGCTTAAGTGCCTCCTGGAGTTTGGATATTAGAAAAGGTGCATCCAGGGCTGTAATCTGTTTATTATTAAACCGTGGTAAATTAACATTGTCCAGAAATTTATTTATCTCTGAGTCAGATGGATTATTCTGATATAAATAGAGGTTTGTCTGAAGGAGTTATTTATTTCTTCAGGCTCATGTGTGATATTTCCAGTCCTGTCCTTAATAGAGTGGATAGTTGTTTTTTCTTTATTCAATCTAAGCTGGTTAGAAAGATATCTCCCCGATTCATTACTGTGTTCAAACTTCTCAAGAAGTCTTTGTATTAAAAACTGTGTCCTTTTGTTTGTATTTTTTTTTTTAGTTCCAGCTTTAATTTTCTCAGATCGTTAAGTGTCTGTTCCTGTGGAGAAACGGCACAGGTCATCTCCAGTAATTTAATCCATCCATTCATCCATCCATCTTCTACCGCTTTTCTGGAGGTCCGGGTCGCGGAGGCAGCAGTTCAAGCAGAGAAGCCCAGACTTCCCTCTCCCCAGCCACCTGCTCCAGCTCTTCAGAGAGGATACCCAGGCGTTCCTAGACCAGCTGGGAGACATAGTCTCTCCACCGAGTCCTGGGTCTGCCCCGGGGTCTCCTCCCAGTGGGACGTGCCTGAAACACCTCAAGTGGGAAGCATCCAGGAGGCATCCTAATCAGATGCCCATACCACCTCAACTGACTCCGTTCAATGTGGAGGAGCAGCGGTTCTACTCTGAGCCTCTCCCGGATGACTGAGCTCCTCACCCTCCAAAAGCCAGTTTAGAAAGCTTGGGATCAGTCCGCCAAGGTCTCCGCCTTTGACTGCCACCTAATCCACATAGCACCGGACCCCCATGATCCCCCATGATAATTTAATTTTCTGTTCAAATTCCAGTGCCAGTGCTTTTTCTTTTTTATTCTTATATGAACAGTAAGAGATTATTTTACCTCATATGACCACGTTTGCTGCTTCCCACAGAACACAGTGATATTCCTGGCACTGTGGAGGAATAAATTCAGGCGAGGTACGATGAGCTGGAAGGTTGCAGAGTTTTATTTCCTCCATCATCATGAGATGCACTTGTAGCACTGTGCGCTACTGTGCTGCTGTGCTGTGTGTGCTGTGCTCGTGTTGTGTTGTGTGTGCTGTGATGTGTTATCAGCTCTTTTATATGTTATACAAACAGAGAGAATGCATGGCGCATTAGCATATTGATATACATATCAGTCAATACATATGATTAGCCTGACCAACTGGTGCCTGGACGTCTTCTCCTTAATCCGGGGATGTATAAACAATAGTCCATTGTTCTGGTTGTCCCCCCAGGGGCTCTCTGTCATTATATGAATGGTCCTCTGCTTCTTCCGGACCTTCTGAGTGTAAAGATGAATGTCCCTGTAGATTGTGGTGGGTCACCACAGCACATCAATATATTCCAGGTATGACTCCCACTCTTTAATAAAATAATAAATAAAATCTTTGTCTTTGAGTAGTCATGCATTAAATTTCCAGTTCCTAGTTTTCCTTGTAGCTTTTTTATTATTTTTTTTTTTACCAGTGTAAGAGATACTGGATGGTGATCGCTGATAGCTTGGTTTGAGCAAATTTCAGCATCTCACAATGGAGTTACTGGCTAAAAAAATTCTAAACGAGAATACGAACTATGCACTGGTGAAAAGAAGGTATATTCTGTAAGAGTTAGGTGAAGAGAATGCCATTCATCACAAAGACCAAAATCATTCATGTATTGTTTGAGAGTGTGAGTAGCCTGCGATTTCTGATAATTCCCCAGTGTACTGAGCCTGTCGGTTGCAGGGTTTAATACCAGGTTGAAGTCTCCTCCTATTATGAGTGTGGTGCCCAAGTGCTCAGACAGAGGAGTGAAGAAAGTGTGAAAATAGGATGGGTCATCAACATTTGGGCCACAAATGCTTGCAATACATAGCTCCAGATTTTGAACAAAGATTTTTAATATTATAAATCTACCTTCTGGATCTGCTATAGTGTTATTCACAGCAAAGCGTATTCTTCTGTTTACCAGTATAGCTACCCCCCTTTGTCTAGAATTAAAGCTGGCTGAATACATGTGGGGAAATTCGGGGGAGGTGAATGCATCTACAGACGACTTAAAAACATGTGTTTCCTGTAATAAGACAAAGTCTGCCTGTAGATCCTGTCATGATCTGGTGCACGGGCGCGGGCCATGCTTAGTTATTAGATTTTTTTTGTCTTTTTCTGTTTGTTTATTTTTCTGTTTGATTGTATTTGGTTTCTGTTTATTAGAGTCTGTATTTCCTTTTTTGGTTTTTGTTTTGATCGTTGCTAGCGTGGTGACAGCTCGCGCACCACTTCCTGCTGTCAAACTCTGTTCGCACTCTGTCACGGCTGCCAGCAATAATCGCCACTCAGGACCCCGCAGGTGTTTGTGATCAGGGGCAGCCTATTTAAGCCGTGGGCACCAATTCCCTGGTGCAATGGTGTCGACAATCATTCACGTCTGAATCCCCTGGTCATCCTAAGTTAAGTCTTTGTTTTCCTGTTTTGTGCAAACACTTCCTTGTTTTGCATTTATCGCTCCAGCCACCACGCTGTGTTTTTCACTGGGTTATGTTCTGCTTTTTGTGTCCCTTTGTTAATAAAATTGAAAACTCACAGTCTGCGTTTGGTGTCCTGTTTGCCCTCGGGGAGGGCTGGTTTATGATAGAACGCCACTGCCAGAGGGACGCCAGTGGACTGTGGGTTTTATTTTTCTTCCGTCACATGTTTTTCTTTAGTGTGCATTTTTCCCCCAGCTGGCATGGCATCGTTACAAGACTTTAGTCAGATAGGGCTTGATGAGGAGGAGTTTTTAGCAGCAGAGGAGTTGCTGGATATTATATCAGACATTCGCCTCACCCACACTCCCGAGGAGGAGCTCCTGGTATGGGACTGCGTGGCACAGGCTATTGAGGGGTTTCCCAGCCTGTGAAGCACCACACAACTCACAGACTTTCTCACCTCTGTTTTTCATGCTCAACACCAGCTTTGCGGGCTGGAGAGAGCCCCTCCATCACCTGAATCTGTGCCACGGAAGAAACGCTCCCGGGGACAGAAACCCCGAGCTCAGGGCAGCTACCCAGCTGCGGTCCCTCCCCCCTCGGTTGGATCGAGTCCAGAGGCTTGCTGCATAGGATATGCAGCCTTCAAGTCTCCTGACGGACTCTGAATGGAGGAGCTGGAGGAGTGCCAGCGGGTGATTGCAGCTGAAATGGAGCTCCTCATCAACTACAAGCTACAAGCAGTGGCTCCTTCCGGAGTTGTTGTAACCACCGGAGAGAGCGTCCCCAGCCCAGACCGAGCCTGAGTGGATGGCGGAGAATTCCCCGGCTCTGGTACTCCACCCACCACGCCTGACGACCTCCACAGCCTCCAAGGAGATGTTGCCAGGCCTGACGGCAGCCACCACCATGCCCCGGGAGTTAAGGCAAGTGTCCTCTCATTTTTAACAACCCTGGATGAAATGCCTTGCCTTATTCCCAGTGGGGAAGCTCAGCCACAGCAGCCCAACTTGGCTGAGCTTTCACCACTAACTGCCATGACTTTTACCTCTCCTGTTCCTCCTCTTTCATCCCTGGAGGGTCCACTGGTCCTGGGAGGGAGCCAGCGTGTGGTGGAAAGGCCTGCAGAGTTGGATAGTTCAGCGTTAACCATCCATCTGGAGGTCAAGATTGCCACGGTGGAGTTGTCAGAGTCCTGGACGGAGGTTGACCTTGAGCACAGGCAAGTTTCCTTTTGTAGCCCTGAAAAATCTTGGTTGGCTCTTGGTGGGGAGAACCAAGTGCAGCTGTCAGCCGCACTTAAGTTTTCCCTGCCGGGCTCCACTGCTGCTGGTGACCCTGATCTAGTGTGTGTTTCTGTCTGTGTTCCCTTGTCCAAGCTACCATCTAGGGTCACAAGGTCTCTGTGGGTGCTGCTCCCCCTTCGTCTGAGATCTCCGTGGGTGCTGCTTCCCCTTCATCTGAGATCCCCATGGGTGCTGCTCCCCCTCCTTCTGAGATTTCCATGGGTGCTGCTTCGCCTCAACCCAAGGCCACCGTGAGTGCGACGCCTCAGCCCAAGGCCACCGTGGATGCTACACCTCAGCCTGGGGCCACAGAGGGTGCTGCCTTCCCTCCGTCGATGGTCCCCGAGGGTGCTGCTGTCCTGCCGTCAATGGTCTCCAAGGGTGCTGCTGTCCCGCTGTTTTGGATCTCCAAGGGTGTCACTGACTCACTGCCTGAGGCCACCGCGGGTGCAGCAATGCCCCAGTCCAGGGCCACTGTGGATGCAGTGATGCCCCAGTCTGGGGTTGCCGTGGGTGCAGTGCTACTGTCCAAGGTCCTGCTGGTTGACCATCTCCTGTGCCTGGTTTTCTCATGCGTCAACCTGGTGTTCATGGGAACCTTGCTATGGTCCAGAGCCGCCACAGGTGCTGCTATGCTTCAGCCCGGGGCCACCGAGGGTGCTGCTATACCCCAGCTCAGGGCTGCCGAGGGTGTATCTTGGGAGGTTCCCGCTGATCAGCCGCTGATGGTAGGTAAATGCTGCCTCCTGGCTCCTGCACTCTGGGGGGGGGGCATTTTGCCTGGCTGCTGCACCGGTGGTGGTGGTGGTGGTGGGTGTTGTGTGCTGCGGCTCACCAGCTTTGAAATGCCGGGAGGCTGCCTGATTGTTTGCCTCTCCTGCTCGGGTGGTTCGGGGTCTCAGGAAGGCCACCCGCCATGTTCCAGCACAGACGCCGGTGATCCTGGGACTTTGGTAGGCCACCCGAGCTGCCTCTGTTTGTCCTCTGAGGCCCTTGAACATTTGCCATCTGTTGTTCTGGTTTGGGGGTCTTGAGTGGTTTCATTAGTTCTCTGTTGTTTTTTTGGTTGTTTGCTTTGGTTGCGGTCCCTCTATGCCTGGATTCCCCCCCCCCCCCCCCCCCGGGTGAGTTGGTTTTTTTTTGGTCATTTCATGTTATGTTTCTCTGTTAATGCAATGTTGTTGTTTTTCTTCTGGGTCCTTTTTCTGTTTATGTTTAGTTCTTATCTCTCCTTGCTTTTTAAATGTTTTGTTATGGATAGTTACGTATGGCCATTCTTTCTTTACTGGGTTTTGCTGTTTATTGTTTTTCTGTTCTTTTGTTTCTTTCCTTTTTGTAATTATTTGAGGTAATTTATTTGCTAATTTGTTTTGAGTTATTATTCATTGTATGGTGCTGTGATTATTTTTAATTTTTGTCCGGCTTTATTTTCTCTTTGTCATGTTTTGGAATATATATCCTCAGTTTCATTATGTCTCGGTCTTAGTTTAATTCTTGTCTTATTTATTAGTATTTATTTTAATGCCTTAGGTATGTTTTGGTTTGATTTATTTTTGTATCTGGGTCTGTTCACGTCCTCAGTTGGTCTCCCGTTGAGGAGAGTGTGTTGAACTCCGACAAGGTGTGTCCTTTTCCTTTTTCCCTCAGCCGTCGAGCCCCACTGTGCTCCGGCTGAAATTGTCTCAGGTTTCCCTGCGTATGGTTGCACCTCAGCCACGGTGTTTCCGTGCTGTTTTGTTCCCCCGGTCGTGAATTCTGCCCTCCTCCAGTATGTACGTTTTTTCCTTGCTTTAGTGTTTGTCATAGTGTTATGTTGGGTTTTGTTTTGTATTGGGGGGGGGGTCTTGGGGAGGGGGGAGTTTGTTGTTTTATCTTTTGTGATGGTACCCTGGGGTGTCTGGGTTCCACCCCTTGGGAGGGACTCTGTCATGATCCGGTGCACGGGCGTGGGCCATGCTTACTTATTAGATTTATTTTGTCTTTTTCCGTTTGTTTATTTTTCTGTTTGACTGTATTTGGTTTCTGTTTATTACAGTCTATATTTCCTTCTTTGGTTTTTGTTTTGATTGTTGCTGGCGCGGTGACAACTCGCGAGTCACCTCCTGCTGTCAATCTCTGTTCGCGCTCTGTCATGGCTGACAGCAATAATCACCACTCAGGACCCCGCAGGTGTTTGTGATCAGGGGTGGCCTATTTAAGCCCTGGGCACCAATTCCCTGGTGCAGTGGCATCAACAAGCATTCACTTCTGAATCCCGTGGTCATCCTGTCTAAGTGAAATCTTTGTTTATCCTTTTTTGTGCTCACTTCCTTGTTTTGCATTTATCACTTGAGCCACCACGCTGAGTTTTTCATTGGGTTATGTTCTGCTTTTTGTGTTCCTTTGTTAATTAAACTGAAAACTCACACTCTGCGTTTGGTGTCCTGTTTGCCCTTGGGGAGGGCCGGTTTATGACAGATCCTTCAGTTGATTAAAAACTTTTAGTCTCTTCTCCCTGGTACCAATTCCACATATGTTCCATGTGACAAACTTTAATGTGGACATGTTTTCACTAACTGGTTCGGTGCTAAAGGCGAGCTAAGTGTGCCTATATGTTTGTATGTCCACAGTGTGTGTGTGTGTGTGTGTGTGTGTGTGTGTGTGTGCATGTATATCCCACGCATGTTGTATGGCTGTGTATGCACGTGTGTGTAGGCCTACGTATGCTGTGCGTATAGTATATACCTTTATGTATGTGCATGGGTGTGCGCACCCATGCACATACATGGGTATGTGCGCATCATGTGCACATACCCATATGCGCATGATGCACACATGATGAAGAATGAGTAGGGTGCATGTACTTAAAGTTATTTCCGATAGACCAAATGTGTGAGAGAGAACAGACATGAAGATTAATAATTGGTTAGAAGATTCTGATAGCATTCAACAACAACCTAACAACAAACACAAGATTAGCTACAACAAACAAACAAACAAACAAACAAACAACAAAAAAGAAAAAAGAAAAAAAACATTAGACAAACATTAACGAGTTAAACAGGGATCGAATTAGAGACCTGCGCACAATCATACTCTTTTTTTCACATGTATCTAAGGAAACAAACTAGACTAGAATAGTCAGGGGGTTATCGTTTCATCCATAAACAGCTTGCCATTGTCATGAAGCTGTCATTATCATGAAGCTGAGCATGGGGAGAACACCGTACTCGGCACCCATCCATGCTCAGGATCATGAAACATTCATTAGTTTTGTATAATATGCACTTCTTGGTTTTGTATTTCTTCTTGTCCTTGTCTTGGCCATTGCTATTATTATTCCTTTGTGTATTCTGGTCTGTTCTCGGTTTGAAATTATGTTATAATTGTAGTCAGTTGCCCCTTTGTTTCTCCTGTGCTTTTACTTCGACAGTTGTCTTTATTTCTGTTTTCTAGCCAAGTTCGCGGTCTGTCTCAGCTGTGATTATTCAGGTCAATTATCCTCGCTCATGTCACCCACACTTGTAATCACTTGCCATCATTTGTGTTGATTCCCCTGTGCCTGTTTAAGCTCCGCTGCAACGCAGTCCATTGCAGCGTCGTTCTCTGTGAGACGGGAGTTCCCCGTCATTTTTCTCCTTGTTTCCTGTGTGTGCCCCACGCTTGGATCCTCATTATTTACAGATGTGAGCCCACATCTGTGCCAGCATTTCTACACTCCTACTTCCCTGGGTTATTCTTCTTGTTCCTGTTTTTGTAAATTAAGTGTTTTCTTTATTTTGCGTTTTCATTAAATGTTTGTGCAAACTCACAGCTAGCATTTGGGTCTTCAGTCTGCCCCTGCTTGGGCGGTTTATGACAGCCATCAATACACAATTTATCCACAGACATAATAGTTTGTTTACCATCTTGGATTTTTTTGTTTCCTAATGGGAAAAAAGCTTCCTCCTTCTTTCCAGAATTTCCTCTGGAAACTGATCATTTAGGCCAGGGGTGTCCAATCACATGGCATGGAGGGCCAAAACCCTGCAGGGTTTACCTCCAACCAGTGTCTTCAACAGCAGATTCCACTGAATTTCTTCCCGCTGATTGCTGATAAGTGAAAACACCTGCTGAAGAGACTGGGTAGAAGAGAAAACCTCCAGGGTCTTGGCCCTCCATGGCATATGATTGGACATCCCTGATTTACACCATAATTTGTGCCTTTAAGCTACCTGCCCTGCCTCTGGACCAGAATTTTTTGCTCAGAATGTTCAAATTTGGCAACAATGGGTCTGGGGCATTTGTTTTGGGGATTTTTTCTGTCCAACGCGGAGAACTCTGTGAAAAGAAATTGATTTCACAACGTCGGAGGGCATATTCAGCTACATAGACATGAATTCACAGATAGGTGTTCTGGATTTTCGTTGTTTTCTTTCGGCAGTTCTGGAGAAACTAGATTATTTCTCGTGCTGTGTGATTGCAAGTCGAGAACTGTTTCCTTCATTTTCTCGTTTTTTCTTTTACAACGATTTCAAGTTGTGTGGTTAGCGTGTTTACTGACTTTTAAGCTATTATTTTCTTCTAAGAGAGAGACGATCTGCACCTGGTTGAATTCCAAAGTCTCTCGTATGCTCTGGAATTCTTTATGGAGCAACTCGACCAATCCAGGTCTAGCATCCATGCTGGTAAGTTTATTTTCAATAGAGAAGAGAATATCACTATCCCCTGAGCTGTCCTGTGATTTCTCGGGAGTTATTTTTGGTGAATCTGTGGTTCTGGGTCGCTTAGACAGGGAAGACGGAACGGGAGAAACGCTCGCCTGCTCCATGTCACAGCAGCAGTAATAAAGCTCGTCAATATATTTCTCAAGTTCCTCCAGCTCCGTATGAAAAAAGAAAGATAGACACAGACAGTCAGTTAGTGGATTAATTACAGAAAATAAGCTACCTGTGGAAAAGTTTGTTTATGTTCGGTCGACGCAAGTTGCCATTTTGGATTATTGTGCAACAGTCAAAAGCTCTGTGTGTTACTTAACATGAAAAGTTCCACCTCCCCTTTCCCTGGAACCATGAAGTTACAGCTCTATCCATGCTGTAACAGAGTTTACTGTTGAAATGGAAAAAAAAAAAAGGTTTGAGAAATTCTGTAGTATGGAATTATATATTTTGTCTGTTTTTTTCAGCTTTTAAGTTTTTATATATAGTTATTATTATTATTATTATTATTATTATTATTATACTATAGTAGTATAGAGGTGGTCTTTTTGTGATTTTTAAAAAGTATTAATCCTTTTTAAAATGTAATGCAATTTAGTTTGTGCTCTCCTCTAAAACATTTTAAGGATTTTAGTTCATGATTTTAGAATTTTATGCCCATTTATTTGGCATAAGCAAACATATTCAGTGTTCTCTTGTATTATAAAATTTTAAATTGCATGTTTTTGTATGAAATTGAGCAAAGAATTAATTTTAATTTATTAATAAACATGAGCTTAACAAAATAATGTGTGAAAGCAAATTGATACTGGCTGGCCTGCCTGCAGACTGCTGGATGGCAGTTCTTAAAAGCACAATTTGAGATCCATGTGCCAGATTTCTCTCCATTTGTTTTATTAAAAATTGTTGGAAGTATATTCATGGGTCATTGCAAATACTTTGCTTTGAAAATACCAAGTTGTCAGACAGTGAGAAGGAAAAATCCTTAATCAAAAGAAGCGCATCGAGATGTATCGAGAATCGCTTTAGAATCAAATCGGAGCCCTGAATCAAAATCTAATCATGAAGTGCCTAAAGATTCCCACACCTAGTTCAGACCTCTGTTGGGGAGGAGGAGTGACTTACTGGACCTCTTGCAATTTTAGTTGGTGACCACTGGCCTAAGAGGAGTTCATTTTGAGTTTGCTTGCACATTTTTGAAAGTATGGTACAGAAAACTTCATTTTTAGAGTTTTCCACCATGAAGAAAAGTTGTGCAAGGTTTCAGAGAATAGAATGAAAATAATAATTTAAAAAAAAAATTAATCCAGGCCCAGCTGTTCTCGAGATATTTGCAAAAAGGCAAAACTAGTCTCCTGCAAACAGTTCTCTGTAGGGGAACACCAACTTGCGGAGCCACCATAGGTGTGCGTCCGCGCCAGGAAGCCTGAGCTAGCACCACCTGCTCACCTGTCAACACATAAGTGGGCTTCAGCCTGTCAATGCAGATGGTTTCCTTTCGCCCCCCACACCCCCCCAAGTCTAACACAAAATGTTTTGCCCCCCGTTTCGAACACTCTGAACAGGGTCGTTGTATGGTGGACGTAGCTGTGTTCTGTGGGCGTCATGCCTCATGAAAACAAAATTTGGCATTTTCCAAGCATTTTGGAATGAAGGTGCAGGGAAAACAATGGTGCGCTGGCCCAGAGACGCTGCCAGCCTCTGCCCCGGAAAAAAGGCGCGTGGGGCGGTTGGAACCGGGCGCGGGGCTCTCTGGCAAAAATTCTCCCGGGATCCGCAAGGGCTGAGAAAAAAACGAGTTCTGCCGGAAGCTGCCAAATCTTCCTTAGGCGCTGAGCACAACCACAATAGGACCCAAGGCAGAGCGGTCGACCCAATTTGCGTCCGTTAACGAGGCTCTGAGTGCTGTCTTTAAGTGACCTGTGGAAACGCTCGCACAAACCATTAGCCTGTGGGTTGTATACGGTTGTGTGGTGGATTTTGACCCCCCAGGCTGTCGGGCAATCATGGACCAAAGTTCTGAAACAATTGTGGACCTCTGTCGGACGTGATGTCCAACGGGGAACCGAACCGTGTGACCCAAGCTGACAAAAAACATGCGGGCTACCTCCGCAGACGTGGTGGAATTCAGTGGAACCGCCTCTGATCAACGCGTAGTTCGGTTCCATGATTGTTAGCAGTGTGTTGAACCCCTGAAACAGCAGATGGGGCCCCACTAAATCCACATGTACGTGGTCGAACCTCCTGGCCAGAATTTGAAAAGACTTGAGGGGGGCTTTGGTGTGCTTGTGCACCTTAGCCCATTGGCCACGCGACTCACGCTACGGGCCCCATTCTTTCACATCCCTGTGTAAGCGAAGCCAGACAAATTTGGACCCCCCAGTTTAACCGAAGCTCGCACGCTGGGATGGAAAGGGAGTGAACGGACATGAAAATGTGGCGGCGGCAAGAGCTCGGAACCACCGGGCGGGGGTCAGCCGGTGGAGACGTCGCAGAGCAAGGGGAGGGGGGGCCACCCCTTCTTGTACCACCCTGCCCTCCAGTTTTAATCTGGTAGCTGAGAACTGGAGCGCCCTATGTCTGTGTCCCCCTGGTTTGGTCGGCGACCATGGTGGAAAATCAATTCCCATGTAGACCAGGGAGACCAGCACTCATGCCAGGCAGTCGGCTACAACATTAAGCTTAACCCGGCTACATGTTAAATGTCGGTAGTGAATTCTGAGATTGCAGCCAAGGGGTGTTGTTGCCAGGCCGACCACAGTTCCGAAACTTGGACATTGCCTAAGTTAGTGGTTTGTGATCAACAAACGCGTAAATTCGCGGCCCTTGAGCCAGAACTGAAAATGATGCATAGCCAGGTGGGAGAGCCAACAACTCCCTGTCAAAAGTGCTGTATTTACGCTCGTTGTCGTGCAAAGTACTTGACTTACTTACTTTGGACTAGTTTTTAACTTTTAATATGACCCTTCTCTCTTACCTCTGGTTTTTCTCCCATCTCTTTGTCTTTTTATACCCTGATTGATGGAGCCTTGAGTATTTTTATCATGTTTATAGTCAGCTTCATGTGTGCCTGTGTTTGTGTCCTATGTTGAATGTAATTTGTGGCTTGTATATATGGATGTCACCAGACTGCAAAACAAATCTACCTACAGGTACAAATAAAGTAACCTGAACCTGAACCTGAAGTACAGCTGAAAAAGGCGAGGGGTTGCCACAAACCGGAGACGTACTGCTCCACCACGGCTCCTACCGTGATGTCTGATGCATCTGTGGTGAGTGCTATCAGCGCTGACGGGGCTGGGTGGACCAGCAAAGCCGCATAAGCGAGCGTCGTTTTGGTGTTTGTGAATGCTTGGATCCGCTCCGAGGTCCAGTCGAGCTATCCGCGGGCTTCTTTTTGTTGAGCATGCTGTAGAGCGGTTTGCAGCAGTGGGCTACCTGGGGGGAGGAAACGGTTGTAGAAACTGACCATCCCCAAAAATTCCTGTAGCACCCTCACGGTCTGTGGACGTGGAAAATCTAACACCGCGCGTACCTTATCCGGCCAATGGGATCCCCGCCCTCCGGCAAGATGCGAAGACCCAAAAAATCAATCAATTGCAGCCCGAACTGACACTTCACACGGATCACAATCAGCCCATGTGCTTCCAACTTTTGGAAAAACTTGTTTAAGATGGACGAGGTGTCCTCCCTCTGACTCGCTAGCCACCAAAATGTCATCTAAGTAGACGAAAACGAACGGCAAGTCATGGAGCACCACGTCCCTCATCTTTGAAAAGTTAGGGCTACGCCTTTTAACCCCGAACAGCATGCATAAAACTTGAAAAGACCGAAGGGAATTATTACCACTGCTTTGGGAAATGTCTCTGCATGAACCAGTACCTGGTGGTAACCATGGCCAGATCCACTTTTGAGAAAAACGCATGTCCCGGCCAGGTGCATGGAAAAATCCTGGTTGGGCGAGATGGGGTAACAGTCATGTTCTGTGGCATTGTTCAAATGTTGGAAATCGTCGCATGGCCGCCACGATCCATCGGACTTGGGCACCATGTGCAGCTGGGGTATGCCCAAACGACAGTTAGGAGCGCCTAATGATGCCTAAGCATTCTAAGTTAGCAAACTCCCCACATGCACATGGTAGTTTAGCCGGCCTCCAGGCGGTGAGGGCGCAACAAAAACAGAGTGGAACCTTTCGTGGTGAAAAAATGCTCCGACCCATGCTTGGTTATCGTAGCGGAAAAGTGGGGCATGGGCCCGTTAGTGCTGGGAACTTGGACAGCAAACGCTGGTACTTCCCCCTGGAGCTAGACCTGTGCATGTGTTGGTGGCCCGCACTCCCGAGCTGTGCAGGGCAAGGAGGGCAAAACGATAAGATAAAAATAACCAAATAAAGATAAAAAAGCGTCCACTAAACATCTGTTGGCAACATCAACCTGGAGACCATAAGGACACCAAAAATCAGCACCTAGATGGGAATGAACATGCAGCTATCACAAAGTCCCACTGGTAATTGTGTCCATGTAAACATACAGTCACCGTCCTTTTCCTCCAAACGTCCTGATGTGGGATACATTGGTGGCCGCTGAAGACAGGCCGCAACCTTCTGCCAGCTGTTTCACACTGACCGGCAAAATGAGGCCTTCTGGGAGCCAGAGGCTAACAAAAATGTCTCTCAGAACGTGTGTCCATGAATGAAAAGGAGCTTCTCCCTGTCGCCAGTGGTCGCAGCTGCTACTGACCGCTGGCTGTCCCATTTCTCAGCTTTCTGAAGTGGCATGGCAACAGACAATGTTGCACTTCCTTGCCAAAATGGCGGTGATAAAAGCACAGCGTCCCTGTCCTGTGACTCCTGGCAGCCATCCCAGCCACACCATCGGCTCCTACTTCACCGGGCTCCACGGAGATCCGGTCTCACTGGCCTAAATGCTGAGGAGCCTTGTCTGCCAAGATGAAGCGGTCTGCCCTCCCCTGCCAGCGCGCAGTAGTCCCTGGCTGCCAGCAGTGGTGAATTAGTGAAGATCACTCGCGCTGAAGCTGGTAGTTTTCTGAGGAAGAGGTGGGCGAAAAGGAAAAGATCTGCTCGTCATGCCCATCAACGCAAGCATGCTCTCCACCAGGTCCACAGCTGATCTGTCTCAAGCTACAGAGCGGGTGAGGAGCCTTTCCACCCCTCTCTTCATCTGAAAGAGTATAATGGGTGCAGCAGCAGCCGCTTGAGAGCGTCGAATTTTCCTTGGGCTGGCAGGGGTCTCCAAGTAGGCTCACGGAGCGCTGTGGGGCAAGCGCGTGTCCAGGCGCAGTATACCGCATTGCTGGTACTTCGAGTCGTCTGTTGAGACTCCGTGGAGGGTTGAAAGGGCTTCACATGGCATAAACCAAGCGGCTGGGCCGTGAAGCCAAAAATCCGGACGGTCGATTGCAGCGGTGCGTGCAGCAGTGGGAGAACCCAGCGGGAGCGTCCCCACGGAGGAGCTCGGTCCAATTTTCCATTTCACGTCCTCTAGGTCACCAATGTGGAGGATGGAATCAGACGAGACACGAGCTGATGACACACAACTTTATTCTCCTCCAACAAGAACAGACAGACTAACTTCTGGGTGCCAACGCAAACTCCTTTATAACAACTTTATCCCACCTTTGGCTCCCAGGAGTGAACACATTGACACATGCGTTCAGAGACATTGTACACACATCCATATACACATCACAGAGCATGGCTAACACAATACTTTCGCCACCCCAGAGTCCTCAGGTGTGAAAAGCGTTTTACCTTCTCCACAATAAATCCCACACCTGGCACAGCGCATCGTTATTCAGTTCAGTACCCCCCCCTAGTGCTCTGACACCCGTCTTTCTTCTTCCCTCATTACCATCCCTCCTTTCCTTCCCCCCAAGCCCCAAAGTCCTGGGTGGAGTATCATCTCCTATTGTGTCACCAGAGTGCCACTGATTTTTTTTTTTTGGGGGGGGGGGGGGGGGCTGAAAAGTTCATAGTAGTCAAATTTGACCAAATGTCGTTTGTTTCTAAAATTTCAAGATTCCACATATTATCGTTTTTGCTCCCCATACTCTTTTAGCAGACAGTAAATCACATTGGTTTTGCTCAATCACGTCAACTTTTTCAACTATGGCCACATGTTTTCTTACATTTTTGTTAACATGTACGGATATTTTCGCTTTATATGATGCAAAATTCTTTTTTATTTCTTGAAATTGTCTGAATTTTGAACAATGAAGAAGTAACATTCAATTTACATGTACTTGCCTTTATCAATGGTCTACTATTCAATTTACAGTACAACTGTACAACTGCTGTACAACTGCTTACAACTTAGCATAAAAACCCTGACCTGATAAAGAGAAACGGATGTCATTTTCAGATTCAGCGGTGCAAAAATTGTCTTAAATCAGTTGAAAAAACAGAGATAACTTACAAAAAAAATATTTTTGTTATGTTGTGTAATAATAATAATAATAATAATAATAATAATAATAATAATAATAAGAAGAAGAAGAAGAAGAAGAAGAAGAACAACAACAACAACAAAAATAACAGGTTTTTTGCAGCGTAGCTGCTTGGATCCCTAAAAACAATACAAAACAATGACTGTAATGCACAGTATAATTCAGAACAGCTTGCTTCATGTACCAATAGAACCAATGTTGCTTTTTGAAAAATGGCAACTGATTGCCTCGGAAATAATTTTATATGGTTCAGAAATGTTCTCAAATAACTACAATTTGTCTCTTTAAAGAAAAAAATAGTAGTTTAGAAGGCATTACTGCTAATGAATTGAGGAGTGTGATTATGTGCCATCCCTCTGTTAGATAATGCTCAATCATTCAATGAAGCGCTGACAGACTTGGTCCAGTATGAGCATTATAACCCTCATGCCTTTAGAAATAATAATAAAAAAAAAATCCGGCTGCCATTCTATCGGAATTTCGGGGTCCCTGGTTCTGAAACTCAATTTTCCTGCTAGTTTTATGGAAGATTAAATGAGCTTGTGCTTTGTGTGGCCCTCTTGATATCCCCTCAGCAATGAAACATAACAACCAATCACCCCAAGCATAAAGGTGACTCAGACTCCAGTCGGCCAGGCGGGAATTGATACACTCTTTGGGCTGGAGTTCATTTCCCGCTGACAGAGATTAGGGGGATAACTTAAATAATATTTGTGTGCAATCAACCAATGATTAACTTGAAACACATTTTGAAGGTTACTAAGGCATTTCAATTAACATGCAGGATACCAATGAATAGCGAGAGTTTGAATGAGATCAATTGTTCTCTTTGACCAAAAGAAATATGATAGTTGATTTATATGTGCTTATGATGAATGTTTTATTCTTATTAAATGAGTCCTGCTACATATAATCCAAACACAAATGGATGACTGATACAGCGCTACAGTTAATGAATGTGCTTATTAAACGAAGCCCATGCCCAGCATTCAATTTGATTATCTTTTTTTCACCCTCACTCTAATTATCTTTGATATTTTTCATCTTCACAAGGTCTGATGGCTATCTTATCTCAAAGGCACACAGCCAAGACTTTTATTATGCCTTCGGAGATCAAAAAAGAGACTTGTCTGAGAATAGTGTTTTTCTGTCAAATGAGAAAGAAAGATCAAGAATACTCTCATCACAATGTTTTATTTGACTTCAATCTCTTACTGTGCAGTGGAATCACACAGTGTGACTGAGTGGAAGCTAGGTGGATACATAACTAATAAAAACACAAAGGAAAATCTATACACTGTGCTGTGAAAAAGTATTTGCCCCCTCCCCATCTCTTATATTTGTGTTTATCACACTTAGATGTTTCAGATCATCAACCAAATTTTAATATTAGACATGATAACCTGAGTAAATACAAAATGAAGTTTTTAAATGATGATTTCATTTAAGGGAAAAAGGTATCTAAACTACATGGCCCTATGTGAAAAAGTAATTGCCTCCTAAAACCTAACAACATGGTTGCGTCACCCTTGGCGGCAACAACTGCCAAATCAAATAACTGCAATAACTGCCAGTGAGTCTTTTACATCACTGCTGAAGAACTTTGTCCCACTTTTCTTTGCAGAATTATTTTAATTCAGCCACATTGGAGGTCTTGAGCTTGAGGTTCATGAGCTGATGGTCGAACATTCTCCTTCAGGATTTTCTGGTAGAGAGGAGAATTCAGGGTTCCATCTATTACAGTAAGATCATCCAGGTCCTGAAGCAGCAAAACAGCCCAAGACCATCACACTACCACCACCATGTTTGACTGCTGGCAGAGGCGATTCTAGTTTCTTGGGGCCTTAGGCAAAAATTTACAGGGTTGCCCCTCCAACCAGCGTTCATCACCCTGATAAATAACCTGATGCTAACAAGAAATGTGAAAGGCAAACTTAAAAAAAAAAAATCAAAGATGCACATTGGTAGCTTTACAGAATAAGGATAGAAACATTAAATTCAAAAACAGACTTCAGAGAGCAATAAAAACAGAAAAATCAAACCAGAAACAATAAAAAACATGACAGATGACAAGACAGATAACTTCACTGTGCACCTGTACTTGCGAGAGGGAGAGGTGGGAGTGGGGCCCCTTTAGGGAGATCTGCACTGATCTACCTCAGTCATTGGCAAACTCTCCACATTGTCACTGCTGTAATCCAAAAGGATTCACACTGTCTTCTTAAAATACACTACTCACACAAAGTTAGGATTATTCAGCTTTTGAGTGAAATTTCAGGGATGCACATAAAATGCATTATAATCTTTACAGGTGAACTTAATTTGTCCTTCTCTATCCTTTTGAATGCACATGTCCAACTGCAGTATTTCAATACTTTTGCATAACTTGCTGTTCTCTAACAAGATGCTTAACGCCAAAATACACAACAGGTCTTTGATCCAATGAATTGACCAATAAATTTTCTGGTTTAGTTAGGATTGGTATTTAAACAGTCCTCTTCATCATGCTGTTCATATTTTGACATCATGAGACCAAGACGACACCTAACAATTGAACAACATCACCTCACCATTGCAAGGCTTCAAACAGGATGTTCTCAGAGGAAAGTGGCCACTGAGCTTAGAGTGTCACAGACTGTCATCAGACCATTTGACATTTGGTCACGTCAGACCATTTGAAACCATTTACATCAGCATGGTCTGTGTGGCTAGATGACCTGCAAGCATACCTGACCACACCACTAGGCCACAGGCATCATCATCTTGCATGGGTCAGGGAGCATTTATGCTGGACAAAGGACCATTGGGTCTCAGTGCTGTTCTCTGATGAAAGTCGATACACGTTGAGCAGAAATGATAGCTGCCAACAATGTTGGAGACATCAAGGAGAGCGCCATGCATCAGCTACTGTTGTCACCAGACAAGCCTTTGGTGGTGGTGGTGTTACAGACTGGGCAGGTGTGTTTAGTCAATACAGAGCTGCTCTTCACCTTGTGAATGGTACAGTGACAAGTCAATACTAACTGAATAACATCATTAATCCAGTCATTATGCCCCTGCATGAACAACACAGGCCTAATTTCATCTTCATGGACGACAATGCTCCCAGCTCATCGAGGTCGCATCATTAGGGAATGGCTGCTGAACGCTGGGGTACCTCAAATGGAGTGGCCTGCACTTTCTCCAGACCTGAATCCCATAGAATACTTATGGGATCAGCTGAGTCACCATGTAGAGGTTCATAACCCTGCACGCCACAACCTCAATGGCCTGAAGGCGCCCTTCAAGAAGAGTGGAATGCGTGCCTCAGCAGACAATAAGTTGACTTGTGAACAGCATGAGACATCGTTGTCAAGCTGAAATTGATGCTCAAGGGCACATGACAAGTTATTGCGACATTGGGGGTGGCTGTGGCGCAGGTGTAGTGTGGCTGACTACTGATCAGAGGGTCAGGGGTTCCCATTCTGTCTGCAGTCTGCATGTCAAAGTATCATCGAGCAAGACACTGAACCCCAGTGCTCCTGGTCGGTCAGGCCAGCACCTGTGTATTGGCGGCTCCGCCACCATCAGTGTGTGAATGTGTGTGTGAATGGGTGGATAGCAGGATCTGTAAAGTGCTTTTGAGATGAGAAAAAGAACCTATATAAGTGAACGCCATTTACCATTGACATTTTTTGTTGTGGTAAACCCATCACTGTTTTTGGCTTTTGTTTCAGTAAACTGAGATGAGGAAATCACCATTGCATGCTTCTACTTAAATGCCCTACTTCATGTGGTAATAGCACTTTAGGTGTGAACACTTTACATTTTAAATAAATTTCACACGAAAGCCAAATATTCCTAACTTTTTGTGAGTAGTGTATATATAATATATTTTTAGTTTCTATCAGACAGTGAAAAAGTTTGTCCATAACAAATAGTGATCAGTATGTGTTGGTTTCCTGTATATTTTTGATGTTCATTGCCGCCATCTTCTGTATGGGTGATTTTCATGTCCAGAAAAGATATGGATTTGTTGGTTTCTTCTTCATGGGTGAATTTAATGTTTCGCATGCTGTCCATTTGGTTTAGATGTCAGTGAGTGTGGTTGTTTGCCCTTTGTTGATTATTTCCAGGATGTCACGCACTACGTACGTCTCTAGGTCCTCCATGACAAAACCACTCATGATTGCTGGAATGGATCTCCCAATGATGAATGCCATCTTATTGTTTGTAGATGATTCCTCTTAATTGAAAGTAGGTGGAGGTGGCAACAGATTGTAGCAGCTTCATGATGTCTTCTACTGTGAGTTCTGTGCATTTGTGTAGGGTTTTGTCATGTCTGAGACGGTTTTCAACAATGTGGACTATGACCGGTGATTTTTGTAAACAGGGATATGACGTGGTGTGATACTAATATTTCATCTGCTTGTATCTTTTTGTCCTTCAAGTCTTGCGCCAATTGTTTGGCGTTCTTGCAGTGTTGATTTGTGAGTCCAACAAGAGGTTTAATTATTTCATCTAATGCCTTTGATAGATTGTAGGTTAGTGATCCTATGCTGTCCCACAATAGGTAGTAATAGGGTGGCTGGTTTGTGGATCTTTGGTGTGCCATATACAGCAGGGGAAATAAGTATTCAACACATCAACATTTTTCTCATTAAACATATTTCTGATAAAGCCACTGACCTGAGATTTTACCAGATATCAGAAACAACCCTAATAACCCATACATACAAAGAATTCATGGTAGCTGTTTTCACAAAAACAAGTTATGTATATTTTTAAAAATGTGGAATGACACAGGGAGTAAGTATTGAACACATACAGAAAAAGAGGTGCAAAAAGGCATAGAAAGCCAAGAAATCAGCTGAAATCATTAGAATTTAGGAAGCCATCCCATCCCCCCACGAGTGTAAATTAATCTCCAGCTGGTTAATTCCTGACTGATAGCCTTTAAAAACATCTGTAATTATTAGATTGTCACACCACAAAGAACTCATGATGGACAGAAGCAAAGAGCTCTGACTCGACCTTCACAACCCTTATTGTTGCAAAAACATAATGATGGGCATTGGTTACAGGTGCATTTCTAAACTGCTGAATGTTCCAGTGCTTTAGCCATCATTCGGAAGTGGAAAGAACATCATTTTACCATAAACCGGCCATGACCAGGAGCTCCTCGCAAGATTTCTGGACAGAGGAGTCAAAAGAATTATCAGAAGTGTTATCCAAGAGCCAAAAAACACTTGTGGAGTGCTGCAGAAAGACACCTGGAGTTAGCAGGTGCTACTGTTTCAAAGAAAACAATAAGTAATGCACTTAACTGACATGGGCTCTATGCCTGCTTACTTTACAAGACTCAGTTGTTGAAGAAAAATGTGGGGCAGCTCTGTGGAACAATGGTTAGCACTGTGGCAGCACAGAAAGAAGGTCACAGGTATCAATTCCACCCCTGACCATGGTGGGTTCAATAACACCCCCTGACCATCAGTGACCTTTCTCTGTGGAGTTTGCATGTTTTTCCCGCGTCTTTGTGGGTTTACTACAGGTACTCTGGTTTCCTCCCACATACCAAAACATGCAATTAAGTTAATTGGAGGCTCTAAAGTTGCCCTAGGTATGAATGTGTGTGTGAATGAGGAAGGGATTGGCGCCATACCGTAGCTGCCTCATCCACCAGGTGGATGCCCTGAATTTCCTCCTGGGATTAATAAAGTATACAAAAACCCCCCCCAAAACATATTGAAGCTTGATTAAAGTTTGCTGCACAATATTTGAGCAAGCCAGTAAAACACTGGGAGAGTATAGTCCGGTCAGATGAAACCAAAATTGAACTTTCTGGATGCCACAACATGCAGCATGTTTGGAGGACAAATGGTACTGCACATCGGCCCCAAAACACCATACCAACAGTGAAGTTTGGAGGTGGGAGCATCATGGTGTGGGGGTGTTTTTCAGCACATGGTGTAGGCAGACTTCATATAATTGAAGAAGATGAAGGGACAAATGTACAGAGACATCACTTGATAAAAACCTGCTGGCATCTGGCCAAGATGCTGAAGATGAAATGAGGGGCGGGACATTTCTGCAAGACAATGATCTCAAACACACAGCCAAGGAAACTCTCAACTGGCTCCACAGAGGAAAATAAAGCGTGAAAATGGCCCAGTCAGTTACCTGACCTGAATCCATTTGAAAATCTTAAATGATTATGATAGCGAGCTCTCTTTTGGTACAGTCCTTCCAAATAGCGGAACGCTTTAACACTGCTTCATCCAAACTTTTATTGTAATAATCCAAAAGGGTTTCATACTGTCTTCTAAAATAATTATATATTTTTTTTTTTTTTTTTTTTTGTATCAGACAGTGAAACAGGTTGTTTTTACCTTAAACATATTTCAGCCACTTCTTGCAACCTTCATTAGAAGGTCATGTGACGTTGGTCACATGACCCTTCTAATGAAGGTTGCAAGAAGAACTCGGTATCGCCAAAAAAAGAGCTCGTTATCATAACCATCTACAGTAAAGTTCACCCTACGCTGTTGGGATGAAAACAACACCACCAAGCCTAAACATAAAGAACCTAATCCCACAAGAAATACTGAACGTATAATAAAAGAACACGGAAGGACTTGATAAAAGAACGGATACAGCACATCGTACATAAGTTATATAACATTGACATGGAGATAACCACATTAACCGAGCATGACTTTCCGTCGGATGAAAATAACAAGAAGAAGCTACAACAACATCTGGAGGAACAACACCAAAAAGAATTTGGAAGAACAAAACAATGTCAAACCCTGAAACTGGAAAGCATGCATATACCAAAGGAAAACTAAGGGATTTCGGACAATGACACATAGTGCACAGGAAATGGGATGTAATTTTTCTTACAGAAAACTTACACATACGGAGACAAACGTCCTAGCCTGTGGCCTGAACTATGCCATCACACCCAAAACAAAATACCGTATGAGAACTTTATATTAGCAATGGTGTTAGCATGTACAAACATAGAAGCTCAAGGACAGATATCACACTCTGTAATGAGGTTGCAAGCATACTCAAGGCAGTCAAAATATCACACACCAACACCACAAGAGAAGAAAGAAAGTCCATAGAAATGCTAGCAAGGACAAGAATATCACAATCCTCCCAGCTGACAAAGGCAGAATCACTGTCATATGGATACAAATCAATGCAATAAACAGATGAATGAATTATTAAATGACATCAATACATACGGAATACTTAAATATATATACAGTAGATATAAAAATCCAACAGAAGGAAAAAAGAGGACTGTAAATACATTACGCAAACAACTCTTGGATGCAAACATCCTCAACAAGGATTCCTAGAATTATCTAATTCCAACAGCAAGCATCAATGCCTCGTATTTATGGCGCACCAAAGATCCACAAATCAGGCACCCCATTATGACCTTTTATGGACAGCATAGGATCAGTAACCTACTACGATCTGTCTAAGGCATTAGTTGAATAATTAACCTCTTCTTGGACTCACAGATCAACACTGCAAGAATCCCAAACAATTGGCGTGAGACTTGAAGGACAAAAAGATACAAGCAATATAAAATATCAGTATCACACAATGTTATATCCCTGTTTACAAAATCACCGGTCATAGTCACATTGTTGAAAACCATCTCAGACATGACAAAACCCTACACAAATGCACAGAACTACAGTAGAAGGACATCATGAAGCTGCTACATTCTGTTGCCACCTCCACCGACTTTCAATTAAGAGGAGCCATCTACAAACAAAAAGAGGGCTTCGCCATGGGAGATCCATTCCAGCAATCATGAGTGGTTTTGTCATGGAGGACCTAGAGACCAGAGCCATACAAACAGCACCAGCATCATGTAAAATAAGCTTATGGAAATGGTACATGGACAACATCCTGGAAATTATCAACAAAGGACAAACAACAACACTCACTGAACATCTAAACCAGATGGACAGCATTTGGAAACATTAAATTCACCCATGAAGAAGAAACCAACAAGTCCATATCTTTTCTGGACATGAAATCACCCACATCAGACGATGGCGGCATCAACATCAAAATATACAGGAAACCAACACATTCTGATCAGTATTTGTTATGGACTTCAGAACACCACACAGCCCACAAACCCTCCGTTTTCATAACATTATAAGATTGGACCAACATCATTACTAATCCACAAGACAAAGAGGAGGAAGCGGTAAACATAATGAAGGCTCTGAAAAACTGCCACTACCTCAAATGGGCCATAGAGAGGGGAAGGATGCAAGTGGAGATGAAAAGCATAAAATGAAGAGAAGGAAAGACCACACAAAAAGTAAACAACACAGGAGCAGTGACACTACCATACCTGAGAGGCATCACTGAAAGAATACAGACAATGAAAAAATGCCACATCAACACCCCAGTAAAACCACACACCCACTCTGAGGCAACTCTTGGTTCATCCCAAAGACATAATACCCACAGAAAAGAAAAGTAATGTCTTTTATGAAATACCATGCCGAAACATTGCAACAAAACCTACACAGGAGAAACAGGAAGAACCGTTGGAACCAACGGTTTCCAAAAAAGGATCATAGCAAAGAATGTGAAACAAAAGACAATAGCAAGGTGCACACGAGCACAAAAAGCAACAACTGAACAACAGAACCTGAAATCTGCTGTATCCCAACATTGCAAAGAGAAAATCATATCATGGACGGGGGGAAAAGGCAAACGTCATCTGCACAGAAAGCAATAAATACTTCGTTGAATCAGGGAAGCCATCAAGATCAGAAAAACGTATCCCCAAGAACCATCAACAGGGGATGAGGGACCAATTCCTTTATATTCCTTGTCCCACACCTGGGATGCTGTCCCTCCACAGGATACCAGACAGCAGGGGGGCGTAGTCGTAGCTCTTGCTATCTGGTAAACTTGATAAAACAGCAGATGAAACAGCTGATTGTCACAACAACATCACATGACCCTTCTAATGAAGCTGCAAGAAGCGGCCGAAACATGTTAAGGTGAAAACAACCTTTTTCACTGTCTGATAGAAAATAAAATATTTTTATAATTGTCACTGCATTTAGTGATTTAAAGTTGATGCAGCCCTCAGGGGCCCTCCTTCTGGACTGGGGCAACCACAGCATTTCGCCTGTCTTGGCCTGCTGGCAACCACTGCCTCTGACTGTTAGTATGATGTTCTTTTTACAATATGCTGTGTTAATTTTATACCAGATATAAGAGGATGAATGCCTTCCACAAAGTTCAACTTCGGTCGCATCAGACAGCAGAATATTTTCCCAAAAATTTTTTAGGATCATTAAGATGTTTTTTGGTAAATGTGGATGAGCCTTTGTGGGACTTTTTGGTCAGCAGTGGTTTGTCCCCTTGGAACTCTCCCATGGATGTCATTTTATACCCAGTCTCTTTGTTATTGTTTAATCATGGACCAGTGTCCAAACAGAGGCAAGTGAGGCCTGCAGTTCTTTAGATGTTTGTTCTGGGTTTTTCTTTCTCATCTGTTCTTGAATTTCTTTAGGTCACAGCATGATGTGTTGCTTCTTGAGGTCTTCTTTTTTGCCTACTTTCACATCATTAGAGAAGCTCTGTTTAAGTGAGTTCTTGATTCAGCAGGTCTGGCAGTAATCAGGCCTGGGTGTGGCTGGAGGAAATTGAACTCAGCTTTCCAAAAAAATGTGGTTTAATCGCAATTAATTTCTTGATGTAATGGGGGGATTACCTTTTTTTTTTTTTTTTTACATAGGGCCTGGTCGGTGTAGATAGCTTTTTTTTTCCTTATTAAATTAAACCATCATTTAAACTGCATTTTGCATTTACTTTGGTTATCTTTGTCTAATATTAAAATTTGTTTGATGATCTGAAACATTTAAGTGTGACAAACATGCAAAAATATAAGAAATCAGGAAGGGGGTTAATACTTAATTCACTGCACTGTATATGAATGCATGAGCATATAAGCATACATCAACGCACAGGTTTAGATTTGGAGGGCCAGCTTCAAATGCAATAATTGGTTATCTTCCAGGTTTTGGCCAGGGATTCCTCTCTATCTTCCAAAAATTTAAAGCTGAGCGCAGACATCAATAACTTGACTCTAAAGAATACATGAAAAGCTAAAAAGTGTTTTACAGCCTTTACTAGCTGAGTGAGAGAAAAAGTCCTCAGAATACATGTGGCAGCATTTAATGAAACATGGCTGCCGAGGGCCACACACTAAAACAGAGACAGGGGAAATGTATGTACCGTAAACTTGTGAGAACTAAGCAGCAGAATGGCTTTATAATGGCATCTCCAACTGGGAAAGTAATTACATAAAAAAAGAGGGAAGATGACTGGGAAAGACAAGCCCGCATATAACAACCCGCATTCTGGAGATCAAAAAGACGTAGATGTCCTCGAAGTGATTTAGATACAGTTGTCACAGGCAGCTGCCGGCATAATGGCGCTGCCATATTCGTCAGTTGATGGGTGCTGATGAGCAGCCTGAGCTCAGCCAAATCATTATTAGATCCCCATTGTGATAAATGTTATTTATTGCTGTCAAGCGGCATTAATGTTTAATTCAGGGGTGGAAAATGAGCAGGGTAGATCCGCATGGTCCGGGCCCCATTCACGGTCAGTTTGTGACAAAGGCAATGACTGAACACTGGCCAGACAAACTTCATCACTCAGGAGCCTAAAAGAAAAAGTGTGTGTGTGTGTGAGAGAGGGAGAGCATAAAGGAGAGGAGGGGTGTAATGGCTCTAATTTGCATGTGTTTTAAAAGGGTAATGAAGTAATATGATGTTTATCTTTTCTGAAGAGTTTAATTTCTACTGGCACAGACCCAGAGCACACCGTGACACAATATAATGAACAGCAATGTGAATGTGGGCCAGGTTGTGTAATGGTAGCAGATGTGCAAGGGTAGAGGGAGAGAAAGGGAGCCGGGGAGAGGAGGGGTGCAGGGTAAATTCTGTTGTGATGGGCCATGGATTGATGTCTGTATGTGTGCGCGTTGGGGGTGGGGAGGGCCGGGGTCATGCACCATGATTTATTCATTAAGTTCACTAACCAGAAGTCTGTGTTTGTTTGTTGACCCTCCGTAGTAAGCTGGAGAGACACTTAAATCTCCCCTTTCCAATGTCTTTGTTCATCATAGCACCAAAATAATGTGTGTGTGTGTGTGTGTGTGCCGGTACATTAGACATCTCACATTAAACAGATCTTTATGCACGTCTTTCATGTAATGATGAATGCAACCAAATCCATCTCCGTTTCCTTTCTCATACCCTGCTCGAGTATTCTTAAAGTGGAGACTGAAGGAGAAATTGCCATGCCCAAGAGGTTCTGGTTCCTGAAATAAGATGATGATGTAAAAGGGGTCAGCTGCTAATCTTTATTCCCTGAGTAAAGCGCTCATTCATTATGTAACAGTTTGCATTTGTATTCAGGCCACAGACTCAGGGTGCAGAAACATTCAGAGAACCACTCATAAAAAAACATCAATTTATTTTTACTTCTTCTGCTCCCTTCTTTTCTCCAGCTCCAGAGAGAGAATGTCTTTATCATATGCAGCTTGACAAAGATATGAAGAAATGAAGAAATGATTTATATCAATACCGATACCTCTTTGTTCTGAGGCACATCCAAATATTTGCTTTGATAATGAGTCAGATATATATTCAGCTCTCTCGTGTAAATGCTCTCCTTTGGTGTTTAAAATATAAGTCTGTAGAGGGTATTAGGTAGGTCATTTTTCAGCTTTTGGGAGGGAGGTACTGTAATCTTTAAATTTTGCAGCGTACGTCATAACAGATGAGGTTTCACGTTTTGCACTGAAACAATAGAGAAATCTAACTCTGTAAACAAAGCCATGAAAAGTATCTGCTCTTGTATTTACTCTGTTATTCTTGTAAACAAAGATTAACTATTATTTACTTTAATAACAGTAATATTCCATGTATAAACAAAACCTTTGTTTTAATAATAATAATATACATGGAGGAATCTCATCTGTTTTTCTGGTCCCTTGTCAGGTCCTCTCTTTTACTTCCCAGGTTTTAGGATACTGTTGTTTAGATTTTTTTGATCATTTCATTGGAGTACAAAAAACAATTTGAAACTAGCATATAAACTTCTAGAATAATACTCATATGAGCTGATATCGCGAAACACTCCCCATTCAATATCACTAAAGAAAATAAGTACTGAGCACGTCAACATTTTTCTCATTAAACATATTTCTGGTGGAGCCATTGACCAGAGATTTTCACCAGATATCAGTAACAGCTCAAGTAATCCATACATACAAAGAAATCAAGGCAACTGTGTTCACAAAACAAGTTATATTTAATAAAGTGGGATGACACAGGGAATAAGTATTGAATGCACGCTTGGTGAAATTCATTTGATATTTAGTAGAAAAGCCTTTGTTGGTAGTAACAGCTTCCAGATGCCTCCAGGATGGAGAAACTAGGCACAGGCATTGCTCAGGAATGAGTTTAGCTCATTCTTCCACACAAACAGTCTTCAAATCTTGAAGGTTCTGTTGGTGTCTTCTATGAACTCTGATCTTCAGTTCGTTCCATAGATTTTCAATTGGATTCAGGTCAGGTGACTGACTGGGCCGTTCTAGCAGCTTTATTTTCCTTCTCTGGAGCCAGTTGAGATAAGAAAACATAAGATAAGCCTTTATTAGTCCCACAATGGGGAAATTCCAGGATTGCAGCAGCAAAGGTATAGCAAGCACTCAGAGGCAATCATTAATAAGATAAGATAATAAGAACAAATGAATATACACATGTACACAGATATATACACAGTGCAGGAGCATTGCAGCTAGGTGGTATAGCCAGCATTACGGGTCTGTTGTTACCCCACAGAGTATGAATATGTACCCAGACAGTATATTCCATATTTGAATCAGCCATGTTGTCATACTCAGTAATGATTGATATTGTCCTAGTTGTATAATGGAGGGGACCATTTATTGTGTAAGGTTGTTACGTTTTGTACATTCAATATGACCTCTACAAGCAGCCCTGGTTTGGTTATAGAGTCTGACAGCTGTAGGTAGAAAGGACCTGCGGAACCTCTCCGTCGCACACCTAGGATGGTACAGCCAACTGCTAAATGAGCTCCTCAGTGCATTCAGCATGTCCTGCATTGAGTGGGACTCGGACTCCGGCAGAGATGACCGCTCAGCCACCATCCTCCTCTCTCCTATTCCCTCTACTGGGTCAAGGCGCCGCCCCAGAACAGAGCTAGCTTTTTTGATCAGTGTGTTCAGTCTCTTCCTGTAGGCTGCCGTGATGCTGCTGCCCCAGCAGACCACTTCAAATGTGATGGCTGATGCCACCACTGAACCGTAGAAGGTCTTCAGGAGTGCCCCTTTTACTCCAAAAGACCTGAGCCTCCTCAGGAGGAACAGCTTGCACTGCCCCTTCTTGTAGAGTGCGTTGGTGTTGTGTGACCAGTCCAGTTTATTGTTCAGGTGGACATTCTAGCAGCTTTATTTTCCTTCTCTGGAGCCAGTTGAGAGTTTCCTTGGCTGTGTATTTGGGATCATTGTCTTGCTGAAATGTCCACCCTCATTTCATCGTCAGCATCTTGGAAGATGGCAACAGGCTCTTATCAAGGATGTCTCTGTACATTTTCCCATTCATCTTTCCTTCAATTATATGAAGTCTGCCTGTACTATGTGCTGAAAAACATTCCCAAACCATAATGCTCCCACCTTCAAACTTCACCCCCACACCATGATGGGATGTGCAGTGCCATTTCTCTTCCAAACATGCTGTGTGTTATGGCATCCATCCATCCATCCATCCATCTTCTGTTTTTCCGGAGGTCCGGGTAGTGGAGGCAGCAGTTCAAGCAGAGAAGCCCAGACTTCCCTCTCCCCAGCCACCTGCTCCAGTTCTTCAGAGAGGATACCAAGGCATTCCCAGACCAGCTGGGAGATGTAATCTCTCCAGTGAGTCCTGTGTCTGCCCCGGGGTCCCCTCCCAGTGGGATGTCCCCGAAACACCTCAAGTGGGAGGTGTCCAGGAGGCATCCTGATCAGATGCCCATACCACCTCAACTGGCTCCTTTCAATGTGCAATAAGCCTCTCCCAGATGACTGCACTCCTTACCCTATCTCTAAGGATGAGTCCAGCAATCCTACAAAGAATGTTCATTTCAGCCGTGTGTATCCGCGATCTCATTGCTTCGGTCATTACCCAAAGCTCATGGCCATAGGTGAGGGTAGGAATGTAGACTGTGGGATCCAAAAAGTTCAATTTTGATCTCAACTGACCAGACTATATTCTCCCAGTATTTTACTGGCTTGCCCAAATGTGCAGCAAACTATAAACGGATGTCAATATGCTTTTTCTTCAGCAATGGAGACTTGCATGGTGAGCAGGCATGGAGTCCATGTCGGTTGAGTGCATTAAGATAAGATAAGATAAGATAAGCCTTTATTAGTCCCACAATGGGGAAATTCCAAGATTGCAACAGCACAGGGATAGCAACACTCAGAGCAACAATCAGAAGGCAAGAAAAAACAAGAGCAGCGAGTATACATATGTACATATAAACATAAATATATAGACACACGGTGCGGAGCATTGTAGCTAGATGGAATAAATATGTAAATATACTGTATAAACACACACACATTGCGGAGCATTGTAGCTAGATGGAATGAAACAGCATAACCGTCTACTTAGTTATCCTACATGGTATGATTATGTACCCATACATATTGTCACCTTCCGTAGCTACCGGTATTTTCCTAGTTGTGTACCAGAGGGGACCATTGTGTAAGTCTATTGCGTCTTTTGCATTCAATACTATTAGGCTGTCACGTCTTTTTGCTATCTCTGCGAGCAGCCCTGCTTAGGTTATACAGTCTGACAGCCGTTGGTAGGAAGGACCTGCGAAACCTCTCAGTTGTCCACCTAGGATGATGTAGTCTGTTGCTAAATGAGCTCCTTAGTGTGTCCTGCATAGGGTGGAACTCGGACTCCAGTAGAGATGACAGTTTAGCCACCATCCTTCTCTCTCCCATCTCCTCCACTGGGTCAAGGCGCTGCCCCAGGACAGAGCTAGCTTTAAACAACAACACTGCAGCAAAGACATCGAGTTGCTAGCTGTTAGCATGCGGCCTACATATCTCCTGAGGGAATACTCACACGTGATCTGCATTGTTATTTATGCAAATCCGACGGCGAACGCTGGGACAGCGCGTGACGTCATCCACTCAGTAACTGGCAGGCTGCAGACAGAACACCCAGATGCTCTTCTTCTCATCTCAGGCGATTTCAACCATGTTTCACTGTCTCCCATTCTACCCACGTTTACCCAGTATGTCACATGCCACACTAGAGACAATAAAACACTGGACTTATTCTACGCAAACACTAAGGAGGTGTACACCTCATCACCACTCCCCCCACTCGGGAGATTGGATCACAACTTGGTTCATCTCCAGCCGGTGTACAAACCCCTAGTGCACAGACAACCTCCGGCCATGCGCACAGTGAAGTTATGGTCTGAGGAGGCAATGGACGCTCTAAAGGGCTGTTTTGAAATGACCGCCTGGGAGCAGCTCTGCGATCCACATGGTGAGGACATGGATGGCCTCACTCACACCATCACGGACTACATCAGCTTCTGTGTGGACAACACCGTTCCCACCAAGACCATACGGTGTTGCTCAAACAACAAACCCTGGATCAACCCTGAGATAAAAACACTTCTGAGAGAGAAGAAGAAGATCTTCAGGTCGGGGAACAGGGAGCTGCTGAAGTCCGTACAGAGGGAGCTGAGGAGAAAGATCAGAGAAGGCAAGGACAGCTTCAGGAAGAAAATGGAGGACAAGCTGCAACAGAGCGACATCAGCGGGGTCTGGAGAAACCTTAAAGCCATCTCTGGGCTCCAGAATACCTCCCCCCAGGTCACGGGGGGCAGGGAGTGGGCGAACAATCTGAATCTGTTTTTTAATAGGTTTGACCAACCGCCCTCCCCCCCGACTGCACAACAACCACTGCTGCCTCTGAAGACATCAAAGTCCTGCTGCCCACTCCCCACTCCACCATCACCCCCCCACTCCCAACACACAGCCCCCCAACCTGACCCTCACTAAGACCCAGGTGAGGACGGAGCTGAGGAAGATCAAGGCGAGGAAGGCGTCGGGACCGGACGGCATCAGTGCAAAGCTCCTCAAGTCCTGTGCAGACCAGCTGTGTGGGATTGTGGAGTACATCTTCAACCTGAGCCTGAAGCTGGAGAGAGTACCACAGTTGTGGAAAACATTTTATGTGGTACCTGTACCAAACACTTCCCACCCCAAAGATCTGAACAGCTACAGACCAGTGGCCCTGACGTCCCACATGATGAAGACCCTGGAGAGACTGCTCCTTGCTCACCTCCGCCCCCTGGTGGGACCAGCGATGGATCCACTCCAGTTCGCCTACCAGCATGGTACTGGGGTGGAGGATGTGGTCAACTTGCTCCTTCACCGTTCTCTGTCCCACCTGGAGAAGCCCGGTGGGACAGAGAACCATCTACAGAAGTTCTCTGACGACTCTGCGATCGTTGGCCTCATCTCCAACGGAGATGAAGCTGAGTACAGAGGGCTTATCCAGGACTTTGTGGACTGGTGCCATCGGAACTGCCTTCAGATCAACGCGAGGAAAACTAAGGAGCTGGTGGTGGACTGCCGCAGGCAAGGACAACCCCTCACAGCACCAGTAAACATCCAGGGAACAGACATTGAGATGGTGACATCCTACAAGTGCCTGGGTGTTCATCTGAACAATAAAATAGACTGGTCACACAATACTGACGCACTCTACAAGAAGGGACAGCGCAGGCTGTTCCTACTGAGGAGACTCAGGTCTTTTGGTGTACAAGGGGCACTGCTGAAGACATTCTACAACATGGTGGTGGCATCAGCCATCACTTTTGGAGTGGTCTGCTGGGGCAGTGGCATTACAGCAGCCGATAGGAAGAGACTGAACAAACTGATCAAGAAAGCTTATTGTTTACTTATTGTTTTCTTTGAAACAGCAGTACCTACTAATTATAGGTCTTTCGAGAGCTCTCCATGAATGGTCTTTGGCTCATGGATAACTCTTCTGATAATTCCTTTGATTCCTCTGTCAGAAATCTTGCTAGGAGCTCCTGGTCGTGGCTGGTTTATGGTAAAATGATGTTCTTTCCACTTCGGAATGATGGCTCCAACAGTGCTCACTAGAACATTCAGCAGTTTAGAAATGCACCTGTAACCAATGCCATCATTATGTTTTGCAACAATAAGCTTGTGAAGCTCTAGAGACAGCTCTTTGTTTCTACCCATCATGAGTTCTTTGTAGTGTGACAATCTGATATTCACAGACCTTTTTAAAGGCTATCAGCCATAACTTAACCAGCTGAAATTAATGTGCACTGCTGGGGGATGGGATGGCTTTCTGAATTTAAGATAAGATAAGATAAGATAAGCCTTTATTAGTCCCACAACGGGGAAATTCCAGGATTGCAACAGCACAGGGATAGCAACACTCAGAGCAACAATCAGAAGGCAAGAAAAAAAACAAGCAAGCAAGAGCAGCTAATATACATATGTACATATTACTATAAAATATATATATACACACACACACACACACAGACACACAGTGCAGAGCATTGTAGCTGGATGGAATAAATATATGAATATATGAACACACAGTGCAGAGCATTGTAGCTAGATGGAATAAATATGTAAATATATAAACACCCACAGTACGGAGCATTGCAGCTAGGTGGAATAAATATGCAAGTATATAAACACACACAGAGCGGAGCAATGTAGCTAGATGGAATAATATGTAGATATATAAAAACACAGTGCGGAGCATTGTAGCTAGATGGAATAATATATAGATATATAAATATAAACACACCCAGTGCTGAGCATTGTAGCTAGATGGAATAAATATGTAAATATACAGTATAAACACACACAGTGCAGAGCATTGTTGCTAGGTGGGATGAAACAGCATAACCGTCTATTTAGTTATCCTACATGGTATGATTATGTGCCCATACATATTCTCACCCTCCATAGCGACCGGTATGTTCCTAGTTGTATGCCGGAGAGGACCATTGTGTAAGTCTATTGCATCTTTTGCATTCAAAAAACTATTAGTTTGTTACGTCTTTTTGCTATCTCTGCGAGCAGCCCTGCTTAGGTTGTACAGTCTGACAGCCGTTGGTAGGAAGGACCTACGAAACCTCTCGGTTGTGCACCTGGGATGATGTAGTCTGCTGCTAAATGAGCTCCTCAGTGCATCCAGTATGTCCTGCATAGGGTGGAACTCGGACCTCCAGCAGAGATGACAGTTTAGCCACCGTCCTTCTCTCTCCTATCTCCTCCATCGGATCAAGGCGTTGCCCCAGGACAGAGCTAGCTTTCTTATCAGTTTGTTCAGTCTCTTCCTATCGGCTGCAGTAATGCCACTGCCCCAGCAGACCACTCCAAAAGTGATGGCTGATGCCACCACCGTGTCATAGAATGACTTCAGCAGCGCCCCTTGTACACCAAAGACCTGAGTCTCCTCAGCAGGAACAGCCTGCGCTGTCCCTTCTTGTAGAGTGCGTCAGTATTGTGTGACCAGTCTAGTTTATTGTTCAGATGAATACCCAGGTACTTGTAGGATGTCACCATCTCGATGTCTGTTCCCTGTATATTTACTGGTGCTGTGAGGGGCTGCCCATGCCTGCGGCAGTCCACCACCAGCTCCTTAGTTTTCCTCGCGTTGATCTGGAGGCAGTTCCGATGGCACCAGTCCACAAAGTCCTGGATAAGCCCTCTGTACTCAGCTTCATCTCCGCTGGAGATGAGACCAACGATCGCAGAGTCATCAGAGAACTTCTGTAGATGGCAATGTGTTGTGTGTGTGAGAAGTCCGCAGTATAAAGAGTGAACAGGAAGGGAGCCAGCACCGTTCCCTGGGGGGGCCCCCGTGCTACTGATGATCGTGTCGGAAACACAGTCCCGGGTTCTCACAAACTGAGGCCGGTTCGTGAGGTAGTCCAGGATCCATGATGACAGGTGCTGGTCCACCCCTGCGCGCAGCAGCTTGTCCTTCAGGATCATCGGTTGGATGGTGTTGAAAGCACTGGAGAAGTCAAAGAACATGATCCTCACCATATTCCCGGGCTTCTCCAGGTGGGACAGAGAACGGTGAGAGGAGGAAGATCACCGCATCCTCCACCCCAATGCCATGCTGGTAGGCGAACTGGAGTGGATCCATCGCTGGTTCCACCAGGGGGCGGAGATGAGCAAGGAGCAGTCTCTCCAGGGTCTTCATCAAGTGGGACGTCAAGGCCACCGGTCTGAAGCTGTTCAGGTCTTTGGGGTGGGAAGTTTTTGGTACAGGTACCACACAAGATGTTTCCACAGCTGTGGTACCCTCCCCAGTTTCAGGCTCATGTTGAAGATATATGTCACAATCCCACACAGCTGGTCTGCACAGGACTTGAGGAGCTTTGCGCTGATGCCGTCCGGTCCCGACGCCTTCCTCGCCTTGATCTTCCTCAGCTCCGTCCTCACCTGGGTCTTGGTCAGGGTCAGGATGGGGGCTGTGTGTTGGGAGTGGGGGGGGGGTGTCGTGGAGTGGGGAGTGGGTAGCAGGACTTGATTTCTTAGAGGCAGCAGTGGTTGTTGTGCAGACGGGGGGGAGGGCGGTTGGTCAAATCTATTGAAAAACAGATTCAGGTTGTTCGCCCACTCCCTGCCCCCCGTGGCCTGGGGGGAGGTATTCTGGAGCCCCGAGATGGTTTTGAGGTTTCTCCAGACCCCGCTGATGTCGCTCTGTTGCAGCTTGTCCTCCATCTTCTTCCTGAAGCTGTCCTTGCCTTCTCTGATCTTTCTCCCTCAGCTCCCTCTGTACGGACTTCAGCATCTCCCTGTTCCCCGACCTGAAGATCCTCTTCTTCTCTCTCAGAAGTGTTTTTTATCTCAGGGTTGATCCAGGGTTTGTTGTTTGAGTGACACCGTATGATCTTGGTGGGAACGGATTTGTCCACACAGAAGCTGAGGTAGCCCGTGAAGGTGTGAATGAGGCCATCGATGTCCTCACCATGTGGATCGCAGAGCTGCTTCCAGGCAGTGGCTTCAAAACAGTCCTTTAGAGTGTCCATTGTCTCCTCAGACCATAACTCCACAGTGTGCATGGCCGGAGGTTGTCTGTGCACTAGGGGTTTGTACACCGGTCGGAGATGAACCAAGTTGTGATCCGATCTCCCAAGTGGGGGGAGTTGTGATGAGGTGTACGCCTCCTTAGTGTTTGCGCAGAACAAATCCAGTGTTTTATTGTCTCTAGTGTGGCATGTGACATACTGGGTGAAAGTGGGCAGAATGGGAGACAGTGAAACGTGGTTGAAATCGCCTGAGATGAGGAGAAGAGCATCTGGGTGTTCTGTCTGCAGCCTGCTGGTTACTGAATGGATGACGTCACGCGCTGTCCCAGCGTTCGCCGTCGGATTTGCATAAACAACAATGCAGATCACGTGTGAGTGTTCTCTCGGGAGATATGTAGGCCTCATGCTAACAGCTAGCAACTCAATGTCTTTGCTGCAGTGTCGTTGTTTAACAGTGATATGTCCCGGTCTGCACCAGTTGTTGTTAACATACATTATCACTCCACCGCCCCTAGTTTTGCCACTCTCTGGTGTTCGGTCAGCTCGTATCATGTGAAAACCCTCCAGCTCAATGTTAGCATCTGCTGCTAGTTCAGTTAGCCACGTCTCAGTAAACAAAAGGAGAGAGCACTCCCGGTAAGTGCTATCATAACGGGAGATAGCCGCTAGCTCATCTAACTTTCCAGTATCGACCGTACATTTCCCATGACAACAGATGGAAGGGAGGGTCTGTACCTTATATTTTTTGTCCTCCGCCTTACTCCAGCCCGGCAGCCGCGGCGTTTTCGCCTCAGTTCTCTCGGTATGTCGAGTTTTTCCAGTGGGACCGGGGTGGCGGTTAAATGCTAGCAGCTCTTCCCTGTTGTATCGAATCCTGCTATAAACAGTGGCTCCGTCCACCGGCTCAGGAGACATTTGGGACGATCTGTGTGTCCGTGATATAAGTGGGGTGAAAAAAAAAAAAAAAAAAGTGATCAAAAGAGAGAGGAAGGGAAAAAAAAAAACTCGGAATCGAGCCGCTGTTGCAAAAGGCATTTTGATAGATTTCATCTGGTTTCTTGGCTTTCTATGCCTTTTTGCACCTCTTTTTCTTCATGTGTTAAATACTTATTCCCTGTGTCATTCCTCTTTATCAAATATAACTTGTTTTGTGAACACAGCTGCCTTGATTTCAAGTCAGAAACATGTCCAGAAATATGTTTAATGAGAAAAATGTTGATGTGTTCAATACTTATGTTTCCTGCTATAAATAATTTAGTAAATATGTAATTTATTTTCACGTGTGAATAACCAAACATCTTAAAATTAAATATTACTACAAAAAACTGGGAACACATTAAAAATTAATAATGCTGTATACTATTAGTGTACCAATTATTAATATGAAGCAGTTATTGCCTTTTTTCTGTGTGACTGTATTCTGCACAGATATGGCACTTAACACAATTGCACCACAATCTGGCTGAATACTCTTTCTAATTGGCTTGCAGGTGTACATTAAAATAATTTTATGCACATATAGGTCCAGCTCAAGTTTAATCACCAAGGTGAAATTCCTCTGTCAACCTGTAACAACAGCATCTGTAAACAGAACTGCTGTTAACACTTAATCATTAGCTGGACAAGAAGTCAAGGAAAATGCAGTGGCTCATTTTAATATTCAGTTCCATCTTTTGGAAAATACTTTTTTATTCAATGGAATGCAGCAGAGGACATAGAAATTGAGAGGAAAAACAAAAGAAAAAAAGGGACATGTGGAACTGAAACACTAGGACCTTAAATGATGTTCTGCAGTCATGGTGTGACTAAGTTTGAAAAAGGGAACTGGGACAGCACTGATCCCTTGTCATTACAAAGGTAGACTTCTGCTTCTTAAATAAATTCAATTTAATTCAACTCAATTTTATTTATATAGCACATATTCACAACAACAGTTGTATCATAACATTTTCAACTGTAGGATAGACCCCATAACTGCAGCAAGACCCCAACAATCAGGTGATCCCCTGTGAGCAAGCACTTGGCAACTATGGAGAGGAAAAACAGTAAGAAACCTCCAACAGAACCAGACTCGGAGAGGGGCAGTCATGTGCTGTGACTGGATGGGGTGTGAGGGGATAGAGCAGAAGAAAAGAGCAGATATGTAGAGAATAAAAAACATGCCAGGGATTCCATCTATGGGAGAGAGAGCAGACAAATGTTCATGAACAGCAAAATCTTACAACACTTATTCAGAGAGGAGAAAGAAGTAAAAGCCCACTGCATCATGGGAGGTCCCCCAGCTGTTTAAACTTATAGCAGCATAACTAAGAAAAGGTTCAGGGTCACCTGATCCAACTCTATAGGCTTTGTGAAAAAGGAAAGTTTTAACCTTATTCTTAGAAACAGAGATTGAGTCTCTCTCCTAAACTCACATTGACAGCTGGTTCCATAGGAGAGGAGCCTGATAACTGAAAGCTCTGTTTCCCATCGTACTCTTAAAGATTCTAGGTATTACAAGTAATCCAACATTTTGAGAGAGATCTGTTAGGATAATAAGGCACTATAAGATATTTTTAAGTAACAAGGGGCCCGATCATTTGGAGCGTTGTAAGTGAGGAGAAGGATTTTTTATTTAATTTTAGATTTTATTAGTATATCAATGAAGGGAGGCCAAAACAGAAGAGATATGATCTCTTTTTCTAGTACCTGTTAAAACTGTAGCTGCAGCATTTTGGATCAATTGAAGACTCTTTAGAGACATTTTAGCACGAGTTGACAATAAAAAAAAATTACAATAATCCAATTTAGAACTAATAGAAGCACAGACTTGTTTCTCAGCATCACTCTGAGACAAGATGTTCCTATGCAAATGATAGAAAGCAGTCTTAAAAATAAGTTTGATATGCAAATCTTGATCAAAAATGACTCCAATGTTCCTCACAGAACTCTTAAGCCCCGTCACACCTTGACAATTTAGGCAGCATATACCAACGTTTAAAAAATTTGGAGAATACGCTGGCGCATGCCAAATAATCTAAGGGTAAGTTTTTCTGTAAGTTAAGAGCACGCTGAAGCATGTTAGTACATGCTGTAGTACAGTGAAGTCATCTAAAAATTTTGTGCATGTACAAAATTTTTGGATGTATCCAGAGTATGGCTCATATGTCCCACATACACGGGCCATAAGTGTCATGTTGCAGTGTTGGAAAGCTGGACCCAGGCGCAAAACTTCAAGTTCATAGAGCTTTATTAAAAAGCTGACCAAGCCCTGGCCAGCTCAAGGGTGTAAATAATAATTCCAAACTAGGCAGGCAAGACAGGCAAACAAGGCACAAAATAATCTAATCTGGCAGACAAGAATCAGGCAGGCCGAAGCGTGATTAAACTCCATATAATGATGAGGATGCAGCACCCAGGTGAGAGGCTGCATCCCTTAAATAACAAGTAGACAGGCGGAACATAATTACAACCGGTGTGTGCACTTAGCAAATTAACAAGACAAAAACAGACAATGCAAAAAGAGAACTGAGAACACTGTCAAAATAAAGCCAAATCAAGACAGTAGAAAGTGACAGGAATAGCAGGGCGAACATAACCAAGACTATGATAAGAATCAAACTAACAAACAAGACTGAATAATAATAATAAAGACAATAAATGATACAACACAGAATGCATGATATAATGCAAATAATAAATAACCAAAGACCAGGCAGAGATAAGTCTAAAGAATACAAAAAGCAGAAACAATGATGAATAATAACAAATACAGAAAAACCCCAAACTCACAGCGAGAACATGGACTAGGGCCCGTGCCCTGAAAACAAGGAACAAAATCATAACTCAGGGGGAGGACATGGGGCCCAGTCCATGCCCTGACAATAAGTTGTAGGTAAGTTATGCGATCGTTGACACATGTTGACACACATTACTTGTATGTTACTCATAAGTCAAAATATGTCGAAAAAATGTCTAGCATACCTAAAACTTATTTCTAACCTATGAGTAACGTGCTTTGAACCTGTGTAACTTATTGAACGTGTTTCTTACTTACAGCTACCACATTACGTATTGGCATTGGTTCACAGGAGGAAGCCGTCAAGACTCCATGGCAAGCAGATGTCCATGTCAGACTGGTCTTGTTCTTCTATTCAGACAAAGTAAAGACAGCTTTCGTACCTTGACATGTTTCGACTGTCATCTGACATTTGTGCCATGTCACATCAGCTGTTTTACCCTTTTCATAGGCGTGACCGACCTGACAGATTTGACAGGTCTGTCAGGTCAGCCATGCCCACCACCGTGCGATGGTCTTTGGAGGAGAGAATCATCTTGGCTGAACCAAGATGATGGAATCTTTATGCTCTCGCACACCTAGGATTCATAGATCGGGAGGCGACGGCAGTTTGGCATGACCATGCTATGCATAAGTTAGGATAAATTATGCACAAGTTAGACTATCATTGGGCATAAGTTGTGAAAGCCGGCAACACGCTAAGCATTTGTTGGTGTAAGTTATCGATAAGTTATCAAAATGTTCTGTATAAGTTACTAATACATTATGTATAGGGCTTGACATTAACACCTGCCCACCCGCCCTTGGCATGTATATTTCAGCTGCGGCGGGTAAGACAGCCACTCCCACTAGCCACTTTGGCAGGTTGTAGTTTTCTCAAACGACATCTAAATAATAAACCTACCGCAAAGAGAGACTACAAAACTATAACTCCCATAAGCACTATCTGCAGACACACAGTGTATTCTCTGGTCCACTGTCAGCCAGCTGCAGCCCAGGATTCTGGATCCGCAGGTTGGCTCATTTTCTTTCCAGTCTGGAGAAACAGCGATGAACAGACAGCAGCCACTCTCAGTGATCAGATCACAGGGACAATTCCTCTGATCTCCTGTTGTCCCAGCAGTTAGAATAACCTGTGCTCTCCCCCCACATTAGCTCCTACCTCTGTGGTTAAATATTATTATTTTTACAGCAAGAAGCTCCCGTTTACTGTCTGCAATTGTGCAAATTTAAGTTTTCATATGATGGAGAGAAAAAGTGATTAAACTTTACGTTGCTGTAAAGAGCAAATGAAACTTCTTCTGAGGAGAACTTTTGTTTATCTGTGATTATCTATGATATCTGTGATATACAGCTATTTCATGGAAGTAAAACCTCTAATTATATATTTTTAATGTGCTGGATTTCTTTTTTTTTTTTTTAGTGAAAACAGATGTTAAATCCATCAGCAATTATTACTACTGAAGGGGTGTCCCAGTTCATAGGGGTCATTTTCAAACCCTATCCCTTGGCCTTTGATTTCAAGGACCAAGGGGTGGTGGTAGGCAAAGGGGAAGAGGTACAAATGAGAACTGGGGCAGACCCCAAATCTACCTGTACTTCACTCTCATGTTACCAATGTTTTTCTCGACTGCTTAACAGTATTTACTTCTGTTAATAATTAAACAATGTTTCTCTTGCTATTTTTATGTATGTTATAGGAGGAAATAGATGGAATATTAATAAATAATAATATGATATGAATTATTTAATTTATATTGATGTATTGGAATCTGAGATCAAATCTCATTTCATATACAGTACATCAGAAAAGTTAACACTCGTAAGGGTCACCAGCTTCTATCTTTAAGAAGCAATTTAATCTTTAATTTCACTTTATACCTGTTTAATCACTCAGTAAATTAATCAGTAATCAGTCTCAAAAATTTTCCGTGAATTCGATACCTGTGCTTGAACAGACTCAGAATGAAATAAATTCTCAACAACTCCTCTCATTTTTACAGATTTATTAAACGAAATGATTAACAGACATTGCAGTAATTTCATTAATCATAGAATCAATCTTGTAAATGATAGATTAACAATGTCAATATTTTCGGAACCAGGGTTAAACTGAGAAATGAATCTCTATCAGTTTGAGTTAACAGATTATGGAAACAATGCAAATTTATGGAGAAAGTTTTCTAGTTATATGAAAAAGTCCTGAATTAATCTTAAGAAAATAAAAACGGAATTTTAATGAAAAGAAGAGTTATGTTAAGGGCTTCTCAATTTGCGTCTGATTAGATACACAAATTATTACCGAACCTCAGGCATTTAATTCAGCAGATGAATTAAAAGTTTGCAGCTCACGTGATCCTCGTTCGATGATGGTTCTGTAGTCGTCCTCATGAAGTTTTGAAGTGTTGTTCAGGGGCAAAACCCAGAATATTTGTCCCGCAAATATTCTCTTGACGATGAATGATATTCATGAGATCGTAAGTTGGATCTCGATGGTTGAGATGCTGCAGAAGCGCGCTGATTCCTCAGCCTGCGCGTGATGTGGGAGCTGCGTTTTCTTCCGGGTAGACAAGCGCTGCATAGGTCTTTGATAATAATTAAGGATATCCAATCCGATCTCAAATTAAAAAGCTTCGGACTTTAGATAAAAATTATAGCTTCTGGTGTGTGGTTGGTCAAGAAAAATATTAAAAAAAATTAAAGTCAAGATTAAAGTTTACATTAAAATTAAACAAACGGTGATTTTACAGAAAGTTTAACAAAGAAAAAGTGATGAATAAAAATTGGAGTTTAACTCTGATTAAGAATTGAGCTCAAAGAAATAGGAACTCCTAGGCATTTAAGAGAAAAGGAAAAAGACATTAAAATACAAAGTTACATAAACGAATTATGAGTTATCTGCTCTGTGTTCAGAAAAGCGACACATGGTCGGAGTCTTTGTTCTTCCTTTGTTCTTCCTTGCTATGTGTACACAATAGAGAGGCGATCAGTGAAAGGGGGAGCCGGAAAGAGCGAAAAGAGGGAAGACGATCCGGAAAAGAGAGCCAAAGGGGAAGAGAGACTGAAGCAGGGGTCTCTCTGTTATTTATAAGTTCTGTTGAGCTTCGCGAGCTTCCGGGATCTCAGCCAATGAGTGTCCTTCGTGGGAGGCCCGATGAACTTTCCGTCCAATGAACAAACAGTCTATTGTTTGGAGCTCTTTGGGATGAAGAGTTGTCATACAGAGATTGGCTGCTGGAGTCACATGGTTTTAGAGGCAAACTTTGATACATACTGGAAGTTAATATTTCCCCTTATATATTCAACTAAGATAACTTTAGTGATTAGTATAAATTATAAGCAGTGCTTCTAAATCAACATGCAGGAATAAACATTCATTTAAACATTAACATGCATATATATAAAATCACAGATTAATGCATTTCACACATATTATTGATTTTCCACATTAAAGACATCAGAGTCCATTTGCCTTTCATAGTCCTAAAAAGAAGAAGGTTTAGAATTGAGTTTGTAATAATGTACTTTAAAATTCACTGGTTAAATCCAGTGTTTCCAGAGTTTAAGGAAATTAACTGAGTTGTGGATCTGTGAAGGCCAGGTCTGTTGCATGTTTTATGGGGGCAATAAAAGCAAAGCCGGACATTGGGGAAATTCCTTAGGTTGGTTTTAACAAAAGAAAAGGGATTTCAGCTGTGGCCTGGAGGAAGAAAATCCATTTTTTTGTCTTACTCCTAGGTGAAACAAAAATGTCTTTAAGCAGAAGAATAATTATTGCTGAGCCAAAGTGAGATGATGCTACATATGTATAAGGGTCATTTACATTTAAAAAGGTTGTAAATGTAGTTCAAGTAAAATCTAGCATGCGATAGTCAAATTTGATCATATTAAACATAATTTTCCATCCACAAAATTGTGGCTAGTGAAAAGGCTGAGTGGCTAGTAACTTTGAAAAATCACTAGCCACAGTGGCCGGTGAACAAAAAAGTTAATGTCAAGCCCTGATTATGTATACATCCAACTCGTTATGGATACACGATGCATACACCAAAAATTGTAAAATTTTGGCCGTGAGCCAGAATTTTAGAGAAATTTTGATATGTCAGCAAATACTGCCTAAATCATCAAGGTGTGACAGGGCCTTTAGGAGATAGAACAATATCATCTATACTAAGTGCTTGATTGGGGATAGTATTTCTAAGGTTTTTTGTGCCATCTAGAATAACTTCAGTCTTATCTGAATTTAATAGTAAGAAATTACAAGTCAACCAAGCTCTGATTTTTTAAGACATGCCTATAATTTAGTTAATTGATTACTGTCATCTAGTTTCATTGATAAATATAATTGTATGTTGTCTGCCTAACAATGGAAATCTATGCAAGAAGCATGTATGTATAAAGCAAAAAGAACTGGACCTAGCATAGAGCCCTGTGGAATTTCCATGATTTATCAAATCAATCAGTCAATCAATCTAAATCAGTTAATGAATTACTGTTATTGTTGTTTAAATATGCTAAATTTGTTTCATGTTGTTGGCAAATGACCATAGTAGCCAAATTAATCAATGAGAAAGTGTTTGCTTAATGGTTTTAAGACCATCCTCTGCTTTGTGATGGATGGTTCCTCACCTCCATGTCATGCCTTAAAACAATTTAATGCACTAAAAGATCTGCTCAAGAAGACTATAGAGCCAGAGCTCAATGGCTGTGTGTCGTGGCAGTGAATACAACCACTGAAAACAAGTTCTAGATGTATTTTGAGTCATACAACCACTAATACTCAAGCTCAGATATGATGGACCAAAAAATAATTGTGTTGCATTTTCATTGGCAGTGACAATGATTGGTTGGTGGGGGGTGAAAAGTTTATTGGCTGAAAAGTTCATTTATTTTTCAACCGCAGGGATCCAAGTGCTGCAAAACTGATGGAAGAAGTGTGTGGACTGAAGGGGGACTATGTTGAAAAATAAACCACATTTGCTCAGAAATGACAAAAGAGGGGGGTTGGGGAGAAGTGGGGTTCACTACCATTTAAAGCAATAATCACTGAAATGGCTGTTGTAAAGGAGGGTGATAAATGTGGGTGGAAGATAGTGACTGTCATGTTACAGTTATTTTTATAACACTTCTGGAAACTGTCAACATGTAGAAAAATGGCTAGGGTTCCCTTGAATAATGTTGGTGTTGCACAAAGTATTATATTTTAACTATCTGCTAACAGAAAAGGTAATCTTGAGCATTAAGCAGTTCAAAGCATCTCCAATGATGTGGAATGGAAATTACTTTCAAGTATTTATCGCACTCATCTTAAACTTTCTGTTTGAATGAAGTCGTTTCAGATTTATCCAGAAACTCCCTCTCTTCTTTTCACGCTGTTTGACAGTAAACTGTTTTTGAATGAACAAGTGGAGAGACCAGCAAGCAGGTCAGAACCATAATGACATCTGTGGACAGGTCTGACAGAAAGAAAGTAGTTCTGTACCAACAAAATTTAAAAATAAAAACGTCAACTCAATTCATGGAGAAGAACCTCTCTATGTTGCTACAAGGCAGAGAAACATGGACAAGCACCAAACTTTGACACCATGAAACCATGGGCACATAAAAATGGGGACAGCGATAACATTTAAGAGCCTAGAAGTTGTGGGAAATTAAAATTGTTGTCACCTGGGACAAGAGTGTGTAAAAAAAGAACGTGAAACTCGTACACTTTTTTTTTTTTTATCAACAGGCTAAAACTGATTCCAGGTGCCAAAATTAACACCGCTGACAATCCCTCAGGAGGAACCTGCACAATTACCACAATTACGGATTGGTCCTTTAATTGACTGGGCTGGGGGAACATATCACAGAAAGCAGGGCTCGGTGTCTCCACCCAGAAACGGGATGAATGATAATCACTTAGACCAGATTGGAATGGCACTGAGCCAAACTGGATGTGCAGTTAACCATCTCTTTACAGGAGGATAACATCGCCGCTGGAGAGAGCTGAAGGGGTTCATAGACAGCCCACTTTCTATTTTCATCCTGCCTTGATAAAGGTGCCTGACATCATCTAAACAGTGAAGCCTATTTGTAACCAGGTTACCAGCTATCTTTCATCTGTAATTGAGAGCATGCAGCTCTGAGTCAGAAGTGTATCAACAATATAAAATGTTGTTAGCCTTCCATCAAGCAGCCTCTGAAGGGAATTAATAGCTATCATCTGAGAGGAAAAGAGAGCCTCAGACGGGCTGGAATGGGGGTTGTAATGACAGTGAAAGATGTTCCCCTGGAGTTGTAATTGCGGCACAAGAGATGTAGAGAAATCGAGAAAATGCATGCGGCCACCTACACACACATACGTTGTCTCTCTCATGTGCACGTGGATTCATAAACTCAGATCATGTGCATGCGTTTGCATCAAAAACATCCACATCCATATATTCAATAAAAACATGGATTTGTGCGGCGGTGCCACTCATCACCCTGCTGCCCTTTGTCGCCCACCCTCCCGTCACTGTTCTCCTCCATGCCATCTTCCCAAGTTCCCAGCACAGCTTGACACAACATCTCCAAACTGACCCCGAAGAGTGATTTCTTGACGTGCACTTGGCACGCGAGGGGAGCCTCCCAAGTAGATACAAGATAGACATGCATCCCCCACCTTGTCAAACCATTTGCTCCCTGCCTCCCATTTTTGCTGTGATCCAGACATGTTTTTGTAGGACAGTGGTGAGGGAGTGTTTAGGGAGAGCTACTGACCCCCCCAACCCCACCCCACCACCAGTCTTATCCCAGAGTGTTTGTAGACTTTCATAATCTGGGATCTGAAGCAGCTTAAAAAGAAATAAACACCCACACCCACACACATCCTAAAAACGTTAACTCATGAGATGCATCATTTGTGGTCACATGTGCGCTCTCTTCAAAAGCAGTTGTGATGCCACCCATCAGCCGGCACTTCTTGGAATTTGCCGAGTGCATTTGATTTAGCGCTATGATAACGATAACTCTGTTTACGCCCCGCTTGAAGTGCACTCCGTGCCTCATATTGACATAGGTGTTACGATCTAAGATGAGCCTGTTTTCAGCATGAATAAACACAACGTGCAGCACGAGTTGGCACCATGGTGCAATGTTTTGAAATATTTTTCCAATTTCATTTGACTTTTTTTTTTTTTTTTCTTCAAGAGAGAGAAGCTGAAATGAGAACCTGCCACATCAGTGCAATTGCACTGTAAAGCTAAACAAATGGATTAGAATGTACGAAATGTTTCAGGCAGGCGAGTCTGTGTGCTGCAGGCAGTCAGCAGTTTGTTATAATGGAAATTTCAGTCTTGTCTTGTTTGCCTTGGAGCTGAACAACTCTGGTGCCCTGCCTGTGTGTGCTCTAATTACAGACAAGATTAGAGCGGGCAAATTAAACCGCTACCAGCCACTGTTTGTAATTGCCACAAGCAAATGTTTGTAATTATGAACAGATTGCTTTACTATCGATAATTAAAACAACAACACAACTTATTTAATGACTATCGGGAGATGGCACTCTGAAATTGACAAAGCAGAGAAGAGAAAATCATTTTCATCCTGACTCTCTTGCTTTTTCTTCTCCTTTTACCCCCCTCTGTCACTGCTCTTTTGTTTTCTGACGCCTGTTTCCCAATGCTCCCGCTCACTGTAGATGAGATGTGTTCAGCTGGATTTGCTCCAGTTTAAACAAAGGCAGTAAAGTCTGCCTTGATAGTGTTGCTGTAACAGAGCTTTCCTTCCCCTTAAGCAGTGATTGCCTATTGTCAGTGTGGTACCTGATATGCCAAGACACTGATATTATTAGTTGTGCAACCATGATTATAATCCCCCACCTGTTGTCAGCTATTTGATACTGACACATAATATCAAGCTTAAGCAACTGACCCCGTCGCACTGTCGGCTAATGAGCTGCACTGTGAGCGAGCTGCATACAGAAACTCTCTATAGTGCTGCACCTATTTTACTGCTACACCACCTCCACTGCTGCTCTGGACATAATTTCCTGTCTAGATTTTACCTTTAATCGTCTGCCCATAATTAAAATGTATTAATTAAACTCTGTCCTGATCAATTCTCAAAACATACTCATACAGACATTTCTTAAAGGTCAAGACATGTCACCACCTTAATGATGAAGTATGATTTGTTATGAATAGCTGTATATTGTAGCAAGAGCCATGTTATTTAACTCTTTGATACTATCAAGTAGGTTATTATTATAACCCAGTTAATGCACGTGTCTCACACATTACAAAACCTGTTTTGGGCTCCATTCAGTGCAAATAAGACAAGCTTATGTGAATCTACTATTAAAGGATGAAGTCATAAATCCAGAATTTTTCATCTCTGGTCTTCTCTAATATTCTAAAATGCTTATCGATTTATGATTAATAGAAGCTTTTGATAGTTTTATAAAACATGAATATATTCAAAGGTCCCATTCACTAAAACACAGTGTGTTTATGTTTTTTACCCCCCAAAAATGCCTTATTCAGTCAAATGATTACCATAAAAATATTAATATCGCCCTTCACTTAGAAATGTGTGTATTTATACGCTCTGGCAGAAACTGGTAGAGCCCCTACACCATTAAAACAAACAAACAAACAAACAAAAGCACAACAAATTACCATGCCATTGGCAGTACTATTGATCCAGTTATATATTAATTCGAGGACAATTAAGATAAAATGAGATAATCCTTTAATAGTCCCACAATGGGGATATTTACAAGGAGAGAGGAAAGTTTGGTACCCACTGGGGGTTACCACTCGCACCATACTTACGGTATGGGTTCTTGAGCAGTGGGCGCTCCGGACTGCCGGCCCCTACCAAGGGTTCCGACTGCCACTCGTCAGTCCGCAGAAGGGGCGGCATTATCTCTTCCCCATTTGTCCTCTCAAATAAAAAAAAAAAATTAAATAAATAAATAAAAAACATCCTCTAAAATAACTAACTGGGCATCAACTATGATTGATGCCTGCTTACTGCGAAGCAGAATTACTATCATGTGCATTTTTGCTCACGTGCATGCCCTTTAGCCAGTGCAAAACCTATCTTAAGCAAGCCATCAGGATCAGAGTTTACTTTATATAATGCCCCTCTATGCATTAAAGGGAAGGGGAGGAGCATTTTGTACTGGATTATCCTAAACACAACTCTGAATAATTAGGACAGCCTCTTTGCATTTTGCGACTGGTGGAAAATTTGGTTTTGTGGGTTTGTGATAGTGAAACGAACTTGGAAACACCCATAAGCGCACCCTGCACCTCAGAAAAGTGATTATGGACTGTGTCCTTGTAATACGGCCCACTGTGTCTCTGAATTGACACCACTACAACACCACCACAAAGTACACATCAATTTTTTCCCCACCCCTAATATTCCCCCTCCAGGTTTTGACATCATCTCAATGTGAAAGGTGAATTTAAGATGAAGAAGGCATGTCCACCTCCTTCCTATGTCACCAATACTGAGTCCTATCAGCAACACCTCTTGTGGTGGGGATCAACCACCACATGTGGGATGACACACTGGTGGTATCTGGGGAATAGGACTACTACACCCCAACTAAGTCCTGCCAACAAATGCCAAATGTGACCAAGGGGAAGGGTGGTGAAGCCCGCTCAGTGATGTCCATCCCGGGGTTTGAACAACCAACTACACCAGACTTTGGCACTCTACTTGTGTCACCAAGAGGGTCGACCCACTTGGCAAGCCAAGTAGGAATGTTTTTATTGGCTCTGTTACACTGGGGATGCTGCTGTCTCAAAACTGTTGAGATATGTTTCATCCATTAATAAATTATTTAAATATTGCATCAGTAAGGCTGAATAACTGGAGGCTGTCACTGCTTAACCCCTTGACGTCGATTGTCGCGAATTCGCATCAATCCGTTTCCGCTACAAATGCAACCAAAATACCGTCCATATTCCTCCACTACCGGTTGATGCACTTCCAACACATACCTAGGAACCTTTTGCAAGCATTAGTTTCTCGTAGGAACGGTCAGAGACGGAGCACCATCCATTTCCTGATTGCTACGCTCGCCTCGTACCACGTCTGCATTTTTAGAAGATAATCGTGGAAAAATTGTCCAATCTCAGGTAAGTTGTACTAAGATAAAAATATGTACAGGCTTATTGTGTACTTTTATCACTACCACGACAGAGTGGAGTACCTATGACGAATATTTTTGAAGATATTAGACGATTTCGGTGTGATGCTAATTCACTACGTTCAGCCACAATGGATAACCTCCGTTGGCCACAACGGCCGCAAATAAGGTGCCGTATTTAGATGGTGTTCAACACTCACACACATTTTCTTTAGGAACTGCCATTCTAAAACTCTACACCATAGTTCACGTGAACAATAAATAACATAGCATGCTGGATGTGAGAGAGGAGAGCTGGAGCTGACTTCACAACGGTAGCTTTTTCCTCATCACCCTGTTGTAGAGCAAAACTGTTGTAACAGTGATAGGCATCCAGATTTTCATACTGCCTGCCTAAACTGCCGAACAGGACAGGGAAAAAAAATAAACTGCCATTCTACCTCATATCTATAATCATAACAGAAATAATGTGGTGGGATATAAATGTAATTTCTGTCCATTATTTTTCTTTATATCTGTAGATCTAAAAATGAACGCAGCATCATTCTATGGAAAGCCAGCAGGCGGACCTCGGCCCAGGGCTCCACCTGTGGACAGTGACGACAGCTGTCTCAGTGAAATCGTATCGGCGTGATTGTGAGTCACTAGGTGTACTCAGAAAGAAGCAGAAGCATTTGCTGGAATTCACATTGTACATCGCACAGGCCCTCTGCATGGAAGGGAAGGACCTGACGGAGTAGAAAAGGGGGCGGCCTTCATCTGACATTGAACAGCAGCTTGAGAGGAAGAAACGTCGAGGTCCAGCCAAGGCCATTCCTGCACAGGAAGTCCGCACAGATGCTGTGGGACACTGGCCAGAGGTGGAAAATGGGCGGCAACGCTGCAAACTTCCACAATGCAAGGGCCAGACTGCGTACAAATGTGCCAAGTGCAACATTCATCTGTGCCTCAACAAAAACCACAACTGCTTTCGGGAATTCCACAAATAAACTGAAGCAATGCACACTTTTTGCATTGAAAGGACAGTCAAACTGAATGGGAGGAAAGAGGTGTTTCCAGCAGGTTTTTGTTCTTGTTCATTGCTTGTGTTTTGTGTTTATAATGTGTTTTTTATAGTTCATTGTAGTGGTTTATGATAGTTTGGCAGTCATGAGAGTTGAAAATACTGAAAATAATTTTGTTGCATAAATAAAGACTCTTCATACTTGAGATGGGAACAGGTGCTTTTTTACCGTTTTTTTTTTTTTACCATAGAGGCCTGTTGTTGCTAATTTGCATCATACCTAAAATTAGATCTATTTTATGTGCTATAGTCAAATTAACTTTCTCAACTTAATTTAGCATCTACTTGAAAGCAAAAACACAAGTGAATTTTTTTTTCATAATTGGAAATAAATTCAGGCATCAAGGGGTTTTAAGCTGTTACCTTGCATTGATATGCTGTTGAAAAGTGGAAGCTGTATGAGCTTGCTATCTATTATCATGTTAGTAGTGATTTCATTTTTCTAAAAAATGTTGGAATTGCTGCTATTCTGCTTTTTGTGCAAATGCCTGCTGTGTCGTGGCAAGCCATTAACAGGACAAGTGTAACTTAGCACTTAGTGTTAGCAGTTAGCTTAATAACTTAGTAGTGTTTGATCGGCCCCGATGAATGTTGATGAGTAGGCAGGAAATGGAGTGTTTAAAAATGAGGGGCACAAGTGGTTTTTAATAAGTTGGAAAAACAACATTGTTTTTGGTCTTTAAAACTACATAATTTATCACTAAAGCTATCAAAACATGAAATTAAACCCTGGAAGTAACAAAAATGGGGCCTTTAAATAAATGTCTTGTGTATAGTAAACTTTGGAGCCATGCTGTATCTCAGAGAAGGAATATATATACAGTTAAATTAGACTGTATAGAAGTTATAACTAGCCTGGACACAGCTGCTTAGTCACGTAATAGAGGTGACATCGGGTGTCTAATGTTATATGACTCATACAGTGTACTAATGCATAAAAGTGAATAAGTCATTAGAAAGAAGAACCAGTGAACAAATTATTTAAACGATGAACTGATATGTTCCATGCAAATCCATACACTGTCTTAGTCAGGAAATCTTTCAGTGGCCTTGGTGAGATTAAATGTTTTCAAATTGGCCAACTGTACATTCCCGGTTCTGAGATATTTTAAGAACAAATTATTTCATGGATCATCACCTTATCATGGTGGGGGGTTTGTGTGCCCTAGTGATCCCAGCTACGTTATCCGGGGCAATTTGCCTCTGGTAGGGTCACCAAGACAAACTGGTCCTGGGTGAAGGGCCAGACTAAGAACAATCCAACAGGCTCTCATGATGAATGCTAGAACAAGGATTCAGTGTACCCTGCCCGGTATGGGGTTACCGGGGCCCCACTCTGGAGCCAGGCCGGGGGGAGGGGCTCGATGGCTAGCGTCTGGTGGCCAGGTTTCCTCCCATGGGAACCGGCCGGGCTCAGCCTGAAGGAGTTACATGGGTCCGCTCTCCAGTTGGCTCATCACCTGCAGGAGGGACCATGGGGGTCCGGTGCTATGTGGATTAGGTGGTGGTCAAAGGCGGAGACCTTGGTGGTCTGATCCCAAGCTTCCTAAACTGACTTTTGGGACGTGGAATGTCACCTCTCTGGTGGGGAAGGAGCCTGAGCTGGTGCATGAGGTTGAGAGATACCGGTAAGATATAGTTGGCCTCACCTCAACACACAGCTCCGGTTCCGGAACCAGTCTCCTGGAGAGGGGCTGGAGCTTGGCCTACTCTGGAGTTGCCCCGGGTAAGAGGTGATGAGCAGGGGTGGGTATTCTTGTATCCCCCCCACCTTGCTGCCTCTATATTGGAGTTTTCCCTGGTGGACGAAAGGGTTGTTTCCCTGCACCTTCGGGCTGGGAAACGGGTCCTGACCATCATTTGTGCCTATGCGCCAAATGATGACTCAGAGTACCCACCCTTTTTGGAGTCTCTGACTGGGGTGCTGGAGAGTGCTCCTCTTGGAGACTCCATTGTCCTACTGGGGGACTTCAATGCTCACGTGGGCAATGACAGTGAAATCTGGAGGGGGGTGATTGGGAGGAACGGCCTACCCGATCTGAAACTGAGTGGTGTTCAGTTATTGGACTTCTGTGCTAACCACAGTTTGTCCACAATGAACACCATGTTCAAGCATAAGGGTGTCCATATGTGCACCTGGCACCAGGACACCCTAGGTCACAGGTTGATGATCAGTTTTGTTATCATGTCATCAGATCTGTGACCGTATGTCTTGGACACTTGGGTAAAGAGAGGTGCAGAGCTGTCAACTGATCACCACCTGGTGGTGAGTTGGAGCCGATGGCAGGGGAGGATGCCATTCAGACCTGGTAGACCCAAACATATAGTGAGGGTGTCCTGGGAACGTCTGGCTGAGGCCCCTGCCTGGGAGGTCTTCAACTCCAACCTCCAGAAGAACTTCAACCACATTCCGAGGGAGTCTGGAGACACGGAGTCTGAATGTACCATGTTCTCCACCTCCATTGCTGAAGCGGCTGCCCATAGCTGCGGCTGCAAGGTCGTCGGGGCATCTCGTGGTGGCAACCCCCGAACCCAGTGGTGGACACCAGTGGTGAGGGGGGCTATTAAGCTGAAGAAGGAGTCCTATCAAGCTTGGTTGGCTTGTGGGACTCTCGAAGCAGCTGAGGTGTACTGGCAGGCCAAGCGGAGTGCCGCTCGGGTGGTTGCTGAAGCAAAATCTCGGGTATGGGAGGAGTTTGGTGAGGCCATGAAGCAAGACTTTCAGTCGGCCTTGAAGAGATTCTGGCAAACTGTCCAGTGGCTCAGGAGGGGGAAGCACTTCCCTGTCCACACTGTGTATGGTGCAGATGGAGCACTGCTGACTTCAACTGGGGATATCATCGGGTGGTGGAAGGAATACTTCAAGGATCTCCTCAATCCCACTGATACATCTTCTACATAGGAAGCAGGGCTTGTGGATGAGGGGGACGACTCGTCTATCACAGGGGCTGAGGTTGCCAAGGTGGTTAAAAATCTCTTTGGTGGCCGGGCCACAAGGGTGGATGAGATTTGCCCTGAGTACCTCAAGGCCCTGGATGTTGTAGGGCTGTCATGGTTGACACACCTCTGCAACATTGCGTAGAGATTGGGGGCAGTGCCTTTGGCATGGCAAACTGGAGTGGTGGGTCCTCTCTTCAAAAAAGGGGGCCGAAGTGTGTGCTCAAACTTTAGAGGGATCACACTCCTCAGCCTCCCTTGGAAGGTCTATGCCAAGGTACTGGAGAGGAGAGTCCGGCCGTTGGTTGAACCTCGGATTCAGGGGGAGCAATGTGGTTTTCGTCCTGGCCGTGGCACATCAGACCAGGTTTTTACCCTCTCAAGAATCCTCGAGGGTTCGTGGGAGTTTGCCCAACCAGTTTACATGTGTTTTGTGGACTTGGAGAAGGCATTCGACCATGTCCCTTGTGGTTTTTTGTGGGGGGTGCTTCGGGAGTATGGGGTATCAGGCTTGTTGTTATGAGCTATTCGGTCTCTGTACGACCATTGTGTGAGAATTTGGTTCGTATTGCCAACACTCGGTCTGACTCATTCTCAGTGAGAGTTGGATTCCGCCAGGGCTGCCCTTTGTCACCGATCCTGTTCATAATTTTTATTCATAGGATTTCTAGGCACAGCCAGGGAACGGAAGGTGTCATGCTTGGTGACCATAGGATCTCTTCTCTTTTGTTTGTAGATGATGTTGTCCTACTGGCTTCATCCAGCAATGACCTACAGGTCTTACTGGGATGGTTTGCCGCTGAGCGTGAAGCGGCTGGGATGAGAATCAATACCACCAAGTCCGAGTCCATGGTCCTCAGCCAGACAAAGGTGGATTGTCCTCTCCGGGTTGGAGACAAGCTCCTGCCCCAAGTGGAAGAGCTTAAGTATCTTGGGTCTTATTCACGAGTGAGGGGAGAATGGAGCGAGAGATTGACAGACGGATCGGAGCAGCATCTGCAGTGATGTGGACTTTGTACTGGTCTGTTGTGGTGAAAAGGGAGCTAAGCTCTCAGGCAAAGCTGTCGATTTACCAATCTACGTTCCTATCCTCACCTGTGGTCATGAGCTTTGGGTAATGACCGAAAGAACGAGATCGCGGATACAAGCGGCTGAACTGAGCTTTCTTCGTAGGATTGCTGGACTCACCCTCAGAGATAGGGTGAGGAGCTCAGTCATCCAGGAGAGGCTCAGAGTAGAACTGCTGCTCCTCCACATTGAAAGGAGCCAGTTGAGGTGGTATGGGCATCTGATCAGGATGCCTCCTGGATGCCTCCCACTTGAGGTGGTTCAGGAACATCCCACTGTGAGGAGACCCCAGGGCAGACCCAGGACTCGCTGGAGAGACTATGTCTCCCAGCTGGTCTAGGAACACCTTGGTATCCTCTCTGAATAGCTGGAGCAGGTGGCTGAGGAGAGGGAAGTCTGGGCTTCTCTGCTTGAACTGCTGCCTCCATGACTCAGACCTCCGGAAAAGCAGTAGATGATGGATGAATGGATGGATGGATTATTTCAGTGAAGTTCATTTTAGTTTGTGAACACAATCTACAACTCCCATGAAACAAACTACAACAATGGGAGTTTAGCAGTTCTCCTGTCTTTCCTCCTTGCTGTTCTTCTCTTCTCTCGCTGTTATTCAGGGCAAGGACATGCACAGGTATGGGCTATTGTTTCCAGGGCCGTATTAAAATGGCCTATAAATACTGATAAATCTTTTTTTCTCTGACATATCTATGTTTAGTAAAAAAAAAAAAAAAAATCTCTTTTAAATTTGTAATCTCTCTGTGATTTTGGAACATTCTTCAAAAAATGACTGAAATTACTTTTCCAAGTAATTTTTCAGGATTATTTTTCATCTTTGTTTGTATTTCTTATACCCCCTTTACACAGCACAGAGCTCATTGGGAGACCCATTGAGAGATCAAAAATTGATCTGATCTCTCAACGATCTACGTCTGTGTAAATGCTTATGAGATCACTGTAAGATTTTCATGGTAATCTATAGAGATCTTTGAAAGATGTTTGACCTCTTTTTTCACAGAGATCACTGTGAGCCCAGGAGAGATCACTGAGAGATCAAAACAGATCACTGAGGGATCACTGAGAGTTTGTTTGGCAACCTAAGATTTCTAGTGCTTTTCTACACCATTTACACAGGTGTGGAGATCATTGAGAGATCACTGCTAGATGAAAAAAATGACAAGATCTCCCAAGGGTCTTTCAATGATCTCTTAGCGATCACCAAGATCTCTCAATGATCTCTCAATGATCTTCCAGTGGTCTCCACAGTTAAGAGATTTTTTTAGACAGGGTCAAAGGCCATCCCTGTGTAAATGGGGTTGAAAAGCACGAGAAACCTCTTGCTGCCAAACAAACTCTCAATGACCCCATATTTTCTCAGATTTCAGTTTGCCAGAATTTCAAGATAATGCTTTGCTTTCAAAATAAACAAAAAACTAACTCACAGTTACATTCAATGCAGCTGGGGAAACGTTAGTGTAATAACTCTGCCAGGTCAGCAGAGGTAGCAGTGCCAACTTTTTTACAGTCCCACGGACTACTTTCTGTCAACAGTTGAGCTTGCGCTGAACTTTTACAACAGCAGTTGTTACTGAAAGTGAAACATATTCAGCAACTACACCATTTATTCATCACATTGATTGTTTTCAGACTTGTTTCGATGTTTAGTTTTCAAAAGGAAGAACAATGTATTTTCTTCTTGTAGTTTTCAGTTCATCAGTAAAAACTACGCATAAGTCCCACATTTCTCCAATCCCAGAGTTTAAGTCACACCCCCTCTACTTCTGCATGTGGGACCTTAAATCAGAAAAATTCTCCATTGAAATGAATGGCAAGAGCGAAATCATCTTTTGATCCTGATCGAATTTTGCCACAAGTTACACATATGGTGTTTGTCATTGTAAAAAATAATTTTCCACGTAAATAACGGTGTAGGTTGTTGTTTAACTGTTAGGGTATAAGGTTATGAAAATGCATAAATTAAAAAAACTACAAACACAGATGGACAGAGCTTATGTCATCCTTTCAAAGCGCGTCCAGGGTGAAGTAACTAACAGTCCTCTGGATCAGCTGCAGCTCTCACAAGACAAAACAATACCTTTGTGTTGTTTTTCTCCTCTTTGGATCATTCTTTCATTAATCACCGCCATGATTGTGTTTAGTGATGTGGGATGATGGGATTTGCTGTCCGCTAATCAAAAACTAAATATTAGTCTTTTATTATACAACAGTTGACATCTTTAATTACGTGGAAAATTATCTTTTAAATTGACAAATATCATATGTGTAACTCGTGGCAAAATTTGATGAGGATCAAAAGATAATTTCTCTCTTGCCATTCAATCCATCTTTTTCCTGGGGATCCCCGCTGTCCAAACGATTATGGGCAAAGTTCCGGTTTCGGCTGACCTAGTGTTAAATCAGTCAGTAAGAGTGGAGTAGCAGGGGCATTTAAAGTAGCGTTTTTAAAAGTTTTTCAAATTCATTTTAATGTATAGTCCACATACGTGTTTTGCACTCAAGTAGCAGCTAATTTCAGCTCTTCTAGTTTTTGTATTTTTTGAAGGTTTTGGCATAGTTCTGGTACTTGCTGGTGTTCGTGGTTTTGCCAGACTGGATAAATGGAGACTTCTCACCACACGGTAACAGACGACATCCAAGCACGATGTTGTGGTGTACGTCTGCTTTAAGGTAAATCTGATTATGTCCAACATATTTTAACAAAATGCAGCCGACTTTATTGCAGTGGAGACGTGCTGGTCAGAATGCGCACTGCATCATTATGAGTACAGGCAATGAGAAGTCATAAATCATGACTCTTTCTTTGTTTGGTAGGGCAAGTCCCGGGAAAACTCCATGAGTGACTGGTATCACTGGAAAGCTTAGAAATCATACTTTCTAAAAATACCTACACTACCGTTCAAAAGTTTGGGGTCACTTAGAAATTTCCTTATTTTTGAAAGAAAAGCACTTTTTTCAATGAAGGTAACTTTAAACTAATCAGAAATACACTCTATACATTGCTAATGTGGTAAATGACTATTCTAGCTGCAAATGTCTGGTTTTTGGTGCAATATCTACATAGGTGTATAGAGGCCCATTTCCAGCAACTATCACTCCAGTATTCTAATGGTACAATGCGTTTGCTCATTGCGTCAGAAGGCTAATGGATAATTAGAAAACCTTTGTGCAATCATGTTAGGTCTGCAATGCTGTAATTGCTGCAAATGGAGGATTCTTTGGCGAAAGCAAAGTTTGAAGGAAAAAATTATTATTTCAAATACAAATCATTATTTCTAACCTTGTCAATGTCTTAACTATATTTTCTATTCATTTTACAACTCATGGTGGTAAATAAGTGTGACTTTTCTTGGAAAACACAAAATAATTGTCTGGGTGACCCCAAACTTTTGAACGGTAGTGTATGTTTTTGTGGAAGATGTAACTCCTGACTGATTGAACGCGAGTTTTCAACCTAGCTAAAATATAAACAAATTGCCTTTTTCTGGGTCAGTTTTTGCGCACTACCTACAAATTAAATATAATTTTGAAGGTCTTTCAATACAGAATATAGAAATAATGTTAGTTTTGAAAATGTCCTCAAAGTGACTCATTTTGCCAGCACGGGTCATTTGTTTACACCATTAGCATCTTAGCAGCAGTGCTAACTAACAGAGCTACTGTGTATGAGACTACTTTTTAAGGTCATCTTTCCATCTCTCGATAGTCGTGGGAAGTGGTATGATTATATTACTGTTTTGAAGTGCAAGAGGCTGTGTTCCCGCATTTCTGATGCCAAAGTCATTGTTTTTTTAACAAGGAAAAGTGTCCCGTTTCAGTGACAACCATACGTTCTAAACTAGTACCGGAAGTTGCTACCATAATTCACACAAAGCATCATGGGGCCTAGGAATAAAGTGGATTTAATGGAGAATTTTTCAGATTTAAGGTCCCATACGTGGAAGTAGAGGGGGCGTGACTTAGGTTCTCTATGCGCCAATCAGCACATCTGCCTCCCCAAGGAACAAAGCAACATGGCTGCCATCTGAGCGAAGAAAAAAAAAAAGCTGTTTTAAAGTAAGTTTTGTGCTTAAATTATGCAGTAATTTCAATGTTAAAACACTAATAACTCCTAAAATGACAATGTTTGAATCTTAAAGCTTATGTTACATGACATGACTTTTTTCCAATGTGTGATTTTTTTCCCGTACTGGCACCTGCTTGGTTACATTAATTTAACATGTTAAATAATTTTCTCTAAAGTTCAGCTGATATTTTTTAATTGTTAATACTAATGTCAGTAATAATGTCAGAAATGTAAAAACACCACGGTGTGACGTGGTTCATTCACTCACTGTAAAATTAAACTTTCACAGTCCTGTAGAAGCTCAGTTACAGTATTACTGAAGTCACTCATGACTATAGTAATAAACCCACTAGTTTTTTTTTTTTTTAAGAAAACCCTATTTTCAGCTTTGTTAATCTGAGGAGGAACATGACATCTGTAATACATTTTTTAATAAGGTGACTTTGAAATAGTGCTATCACATCTGTAATAATAATCTAATTTTTATGTTGTTTTTCTTTCCTCTTGTTTGTCTCTCTGAGGTCAATGGTGGTGAACCTGAGGGTCAGCAGTCAGAGTTGTGAAGATAACGGGCTGGAAGCTAAATAAGAATATTGCATATTGACTGTTTATAAAAGAAACTGCTACAGTATTTCAATAAATGACTTGTTTGAAAAAGTTATTTTTTTGCAAGATAATTTAAGAAACTCTTAATATTCATTGTTGCTGCCTCTTGTCCAGGATATCATTCACAAAAGAGATTTGCAATCTCAGTGGGACCATCCTGGTAAAAAGGTTAAATTAAAAAAAAAAAAAAATACATGTAAGTGTGAAACATTCCAAACCGTTCTGATTTAATATTGATAATTATGGTTTTAGTTTTGTGCTACTAGCTGTTGATTGAAGATCAAGGAGGAGGAGAGGGGAAAGGCATGTTAGGAGAGAAAGAGAGAAAAGGAAAGGTAAAAGTGTGGAGGTGAGAGTAGGGATGTTAAATGCAGGGACTATGACTGGTAAAGGCAGAGAGTTGGCTGATATGATGGAGAGAAGAAAGGTAGATATACTGTGTGTTCAAGAAACCAGATGGAAGGGAAGCAAGGCTTGGAACATTGGAGGTGGATTTAAACTGTTCTACCATGGTGTAGATAGGAAGAGAAATGGAGTAGGAGTAATCTTGAAAGGAGAGTATGTGAAGAGTGTTCAGGAGGTAAAGACAGAGTCAGACAGAATCATGAGTTTGAAGCTAAAAGTCAAAAGTGTGATGTTGAATGTTATCAGTGCATATGCTGAAGAAGTTGGATGTCAGGTAGAAGAGAAAGATGAATTCTGGAGTAAGTTGGATGAAGTGGTAGAGAGTGTTCCCAGGGGGAGAGAGTGGTGATTGGAGCAAACTTTAATGGACATGTAGATGAAGGGAACAGAAGTGATAAAGAGGTCCTAGGTAGGTATGGTCTTAAGGAGAGAAATGTGGAAGGACAGATGGTTGTGGATTTTGCTAAAAGGATGGAAATGGCTGTGGTGAACACATACTTCAAGAAGAGAGAGGAACATAGGGTGACTTACAAGAGTGGAGGAAGGTGGACACAGGTGGACTACATCTTATGCAGAAGGAGAAATCTGAAAGCGATAGGAGACTGCAAGGTGGTGGCAGAGGAGAATATAGCTAGACATCATCAGATGTAGGATGACTTTGCAAAGCAATAAAAGGAAAAAAGTGAAGGCAGAGCCAAAGATTAAGTGGGGGAAGTTACAGAAGGAAGAAGGTTGCACAGAGTTCAGGAAGGAGTTTATACAGCCTCTGGGTTGTAGGGAAGAATTACCAGATGACTGGGAAAGTACAGCAAAAGCATTGAGGGAAACGGGTAGAAGGATATGTAGTGTATCCAGTAGACAGAGGAAGTAAGACAAGGAGACTTGGTGGTGGAATGAGGAGATACAGGAAAGTATCAAAAGGAAGAGGTTAGCAAAGAAAAAGTGGGATAGTCAGGGAGATGAAGAAAGTAGACAGGAGTATTTGGAATCTAGGTGCATAGCAAAGAGAGAGGTGGCAAAGGCAAAGGAAAAGGCACATAGTGAGTTTTATGAGAGGCTAGACACTAAGGAAGGAGAAAAGGAGTTGAATCGATTGGCTAGACAGAGAAATCGAGCTGGAAAGGATGTACAGCAGGCTAGGTTGACTAAGGACAGAAATGATAATGTACTAACAAATGACGAGAGTGTGTTGAGAAGGTGGAAGGAGTACTTTGAGGAGCTGATGAATAAAGAAAATGTGTGAGAGAGAGAGAGGAGGATGGATGAAGGAAATATGGTGAACAAGGAACTACTGAGGATTAGCAAGGCAGAAGTGAGGGCAGCTTTGAAGAGGATGAAGAATAGAAAGGCAGCAGTTGGTCCAGATGACATACAGTACCTGTGGAGGTATGGAGACGTTCAGGAGAGATGGCAGTGGACTTTTTAACCAGACTGTTTAACAAAATCTTGGAGAGTGAGAGGATTCCTGAGGAGTGGAGAAGAAGTGTTTTGGTACCAATTTTCAAGAACAAAGGTGATGCTCAGAGCTGTAGTAACTACAGAGGCATAAAGTTGATCAATCACACTATGAAGATATGGGAAAGAGTTGTTGAAGCGAGGTTAAAAGGAGAGCCGACAATCAGTGAGTGGCAGTACGGTTTCATGCCAAGAAAAAGGACGACAGATGCAATGTTTGCTCGAAGAGTATTTATGGAGAAGTATAGAGAAGGTCAGAAGGCATTACACTGTGTCTTTGTGGATCTAGAGAAAGCATGAGATAGGGTGCCAAGAGAGGAAGTGTGGTACTCTATGAGGATGTTAGGAATGGCAGAGAAGTATGTGAGGGTGGTGCAGGACATGTATGAGGACAGCGAGACCGTGGTGAGGTGCGCTGTAGGAGTAACAGATGGATTCAAGGTTGGGGTGGAATTACATCAGGGATTGGCTCTAAGTCCCTTCTTGTTTGTCATGGTGGTGGACAGGCTGACAGACGAGGTCAGGTAGGAGTCTCCATGGATCATGATATTTGCAGATGACATTGTTATCTGTAGTGAGAGTAGGAAGCAGGTGGAAGAGAACCTGGAGAGGTGGAGGTATACTCTGGAGAGAAGAGGAATGGAATTCAGTAGAAGCAAGACAGAATACCTCAGTATGAATGAGAGGGAGACAGGTGCAATGGTGAAGATGGAAGGAGTAGAGGAAGTGAAAGTAGATGAGTTTAAATACCTGAGGTCAACCATCCAAAACAATGGAAAGAGCACAAGACAGGTGAAGAAGAGAGTGCAGGCAAAGTGGAGTGGGTGGAGACGAGTGTCAGGGGTGATTTGTGATAGAAGGATAGCAACTAAAGTGAAAGGAAAGATTTAAAAGACTGTAGTGAGATCTGCTATGATGTATGGTTTGGAGGCGGTGATGCTGACAAAAAAGGAGGCAGGGCAAGGGATGACAGAGTTGAAGATGCTAAGATTCCAACTGGGAGTGACAAGGAGGGACAGGATTAGAAATGAGTATATCAGAGAGACAGCTCAGGTTGAGCGATTTGGAGACAAAGTAAGAGAGGCAAGGCTGAGATGGTTTGGACATATGCAGAGAAGGGATAGTGGATATGTTGGACAAAGGATGTTGAAGATGGAGCTGCCAGGCAGGAGGAAAAGACAAAGACCACAGAGAAGATTCATGGATGTAGTGAAGGAGGACATGGAGAGGGTTGGTGTTACAGACGAAGATGCGACCCCTAAAGGGAATAGCCAGAAGAAGAAGAAGAAGAAGAAGAAGAAGAAGAAGAAGAAGAAGAAAAATTATGGTGTTTAGTTTTGGAAATTTTGATATTTTTAACAGCTACTGTATTGTACGCCGTTGTGTAAATATACACACATTGCATTCATAACATCTCTGATTCCAGCAGTTTTGGTGTGCTCCTAATTTTGTTCTTGTGCTTCTGTATTTTTTCTTTTTATAAGCTCCTTGACAAAAATGCCAGCATACAGCCCTGGGATGACGTACCATACACCTCATGTATGTTGTAATAGTGGTAACTGCATCATACCTGCATGAACAAATACCACGCATTTCAAAAACGTGCATGGATACCCTGCCACAATACTTAGCTACATGGTACAAGCACCAAGGCATCAGCACCTATGGTTTTTAGTTTAACTAAGGATCTTGTTCCAGGCGATCTTGGTACAGGTGATTGGGAGCTGTCGGCGCAAGCCTTTGAAGGTGGTGTCAGACCTGGTCTGATAGTCCAAAACTTCAACGTCCACCTGCATATTTACTGTAGAGGTAATGACTGCCATCACCCCTTCTCTCTGCCTGACTCCATATCATCAGTGACTGAAAATCTGCTCATTTTCTTTAGCCCTATGATGCTTGACCCAAGAAATAACGGACAGAAAATTTTATTTTTCTGAATCTGAAGTCTTTATTTGGTACTTTAACAAAATGTAACAAAATAACAACAACAACAACAACAACAACAACAACAATAATAATAATAATAATAATAATAATAATAATAATAATAATAATTTGCATATGTTAGATTTTTTTTCTTAAAATTTAAATTTTTTTCTTGTGTTTAATTTTCTCTGGTAATTTTTTGTGTTTTCTCAAAAATTTCAAATCCCCCATGAAATAATGCATCTTTTTTAATAAATCTCCTGTTTTCTTATATATTTTCAGTGACTGTTAATGCAAACGTGACATTTTTCCTAAGAAATTTGCCATTTTTCTTGTGAATTTATGACTTTTGTGTTATAAATTCACTTATTTTCTTGTAATTTTTTTTCCTTGTTTCAGGCTAGAGAAACAGGCCCTTAAAATCGGCCCACGTCTCTGATTTAGGGCATATTTAACTCATAAATGTCTTGAGACTTACAGAAAGTAGTCTTTGATTAACAGACCACAATTACTTGAGCATAGTATTTTCGCCCCTTCCCTATTATTATCTCCACTTACTTGTACTACCCGTTGCTATTATAGTAATACAGTTATGCATCTGTTTCTGCTGCCATTCCTCTGTGCTCCTCACATTTCACTGCTGCAATTACTCGATACATAATACTCCTACTTTAAAACATATTAAATTGGATTTCAAGAGAAACTTTAAAAACAAACTTCATAGTCACTCATGGCTTTCACACGCCTTAAGAAGGAAGGATCAAATTAATGCTTTCCTGTTGTACAAACATAAATTGAATCAATGCGTAATAATAACAACTGTGTGCAGCAGTTAGAGACAAAACAGTGAGAAAGTTGAAAGTATTGAACGTGCATGACAGGTGTAATTAATGAAAAGAAAAACCTCACATCAACAAAGCTTTTAATTTATTTTTTGTGCAGAAATCAAATAACAGGCTGACCTGATGTACATTGTTCTCGTCTCAGTGGATTATTTTGGACTGTTTCAGCGAAGGAAGCTTCCTGTTTCTGTCCTCTTCATCCAGAAATGTGTCAACACACAATGAGTTTACTTGTCTGTAATGTGCAGTATATGCTTACTGCACTGAACAAATAAAGTTATGCTGATTTCAGAGCCACTCCCCACCATCCCATCACATTTCATCCTATATTCATTATCTCCACCATTATTCCTTTTTTGTATTTGGTTTTTAAGTTCTAATAAGCTGCTCTTGAGGTGATAACAGATGGTGTTTCATTTTGTCGTGGACCTGTAGCAAAACTGCCAAGAGTTGTGATGCGTTTGATTTTATTAGAGATGAGATTTAGCACATACATGCTACATTACGGCAACAGAACTCCCATTTCTCATCTGCGGGAGAAAATGAAACTGTGATGAAATGTAATATAGTCCCCCTCAGGCAGAACTGGAGGGACTGGGAATTGCACTACAATAAATCTAATGGATATTACTGCACTCACTTCTCCCTCTCGCTCTATCTTTTTTCGCTCACTTTTCTCTCCCCTTTTACCTTCTCGCTACCTTTTATTCTCCTTAGCATGTACAGATTACACACACTCACATATGCACTCACATCCCCTCCGTCTGGCATACTACATGCTTGAGGAGCCCATCCCTGACTCCCCACACATAAAAAAAAAATCACATATTTACCATCAGATCCATTTTAGATTTTCCTAATGGTTTTCAATTACCTAACTTGAAAGCTAATGAAGTAGATGTCTTTCTCTGCCATCTCTCTGTGATGATGCCGCTTAAATGCATGAGAATTCAGAGGACGGGCAGTTATACACAACCCATTATCGATGCACTCTACAGAGAGAGGCCTTGCGTTGTGGAAAGCTGTTATTAAATATGGCCAGTGCTACCACTGCTGCCAGGGGATGTAAATGGTTTGTATGAAAAAATGTGTTCTTTTTTGTTGGAAACAAACATACAGAGGCAGACAAACACAAATTTAATATATCACAGGAAGAGGTGGAGTAAAGCTGATTTAGGGTGTGCCCAACACGTACTTCTTTTATTGTTGCTGCTGAGGTCAGGCAAACCTCTTCCATGTGTAGCATTCCTAAAGTCCAAATCCAAAATGTCTGAAACAAATGTTTTGCAGACAAATACTGTAAATGAACATGAGAATGACTTTTATAGTGGCATCCATCTTGGTTTCTTTTTTTCCTTTTTTTGGAGGAAATTAACTCAGAGGTTGTCACTTGTCAGCTGGTGACGAACCACCAGTGGATGACAAGCACACCATCACTCATCACATTAGGAAGTTTTAGCAAAATGCACTATGTGAATATTAATAATTTCTTCCTTTTATTCTGATTGATCACCCTTGGCATAATTTGGCAGGTTTTCCTTAAATCTTCCAGTCAGTCACCAAAATGGTGTCCTTTTAAAGCAGCACCTGACATCACAAACAACAAGCTGAGTTGCTGCTAGTGTCATAGTGGAGACCTTGCGGGAATCTTTAGGCACCCAACGATTCAAGCCGATTACACTTCTTGATGCATCTTTTTTTTTCAATTCAGATTTTTTTCCCTCCCACTGTGTGACGTCTTACTTTTAAAACATTTGCGATGCCCCATGAATTCACTTCCTATATCTTTTGTTTCAAATAGTCAACATGAAAAGTGTAACTGTAGCAGCACATTTGCTGCTATAACAAAGACTTCAGAATATCCTGAAGTTTAACAAATAAGACTTATAACAAACATTCTGTTATGTGCAACAACTAACATCCTTCAGTCCAAAAACCCAGAACACTTTGTTGTATCAAAATCACATTTACCTTTTATACAAAAATGTGCAGTTACCGTTTCAAATGATTTGGTGGCACACGTGATAGTAATCCCACCTGCTGTCTTCAGGGCAGGAGGAAACAATGATTACAGACAGGGGTCAGCTGGGAGCAATGAGAGGGGAGAAGACAGGACTGACAGCTGACAGGAGCACTGCCCACAACAGAGCAAAAATCCAGAAGTGCCACTGACATCTGCGGCCCCGGAGAGAGAGAACACAACGTTACAATAATAAAGAACTAAATGCCAACAAATAAGGACTGAGGGATAAATACAAACGAATACAAAATATGAGAGTAGCAAAACTATGATGACATAAACAGGGGGATAAGAAGAATAAGAAACAATATCAGAAATATGAAAACCAACCACGGATAAAATGACAGGAACCAAGAACCCAAGATACAACAAATATGGAGAAAGGCCATGAGACTGAGCACGGCTGAAACCCCCAGTGCTCAGCTCATGACATTTTGCATATAACAGAAATGCTCTAGCTGTTCTCTGGTTGATGCGTCAGGATATCAACACTTTTACTCTTATTCTGCTGCTGTCAGGAGCCCAGCCGGCTTGGTTTCCCCCAGCTCAGTCCTGATCTCTCTGTGGGTCTCGGTGCCATTGTGTATGCATGTTTAGTATGTATTTCCAGTGTGTTACCGTATCCATAGCCACTGCTCTGGGGTCGGCAGCTGTGTGTACTGCTGACAGTCTGCCGGTCTGACCCCGCCCCCTCATTGATTACCATCAGCTGTTCCCAGCTCCGCTGATCATCTTTCCCGGTCCTCGCCCAGATGCGTCCAATCTACAATCCCCAGCAATGCCTGTACTTAAGGAGCCTTTTTCCAGTCACGCATTGCTGGGTCATTGCACTTGACGTACAGTCGTTAATCGCCGTAAGAAAGTCTAAGTTGCTGATGCTTGTTTGGACTTACTCAGACAACTCCAGTTCTGTGAGTATCAGCTGTGTGTGTTTTCCCCAGTCAATCTCATTTGTAGACTGTTGAGCGTCCTTGAGGACTCCTTAAAGTGCTGATGACACATTTTTGACTTCCTCTAATTTTTCAACATATAATACAATATGACAAAATAGGTTGGTCTGTGCAGTTCTAAGTCAAACAGGCTTTTTTTCACATGAATATCCAACGTTTTCATGAGTTCTACATCACCAATTACGTCAGTGGCTGGAAAACCCCGCTGCCATGTAGTCACGTCATCGACAGAACACAGCGCTTGGCTGCTCATTGTACACACAGGATGTAAGCGATTGAAAACATTGACGATGGTTCCAGCACATGTAGTCTGGAATTGGTTTGTGTTGTCCAATCATCCGACAATTACAGTTCCGAAGAACTGGATGACAGTGACGAATCTGGGGGCATCAGACCATATAGGTTTGAGCCGTGCCAAGCGGGCATCCTACCAAGCGAGTCACACTCGGAGAGTGATGGTGGAGAGGCACACATGCCCTCCACAGCAGCAGCAGCAAACACACGGCAGGGGAACACCAAGTGTTATTCTTTTGTTACAGATATTACAACAAATTATTTGTTCATAAATATAATTTATTTAAACCTTTTTCAATAAAATCATAGCAGTGTATTCTCTGTGGCTCAGGCATCGGGTTTATTATGGATTATATTTTGAGTTCTTGTTGTTTTTGTTTTGTACATGTGTTTTATGTGCGTTTTGAGCCACTTTCAGGTGGGCACTGTCCAAGATTCGCCGGTCCGAACACATGCGCCCTCTCTCTTTGACAGTCAGCTGTTCATGGTTTGTGTGCATCATCTGCAGTGTTGTCAGCCAGCCAATATTGCCAACACTATCACGATGTGTTAGCCACTCCACACAGCCATGGTTCTGTTGCCCCCCCGTCGCAACCGTGGTTAACACGTCTCCTCTCCATGTTCACTGGGCGATGTCAGCCCCGAACGCCAACTGTAAGTGTTTCTGCTTATTTTTGTAAGTCTTCACCTTTTTGGGAACTGTTGTCATCATTCTTATGTTCAATACATGTGCTGTGGTGAATTCTGCGAGTAAATCCATTCATCATGACCCTTCATGTGCTCTTATGCAGGGCTGACATCGCTTCAAGGACGCACGAGAACCACAGCAAACAGGGAGTGACTAACGCATCGTGAGAGTGCTGAAAATACTGGCAGACAAACAGCACAGATGACTGGCAAACGGCTGCGAAGTACACGCACTGCTGGTGATGGTGTGATGAAAAGCACCTGGGTGAGGACTGGGAAACATGATCAGCGGGAGGGGAATCAGCTGCTGATAATGACAGAGGGGACGTGGCCGGACTGGCGAGAGTCAGCATGCGATCAGAGAAAGTAGGTCAAAGCTGCGCGTAAATCCATTAATCCTTCCCCTCCTCTGTGCTCCTCCTGCATAAAAGCGGACGAGGAACGCACGAGGAGGCTTATGACAGTTGGCACTGAAGCATGTGATGTGGTCTTTCATTGCCTGCTGTTTATCTAAGCCTGCGACACAACGCAAAGGCATAGCCGTAAAATTAAAACAAGAACCCAGAGAAACTGTGAGCTACAAAGCTGCTGTCATTCTAGTTAACAACACCGGAGTCCGTTCTGTCAATTACGTCATTGGGGTGCCGCCCTTAATTCGGTGGGCGGCACCACAGTCCAGTCAGCGGCTGCGGTTTTTTGATGATAAGTAGTTTATGCAGGCGCTGTTGTAAATATTATATTGATCATAGACAATGACTTTTGGGTTTACACAACATGCTAAAAAATTTCAAAAACGTGTCATCAGCACTTTAAGCTTCTTTGGAAACTATTGTTGAAACTGTACGTCTGTATCGCTGTGTTTAATAAATGTGTGTGGTGTAACTCCAGCACGTAAATCCTCATTATTTCACCCCTCGCCGTGCGCATTGGAAAAAGCGCACGGGAGGGTTTATGACAGCTGTTACAAAATTGTGTATAAAATGGCTCCTATTTACTTCCACCAAGGAAGTTATGTTTTCATCTGTTTGGTTTTTTTTTTTTCAGCAGGATTACGCAAAATCTACTTAACAGATTTGGATGAAATTTTCAGCAGAGGTGGTCCTTGGGCTAGAGGGGAACCTATTACATTTTGATGATGATCCAAGAATGCATACCTCCACCAAGGCTCTTATCTTTTCACAGTGTGTTAGCAACAATCCTCCAAAACTCCAAAACAAAAAGTTTGATGAAATTTTCACCACAGGCGGCTCTTGGGCTACACACGAACCCATTACACTTGGAGGTGATCCATGAGTGCAAACCTCCACCAAGACCTGGCCTTGCAATGTACGACAGGATGAAGGCAGGGAGGTACAGAAAGTCGGATGGACAAAGGGAGGGAGAGAAGGAGCCTTGGCAGAGATATGTGCTCTCTGAGTGCATTTCTAGTTATTATCATTCATTTTTTGTTGTGTCTATTTATAAAATTTGATTAGATTTTTTTATGCTCTTCAAATCAAATGCCACGTTCTCTGTAGTGTATTTATCAAACAGGAGTGAGGATAAAGCAGAGGTACACAGAAAATATCTCATGTTAATGTGAAAAAAAAACAGAAGGATGGAGCTCTGTAGTCTTAACAGATGGTGTAACACCTACACTCCAGCAGTCAATTGCTTTTTTGTTCTCTTGAGTATTTATAGCTCGCTCTCCAAACCTTGCCAACAATTCAGTGCCTTGTGAAGATAATACTCTGTTCAGTAATTTTAAGTGGAGAGTTGGTGCAACAATACATTCTTTATTATTGCAAACTAGACATGAGGATGAGACTCTTTGGTTTCCAAAACTAATAACCAATACGTTTATTTAAGGAATGATGATGAACAAGAAACAAAAGATTTAATCCATTATGTTGTTGCAGCTTTGGTGTTGAGCACTACATTAGTAGGGGTAATGTACAGAAGAGGTGTGGGTTTCAGCTATTGTGCAGATGTCAACCAATCCACAGTCCTATATATGACATGCAGTTGGAGTCACTCATTATATTTTCAACGGCATAATGACTGTCACTTATCAAACAATAAGAGCAAATGTTTTCTCATGATATTATGCACAGCTATAATTACTGATACAGTGACATGCATTGTATTTGTCAAATGATTATGACAAAGTTATTTGTGTGTCACAAAGGAACATAAATCCAGCCACTGTACAGTACTGTAGGAGCACTGATACAGTGGTGTGAAAAAGTGTTTGCCCCCTTCCTTGATTTCTCATTTTTTGAATGTTTGTCACACTTAAGTGTTTCAGATCATCAAACAAATATAATTATTTGACAAAGATAACACAAGTAAACAAAAAAATGTTGTTTTTAAATGAAGGTGTTCATTATTAAGAGTAAAAAAAAATCCAAACCTACATGGCCCTGTGTGAAAAAGTGATTGCCCCCCCTCCCCATAAAAACATAAATTAAGTGTGGTTTATCACATCTTTGGAAAGCTGAGTTCAGTTTCTCCAGACACACCCAGGACTGATTACTGCCACACCTGTTCTCAGTCAAGAAATTACTTAAATAGGACCTACTTGACAAAGTGAAGTAGACCAAAAGATCCTCAAAAACTAGATATCATGCTGCGGTCTAAAGAAATTTAGGATCAAATGAGAAACAAAGTAATTGAGATCTATCAGTCTGGAAAAGGTTATAAAGCCATTTCTAAAGCTTTGGGACTCCAGCGAACCACAGCGAGAGCCATTATCCACAAATGGCGAAAACATGGAACAATGGTGAACCTTCCCAGGAGCAGCCGGCTGACCAATATTACCCCAAGAGCACAGCGACGACTCATCCAAGAGGTCACAAAAGACCCCACAACAACATCCAAAGAACTCCAGGCCTCACTTGCCTCAGTTAAGGTCAGTGTTCATGACTCTACCATAAGAAAGAGAATGGGCAAAAATGGCCTGCATGGCAGAGTTCCAAGACGAAAACTACTGCAGAGCAAAAAGAACATAAAGGCTCATATCACTTTTGTCAGAAAACATCTTTATGATCCCCAAGACCTTTGGGAAAATACTCTGTGGACTGATGAGACAAAAATTGAACTTTTTGGAAGGTATGTGTCCCATTACATCCGGTGTAAAAGTGAATGAATGAATGAATGAATGAATGAATGAATTTATTTCGGATAGTACATTACAGGTTAAAAGAAACTGTGTAATATAACAACAAGGTCAAATTAGACAAAGACTCCTTCTACTATACAATTCCACGTGAGTTATCCGAAATGGGTGATGGCTGAAGCCGCAGCTTATATTGCCCACCCATATTCCATCCAAGAATTCAAAGGAGAAAAAAGAGAAAACAAGACAAGAGCGATTACAATTTAAAACAAGGCTAAGAATCAGAATCAGAAAAGGATTTATTGCCAAGTACATTAACAGAACACTGATAACAAATAAGACAAAATATGACTGAGAGAAAAAGAAAACTGAGCTAGTCTAAGTTAAGCGGTTACTATTCAAAAACAAATCTAAGACATAGTGTCACAGAGAAAAAAGAAAAACTAAGCTATAACACAACACAGCATTTCAGAAAAGGAACATCATACCAATAGTAAAATCTGGTGGTGGTAGTGTGATGGTCTGGGGCTGTTTTGCTGCTTCAGGACGTGGAAGACTTGCTGTGGTAAATGGAGCCATGAATTCTGCTGTCTACAAAAAAATCCTAAAGGAGAATGTCCTGCCATCTGTTCGTGACCTCAAGCTGAAATGCACTTGGATTCTGCAGCAGGACAATAATCCCAACACACCAGCAAGTCCACCTCTGAATGGCCTAAGAAAAACATAATGAAGACTTTGGACTGGCCTAGTCAAAGTCCTGACCTGAATCCGACTGAGATGCTGTGGCATGACCTTAAAAAGGCGGTTCATGCTCGAAAACCCTCCAATGTGGCTCTATTACAACAGTTCTGCAAAGATGAGTGGGCCAAAATTCCTCCACACCGCTGTAAAAGACTCATTGCCAGTTATCGCAAATGCTTGATTGCAGTTGTTGCTGCTAAGGGTGGCCCAATCAGTTATTAGGTTGGGGGGCAATCAGTTTTTCACACAGGGCCATGCAGGTTTGGATTTTTTTCCCTTAATAATAAATGCCTTCATTTAAAAACTGCATTTTGTGTTTACTTGTGTTACCTTTGTCTAATATTTAAATTTATTTGATGATCTGAAACATTTAAGTGTGCCAAACATACAAAAAAAAAGATAAATCAGGAAGGGGGCAAACACTTTTTCACCTCACTGTATGTACAGGAATCCATAAGCCCATGTGCACAAACACATCTTGTGTAAACAGTAGCTTGTTTTAAAAATGTCTTTGTGTTACTTTCAGGTTTCCATAAATCAGAGTATGACAGCACATTAATTATGTGTTTAGTGAACTTGCACTTCCTGGAGCTGTTGTTTCAGTACCATCGCTAGTAGTTTGAGCTGCACGCCTTATATGAAAATGATCAACTATTGGAGTATTGATGGTGATCTCTAAAGGACCCATTACACAGACGGAGATTGTTGGGCGACCGCTGAGGGATCAAAAATTGACCTGACCTCCAAAAGCCCAAAAAAAGATGTTTCCGTGTAAAAGTTTGGGAGATCATTGTAAAGATTTTCATGGTGATCTATAGATCTGTGAATGATTTTTGACAGATCATTGAGAGACCAGAAGAGATTACTGTACTGAGGGATCATTGAGAGTAGCCAAAGATATACAGTATATATATAGGTCTCCAATTTTCATCATAGGTATACCTCAACTATGACAGACAAAATAAGAAAAAAAAAATCCAGAAAATCACATTGAAGGGTTTTTAATGAATTAATTGGTAAATTCCTCGGTAAAATAAGTATTTGGTCAATAACAAAAGTTCATCTCAATACAGTGATCCCTCACTTATCGCGGTTAATGGGTTCCAGAACCGACCGCGAAAAGTGAAAAACCGCGAAGTAGCGTCACCCCAATGACGTCATCCATAAACAATACGTACGTTCATTCTCTCACTCTCTCTCTCTCATATGATACGTGTGTGTGTGTACGTGTACATACATACGTAGATGTAAACAAAGTGTACATAAATATGTTTTTAGAACTCTTTTATTCTTATAACAAGATACGTAACTCAAGATGAAAATGATTTACTGCACAGGTTAATGAGAGCTTTACTGCTCCTCAGGTGACGCCTCATCGTGAGGTGCTGGAGGCGCAGGATCAGCGAGGGCAGCTTCCGATAGAGCTGAAGCTGCAGGAGGCGGCGTAGTGCCTCGACGGGAAGACTATTTCGCACAAAATGGCACAAGAGAACAGCAAAAAGTTCCACGCGGCGAGACTAAGTAACACGAGCGATAAAAAGCAATGAATGCGGTCTTTCTTCCCTTCATGGGTGCTTGGCAGGGAGAGGAGGTGGGTGAGACGTCTCGGCCAATCAGCTTGCGGGGTGAAACGTCTCGGCCAATCAGCTTGCGAGATTTCCGAGCCCAGCCAACACGACAACAGCGAACAGAGAGTTGTGCTGCTCTCCGTGTTGACACGTGATGGTCTAATGTAGTCTCCCTGCCTTCTGCTAGCGCCCGCCCATTATTTCTCAATTTTGAATTTTTGATGAATATTTTTGAAAAATCCGCGATGCACTGAGGGCGCGAAAGGTGAAGCGCGAAGTAGCGAGGGATCACTGTACTCTGTTATATACCCTTTGTTGGCAATGACAGAGGTCAAACGTTTTCTGTAAGTTTTCACAAGGTTTTCACACACTGTTGCTGGTATTTTGGCCCATTCCTCCATGCAGATCTCCTCTAGAGCAGTGATGTTTTGGGGCTGTCGCTGGGCAACACAGACTTTCAACTCCCTCCAAAGATTTTCTATGGGGTTGAGATCTGGAGACTGGCTAGGCCACTCCAGGACCTTGAAATGCTTCTTACGAAGCCACTCCTTCATTGCCCGGGCGGTGTGTTTGGGATCATTGTCATGCTGAAAGACCCAGCCACGTTTCATCTTCAATGCCCTTGCTGGTGGAAGGAGGTTTTCACTCAAAACTTCACGGTACATGGCCCCATTCATTCTTTCCTTTACACAGATCAGTTGTCCTGGTCCCTTTGCAGAAAAACAGCCCCAAAGTATGATGTTTCCACCCCCATTCTTCACAGTAGGTATGGTGTTCTTTCTCCTCCAAACACGACAAGTTAAGTTTTTACCAAAAAGTTCTATTTTGGTTTCATCTGACCATATGACATTCTCCCAGTCCTCTTCTGGATCATCCAAATGCTCTCTAGCAAACTTCAGACGGGCCTGGACATGTACTGGCTTAAGCAGGGGGACACATCTGATTTTTGCTCACCGTTCTCGTGATAATTTTGACCCCACGGGGTGAGATCTTGCGTGGAGCCCCAGATCGGGGGAGATTATCAGTGGTCTTGTATGTCTTGCATTTTCTAATAATTGCTCCCACAGATGATTTCTTCACACCAAGCTGCTTACCTGCTGCAGATTCAGTCTCCCCAGCCTGGTGCAGGTCTACAATTTTTTTCTGGTGTCCTTTGACAGCTCTTTGGTCTTGGCCATAGTGGAGTTTGGAGTCTGACTGTTTGAGGTTGTGGACAGGTGTCTTTTATACTGATAACGAGTTCAAACAGGTGCCATTAATACAGGTAACGAGTGGAGGACAGAGGAGCCTCTTAAAGAAGAAGTTACAGGTCTGTGAGAGCCAGAAATCTTGCTTGTTTGTAGGTGACCAAATACTTATTTTACTGAGGAATTTACCAATTAATTCATTAAAAATCCTTCAATGTGATTTTCTGGATTTTTTTTTTCTCATTTTGTCTCTCATAGTTGAGGTATACCTATGATAAAAATTGGAGACCTCTCTCATCTTTTAAGTGGGAGAACTTGCACAATTGGTGGCTGACTAAATACTTTTTTGCCCCATTGCATATATACTGTATATATATATATATATATATATATATATATATATATATATATATATATATATATATATATATATATATATACAGTATATATATATATATATATATATACTGCTCAAAAAAATAAAAGGAACACTTTGAAAACACATCAGATTTTAATGGGAAAAAATAAGCTGTATATCTACACTGATATGGACTGGATAATGTGTTAAGAATGAAAAGATGCCACATCTTTTGATGGAAATAAAAATTATCAACCTACAACCTACAGAGGGCTGAATTCAAAACACTCCAAAACTTACTCAGATTAAAAAGTGTTCCTTTTATTATATATATATATATATATATATGTATATATATATATATACAGTGGGGTAAAAAAGTATTTAGTCAGCCACCAATTGTGCAAGTTCTCGCACTTAAAAGATGAGAGAGGTCTCCAATTTTCATCATAGGTATACCTCAACTATGAGAGACAAAATGAGAAAAAAAAATCCAGAAAATCACATTGAAGGATTTTTAATGAATTAATTGGTAAACTCCTCGGTAAAATAAGTATTTGGCCACCTACAAACAAGCAAGATTTCTGGCTCTCACAGACATGTAACTTCTTCTTTAAGAGGCTCCTCTGTCCTCCACTCGTTACCTGTATTAATGGCACCTGTTTGAACTCATTATCAGTATAAAAGACACCTATCCACAACCTCAAACAGTCAGACACCAAACTCCACTATGGCCAAGACCAAAGAGCTGTCAAAGGACACCAGAAACAAAATTGTAGACCTGCACCAGGCTGGGAAGACTGAATCTGCAATAGGTAAGCAGCTTGGTGTGAAGAAATCAACTGTGGGAGCAATTATTAGAAAATGCAAGACATACAAGACCACTGATAATCTCCCTCGATCTGGGACTTCACGCAAGATCTCACCCTGTAGGGTCAAAATGATCACGAGAACGGTGAGTAAAAATCCCAGAACCACACGGGGGGACCTAGTGAATGACCTGCAGAGAGCTGGGACCAAAGTAACAAAGGCTACCATCAGTAACACACTACGCCGCCAGGGACTCAAATCCTGCAGTGCCAGACGTGTTCTCCTGCTTAAGCCAGTACATGTCCAGGCCCGTCTGAAGTTTGCTAGAGAGCATTTGGATGATCCAGAAGAGGACTGGGAGAATGTCATATGGTCAGATGAAACCAAAATAGAACTTTTTGGTAAAAACTCAACTTGTCGTGTTTGGAGGAGAAAGAACACCATACCTACTGTGAAGCATGGGGGTGGAAACATCATGTTTTGGGGCTGTTTTCCTGCAAAGGGACCAGGACGACTGATCCGTGTAAAGGAAAGAATGAATGGGGCCATGTATGGTGAGATTTTGAGTGAAAACCTCCTTCCATCTGCAAGGGCATTGAACATGAAACGTGGCTGGGTCTTTCAGCATGACAATGATCCCAAACACACCGCCCGGGCAATGAAGGAGTGGCTTCGTAAGAAGCATTTCAAGGTCCTGGAGTGGCCTAGCCAGTCTCCAGATCTCAACCCCATAGAAAATCTTTGGAGGGAGTTGAAAGTCTGTGTTGCCCAGCGATAGCCCCAAAACATCACTGTTCTAGAGGAGATCTGCATGGAGGAATGGGCCAAAATACCAGCAACAGTGTGTGAAAACCTTGTGAAGACTTACAGAAAACGTTTGACCTCTGTCATTGCCAACAAAGGGTATATAACAAAGTATTGAGATGAACTTTTGTTATTGACCAAATACATATTTTACCGAGGAATTTACCAATTAATTCATTAAAAATCCTTCATTGTGATTTTCTATATTTTTTTTTCCTCATTTTGTCTCTCATATGGCTGACTAAATACTTTTTTGCCCCACTGTATATATATATATATATATATATATATATATATATACAGGTATATATATATATATATATATATATATATATATATATATATATATATATATATATATATATATATATATATGTACTGAGAGGTTCCTCTTGCTCTTCTAACCCCTTTACACAGGGGTGGAGATTGTTGAGAGATCACTGAAAGATGAAAAACATGGCCAGATTTCTCAATAGTCCCTTTTGCACTGTAGGGACTTTTTGCAGTTCCTGTAACCTTTTCAGGAACTAGGCCATTTGGACAGCACAGGAACTAGGGAGCATGGACCTCAGTTCCTATAACCACTTTAGCTCCTACTCTGAGGCAGAGTCTTTTTACAGTCCCATCGGAACTCATTTGATATAGGTGATTGGTAGAACTCATAAGCTATGCCCATTGCCGTATTTCCACTTCTTGCGGCAGTCCATCCATCCATCCTTCTTCTACTGCTTTTCTGGAGGTCCGGGTCACGGAGGCAGCAGTTCAAGCAGAGAAGCCCAGACTTCCCTCTCCCCAGCCACCTGTTCCAGCTCTTCAGAGAGGATACCAAGGCGTTCCCAGACCAGCTGGGAGACATAGTCTCTCCACCGAGTCCTGGGTCTGCCCCGGGGTCTCCTCCCAGTTGGACGTGCCCGAAACACCTCAAGTGGGAGGCGTCTAGGAGGCATCCTAATCAGATGCCCATACCACCTCAACTGACTCCTTTCAATGTGGAGGAGCAGCGGTTCTACTCTGAGCCTCTCCCGGATGACTGAGCTCCTCACCCTGTCTCTGAGGGTGAGTCCAGCAATCCTACGGAGAAAGCTCATTTCAGCCGCTTGTATTCGCGATCTTGTTCTTTCGGTCATTACCCAAAGCTCGTGACCATAGGTGAGAGTAGGAACGTAGATTGACTGGTAAATCAACAGCTTTGCCTTAGAACTAAGCTCCCTCTTCACCACAACAGACCGGTACAATGTCCACATCACTGCAGATGCTGCTCCAATCCGTCTGTCAATCTCTCGCTCCATTCTCCCCTCACTCGTGAATAAGACCCCAAGATACTTAAACTCCTCTACTTGGGGCAGGAGCCTGTCCCCAACCCAGAGAGGACAATCCACCTTTTTCCAGCTGAGGACCATGTACTTGGACTTGAAGGTGTTGATTCTCATCCCAGCCGCTTCACACTCAGCGGCAAATCGTCCCAGCAAGAGCTGTAGGTCATTGCTGGATGAAGCCAACAGGACATCATCTGCAAACAACAGAGATGAGATCCTGTGGTCACCAAGCATGACACCCTCCATTCCCTGGCTGCGCCTAGAAATCCTGTCCATAAAAATTATGAACAGGATCGGTGACAAAGGGCGGCCCTGGTGGAGTCCAACTCTCACTGGGAATGAGTCCGACCGAGTGTTGGCAATATTAACCAAACTCTCACAACGGTCGTACAGAGACCGAATAGCTCGTAACAATAAGCCCGATACCCCATACTCCCGAAGCACTCCCCACAAAAAACCACGAGGGACGCGGTCAAATGCCTTCTCCAAGTCCACAAAACACATGTAAACTGGTTGGGCAAACTCCCACGAACCCTCAAGAATTCTCGAGAGGGTAAAGAGCTGGTCCGATGTGCCACGGCCAGGACAAAAACCACATTGCTCCTCCTGAATCCGAGGTTCGACCAACGGCCGGACTCTCCTCTCCAGTACCTTGGCATAGACCTTCCCAGGGAGGCTGAGGAGTGTGATCCCTCTAAAGCTGGAGTACACCCTCCAGTCCCCTTTTTTGAAGAGAGGAACCACCACCACGGTTTGCCATGCCAAAGGCACTGCCCCCGACCTCCACGCAACTGGCACTGCCGACCTCTTGCGGCAGTGCCAGTTTTAAAAAGCAATTGTGGTGTTCTGTTTTTTCTTTAATCGCTTTTGGAGCGAGAAGTTTTAATATGAACATGGACATGAGTATGGACAGAAACACCAACAATAGTCCATGATTAAGATTCTCGCGATGCAGAACATGAATGCTGTAGTCTCCTCGCTTTCCATGCTAGCTTTGTTGTAGAGTTGTTGTTAAATTACACGTCATTGTGGCAGACGCTTGTGTCACACAGTCCCTACCATGGTCCCTTACTGCCTGTGTGAATGCAAAATAAAAAAGTTCCCCTGGGGGAGGTTAGGTCCTAGAGTGAAATTTGAGGTGGACAGTTCTTGTTCTTAGAACTTCTCTGTCCGAAAGCAGCGAATGATGTTCCAGTGATCTCCAAGGTCTCTACAGTTGAGAGATTGTTTTGATTCAATCCAAACAATCACAATGAGCACTCACCAGTCTTGTTGATCTCCCACTGATCTCTCAATCTTTCAATGAACTCTGTTGGTCCTTCAGCAAATATTCAGCGTTCCCTGACTGATCTCTCAGGCATCTCTGCCTTTGGGGTGAAAAAATTTGGCATTCATTGAAAGATCATTGATAGATCATTGGGAGATCTATGAGACTATTGAGTGGTCAAGGAGAGCTGAAGGATCTTTATGACTATACACTGTACTATTCCACAATACTGGACTTTTACAACCTGTTATCATTTTATAATTCCAGAATATGTTACCAAGTGGTCAAAACTGTTTGAGTTTGGTGCCACAATTTAAATGAGCAATACCAATTTTTAAGAAGTTGCCAAGTCCTCTTAACAAGTTCAAGAGATGGTGGTGGTGTAACTACAGTAAATGGCGAGTCATGCATGAAATGTAAGTCTGTACTGAGCTCCACCTACCAAGCTTAAAAATGTGGGTGGATTTTGGCACAGAAACCTTGCAACACCAATATACGTACATATGCACTGTATAAACTACTTTGGTGATTATCAACATGTTGAAAAAAACTTCTGCATTAAACCTGTACCACTGGTGGGGGTGAGTTAATCTATTAATTTTTCTCTCCGTATCCATGTTTTAAACACTAATTAAATAATGTGCGTACAAACTGCTACGTCTTTAAGTTTTTTTATATGACCTCATATCTGTTCAAAGTTTGATTTAGATCTGAATAGCTCTTTTACTACAATATAGTCATATATAAATCGCTGCTATTCTGCTTCCACCGCATATCCAGTTTTCATAATGAACCTTAAGTGCTGCTGAACTGATCCCATCCTTTTTGCACAAAGCTTTTAGAAAAAATACAAATGGTCACCAGAACAATCCAATCCAGAGTATCCAACGGGTTAATAAATTGACAGAGAAATCTGAATATTCATGATATGCAGATATCTCTGAAATATTCATGCTCTGATTGATTTTGTGGGTCAGAATTATCAACATGTTAAATCAGCTGTTAAGAATGGGTATAAAAAGTGTTTCACAGAATGCAACATTATTTTTCTAAGCTTTATTCTTATGAGGCCACAAGCATGTACAGTGGTGTGAAAAAGTGTTTGCCCCCTTCCTGATTTCTCATTTTTTTGTATGTTTCTCACACTTAAATGTTTCAGATCATGAAACAAATTTAAATATCAGACAAAAATAACACAAGTAAACACAAAATGCAGTTTTTAAATGAAGGTGTTTATTACAAAGGGTAAAAAAATTAAGTCTGCATGGCCCTGTGTGAAAAAGTGATTACTCCCTAAACCTAATAACTGGTTGAGCCACCCTTAGCAGCAAAAACTGCAATGAAGTGTTTGCGATAACTGGCAATGAGTCTTTCACAGTGTTGTGGAGGAATTTTGGCCCACTCATTTTTGCAGAATTGTTGTAATTCAGCCACACTGGAGGGTTTTCGAGCATGAACCACCTTTTTAAGGTCATGCCACAGCATCCCAATCGGATTCAGGTCAGGACTTTGACTAGACCAGTCCAAAGTCTTCATTTTGTTTTTCTTAGGCCATTCAGAGGTAGACTTGCTGGTGTGTTGGGATCATTGTCCTGCTGCAGAACCCAAGTGCGTTTCGACTTGAGGTCACGGACATATGGCCGGACATTCTCCTTTAGGGTTTTTTGGTAGACAGCACAATTCATGGTTCCATTTACCACAGCAAGTCTTCCATGTCCTGAAGCAGCAAAACAGCCCCAGACCATCACACTACCACCACCATATTTTACTATTGGTATAATGTTCCTTTTCTGAAATGCTGTGTTACTTTTACACCGGATGTAATGAGACACATACCTTCCAAAAAGTTCAATTTATGTCTCATCAGTCCACAGAGTATTTTCCCAAAAGTCTTGTGGATCATCAAGATGTTTTCTGACAAAACTGATATGAGCCTTTATGTCTTTTTGCTCTGCAGTAGTTTACGTCTTGGAACTCTGCCATGCAGGCCATTTTTGCCCAGTCTCTTTCTTATGGTGGAGTCATGAACACTGACCTTAACTGAGGCAAGTGAGGCCTGGAGTTCTTTGGATGTTGTTGTGGGGTCTTTTGTGACCTCTTGGATGAGTCGTTGATGCGCTCTTGGGGTAATTTTGTTTGGCTGGCCGCTCCTGGTGTCATAAACGCTTCTTCGGGGCAGAGGAAACAACCCAGTTGCTGAATTGTGTTTGTGACACTTATTAACGAAAATAACATAAAGTCCAAAAACAGTGCAGACAATAGCAAAAAACAAGAATAACTTACAAAGGTGTATGCTCCAGAGCTGTCTTAGCTCTGGAGATGAGGAGAACAATGTAGGGGAATTGTCCATAGGAGTAATCAATACAGCCACAATGAGGAGGTGAACAGGCAGAGCTTAAATAGTAAATGAAATAACAACATGAGTGATCATAGGTGTGGGTTCACCTGAGCAAGAGAATGGAACAACAACTAGTAATTGGGATAAGCTGGTAGTGATGAGAGATGAGGGAGGAGCGGATGGACTGACAGCTTGACAGGCAGTGCCACCCAAAGAGCAAACCCGGAAATGTCGCCTGACAGCTGTCAGCCCACAGAATAACTATAACCATTACCAAATACAGACTAGATAATAATTACAAATGAAGCGAGACATGGCCAATACAAACTGAAACATAAACAGAAAAATAGGAAGCAGTGTAACAACTCAAAAAGGCACAAAAAATACAACAGATAAATATATGAATACAAAGAAGGAGCCACGAGACTGAGTCTGGCAGAACATCAGACTCAGCTCGTGACACCTGGGAAGGTTCACCACTACTTCATGCTTTCGTTATTTGTGGATAATGGCTCTCACTGTTGTTTGCTGGAGTCACAAAGCTTTAGCAATGGCTTTATAACCTTTTCTAGACTGACAGATCTCAATTAGTTTGTTTCTCATTTGTTCCTGAATTTCTTTGGATTGCAGCATGATGTCTAGCTTTTGAAGATATTCTGCTCTACTTCACTTTGTCAGGGAGGTCCTATTTAAGTAATTTGTTGATTGAGAACAGGTGTGGCAGTAATCAGATCTGGATGTGGCTAGAGAAATTGAACTCAGCTTTCAAAAAATATGATAAACCACAGTTAATTTATGTTTTAACGGGGGGGGGCATTTTTTCACACAGGGCCATGTAGATTTGGATTTTTTTACCCTTAATAATAAACACCTTAATTTAAAAACTGCATTTTGTGTTTACTTGTGCTGTCTTTGTCTAATATTTAAATTTGTTTGATGATCTGAAACATTTAAGTGTGACAAACATACAAAAACATGAGAAATCGAGGAAAGGGGCAAAAAAAATTTCACACCACTGTACTTGACAAGCTTTAAAAGGTGTAGAAAGAAAACAAAACAGTTTAAGCAGTTTAAATTTGTCTGTGCCAGTAAATAATGACGGACACCCCTTAGCTGCAGCGGAGCTCCCTAGCTTAGGGCGGCCTGCGAGCGGTCCTCCGGTCCTCCATAGCAGTGAGGAGAATGGGTGGGTGACGGTGAGAAGGAAGCATAGCCACAAGGCCCCGGTTCACCACCAACCTGTTCATGTTTGTAATCACTTTTCCCCGCTCAGTGACACACCCGCTGAGGAAAAAACTCTGGTCATTGGTGACTCTGTAGTCAGAAACGTGACCCTAGAGACTCCAGCGGCCATAGTCAAATGCATTCCCGGGGCCAGAGCAGGCAACATTGAGTCAAATTTGAAAATGCTGGCAAAAAGTAACTGTAAATACTCCACAATTTTTATCCACGCCGCATGAACGACATCCGACTCCGGTAGTCAGAAGTCACAAAACTTAGTGTGGAATTGGTGTGTGACTTTGCAAAAACAATGTCTGCCTCTGTAGTATTCTCTGGGCCCCTCCCCAATCTGACCAGCTGGCTGTCTGTGTGGTGTCCTGCAAACGATGTGGGCTACATAGACAGTTGGAACTCATTTTGGAGAAAACCTGGTCTTTTTAGACGAGACGGCGTCCATCCCACTTTGGATGGTGTGTCTCATTTATCTAACAATCTGGCGTCATTTTTATCCAAATTTTCAAAACCTTGACTACTCAGTGTTGGGACCAGGAAGCAGAGTCGCAGTCTTACACTCCTCTCTGCAGCTCCTCTTCATCCGCCACCCCTCATCTTAGCCCCTGTCTTCCCCATCAGAGAATCATTGTCTGCTCCCTCCAAAGTAAATAAAAATATAATACATAAGCATCCCAAAGAGATTAAACAAAAAGTTGGTAAATCTAAAATTAAAACACGAAGCCTCTAAATTTAATGACTTGGCCTCTGTTCCTCCTCATAATTTAAAAATTAAATGCGGTTTGTTAAATATTAGGTCTCTAACGCCCAAGTCTCTGCTAGCCCATGATCTGTTAATTGATCATCAGATTGATTTAATATGCCTTAAAGAGACTTGGTTAGGGCAAGAGGATTATGTTGGTTTAAATGAATCAACTCCCTCTGGTAATTTAAACTGTCAAAATCGGTTCTGGTTCTGGTCATGGAGGAGGAGTAGCAACAATTTACCATTCCAAATTACTAGCTAATGTAAAGCAAAAAAACATGTTGTAATTCCTTTGAGGTCTGGGTCCTCAGTATTGGGCATTTTAGCAATTTTAAGTTAAACCCAATTTTATTTGCCATAGTTTATCGTCCTCCCTCAGCCTACTCAGAGTTTTTATCCAAATTTGCAGAATTCTTAGCTGATTTAGTGCTGAAATCAGACAGAATAATTATAGTAGGGGACTTTAACATACATGTAAATGTAGATAGTGATTGCCTTAATATGACATTTAATTCAATATTAGACTCAATGCAGTTTTCTCAGAAAGTAGGAAATTCTACCCATTATCTCCACCACACATTGGACTTTGTTCTGACATATGGCATAATATGCCATATGTTGTTACCAAATTTATGCAGATTGTTTCCTCTATGCCATGTGTCAACACAACGGAAATAAGCTATGGAGAATTGCTCCTTCTGTAATTGATAGCATGGTAGATAGTGTTACAGCTTATCTGCATCAGACTCTAGACATGTTGGCCCTTTAAAAAAGAAAAATTCTAATCAGAGATTTCTAACTCCTTGGTTCAACACGGAAACTCATAGCTTAAAACAGGAGACTCGTCAATCAGAAAGAAAATGGTGCTCCACTAAATTAGATGAAATCTATTTAGCTTGGAGAAATCATCTTTTAATTTATAAAAAATCGCTTAGAAAAGCTAGAACAAATTATTATTCTGTATTAATAGAAGAGAACAAGAATAATCCCAGGTTTCTTTTCAGCACTGTAGCTAGGATGACAGAGTCAGCACTCTGTTAATCCTAGCATTCCCTTAGAGCTTACTAGTCAGGACTTTATGAACTTTTTTAATAATAAAATTTCATCTATCAGAGATAAAATCAGTCAGATTCTTTCCACCGTAAACTTAAATATAGTAACTACTACAACTCCAACTGATATCTGCTTGGATGAGTTTACTCCAATTGACCTTTTAGAATTAGATAAAATAATTTCCTCATCCAAGCCTTCAACTTGTCTTTTAGACCCTATTCCTACCAGGTTATTTAAAGAAGTCTTCCCATTTATTGGTAGCTCTGTTCTTCAAATAATCAAATCTTCATTAACATTAGGCCATGTACCGCAGGCTTTTAAAACTGCTGTAATTAAACCCTTACTCAAAAAGCCAATGCTGGATCCAGGAGCTTTAGCTGTCACGACCTGAACGCTATCTTTCTCTGCGTTCAGGTTGTCCAGTGTCGCTCCTGCTCCGTGGTAGTCCGTGCCGGGTCTTCCAAGTCCCGTTCTTTGACAGCGCCCAGCTGATTGCCAGCTGTCTAGTTCAGCTGCGCTGGGACAGCTGTCTCCTATCATCAATCATCTCCCCCACTTAAGCGAGCAGCCGAGAGTTACTCGTCGCTGCGACCTCGCTATGGAAAGACGTGTCTTGTGTTTCCACGACTGTTAGCTCCTCCGTCTAGCTACAGTTTGCCGTTACTTCGGCGCTTCCCCCAAAGTAAGTGCTGCGACTCGGCGAGTGTTGTTTTCCCTCGCCGCCTCTCTAGCCTTCCTCCCTGGGTTGTATGTTTTCTTTAGTTCTGTGTGTATTTTAGCCCCACGTGGCTCTTTACTTTGCTGTTCGTTATCTAGTGTAGTGTGTGTGTTTTAGCCCCACGCGGCTCTTTACTTTGTCTTTTGTACGTTGTGTGTTCATGTTAATAAATTACGCTAACTCACTGGTCACCCTCGCATCTCCTTTCTGGCTCGTGAGAGCCAGAGTTATGACAGTAGGTCGCAGCCAGACTGAGACGTCCGCGACCATGAGTTTGCTGTGGGACTCGACGTTTTTTTTCCTTCCTCTGGGTGCAGGCAGGCCTGTATCATGTCTCCCTCCAGGAGACGCATGCGGCACCACGATCTCTCGGAGGTTCTGGACCTTGTGGACAGAACGCTGTTCACCACGGACCTCTACGATTCCCCCAGCGAGATACGCTGGCGCTTGGAGCTCGCCGAGAGTATGATTAATAACTTTTCTCGCTACTTCCTTCTCCCCGAGGTTAAGGCGAGGAGGGCAGACATCTCTGTGGCCTGGGAGAGACTCCGTAGGCTGGAGGAGAACCCCGGCAGGAAGCCGAAGACAGGACACCATCGCCCCTCGCTTCGGAATCCCGCTCCTGCCGCCGATCCAGTCCAGGAGTTCGCCTCACCCAGGGGTGATCCCCAAGATAGAGTGATGTCAACCGGGTTTCCCCCGGAGAAGATGAGAGTGACAGCGATTCGCATTGCGGACCGAGTGGCAGCCGCTTGTTCCGCCGCCGTTCCCCCCGTAGCCATGAAGAACGTGATTGCGGCGGTCAGGCTGGTCGAGAAGAACCCAGAGCTGAACGATTATCCGGAATACGCTGACCTGTTGGCTTCACTCTCCACAGAGGAGCGGCGTTTCCCCGATCTCACATTCAGAAGACGTCGCTCCCAAATTCCCCGCTCATCTCAGCGAGAGCCCCGTCCGGATCCCGCTCCAGGAAACCACATGAATTCCGCCTCCCAGCCTGCTGTAGCTCCCGTGTCTTGCCGAAGAAGCGAATCAGCTGCTCCCGCTCCTGGGCCCGCTCTCTAACTACTAACTACTAACTAACCTGCACTTATATAGCGCTTTTCTAGTCACAAAGACCACTCAAAGCGCTTTCATTAATACTAACCCTCTATTCTAAGGGCCTATAGGAAACAGATATCTAGGGACAATTTAGAACAGCCAATTAACCTAACATGCATGTTTTTGGCATGTGGGAGGAAACCGGAGAAATCCCGGAGTAAACCCACGCAACACGGGGAGAACCTGCAAACTCCACACAGATCACTGTTGGTCGGGGGCTGGGATCGAACCCATGATCCCACGATCCCCACAATCTCCCGGCCAAGGGTAAACTGTGCTGCCGCAGTGCTAACCACTGCGCCACCGTGCAGACCGACAGCTCTCCCCGCTGTCCCGTCAGCTTTGGGCCCCCGGCTCTCCTCAGCTGTTTCTCCCCCCTCTTCGTCATTCACTCCGGCTGCTGGGAATGGCGCAAATTCATCTCCAGGTGTTCCCGGTCCCGATCCGGTGCGAGTAGCACCACCTCGTCTGTCCGGGGGGTCCTCCACTTCTATCCGGCTGGGAGAGGAAAGACTCAAGTCCCTTGTAGCGGATTCCACCGGCCCTCCGGGAATCAGGCAAGTGTCCTTTCATTCTCCCCCCATTATGAGTGAATTGCCTTGTTTGATTCCTGGGGGAGGAGTTCAGGGTTCACAGTCCCCTGAGCTCTGTCATCCCGCTGCAAAAATTGAATATGAACCTGCGTCCTCTGTGTCTCTTCCCCCTGAGTGTGCCCCGGTGCCAGGTGTACACCGTCGCGCGAGGAGGAGGCGGCCTGCGGCCCTGGAAGGTTTTGCCCCAGCCCCGCAGCCACGTCATGGGCAGAGGAGGAGGTCGAACTGCCTGTTGGAGCCAGCGCCGACGATTAAGCGTCCCCGGGTCTCCACGGAGGAATGGTTCGGCCCAGCAGAGTCCAGATCTCCTGCCTCCATGCCAGGCGGGCTGTCGATGCGGTCTTCGGCGCTTGGAGGTCGTTTGACTGTGGAAACCATCATGCCGGCTGCGGAGCCATTCGCAGTTGAGTTGGAGCCGGAGGACGGAGTCCTGCACGCTGAACCCGGAGCATCGAAGTCCTGGATGGCGGTAGAACCCGAGATCAGGCGAGTGCTCTATTTTCCTTCTTTCATTCATTTTCTGGAGCATTGTTGCCTGTCTCTCGGGGGGGCGGGCCGGGTGCAGCCGTCTGCTGCGCTCGAGCCTGTCTCGCCAAGCTCTGCCGCTGCCGGTGATCCTGATCCCGGTTCCTTTTTTCTCTCTGAGCCTCTCCCCAGGGTCACCGGTGACGAACCGGCTCTGGGTGCCATCTCGGAGGTTTCGGTTCTCTGCACGGTGTTCTCCTCAGATGCTGCACCCGGGAGTGCTGTTCCGGTCCAGCTGGGGTCCACCGGGAGTGCTGTTCCGGCCCGGTCGGGGTCCGCCGGGAGTGCTGTTCCGGCCCGGTCGGGGTCCGCCGGGAGTGCTGTTCCGGCCCGGTCGGGGTCCGCCGGGAGTGTTTCGCCGGCCCGGTCGGGGTCCACCGGGAGTGTTTTGCCGGCCCGATCGGGGTCCACCGGGGGTGCTGCGCCGGCCCGATCGGGGTCCACTGGGGGTGCTGCGCCGGTCCGGGTAAAGGTCAGTGAGGGAGCTGGAGGATTGTGTTCGCCTGACATCAGGCTGACTTCATCCCTTGCCTCCATCATCTCTCCTCCTGCCACTGTTGGGGTTCCTCTCACCCGGGCCAGTTTCCCCCTGCCCTTGTTATCATTAGATGTCAGGCTGACTTTGCCCCTTGCCTCCATCTCCTCTCCCCCTACTACTGTTGGGGTATTTCTCACCTGGGTCAGTTTCCTCCTGCCGTTTCCCTCAGGGAGGAAGCTGCACCAAGACTTCTCCCTCAGCTCTCCATGGTCTGAGGTCACGGGACGACCGCCTGGGGAGCCATCTGGCTGGTTCGGTGATCTGGGTCGGCCTCCGGAGGAACTGTGTCTCCTAGCCTGGGACTCGGGTAGGCCACCCGAACTGGTGTTGTGGTTCCTGGCTTGGTGGAGTTCGGGCCGCCCGCCGGACAAGCGGTCATCGCCTGCTCCACCTGCTGTCGTTCCTGAAGGGTTGACTGACTGTACATAGCCTTGTATTTTGTATGCCCTCCATTATTTAATTTCATTCAGGACATCGAGGAACTTTCTGTGCTAGAGTCCTTATTGTGGTGTCATTCCAACCAAAGATTTTCCTTAGACTATTTTCTATGTCTTACGATCCCTGTATGTGTTCTTATTCTAATTTGTCCTTCAAGTAGCTTTCGCCTCACATTGCCTGGCCTTATTCAGAATAGTTTTTGTTCTTCTGCATTTATATCCTCCTCCAGACTGTTTGATTTTCTGTGTTGCGCTAATTCATGTTTGAGGAGTTGATTTTTTTTTTTGTATCCTTATACCAGTTAGCGGCCTCAGGCTTTATTTTTAGGTCTTGTGCCCGGTTTGTTCCTTTATCCTTTCTGTTTTTGGCCGGGGTTACATGTGTAGTCTTCTGCAACCTTATGTTCACTGAGTTTTGTAGTCTTTTTTGGTCGTCGGGACATGAGTTTTGCATTGTCCTCCCCCTAAGTTATTGTGAACCTTTTTTTTTTCTCCATGACTGTCGCTATTTTTCTGCAGTTTGTTCTCCCCACCTCCTGTGGTTATCTGCATAGACCGTCTGGCCTCTGCAGAGGAGGGGGTGATGGGTTTTTTTTTTCCCTGTTTTTGAAATTATTATTATGGCATCCAATCCTATACTGTACCTAGGTTTTTTTTAGTTCCCTGCCTCCTTTTCCTGGTCCCTCCCTTTCTCCCAGATCTGGCCCCCACCGCCCTCCCTGGTCTTCCCTCGGGGGGGGGGGGGGGGGGGGGGGGGGGGGTTAGCCTGCTCCAGGAGGCGCGGCTCGGGGGAGGAGTACTGTCACGACCTGAACGCTATCTTTCTCTGCGTTCAGGTTGTCCAGTGTCGCTCCTGCTCCGTGGTAGTCCGTGCCGGGTCTTCCAAGGCCCGTTCTTTGACAGCGCCCAGCTGATTGCCAGCTGTCTAGTTCAGCTGCGCTGGGACAGCTGTCTCCTATCATCAATCATCTCCCCCACTTAAGCGAGCAGCCGAGAGTTACTCGTCGCTGCGACCTCGCTATGGAAAGACGTGTCTTGTGTTTCCACGACTGTTAGCTCCTCCGTCTAGCTACAGTTCGCCGTTACCTCGGCGCTTCCCCCAAAGTAAGTGCTGCGACTCGGCGAGTGTTTTTTTCCCTCGCCGCCTCTCTAGCCTTCCTCCCTGGGTTGTATGTTTTCTTTAGTTCTGTGTGTATTTTAGCCCCACGTGGCTCTTTACTTTGCTGTTCGTATCTAGTGTAGTGTGTGTGTTTTAGCCCCACGCGGCTCTTTACTTTGTCTTTTGTACGTTGTGTGTTCATGTTAATAAATTACGCTAACTCACTGGTCGCCCTCGCATCTCCTTTCTGGCTCGTGAGAGCCAGAGTTATGACATTAGCTAACTATAGACCAATCTCTAATCTGCCTTTCATTTCAAAAATCTTAGAAAGAGTTGTTGCTATGCAATTATTTGACCATTAGCAGGGAAATGGTTTATTTGAAGAGTTTCAATCTGGGTTTAGCATCCATCATAGTACTGAAACAGCCTTAGTGAAGGTCACTAATGACTTCCTTATTGAATCTGATAATGGACTTGTTTCTGTACTTGTCCTTTTAGACCTTATCAATCAATCAATCAAACTTTATTTGTATAGCACTTTTAAAACATTAGATGCTGCACAAAGTACTTTACATAGATAAAAAAAATAGACACATTTAGTTACATATTTTACATGATACATCCCCACCCCTTCCAACCCTCCCATAAACATACCCACAAACACACACAGGCACATACATCACCCCTACTTCTGTTACACACATATAAAAAAAAAGAGACATTGCTCGGCACCGAGGCACCACATGAAGGAGCAACCATCCTGTGGAGCCCCCCACACTGGGACACCACACAGCCAGTCACCACAGAAGGCGCCACAAGGGCTGCCCAAACCAGGACAGGCCGGGGCCTGCACCACAGCTGTAGGCAGTGGTATAAAGCCCCCACCCACCCAAGCTAGAGCGACCCATGAAACCAACACCCCTGCAGATGGGCCAGGCAGCATCCAGCATGAGGGGCCCCACTGAGGAAACACTGGAGCTAAAACACATAAATACAAAATAAAACTAAGAACACAAAGAGCAAAGGGAACTAAAGACCCATACTTAGAAACTGAGCTAAGAACACATCAAAATAAAAAAAAGCTAAAAGCAAACGGAGCTAAGAAGAATGTAAAAACAATGGAACATAAATGACTACTTCAATAATAGTTAAACACTTTGTTAAAAGCCAAAATTTAAAAAGGTACAAAAAGAACTAAGAACACATAAAAACAGGAACTAAAACCCATACTTAAAAAAAACTGAACTTAACACATCAATAAGAAAATGAGAAAATCTAAGAACAAATGGCGCCAAAAAGAATACAAAACAATGGAACATAAATGACTACTTCAGTAATAGTTGAACAGGTTTATTAAAAGCCAAATTAAAACGGTGAGTCTTGGGCCTGTTCTTAAAAACATCTATTGACTCTGCGGCCCTGAGGCTCTCTGGCAGGCTGTTCCGCAGACAAGGACCATAATAGTGAAAGGAAGCTTCACCAAAGGTCTTGGTCTTGACTTTGGGAACCATTAAAAGGCTTGTACCAGAGGACCTCAGGGCTCGCGAGGGCTCATAAGATAAGAGCAGCTCAGATAGATAAGAAGGCCCAAGACCACTGAGGCATTTAAAAACTACTAAGAGAACCTTAAAATTGATCCTAAAATGCACAGGAAGCCAATGCAGCGATTTTAAAACTGGTGTAATATGCATCCGCCCCTTGGTCCTCGTTAACACTTGTGCTGCTGAATTTTGGAGCAGTTGGAGATGTGATATTCTTTTTTGAGGAAGACCAGAGAGCAGGGCAGGTTCAGGTTCCTTTTTTGCACCCGCAGGTAGATTCGTTTTGCAGTCAGGTGACATCCTTTTAGACACATATTTACAAACCACAATTACATTCAACATGAACACAAACACAGGCACACATGAAGCTGACTATAAACATGGTAAAAGTACTCAAGGCTCCACCAATCAGGACATAAGACAAAGAGATAAGAGAAAAAAAGAATGAGATAAGAGAGAAGGGTCATATTAAAAAAGTTAAAAACTAAGTCAAAGAGATTAAAAACTCAAAAGTCTAAAACCCAATAAAAGATTTGGAACCCAAATAAAAAACCTACAAAAATAAATAAATATAAAATAAAAATTGGTAAATACATAACTAAATTATGTGCAATATTTTGCTACATCTTGTTCAACTCTTTGACAGCAGCGGGAACAAAGCTGTTTTTGTAGCGCTGGGTTTTACATTTTGGGACAACAAACCTCCATGTGGAGGGAAGAAGCTGAAAGTGGCAATGCAAAGGGTGGGAGTCATCATTTAAAATGGAGGTAGAAATCCTCTGTACCTGTCTGGTGTACAGGGATGTCAGGCTCAGCTGTGACTCACCAAGCAAACGACTGGACCATCTAACTACCTGGTCTAAGGATTTCCTCTGTTTCAGTTTTATCTGACCAAACCATGACACTAAAGAAAAGGATAAAACAGATTCAATAAAAGCCTGATAAAACATTGACATTATGGTTTGGTCAGTTTGGAAGTGTGTGAGTTTCCTTAAACAATGCAAATGTTGCTGACCCTTTTTGCACACCCTTTCACAGTTCTCTTCAAAGTTTAAATTACTATCAATAATCGTCCCAAGATATTTGTAAGATTGAACACATTCAATGGTCTGGCCTTTTAGTACAGTGACTTCGTACCTGGGAGTTTTCCTCCTCAAGTCAATAATCATATCTTTAGTTTTTGTTGTATTCAGCTGCAGGTAGGAATCCTCACACCAGTGAACAAAATCATCAACTACTGGGCCGTGGCCACTCTCACCATCCTGAAGGAGACTGACAATAACTGAATCATCAGCATACTTTATAATGTGTCTGTTGTCATGTCTGCTCTGACACATGTTTGTGTACAGATGAAGAGTAGTGGTGACAACACACACCCCTGAGGAGAGCCAGCAGAAGAACACTTTTGGTCAGACAATGTACCATTGACCCTTACTCTCTGTGTCCTGTTGGTTAAAAAAATTCAGAATCCAACCCACCAGATTATTACTCAAATCAAATTGTTGCAGGAGCCTTTCAACTAAAATATGAGGTTGGATTGTATTAAAAGCAGAAGAAAAGTCCGCAAATAAAAGCCTGGCGTGTGTCCCATTAAAATCCAGATGTTTAAAAAGCATGTTAAACAGAGTGACGGTGGTGTCCTCCACTCCTCTGTGAGGCCTACAGGCAAACTGCAAAGGATCCAATGCATGCTCAGTCTGCTTTAGGACCTCAAATCTGACCAGTTTTTTCAAAAATTTTCATTACAATATGGCATTACAATAGTCTATACGACTAGTAATAAAAGCATGCATCAAGATCTCTGTGCTGGCAAAAGAGAGAAAAGAGCGGACTCCTGGCTCTATTCCTAAGATGGTAAAATCCGATTTCTGTTACATTTTTAATGTGTGAAATAAAATTAAAGTTAGAGTCTAAAAGAACACCCAGGTTCTTGACACAATGTGTAGGTTTTAGACCTAGCAATTTTAATAGAAGTTTCTTTCTCTTGTCTTCAGGACCAGTGATTAAAACTTCTGTTTTGCCCTGGTTGAGCTGTAGGAAGTTCTCTGCCATCCATGACTTTACATCTAAAATACAGTTCAAAAGGGCATTACCTGGTTTTGTGTCATCAGGGGACGTGGCAATGTACAGTTGAGTATCATCAGCATAGCTATGAAAATTGATGTCATGTCTCCTGATAACATCCCCAAGTGGTAACATATAAAGATTAAAAAGTATTGGCCCTAAAATTGAACCTTGGGGTACCCCACACTTGATTTCATGGATTGCCGAAGAACATATATCCATACTTACAAAATAGCGGCGATCTGTGAGATAGGAATGAAATCATTCAAGAACAGTACCTGAGAGGCCCACCAAGTGTTTGAGTCTGCTTAATAAAATGTGGTGATCTACTGTATCAGAGGCAGCACTGAGATCCAGCAGCACCAGGACTGACAGTTTGTGGGAGTCCATGTTACACCTGATATCATTAATGATTTTTGAAAGGGCCGTCTCGGTATTGTGGTTTGTCCTAAAACCAGACTGAAATTTCTCAAGAATGCTGTGGTCCATAAGAAAATTGGAAAAAGAAAATTGCACACCCCTTGCACTCCGGGCAATTTTCCTAAAAATGCAAAAAAAAAAAAGAGCCCAAAGTAAATCAAAAGCTGTTATTCAACCCTTTGCAGCATCTTCATGGGGTTGGTCTCATTTAAAAGAAAACACTTTGAATTTTTTGGCAAAAAAAACCATAATCTCTCTACGTGCTCTGGCCACTGAGTTACAGTCATCTAAACATACTGAACTTGAAGAAAATAAATTTGGACACAGTGTTTTTTTGGATACAAATGCTGGCAAATAACACACAGCTGTCCGATCTGGCTGGAAAATGCAACAGAAATGTAGAACCAAGTGTTATCAAGCTGAGATCCAAATTTGGTAACAATACCACAAAAAATAAATATTTTACACAGCTTTGTTCTCAGGCTGTTCCCAGGCGTTTTGGAACTGTGCCAAATTGTGCCAAATGGCACAGTTTGGAAAAACGTCTGTAACTTTTGAATAATTCAATGTAGAATCTTCATTTTGGGCTCTAATGAAAGGTCACATTCAGGGCTGTGTCTGTGTGTGTGTGTGGGTGGGTGGGGGTTTGTCCCCCCCCGCTACAAAAGACGGAGTTCGGCCCTCGCTACACGACGGATTACACTCCTTGCATGTTTTCACAGCGGCTACCCCCCCCTCGCTACTATGTGTGTGTGTGTGGGGGGGGGGGGGGTTGTCCCCCACCCCTCACTACAGAAGACAGCCATCGCTACTTGACGGAATAGACTCATATGCTTCCCCCCGCGGACTGGTGGGTGTTCGGACCGTGAACGCCCCCCCCCCCCCCGCTCCTCTTCTGCAGCGGGGGGGGGGGGGGGCGGCGTTCACGGTCCGGACACGGCAATGAACCGTTTATCGCGGTGCACGCACTTCGTACTTCGTGCGCCGTACGGTTGTAATTTACCGATCGGTCAAAAGTCATTTTTGGATTACAGTTTTCAGGGAGAAATAATAATTTAGCTTATAACACCTTACCTCTTCACAGCAGCAGAGTCCTGGCGAACTTCTCTTCCCCATTGTCAGACGAACACGATGCTGGTCCGCTCGTGGATCCCGATCAAAACATAATTCCAATATTGCGGTTTTGGTGAATGATTTACGACCTTTGTCGTCGGCCTCCGTCGGTCTATGATGACGGAAGAGAATCCTAAACGTCTATTCTGCTGGAATGAGTGCAGGTCCCACTTGTGGGTGTTCTCCATGCTGCTGGGTGAGCCTGGGTCTGTAGCAGATTCGTCCAGCGTCCTTTGTTTTCATCTGCTGCAACAGTAAATATCTCTTCACCCAGCCCGAATTTCTGTGCTTCAATTGGCTCCTGCATTCACAGTAGGCGGGTCCTCCTTCCTAGGTTTTCATTCATTGGTTCTTCATGGTTTCAGAAACCCAATTCAAGGCTCTTATTATTCGAATGAGAGGTCAATCAGATGAACTAATCTGTTCGTGGCTGTGTCTGCAGGTTTTTTTTTCAGTGGTGCTTGGAGGCCACACCACCTACATCACCACCATCAGTATCTCTATCATGCGTCATGCGTCCGAGCACGCACGAGTGCGCTCTCGTGCGCCCTCGTGCGCCCTAGGACGCAGAGACTTGCCCGCCCGCGGAACAACGGAGTGCAAGTGGTTAACTGGATAAAAACAATTTTTTCTAAAACTTTACTTAAAAACGGTAAGTTGCATACAGGTCGATAGTTACTGAGGATATCGGGATCTAAATTACTCTTCTTCAAAAGGGGCTTCACCACAACCATTTTAAAGGCAGTGGGGAAAACAGCAGTCTGAAGAGAGCAATTTACAATGTTTAAAATCTCATGTTCGAAGCATCCATAAAATGTTTTAAAAAGTGATGTGGGAATCAGATCTAAAAGGCAGGAGGTCAAGTTTACCTGGGAAAAACAAAACAACAAAAAAAAACCTCTACCAAGCATCTTAGCATCAACGAGGGCAAAACAGTCCAGTGTTTCCTCAGATAAAGGTGAGTCCAAGATTCCATTAAAAGCAGTCTTCTGGTCAGATAAAATGTTGGATCTAATAGAATCAACCTTGCACCTGAAGTGGTCTGCAAAACTCTCACAGAGAGAGTCGGATGGCAGGTTTGTGTTTTTATTAAAATCTGGGTTGATTAAGTGATCAATGATTGCAAAAAGACTTTAGGGTTATTGTCATGGGTTGAGATTATGTTGGAAAAATACTCAGTTCTCGATGTCTTGACTGCATTATTGTATATTTTTTAATTTATTCTGTAGTATTTGGTAATTGATAGTTAACTTGTTTTTCCTCCATTTCCTCTCAGCCATCCTGCACTCTCTTTTCAGTTTTTGGATTTGGTTATTTCTCTATGGAGGCTTTGGTTTATTCCTAACTGTCCTTGTGACTATTGGGGCAACTCTGGCAGTGGTTGATCTTAATTTACTGCTAAAATTATCAACAATAAAATCACAGGATGCAGATAAAATAACTGGGGAGTGTTGCGTAAGAGTTTGATAAAATCAGCAGCCACTTCAGGTGTCAGATGGCGCTTCCTCACAGTTCACACCGAGGTCTCCCGTTGCATAAAACCAGTGATGTTAAAAAACACACAGTAATGGTCAAATACAGCCAAGTCAACAACAGAGGACACACTCGTGGGCAGGTCATGGCTAATGACAAGATCCAGAGTGCGTCCCCTGTTGTAAGTTGGCTGCATGACATGTTGAGTAAAATTCATGGACGTGAGCAGGTCATTAAAATCTTCTGACATATGGTTGCCCTGCTTATCAGTGTGTAGATTAAAATCACTGGAAATGAGAATAAAATTATATGAGGAGTGGATTATTGATAAAAACTCAGAGAACTCATTAATAAAAACAGGGCAGTATTGGGTGGTCTGTAAACTGTGATGCATAAAATTACAGGGCTGCCAAAGACAAAAGTGTGGTGCTCAAATGCGGTATATTGATCGGGTAAAATTTGCTTTACTGCAAGCGAGGAAGAAAAAATTGATGCAGTACCCCCACCCTTCCTGCCCTTTTTTATGGAAAAAACTGAACTAAAATTTGGTGGCGAGGCCTCAGTGAGAACCGCTGGTGCATCCGTGCCAAGCCACATCTCCATTAATAATAAATAGTCAACCTTATTATCTAAAATCACATCATTGATGATAAAAGTCTTGTTCGCAAGTGACCATATATTTAAAAGTGCATGGGTGGGTAATTTGTTTTCTGTGGATTAATGTTTGGAGACTGATCCATAGAACGTAGGCAGTGTGGGTGTGAGTTCTTGTGAACTGTATATTTTATGAATGGAGGTCTGTCCGTGATCAATGTTCTAATGGGACAAAAAAAAAAGAAAAAAGAAAAAGTCTAATCAGAGATTTCTAACTCCTTGGTTCAACACAGAAACTCGTAGCTTAAAACAGAAGACTCGTCAATTAGAAAGAAAATGGTGCTCCACTAATTTAGATGAAATCTATTTAGCTTGGAGAAATCATCTTTTAATTTATAAAAAATCTCTTAGAAAAGCTAGAACGAGTTATTACTCTGCATTAATAGAAGAGAACAAGAATAATCCCAGGTTTCTTTTCAGTACTGTAGCCAGGTTGACAAAGAGTCAGGACTCTGTCAATCCTAGCATTCCCTTAGAGCTTACTAGTCAGGACTTTATGAACTTTTTCAATAATAAAATTTCATCCATCAGAGATAAAATCAATCAGATTCTTCCCACAGTTAACTTAAATACTGTAACTACTACAACTCCTTCTATTGATGTCTGTCTTGATGAGTTTACTCCAATCGACCTTTGTGAGTTAGACAAAATAGTTTCCTCATCCAAACCTTCAACTTGTCTTTTAGACCCTATTCCTACCAGGTTATTTAAAGAAGTCTTCCCACTTATTGGTAGCTTTATTCTTCATATAATCAATTCTTCATTAACTTTAGGCCATGTACCGCAGGCTTTTAAAACAGCTGTAATTAAACACTTACTCAAAAAGCCAACGCTAGATCCAGGAGCTTTAGCTAACTATAGACCAATCTCTAATCTCCCTTTCATTTCAAAAATCTTAGAAAGAGTTGTTGCTACACAATTATTTGACCACCTGCAGGGAAATGGTTTACTTGAAGAGTTTCAATCTGGGTTTAGAATCCATCATAGTACTGAAACAGCCTTAGCGAAGGTCACTAACGACCTCCTCATCGCATCTGATAATGGACTGGTTTCTGTACTTGTCCTTTTAGACCTTAGTGCAGCTTTTGATACTATCGATCATAATTGACATAATGCACGGCTCAGGAGACGCACACACACAGGCTTAGAGTAGTTCAAAGAGTTTATTAACAGCAGGAGTGAATGAGTGCGTGTCTGCGGGATGTAAATGTGTTGGTGATGGTGTCTGCTCCAGGCACAGAGGCAGGTGACCGTACAGCCGAGCAACCCTATGGAGAGAGCACAGGGAGAGGGTGACGGGCATACACCAACACAGGAGGGATTTATGGCGAGAGAAGGACTTACTTGGTTGGTCAGGATAGCTGGCACAACAAGGGGGCGAAGCCCGGAAGACAGCCACCTGGAGAGCTCCGTACAGCAGCGAAGATTGGGCGATGGAGTGGAGATGTCCGCCGCTGGGGAATCCACCTGTGCACAGGGGAGAAGACTGAAGAAGAGAGGTAAGCGATCTTCTTACCAAAATGGTGATGCTGAAGAGAAGTATGCTCACAACGGTGAGGGACGAAGTCTGACGGCTTCAGGCCGAGCCTCCGGGCGAGACGGCCTTTATCCCTCGCCGCTGATGATTGTCAGGTGCGTGAGCAGGTGGCGCCGCTGATGAATGGCGCGGCGTGACAGTACTCCCCCCTCTAGCAGCGCCTCCTGGCGATGGCTTATCCGGGTGCGCTCGGTGGAAGTCCGCGATGAGCGATGGGTCCAACACAAACGACGGGGGCACCCATTGTCGATGCTCGGGCCCATAGCCCTCCCAGTCCACCAAGTATTGCAACCCATGACCTCGGCGCCGGGAGTCCAGGATGGAGGAGACGGACCAGGCCGGATGGCCACCAATCATCCGGGGCGCGGGTTGCGCTGCAGGAGGAGGGCAAAGGGGGTCAGTGACTGCCAGTTTCACCTTCGACACATGGAAAGTGGGGTGGATGCGGAGGGAGGGGGGAATAGCCACGCGCACAGCCACCGGGTTGATGATCCGGGTGATGGGAAAGGGACCCATGAATCGCTGTGCCAGCTTCCTCCTCTCGCCTTTTAATGTGACGTCCTGGGTAGACACATACACGAGTTGCCCAACTCTGTACGCCGGGGCAGGTCGCCTGTGCCAGTCCGCCACGGTCCTGTTGCGCTCCGCTGTGCGTAAAAGCGCATGACGCGCGGCAGCCCAGGTGGAGCGGAACTGCCTAAGGTGCGCCCTAACAGAGGGGACAGCTACCTCGCTCTCCTGCGCTGGAAACAGCGGGGGGTCGTAACCCAGGGACGCCTTGAAGGGGGACATCCCCGTTGCAGAAGAGCGGGCGGTGTTGTGGGCATACTCCACCCAGGCGAGATGGTTGCTCCAGGACGTCGGCTTGGATCTGGTAACACAGCGGAGCGCAGCCTCCAGCTCCTGATTGGTCCTTTCACACTGCCCGTTAGACTGGGGGTGATGGCCGGAGGAGAGGCTCACCTTGGCTCCGATGGCGTTACAAAAAGATCTCCAAACCTCGGATGAAAATTGGGGGCCCCGGTCCGAGACCACGTCCACCGGAATCCCGTGCAGCCTGACCACGTGTTGGACGAGGAGGCCCGCCGTCTCCAGGGCGGTAGGGAGACCTCGCAGGGGGATGAAGTGTGCCGCCTTGGAGAAACGGTCCACGATGGTCAGGACGGTGTCAAAGGAGTTGGAAACGGGGAGTCCGGTGACGAAATCCAGTGCGATGTGCGACCAGGGCCTGCTGGGGACGGGCAGAGGCTGGAGCAGACACGCTGGGGGGGGCATTTCCCGACTTACTGGTGGCACAGATTGGGCAAGCCCGGGCGTAGCGGGCTGCATCCCTCCGCAGGCCTGGCCACCAAAAGGACCGTTGGAGGAGGCTGATCATCCGAGAGGTGCCGGGATGACAGGTGAGCCAGGAGGTGTGGAGCCAGTGGATGACCTCTCCTCGGACCGCAGATGGGACGAACAGTCTTCCCTCCGGTCCGCCGCCAGGATCAGGTTCCACCTCCTGCGCCTTCCGGATCTTGTCTTCAATGTCCCAAGAGATGGCTCCCACGACGCACGACCTGGGCAGGATAGTGTGGGGCGTCTCCTCAGCCTCCACGGGGGTGAACTGCCTAGAGAGGGCGTCAGGCAGGCCGTTTTTGGAGCCCGGCCTGAAGGTGATTGAGAAGCGGAACCTGGCGAAGAACAAAGACCAGCGCGCCTGGCGGGCATTCAGGCGCTTGGCAGATCATAAGTATTCTAAGTTCTTGTGGTCCGTCAGGACCACAAACGGCAGGTCCGCCCCCTCTAGCCAGTGGCGCCACTCCTGTAAGGCGAGTTTAATGGCCAGGAGCTCTCTGTCCCCCACATCGTAGTTCCTCTCCGCCGGGGGACAGGCGCCGGGAGAAGAAGGCGCACGGTCGCTTGGCGCCATCGTCCGGTGATCGTTGGGATAACACTGCTCCCACTCCCGTGTCCAATGCGTCCACCTCCACAATGCACTGCAGCGCGGGGTCGACCTGGCGAAGGACCCGGGAGGAGGAGAACTCCGCCTTCAGCGCCTTAAAGGCAGCATCGACTTCTTCAGTCCACCGGAACGGGACCTTCGGGGACGTGAGGCGGGTCAGCGGTCCGACGATCCAGCTGAAATTCGGGACAAAGCGGCGGTAAAAATTGGCGAAGCCAACAAACTGTTGCACCTGCTTCCGGGATGCGGGAGTAGGCCATTCCACCACCGCCTTCACCTTCTCTGGGTCTGGGAGCACCTGGTCTTGGGCGATGATGAATCCCAGGAAGGATGTGGTCCTAGCGTAGAACTCGCATTTCTCAGCCTTCACGTACAGACGATTCTCCAGCAGTCTTTGGAGGACCCGCCTCACATGGACCTGGTGCTCGTCTCTGGACCTGGAGAAGATCAGAATGTCGTCCAGGTAGACGAACACGAAAAGGCCGATGAAATCCCGGAGGACGTCATTAATGAGGCGCTGAAAGACGGCAGGAGCGTTGGTCAACCCGAACGGCATGACGAGATACTCAAAGTGGCCGTTCGGGGTACGGAAGGCTGTTTTCCATTCATCTCCCTCCCGGATCCGGACGAGGTGGTAAGCGCTGCGTAGATCCAGCTTGGTAAACCAGGTCGCCCCCTGGAGGGAGTGGAAGGCAGTGTCCATGAGGGGCAGGGTGTAACGGTCCCTCTCAGTGATGTCATTAAGCGCTCTGTAGTCTATGCAGGGACGGAGGGAACCGTCCTTTTTCCCGACAAAGAAAAACCCTGCCCCCACGGGTGACGACGATGGGCGAATAATCCCAGCGCTCAGTGATTCCTTTAGGTACGTATTCATTGTCTCCCTCTCCGGCGCCGACAGGCTGTAGAGCCGACCAGATGGCAGGGGAGCCCCCTGGCGGAGATTGATGGCACAGTCATATGGTCGATGAGGGGGAAGAGACATAGCTTTCGATTTACTGAATACCGTACCCAGGTCGTGAAATTCCGGAGGCACCAGCGACAGGTCCGGAGGTGCTGTATCCGCCACAGGAGGAGCCGCGGACGGGGAGCAGGCAGCGGACTGAAGGCAGGTGCCCATGCAGAAGGTACTCCATGCCGACACCCCAGCTGACCTCCAGTCCAGGACAGGGTTGTGGAGGCGTAGCCAGGGGTACCCCAGGATGACGGGCGACACAGAGTTGGGCAGGACGTAAAATACCATCTCCTCCCGGTGGTTCCCTGAGATGATGACTGGGACAGGCATGGTCTGGTGAGAAACTCTCCCAAGGGAGGCACGGGAGAGATGGACCAGGGAGATGGGGTGTTTTAATGCCTGACAGCGGATGCCCAATCGGGTTGCCAGGCCTTGTGAAATGAAGCTGCCCTCTGCGCCCGAATCCACCAGTGCGTGGGTGAGGTGCCCAGTGGGATTGTGGCAGAAACGGATGGGCAGCTTAAATTGGGAGAGAGTGTCTAACCGGTTGGGATCCGCGAGGCTCCCTACAGCGATTTGCGGACCCCGCCGACTGGCTTTCCACGGGCAACGCTCCACAGTGTGTTGGTCACCTCCGCAATACATGCAGAGGCCCAACTCACGGCGGCGTTGTTTCTCCGCAGGGGAAAGCTTGGTCCAGCCCGTCACCATCGGCTCCGACTCCTCGGGGCACGATGCTGGCGGCGCCGCCAGGGGGCGAGCTTGGAACAGGTGCGGCGAGACTCCACGAGGGCGAGAAGAAGAAGACTTCCGCCCCGAGGAGCGCTCGCGCAGCCTGTTATCCAAACTTATCGCTAAGGATGTCAGCTCCGCTAGCGTCCCAGGGATATCCCGTCCAGCCAGTTCATCCCTCAGATCATTATTGAGGCTGCGGAGGAACAGGCCACAGAGGGAGCGTTCCTCCCAGCCCAATTCCTCCGCCGCTACCCGGAAGTCGACCGAGGAGTCCGCTGCCGACCGGCCTCCCTGCTGGAGAGCGAGAAGCCGATCGACCTGGACCATCTCGGTTTGAGAATGGTCAAAGACCTCCAGAAAGCGCCTCACGAACTGGTCATAGGTGAGGGTGGCATAACTGGGCCTCGCCATTACGGCGTAGGTCCAAGTTAACGCACGCCCCTCCAGAAGATTCCCTATGTAACCAATCCGACTGTGATCCGAGGGAAAATCTCCGGGCACACGGTGGAACACGGACTCACACTGCATAATGAACCCCCGCGCTCCGCCGAGCTTACCGCTAAAGCGGGCGAGGGTCGAATCGGTGTGAGCCGAACCGGTGCCACTGGAGCCGGCTGGACGGCCGCTGGAACGGCAGGAGCCGCGCCACCCTGATGAGCCGGGGGGAAAGGCTGTTGAGGATCTAAGCAGCCCAACCGGTTAGTTAAGTTTAATAATTGATTTAGGATAACCTGCTGTTGATAAGCAATTTGATCCACTCTAGCCTCGAGAGTGGTAAACCGGTGTGCGAGCCCGCCGTCCGCCGAGCCGCTCTGCTGAAGCCGTACTGACATAATGCACGGCTCAGGAGACGCACACACACAGGCTTAGAGTAGTTCAAAGAGTTTATTAACAGCAGGAGTGAATGAGTGCGTGTCTGCGGGATGTAAATGTGTTGGTGATGGTGTCTGCTCCAGGCACAGAGGCAGGTGACCGTACAGCCGAGCAACCCTATGGAGAGAGCACAGGGAGAGGGTGACGGGCATACACCAACACAGGAGGGATTTATGGCGAGAGAAGGACTTACTTGGTTGGTCAGGATAGCTGGCACAACAAGGGGGCAAAGCCCGGAAGACAGCCACCTGGAGAGCTCCGTACAGCAGCGAGGATTGGGCGATGGAGTGGAGATGTCCGCCGCTGGGGAATCCACCTGTGCACAGGGTAGAAGACTGAAGAAGAGAGGTAAGCGATCTTCTTACCAAAATGGTGATGCTGAAGAGAAGTATGCTCACAACGGTGAGGGACGAAGTCTGACGGCTTCAGGCCGAGCCTCCGGGCGAGACGGCCTTTATCCCTCGCCGCTGATGATTGTCAGGTGCGTGAGCAGGTGGCGCCGCTGATGAATGGCGCGGTGTGACAATAATATTCTACTTGATAGATTAGAACACTATGTTGGACTTAATGGAACTTCGTTGCAGTGATTTAGATCTTATTTATCTGATAGTTTCCAGTTTGTTCATGTAAATAATGAGTTTTCTTTCAACTCAAAGCTTAGTCATGGAGTTCCACAGGGATCTGTGCTAGGCCCTACTCTTTTTAGTTTATATATGCTTCCGTTAGGCAACATTATTAGAAAGCACTGTATACATTTTCACTGTTATGCAGATGACGCACAATTATACCTGTCAATGAAGCCAGATGATAGTAATCAATTAGCCAAGTTAGAAGCCTGTCTTAAGGAAATCAAAGCTTGGATGACTTGTAATTTCCTGCTATTAAATTCAGATAAGACTGAAGTCATTCTTGTTGGTCCAAAAAACCTTAGAAATTCCTTTCCAAATCAAACTTTCAGTTTGGATGCTGTTACTCTTTCTCTTAATAGCTCTGTGAGGAACCTTGGAATTATTTTTGATCAGGATCTGTCCTTCAATTCACATATTAAATTTGTTTCTAAGACTGCCTTCTATCATTTGCGTAATATTGCCAAGATTAGGAGCATCTTGTCTCAGAGTGATGCTGAGAAACTGATCCACGCTTTTGTTAGCTCGAGATTAGATTATTGTAATTCTTTATTATCAGGCTGTCCTAAAACATCTTTAAAAAGTCTTCAGCTGATCCAAAATGCTGCTGCAAGAGTTTTAACTAGTTCTAGAAAAAGAGATCATACCTTTCCGGTTCTGGCCTCCCTTCATTGGCTTCCCATAGAGTTTAGAATTAAGTTTAAAATCCTTCTTCTTACTTACAAAGCTCTAAACAATCAGGCTCCTTTTTATTTAAAAGATCTGATACTACCGTAGTATCCTAACAGAGCACTACACTCCCAAAATGCAGGATTACTTGTAATACCTAGAATCTCCAAAAGTACAATGGGAGGCAGAGCCTTCAGTTATCAAGCTCCTCTCCTGTGGAACCAGCTGCCAATCTGGATTCGGGAGTCAGACCCGATCTCTGTTTTTACGAATAGGGCTAAAACCTACCTTTTTGATATAGCCTACAATTAGGGAGGGATCATGTGTCTCTGAGCCCTCCCTTAGTTATGCTGCTAATAGGTTTAGTCAGCCGGGGGACCTCCAGTAATGCACTGGGCCTCACTCCTTTCCTCACTCTCAATTTTTTTTGCTGGTCATTAACATCTGTTTGTTCTCTCCCATAGATTGAGTCCCCATCGTGCTGTTTGCTCTCTACATGTCTGTTCTTTTCTTCTTCTCTATCCCCTCACCCCCCAGCCAGTCGCAGCAGATGACTGCCCCTCCCTGAGCCTGGTTCTGCTGGAGGTTTCTTCCTGTTAAAAGGGAGTTTTTCCTCTCCACCGTCGCCAAGTGCTTGCTCACAGGGGATCGCCTGATTGCTGGGTTCTTTCTGCAACTGTGGGGGTTCCTCCCCAACTGCGCCGTGCAGTGTGGCCTCCCGGAGTGCCAGCGAACAGCTTCCCTCAGCATCATATGTCGGGCATAGGACTCTCCAGAACGGGGCTGGAGCCGCTGTGGCTCGGCTGGGGCCATGCCAGCTGCCCCACTGCTGTCAGTCCTCAGCAGCAGAAAGGCCACCGGGTCTTCCAATGAAGGGACGGGTGCGACGTCAGCGGGGGCTGTGGGTCGAGCGGAGCCTGGGCGAACTGGAACCGGTGAAGCTGGAGCATCGGTGGAAGGTGGATTATCAGCCATTGCCAGAGCCTCATAGCGGTTGGAGACGGGCAGAGGAGGGTCTGGTGGTTGACGCGTCTGAGGCCCTTTTCCTGCCCCGGACCACCACCTCAGACCAGGCCATCTGATTCGGAGTTGAGCAGGACGAGAGCCGTGGACAGGAGGAGTCCCAGGCGACTGTGTGTCGGAGGGCTGAGTCACTCAAGGCAATTTTTTTGGACTCGTGGGCCGCTAAAAGACTCATCTTCTGTGACAGCAGAGGAAGACATAAGCTGAAGTTGGAGAGGAGCGTGTTTTTCTGCTGCAGTTCATCAGAGAGTCGTCTGATATCCTCCTCCAGATCAGCAATTTTCTTTTGTGCTTTCTGCAGAAGAATTTTATCATCCCCAGGCACTGTCATGTCCATTTTTAACAAAAAACATAAACGGTCCAGCCGTTGGGAGCTGTATGATCAATAAAGCCGATCAATAAAGTTCTCGCTCCAGTTTAAAAAGTTAATATTGTCATATCCCGAGCGCTACTTTGTCCGCGCTCGGGTTATACATCATCCCTGTCGGGCTTTGACAGCAGGTGTTGTCATTCTGGCTTCCCGGGCTCTGACTGGTCAAACGCTAGGGAATTCCCCGCTGTCAGAGTCTGAGCAGCTGCGCTGCATTTGCAATCGTGAGCAGCCGGCTTTAAATGCCGGCGCCAGCAACTGCATCCTGCAATTGCCTCGTCTACATTCCCGTCTACATTCTCCCTATGTTCATCCATGATGTAAGTGTGTTTATCGTCGCCGTTATCGTGTGTATTCCTCGCCTTCTTCCTTGTTTAACGGTGAGCGAGCGTTCCTCGTCTCAGCTGTCATTAATCTCTGTAGTGCTATGATTAATCTTGCTGCTTAGCCCACGCGGCTAGCTACCTTGTCCTTGCCTTGACCTATAAATAAACTAAGTGCAACTTAACTGGTTTGTGGCGTCTTATGCTGGCTTGTGAGGGCCAGCCGTGACAGTAGGCAACCGCCAGAAGGAGACGCCGTTCTCGGTGAAGTTGTATACAGGAGAACTCTGCTCTTTCCTGTCTGGGTACGGTGAACTGGAATTATGCCATTGCGGAGGGGTCACACTCGGGGTTCCTGCCACCAGCTGACCGAGGTGCTGGAGGAAGTTGATGAAATCCTAATCGCCGCTTCCGACCTCGACTTTAATTCTGAGATCCACTGTTACCTGGACTGCGCTGAGAGGGTGCTTAGCCAACTGCCCCCCCCCCGCTACGCCGACCACCCAGAAGTCGACGCGAGGAGGCTAGACATCGCCGCCCAACGTGTGATTTTCCGGTTGGATGAGGAAGAAGACGACCTGAGGTGTGGAAGACGGTACCCCCGCTGCCCGCTTTGGGATCCCGATCCCTTCCTCGATCCAGTCCAGGAGTTCGCACCACCTGTGCCCCGTCAAAGACATTGGCGTCGTGGCCAGAGACATTCTCAGCAAGAGTCCCGTCCGGATCCTGCTTCGGGTCGCTGGACTGACCCCTTCAACCCGACAGCTGTCTCTTCAGCGTCTCACCAGGAGGGAACCCCCTCAGCCTCTCTCCCTGGGCCGTCTTTCCCCGCTGTCCCGTCAGTGCGTCGTGCCCAGCCTGACTCGGCTGTCGCCCCCTCCTCTCCGACGCCTTCTCCAGCTGCTGGGTGTGTGAGGAGTTCTGCTCCGGTGAGCCCCGTGGCGATTCCATCTCGAGTGCCCCCCCCCCCTTCCTTCCAGGGAGCCCTCTGCCACCATCCGAAGAGGAGAGGAAGGAGCAACGTTCCCTGCAGCAGGCTCCATCTTCCCTCCGGGAAACAGGCGAGAACAAGTTCACTCTTTTCCCCCCAATAGTGATTTGTCTTGTCTGACTCCTGGGGGTGAGGTTCGGGGTTCGCAGCCCCTCGAGCCTCCACCACCTGCTGAGGTAATTACTAAACCCGCTGCCTCTGTGTCTCCCCCCGTTGAGCGCTCTTCGATGTCTGTCGAGCGTCATCAGATGAGGAGGGGGCCTGCGGTCCTGGAGCAGAAGATCCCAGCCCTGCAGCCACATCAAGGACAGAGGAAGGGATTGGTCTACTGTTTGGAGCCTGCGCCGACGACGGAGCGTCCCCAGGTCTCCATGGATGAGCAGTCTGACCCAGGGGGCCAGGGGCCCCCCGCCACCACGCCGTATGAGTTGCCAGCGTGGATGATGGCGTCGGAGGGTCCTCAGGCTGCGGAAGCCTCTTTGCCAGAGGCAGATGACGACACGGCTGAATGGGAGCCAGAAGACGACCTCCTCCCGTCTGAGCCCGGATCGTCGAAGTCCTGGACGGCGTCTGAACTTGAGATCAGGCAAGTACTCAGTGTTGTCTTTGTCTTTTCTATTATTGAACATTTTTGCCTGTCTCTTGGGGAGGCGAGCCGGGTGCAGCCGTCCACTGCATCTGAACTTGCCTCGCCGGGTTCTGGCGCTGCCGGTGTCCCTGATCCCGGTTCTTCTTTTTTTTCTTCTTCTGAGCCGTAGCCCAAGGTCGCCGGTGCAGAACAGATGTCAATCACTGTGCCGGGGGTTCCGGGTTCGGACTTGGAGGTCGGTACTGATGCGGCCCAGACCCAATCGGGGTCCGACGCGGGTGCAGCTTCCGCTCAGTCGGAATTTGTCACCGAAGTGGTTCTGACCCAATCGGGGTCCGACGCGGGTGCAGCGTAGACCCAATCAGAGTTCGTCTCCGAGGTGGTTCAGACTCAATCGGGGTCCGACGCGGGTGCAGCTTCCGCTCAGTCAGAATTCGTCACCGAAGTGGTTCTGACCCAATCGGGGTCCGACGCGGGTGCAGCTTCCGCTCAGTCAGAGTTTGTCTCCGAGGTGGTTCAGACCCAATCGGGGTCTGACGCGGGAGCAGCGTCGACTGAACCAGAGTTCGTCACCGGGGTGGTTCTGACCCAATCAGGGTCTGACGCGGTTGTAGCATCGGCTCAGTCAAAGTTCATCCCCAGAGGGGTTCTGGCCCACTCCAGGCCCACTGTGGGTGCAGCGTCGGTCCAGTCAGGATTCCCTACCGGATTGGTTCCGGCCCTGCCAGTTTCTGTTTGGGTGGGATCCGGAGATGGTGCTGCAGATCCACACCAAATAATCTCCAATTAATCCCCTACCCTTGTCATGTTTCTCCCTCCCCTGCATCTGGAACCGCGGGAATTAATTGTAGTTGGCCCGCTTCGCCCTGGCTTTCCCCAGCCGTTGGAAGACCGTTGCCGATCTCTCTCCAGTCGTCTTGTTGGCAGGTTGATGCGGGTCGACCACCTGGAAACCTGCTCTTCCCGTTTGGCGTCTGGGGCCGGCCTCCCCATAAACAGAACTGTACATTTGGCGCCCTGGTCTGGCCGTCGGAGGCATGGTCATCCTCGTGTGGATGTTATAGGCGACCGGGAGTTCGCCTTGAAGGGGGGGTCCTGTCATATCCCGAGCGCTACTTTGTCCGCGCTCGGGTTATACATCATCCCTGTCGGGCTTTGACAGCAGGTGTTGTCATTCTGGCTTCTCGGGCTCTGATTGGTCAAACGCTCGGGAATTCCCCGCTGTCAGAGTCTGAGCAGCTGCGCTGCATTTGCAATCGTGAGCAGCCGGCTTTAAATGCTGGCGCCAGCGACTGCATCTTGCAGTTGCCTCGTCTACATTCTCGTCAACATTCCCGTCTACATTCTCCCTATGTTCATCCATGATGTGTGTTTATCGTCGCCGTTATCGTGTGTATTCCTTGCCTTCTTCCTTGTTTAACGGTGAGCGAGCGTTCCTCGTCTTAGCCGTCATTAATCTCTGTAGTGCTTTGATTAATCTTGCTGCTTAGCCCACGCGGCTAGCTACTTTGTCCTTGCCTTAACCTATAAATAAACTAAATGCAACTTAACTGGTTTGTGGCGTCTTATGCTGGCTCGTGAGGGCCAGCCGTGACAAATATCACTAGATAGAAAGTTAATATCAATAAAAATGTAAAATGGAGTAGGTAAAATAAATAAAAACAGATAAAATATCCAGTCCGTGTAAGAGTGACCAAGGTTTCAAACAGATACTGGCACATGCACAGATCAGACTCAATGATATGCAGCTTTTGATACTATCGATCATAATATTCTACTTAATAGATTAGAACATCGTGTTGGACTTAATGGAACTTCATTGCAGTGGTTTAGATCTTATTTATCTGATAGGTTCCAGTTTGTTCATGTCAATAATGAGTTTTCTTCCAACTCAAAGCTCAGTCATGGAGTTCCACAGGGATCTGTGCTAGGCCCTATTCTTTTTAGTTTATATATTCTTCCATTAGGCAACACTATTAGAAAGCACTGTATACATTTTCATTGTTATGCAGATGACACACAATTATACCTATCAATGAAGCCAGATGATAGTAATCAATTAGCCAAGTTAGAGGCCTGTCTTAAGGGAATCAAAGCTTGGATGACTTGTAATTTCCTGCTATTAAATTCAGATAAAACTGAAGTCATTCTTGTTGGTCAAAAAAACCTTAGAAATACCTTTCCAAATCAAACTCTTAGCTTGGATGTGGTTACTCTTTCTCTGAATAGTTCTGTGAGGAACCTTGGAGTTATTTTTGATCAAGATCTGTTTTTCAATTCACATATTAAACTTGTTTCTAAGACTGCCTTCTATCATTTGCATAATATTGCCAAGATTAAGGGCATCTTGTCTCAGAATGATGCTGAGAAACTGATCCACGCTTTTGTTCGAGCTGGATTTCATTATTTTAACTCTTTGTCAGGTTGTCCTAAAACATCTTTAAAAAGTCTCCAGCTGTCACAAGCCTCCTTGTGCGCTTTTATGCAGCGCATCGAGGAGGGGAAGGAAGAACAGATTTAAGTGCAGGTTACACCACAAACACATTTATTAACAAAGAGGCAGACAGTTCCAAAAATAAAGACTTACAAAAACAGTACAGTGTACACTAAACAGCTCACATGACGAGCATGCAGCGGGCAGACCACAGTGTACTGTGGCCACAAGACAAATAATTAAAAATAGGCTGACTTACAAAAAGGATGACAGGGTTCACTTCAAGACTCACACGGTACATGCAGTGGGCAGACCACAGTGAACGGTGGCCACACATTCCTCACAGACAAAACAATGGACCAGCAATGCTTGACTGGCAATGGCCGCTTAAGTACAAGCATTGCTGGCACAACAGATTGGGTGCACTTGGGCGAGGCACGGGAAAAGCAATTATCGGCGTGGAACCCGCTGGCTGTCAAGAGAGAGGGGGCGTGGTCGGACCGGCAAATGTCAGATAACACCCACATGAATGCAGGTCAAAGAAGCTGCCTAACAGCTGCCAGCCAGAACAGTGGCTACAGGCACGGAAAAAAGAACAAAAGGCATAGAAACAACAAGAACTCAAAAGATAACACAATACACAAATATACCGATACCTGAGCCAGAGGGAACGGTCAGAACCGAGCCTAAAGGACAACACTGGCTCGGTTTGTGACATTCAGCTGATCCAAAATGCTACAGCAAGAGTCTTAACAGGTACTAGAAAGAGAGATCATACCTCTCCGGTTCTGGCCTCCCTTCATTGGCTTCCCATTGAGTTTAGAATTAAATTTAAAATCCTTCTTCTCACTTACAAAGCTCTAAATAATCAGACCCCTTCTTATTTAAAAGATCTGATACTACCCTATTATCCTAACTGAGCACTACGCTCCCAAAATGCTCGATTACTTGTAATATCTAGAATCTCCAAAGGTACAATGGGAGGCAGAGCCTTCAGTTATCAAGCTCCTCTCCTGTGGAACCAGCTGCCAATCTGGATTCGGGAGTCAGACTCAATCTCTGTTTTTAAGAATAGGGTTAAAACCTTCCTTTTTGATATAGCCTATAATTAGGGAGGGATCATGTGCCCCTGAACCCTCCCTTAGTTATGCTGCTAATAGGTTTAGACAACCGGGGGACCTCCAACAATGCACTGGGCTTCACTCCTTTCTTCATTCTCAATGAAATATTTTTGCTGGTCATTAACATCTGTTTGTTCTCTCCCATAGATTGAGTCCCTGTTGTACTGTTTGCTCTCTACATGTCTGTTCTTTTCGTCTTCTCTATCCCCTCACCCCCCAGCCAGTCGCAGCAGATAACTGCCCCTGCCTGAGCCTGGTTCTGCTGGAGGTTTCTTCCTGTTAAAAGGGTGTTTTTCCTCTCCACTGTCACCAAGCGCTTGCTCACAGGGGATCGCCTGATAGCTGAAGTCTTTCTGCAATTGTGGGGGTTTCCCGTACAGTTGAAAGTGCTATGAGATGACTGTTGTTGTGAAATGGCGCTATATAAATAAAGTTGAATTGAAAATAAGTCAATTATCATCCTGTAGCGATTTGCACTGGAAGTGGTCTGACAAGAAAACTACACAAGAACATTTCTTCTGTGCTTTGTTCAGCCTCAGGAAAGTTTCACACCACCGACAACTTTTTTGCTCAATCACAGGCCTCTCCAGCCAGATGTCATGTGATTGGCTGCTCTACAAAAACAGAAGTGCCTCATAGACATGCACTACAGCAGGCAGCCAGTTTCTTTGTTTGATTTTTAGTGTTTTCTCAGATTTCTGTCTACTGTAACTTTAGGTAAATGCAGTGAAAGCAAATTTGAAATTGGTACTAACACATTTAGTGAGACAAACACTGATTCAGCTTCAGTAGCAAACAGCACACAAGCTTATAGTAAAACATATGCCCAAAGCTGGAAGCATTGGTCCCTTCACGTTGTTGCTTGTCAAAAGCTAGCATTCAATATCTTCCTCACGGTTGTCGTTTTTTATATCATAGACATCATGGAAGGTCAGCTGCTAAAATTCAGTGAAAGCAGCTGACAATGTTTGTATTTAAACAAAACCTCTACAGCTCTGTGGGGCATGAGCATTAAGGTACCATCCTATACCGACCTCTCCATCCTGCTGTTGCTCTTTGCTATTTGTTTCTTCTATCAAGGTTCCATATGCATTTACTGAGAGCTCACTGATCCCACTCATTTGCCTTTAACAAGACATCAGCAGTAAAAAAAAAAGAAAATCATCTAATTTGCTCCATAAAACTAATGCAAGTTTTTTTAAACAGCCCCCATTTCCACTGTTAGATGAGGTGCTGTCTAAGATGTACTAATTCAGTGTATTTCATTTCACATCATCAGTCGATTCATTTAATTATTGACTTCTTTGATGAATGCACATTAGAGAAGGCATAACAGCCCAATAAATTATTTTTCCAGCAGTTAAGTTAAAAAGCATTTATAATCAAAAGTTCTGTCATTTGTGGCCTGATGTGTGGCTGGGAGGCAGTTCAAATCAGTAACAGCCACTATACCCTTTGTTAACCCTCCCTACGTCCTCCACATATTGACTACTACATAATTATTTTTTTTCTTTCCTTTGTTACTATGATTGACATTTGTTTTTCATCTTATAAAGGACATTACCAAATCATATCTACTTTTGCTCTTATTATTATCAAAATTTTTAATCTAAATAGTATATATTTAGATTGTATGCTGCCATGACTGTGGCTAATTAATTAGTAGGGGGCTTGTTATCAATAACTGATGCCCCTAAAATGTATTTAATATTAGATATATAAAATGCATATGCAAACAAGAAGTTGATGAATATTATATAAGTCTTTAACAATGTGTGGTTTTGCAGCCAACCCAGAACACTGTAGTATGATTATGGCTTTAATGGCTATTAAGTTTCTAATTCTTGTTTTAGTGTATTTTTCCACATCCCTTGAAACTGGTTGAGGGTACTGGGTTCTGTCCTGGCAGGGAGTCCCATCTGCAGCTGACATTAGAGCAGGATTTCAAAACCGTCACTAATTATTCCCAAAAGTCTGTGGATGCTGAATGTTATCATCAAGGTTTATTTTCAAAAGAAAACATACAAATGCTGCCCTGTTCACAACAGAGAAAATCATTGCATTTCTAGGAAGTGACAAAGGAGTTGTAGTCATTTAATATGCTCAAAAACTGCTGTTATTAAAGCAAGACATGTTTTGGAAATACTTAGAAAAGGATTTAATAATCAAGTGCCTAGTATTAAAATCAGCAGCACAGGTAGAATGTAATATGAAATATGCAATTTTCAAATCACATGAAATTATTAGGCAGAACTTTGAATTTCTAGTGGATGTTTTACATGTTGTTCATTACTTTTTAATCTTTTTTCCCATCAACAGTAGGCAGTTTTTTGGTTATAAAAGAAAAAAACTAAAGCCCATATACTCAGCACCAAACACCATATAATGATTAACAAAAATTATTAAAAAAGATTAATCAAATGAACCCAGATTTTACAAGATACATTGTTTTGTGAATAAAGACTTTAACTAAACATATAATAAATGTCTATCATTGTGAAAAACAACAATATTTGTGTCACAATATAAATTTGTTTATTTTCTGTATATGCTCAGGTTTTGTCTTATTAGTCATTTGACTTATAGTCACATATAAAGTGCAGGTCAGATAATGAAAATGGAAACATACAGTGGGGAAAATAAGTATTGAACACGTCAACATTTTTCTCATGAAACATATTTCTGATGGAGCCATTAACCTGAGATTTTCACCAGACATCAGCAACAACCCAAGTAATCCATACATACAAAAAAAAAATCAAGACAACTGTGTTCACAAAGCAAGTTATATTTAATAAAGTGTAGTGACACAGGGAATAAGTACTGAACTTGTGAAGAAAAAGAGGTGCAAAAAGGCATATGTAACAGAGTCAATAAAAGCATTCCTACTTGGCTTGCCAAGTGGGTCGACCCTCTTGGTGACGCAGGTAGAGTGCCGGACTCCGGAGCAGGAAGCTGTGTGTTCAAATCCCCGGTTGGACACCACCAGTTGGGCTTAACTTAACTGGCATTGTTGGCAGGACTTAGTGGTGGTGCATTGGTCCTATTCCCCAGATACCACCAGTGTGTCCGTCCTGCAAGTGGTGCTTGGTCCTCACCACAAGAAGTGTTGCTGGTAGGACTCATTGGTGTTGACATTTTCAGAAGGCGGACACCCTTAAAGCTTAAATGCATCTCTGACATTGGGACAGTGTCAAAATCTGAGGGGGGGGGGGTATATAACAGAGTCAATAAAAAGCATCCCTACTTGGCTTGCCAAGTGGGTCGACACTCTTGGTGACACAGGTAGAGTGCCGGACTCCGGAGAGGGAGGTTGTGAGTTCAAACCCCAACTTGGACACCACCAGTTGGGCTTAACTTAACTGCCCGTCCCCTTGGCTACACATAGAAGGCCAAGAATCCAGCTGAAATCTATCAGAATTTAGGAAGCCAACCAATCCCCCATCAGTACAGATTAATTTCAGCTGGTTAAGTCCTGACCAATAGCCTTTAAAAAGGTCTGTGAATATCAGATTGTCACACCACAAAGAACTCATGATGGGTAGAAGCAAAGAGCTTTCTCTAGACCTTTGCAAGCTTATTGTTGCAAAACAATGATGGCATTGGTTACAGGTGCATTTCTAAACTGCTGAATGTTCCAGTGAACACTGTTGGAGCCATCATTTGGAAGTGGAAAGAACATCATGTTACCATAAACTGGCCATGGCCAGGACCTCCTTGCAAGATTTCTGACAGAGGAATCAAAGGAATTATCAGAAGAGTTATCCAAGAGCCAAAGACCACTTGTGGAGAGCTCCAGAAAGACCTGGAGTTAGCAGGTACTGCTGTTTCAAAGAAGACAATAAGTAATGCATTTAACAAGCCTGGGCTCTATGCCCGCTCACCTCGCAAGACTCCTTTGCTGAAGAAAAAAATGTTGAAGCTCATTTAAAATTTGCTGTGCAAGATTTGGGCAAGCCAGTAAAATACTGGGAGAATATAGTCTGGTCAGATAAGACCAATATTGAACTTTTTGGATGCCACAGCACACAGCATGTTTGGAGGCGAAATGGCACTGCACATCAGCCCCAAAACACCATGCCAACAGTGAAGTTTGGAGGTGGGAGCATCATGGTATGGGGGTGTTTTTCAGCACATGGTACAGGCAGACTTCATATAATTGAAGGAAAGATGAATGGACAAATGTACAGAGACATCCTTAATAAGAATCTGTTGCCATCTGCCAAGATGCTGAAGATGAAACGAGGGTGGACATTTCGGCAAGACAATGATCCCAAACACACAACCAAGGAAACTCTCAGCTGGCTCCAGAGAAGGAACATTTTATTTTTTTTTTATTTATACAGGGTAGTTCCACTGAGAAGAAACTTCTCTTTTTCAAAGACATCCTGTTCACACTCACACAGTTACACATTCATACACCAGGAAGCTGCCCAGTACAACCATAGACTGACCTGTGGCCACTGAGCAGCTCCACTGGAGCAGTTGGGGTTAAAGGCCTTGCTCAAGGGCACCAAAGCGGGGTTAAGGAGAGTGGGGCAAACACTGCTATGTTATCTGTCCCTCTCAGATCTAATCCTGATGGTCCAGGGATTGAACCCGTGACCCTCTACTCACCAGTCCACATCCCTAACCATTAGGCCACCACTACCTCAAAATAAAGCTGTGAGAATGGCCCAGTCAGTCACCTGACCTTAATCCCATTGAAAATCTATGAAATGAACTGAAGATCAAAGTTCCACGGAACCTTCAAGATTTGAAGATAGTTTGTGTGGAAGAATGGGCTAAAATCACTCCTAAGCAATGTCTGTGCCCAGTTTCTCCATACAGGAGGCATCTGGAAGCTGTTATTATCAACAAAGGCCATTCTACTAAATATTAAATGAATTTCACCAAGCCTGTTCAATACTTATTTCTTGTGTTATTCCACTTTATTAAATATAACTTGTTTTGTGAACACGGGTAGCTCAGTGGCGCACTGGTTAGCACTGTGGCAGCACAGCAAGAAAGTCATGGGTTTGATCCCACCCCTGACCATCCGTGACCCTTCTGTGTGGAGTTTGTATGTTCTTCCTGTGTCTGTGTGGGTTTTCTCCAGGTACTCTGGTTTCCTCCCACAGGCAAAAGACAGGCACGTTACGTTAGGTTAATTGGCATCAACTGGGGATTCTAAATTATCCTTAGGTATGAATGTGAGAGTGAATGGTTGTCTGTCTCTCTGTGTTTACCCTGCAATGGACTGGCGATCTGTCCAGGGTATACCCTGGCTCTCACCCAAAGATGCTGGGGTAGGCTCCAGCCCCCCTGCAACCCGAAAAGGATTAAGTGGTGGAAGTTGGATGGATGGATGTTTTGTGAACACAGTTGCCTTGATTTCTTTGTATGTATGGATTACTTGGGTTGTTAGTGACATCTGAAAATCTCAGGTCAATGGCTCCATCAGAAATATGTTTAAGGAGAAAAATGTTGACGTGTTCATTACTTATTTTCCCCACTCTATCTCCTCCATAGATGGAGTGCTGAATGCTGAGGAACATTCATGTCATGAGTTCACTCAAGTGAATGTTCATGAACATTCACTTTTTGGGTTTTGTCAGGGTTCATCAGGGTGCATAATAAGTTGCCAAACAGTTCGTCAACAGTTTGTAGGGTCGTCACCAGTTTTTTTTTTTTTTTATGTTGACAATTTTTTTTAATGTGTTGAAAATGTTGCAAATGCATTTTTCCACAAATAGTTGCAAAATAGCTATAAATGATTTTAACACTTTTGCAAATAGTTCTTTTTGGTGTACCTAGTAGTGAACAAGCAAATGTTTAAGACTCATTATGGCAAAACTGTTGGCAACTTTAAAACTGTGTGCAAACTGTTTTGCAACCTTTGACAAACCTTGATAAAACCCAAAAAGTGCAGGGTTTGTGAACGTTCTTCAACTTTTGCCATCTCTATGAGACAGCAGCATGATTTCCACCAACATTTGTCAGAAAAGTTGACAAGTCTAAAAATTGTCACGCTCATCAGTATTCGCTGCTCTGTGAGATACTACCCTTAATACCCCACTGTTTTAACTATGAACTGAATACACTTAGAACTGTATTATTGTTATTAATGTATATCATGCATTTGTATTTTGGACATGCATTGACATGAACAGTGGCTAAAAGCCAGAGATTATAAAATGACTTGCAGCAGTTAGTAAGGATTAGAAACAGGTATCGGTGGTATAAAATGTGAGACATGTCATATTTCTGCAGGTGCAGGTTAAGCTCAGGCTATGAAGTGTGTCTGGGGACAGTCAGAGTCCTCTGGGATATAAACATACTCTGGGCTGTGCATGCACATCCAGATGGTCAGGTCTAACAGCCATCTGTGGCTACATGATTCAAATATAAAAACAGACAAAAGTGGTTTAAGACAACTGACCCTGTAGCATTTTTTTTAACAGTTGGTATGAAAAGGCACCCACTGTTTTAATGTTCTCTCACACCTAGGACATTGTGCAAATATTTGGTTGACCTACTAGCTTCAATAAGAATGAGTATAACCTTGTTTTATTCCCCTTTGCTTAACAGAGAATCATATTGGATTGTAAAATAAGTTCAATAGGAAATCAAGAGTGAAACACCAATAATATCCTATGTTTAGGTGATTTACTTCCTCTCTCAGTATGCACTGGAGTTAGAGTAGTGACTCTTTGCCATTCAAAAAAAAAAATGCCTCTTTTTGCATTAAATAATAATAACTCATACATTATTATAAAGTCAAATCACTGCCAGCCAAACACAAATGATCCACTGCAGTTAGCAAGAAAATGTTTAAGACTAACAAACAAGCTCTTTACCAAACAGCATGATCTCATACAGTTTCAAGAACTTGCACAGTTTGACGTGTGCGTACGTCTGTACGGGGGTATGGTCGTAAAAGGGAGGTTAATGGTCCGTGTGGGAAAAAAAGGAAAACCCACAAACAAAAGCGTTCAAAGGCCCTTTCATATGGTTTCCATTGAATTTTGGTGACTATTCTGTCACCGTGCCTTTGAAGTGATTGCTGAGCATACAGTTCAGAGAAACACTCCTTTGGGCCACTGCCCCTGCCGTCTTTGTCCTCATCTTCATTGTGCTTTGCTGACCCTGTGATTTTCTAAGGAGCAACATCCCACACCTCCGATTAATGCCTCATTACGCTTGGTGCTAGCTGTGAGCAGGGGCGACGAGCAAATCTCTTGTCTATTTACGCTCAACTCCCACACCCAAAGTTTCTGCGCTGAGGAGAAACTTTTAAGAAACCCCAAACCTGGGTACTGTTTAACACCCGCTTTCTCACACCCTCCACTTTGTAGCAGGGCCAGAGTGCACCTACGGGTCTTTTTTATTCCTCGGAGCTTATCCTCGATCTGTTCATGTGATTGTCAAACTATTCTATGCCGCTTTCAATCACGCTGTCCAGCATGAAAAAACAAATTTGACTCTAATGTGACCAGTTAATGTGGGATTCAACTTTGAGTATTGTTCCATGGTCATTGCCATGCCTGAAATATAATGTTGGCTTTAGTGAATAGGAGATGAGTCAAAATATCTGAGAATTTGTTGGATGTGCTTCTGTGTATTACTGGGTGTTTATGTTAAGTTATTTGAATTTAAAGAAAATTTAGTTAATTTCTGTTTCCACACCGAAACAAGTTTTTCATTTAGGACAAGCTTGTTTGTCCAAAGTTTCTTTGGGCTTTTGAAAGCAATGACATGGACACATACAGCATGGCAGAACATTGAAAATGTCTACACATCTAGTTTTCATGTTTGTTTTGTTTTTTATGTTCATTAAAATAGAATAGAATAGAACAGAATAGAATAGAAAATAATACAATAGAAGAGAAGAGAACAGAATACAGTAGAATTTTTTTAAAAACTGGGATGATATAGTTTAACATAGCTCCAATACAAAGAATGCAACTGATGTGCTGTACAGATAGTTTATAGCTATTTCTAACTTTCAGATCTTGTCACGAGTTGGACTTTTACATGAACAATACTAAAAAACCACTCGGAGAGTGCAGACCTCCGCCAAGCAGTTCATTTCCCCCAGATGACATTGTTAGAAATGCAGCAGTTTCATAAATGCAACATTTCTGCATTTGATATTGATGAAAAATACTAATTCAAGTTTTCTTCAATTTATTTTGGAAGATTTATTGAAATAACAAATAAATAGTATTGGGTAACTTAGCTACAGAAATTCTGGTGCACCAGCAAAAGTAAAATTTAACCAAGTTAATAGTAATTTTCCTAAAAATTCCTGGATCCAGGTGGTGATCAGAAATCACCACAAAAATATAATGATCGGTTCCCCATGCCATTACACACTTTTCCTGAAAATTTCTTCAAAATCCATTCATAAATTTTGGGGTAATGTTGCTGAAAGACAGACAGACAATGTCATGTATGCCTCTATGTGGTGCACAGAGATAAAAACAAACCCATGCGCCTGAGGATCTTTTACAACATTTACTGTGACAAAGAACTAAAGTCCAACAGTGCAAAACTCAAAAAGCAAACTGGAGAAAAACTTACAGAATGCAGCGCTCGTGAGCAGGCTGCTCAGGAGGAGACGAGGCAGGTAGGAAAGAATTAATGTCCAGAGGAACACTCGGTGGAAGGACATTGATTCCAAGACAAACGAGGAAGTGGCAATAATAATGTGACCTGACAGTGCTTAAATAGAAAATGAACTGACAACAGAAGTGATCACAGGTGCGGGCTGACCTCATCATCATCATAGAAGTCTGTCGTGGGCGACAATGACGGTTTTATTTAGGTCTGATCAGATTCCTCCACACAGCTCTGTCCTTAGCCTTCCGCTGCCAGGAACACCTGTCTATATCCAACTTCTTCAAGTTTCTTTTTACAGTGTCTTTAAATCTGAGCCTTGGTCTGCCCTGATTGTGTTTGCCCTTGCATAACTGTGAGTAGAGTAACTGCCAAGGGAGACGCTGGTGGTCCATCCTCTCAACATGTCCGAGCCATCTCAGGTTCATCTGTATTAGCATGTCCTCCATTGATGGTAGACCAGCTCGTTTCAACACTTCTATGTTGGTTATCTTGTCTTTCCATGAGATGTTCATTATGGCTCGAAGGTGTCTCATCATGTACGCGTGGAGTTTCTTCACCTGCACTCTGTAGACAGTCCAAGTTTTAGCACCGTACAATATAGTAGCCAGTACTGTCGCTCTGCACACTTTGCATTTCACATGGATAGACACATGTCAATTGTTCCACAGACTCTCCCTCAAGTTTCCAAACGCAGTGCTCGCTCTTACCATTCTGAGAGATAGTTCATCCTCCAGCCTAGCATTCTCTGAAACAGTACTCGCTAGATACTTGAAAGTCTTGCGCTTGACTAGTGGCTCTGTACCAATGCTGATCTCTTCTGGTAGTGATGTTGATAATTGAACTTTGATGGTTGATAAAGGCACTCTGTCTTCTTGATGTTGATTTGGAGGCTGAATTGGCTAGCTGCTCTTGCAAATTTCTCCACTAAAGATTGCAAATCTTCCACACTGTGTGCAACTAGAGCACTGTCATCAACTAGAGCACTGTCATCAGCAAAGAGCATTTATCTTACTACCTTTATCAATGTCTTAATCTTGGCTTTAAACTGTGCCACATTGAACAAGTCTGCTTCTTTCCTTGTTTGAATGTATACTCCTTCTGAAGTGTCTTTGAAGACCACCTCAAGCATGGCTGCCAGATATAGCGAGAAGAGTGTAGGTGCCAGCACACACCCTTGTTTCACCCCGTTGCTTACTGAAAAGTCTTTAGATACTGAACCACTCATTGCGACGTTTGCTTGCATACCTGTATGGAGTGCCTCGATCAGGCTGACAAACTTCTCTGTACAGCCATATTTCTTGAGTACCTGCCAAAGTCCTTGTCACAAAACAGTATCGAAGGCTTTACTGAAGTCTATGAAGACTACATAAAGCGGCATGTTCTGTTCAATACACTTTTCTTGAACCTGTTTCAAGCAGAAAATCATGTCCATTGTGCTTCTTCCACTTCTAAAGCTGCACTGGGTTTCCCGTAGTACATTCTGCAAGATGTGTTCATTGAGTCTGTTCAGTAGTACACGTGAGAGAATCTTACCAACAGTGGCTAGCAGTGATATACCTCGGTAATTTCCACAATCTTTCCTGTCACCTTTCTTGAACAAAGGCACAATACTTGCATCCTTCCAGTCTTGAGGTACTTTCTGAGCATCCCATATCTCTTGGATGAGCTTGTGCAGGCAGTTGATCAGCTGAACACCACCAAATTTCCACACTTCTGCTGGAATTCCATCCCTTCCTGGAGCTTTACCATCCTGTGTTGTCCTGATAGCTGCCATTAGTTCATCAAAATTTGGTGGTTCATCCAGACTTGATACAGCTGGTTGCTGCACCAGAGCTTCTTTAGCCTCTTCAGTGAGATCTCCAGGGTTGTTTAGTAGTTGGTCAAAGTGGTCTGCAAATCTGTCCAGGATCTTGTCTTTCTCCTGCAAAACCGTTTCACCATCCATAGCCTTTAGTTGGATCAAGCCTCTTGGTTTAGGGTCGTAGATTTCTCTCAAACCTGCGAAGAATGTTTTCATGTCCTTTCTGTCTGCTGCAGTTTGAAGTTCCTCCGCTTTTTCATCCCAACTGTTGGACTTCATCTCTCTGGTGTACTTCTGTAGCTCACTCTGAGCCTTTGAGTATTTCTTCTTCTTCGACCTTGTGTTACACTGTAGATTTTCCTGCCTAGCTGTATTCCTCGCTTCTAGTAGTTTCTTCAGATGTTCATCATGCTCATCAAGCCAATCTTGATGTTTCTTCTCAGGATGGCCTAATACATCACTCGCAGTCTGATACACCGTATCCTTCAGTGTTGCCCATTTCTCTTCTATGTCATTCTCTGAGTTGTTGCTGTCCCACTCTTTCAAGTTTTCATCCATTTCCTGTGTAAGTTCTTCCTGCTTCTTTTGGTTAGATAGATAGATAGATTAGTTTATTTGACAGGGACAGTGCAATAAACATAGACAATTAATCAATGACAATCAATCTGATGTGTTGCACATAGAGTGTATAGCTATTAGCTAATTTGCAACTCTTGTCCCTGGATGGGCTTTAGAAAAGAGAATCAAGTAAAAAAAGAAAAAGAAAATACACAATAACCACATACATCAATGCAAAAGGATTATAAATACACAATTATAAATATTATAAATATTATAAATACACAAATATAACAACCTGATTCACATTTGCCTATTTCAGGCCTCCCTCCCTTCGTCACTCATTATAAACAAACACATTCATTCCTTCCCTTCATTCACTCTCACTTTGCAGACAATCAATTCATACGAGTACATTCTTGTTTATTTTTCAGCCAGTTTTTAACCTTTTTAGTGAATGTTTTAAAGTCCGTTATTATTTTAATTACATTTGGCATTGTGTTCCAGATGTGACTGCCCTTTATAGAGAAAGCTGTTTGTCCAAATGTGGTTCTGCGGTGGAATATTTTACAGTTATTGTTAACAGATCTCCTGGTGGCTCTGCTGCTGTCCTGTCTTTGGACGAAACCAGCAAGTGGCTCGGGTGCTGATTTATGGAAACATTTGAACGTTAATTTCAGAAAACAGAGGTCAATGAAACTCTCAAAACTCAATAGGTTGTATTTTTTTAAAACATTACAGTGATGCCACCTAATGGGCTTTTGGTCCAAGATTTTTAGGGTTTGATTATATAATGAACCTATATGTCTTATTGTGGAAGGGGCTGCTTGAGCCCAGACTGTCAAACAGTATGATATATGAGAAAAAAACCATAGAATGCATATACAGTACAGCTGCTTCGTAAGGTATGTAATATCTAATTAATTTAAAGCAGTTCAGATTTTTTTTTACTGTTTTTGAAATTTTCTTTATATGAAGATTAAATTTGAGTTGAGGATCTAGTACAATGCCAAGGTATTTGAATTCTGTAGCTAAACTGATGTCATGATCATGTATATTAACTTTAAAACGTTGCAGGTTACTTTTTTGATTGAAAAGCACATTGAGACTGTTTTCTGAAGGTTCAGCAATAGATGGTTCTGGAGGAGCCACTCTTGGACATCAACCATACTTGTAGACAGTACATCTGCAGCCTGTGCTGGAGTCTTGGCAGCTGTGTAAATAACTGCATCATCTGCATAAAGTTGGCATGTTGCAGCTGAGCAGTGTAACGGCAAGTCATTAATAAAAATGCTGAAAAGTAAAGGACCAAGAATGGACCTTTGTGGGATACCCATGCGGTTGTTTAAAAATGAGGATTTATCCTGGTGAACTTTTACACACTGTTCTCTATTCTGGAGATAAGATGCAAACCATTCTAATGTATCTGGGGAGAAGTTAAAAGATACCATTTTGGATAAAAGCAAACTGTGGTTTACAGTATCGAAAGCCTTTTTGAGATCTAGAAAAACAGCTCCTACCACATTACCCTTGTCCAAGGACTGTTTGACGTTTTCAATAAGGCAACAATTTGCTGTTTCTGTTGAGTATCCTGGTCTAAAACCAAATTGATGTGGATGAAGAAGTTGACTGTCTTGTAAGTAGTCTATCAGCTGTGTAGCTACAACTTTTTCAAGAACCTTAGACAGGACTGGTAAAATAGAGATTGGGCGGTAATTGCATATATCGTCTTTACTGCCTGATTTATGAACTGGTATGACGACAGCTTTTTTCCAGCCAGATGGAAATGTACTAGACCTAATGGAGAGATTAATGAGATGAGTTAGTGGTTTGATTAATATTTTGCTGTGCATTTTGAGAAAGGAGGTGCTCATATTGTAGATATCATTAGTTTTTGAGTTTGACAGTGTTTTAACAATACCAGCAATTAACTCCTCATTTACCTCATCGATGTGAAAAGTATCTGTTGGGAGTATGGAATTTGTGTTGTTGAGCACATTTGGCAGCACAAAAATTTTGTTAAGTCTTCCACAGAGCCCACAAAGTATGAATTAAATTCATTTGCCAAAGTAGCCTTGTCACTGACGGTCTTGCCATTGATTCTAAGTTCCTTTACCCCCCTTCTGATCGTTTTTTTTTATTAGTTAAGTTATTCAAATGCCTCCATAGGGAACTGTTGTTACCCTTTGCATGATCTATCAGTTTATTGTAATAAGATACTTTTGATTTTCGCAGCTCATGTACCACTTTATTTCTTAAACTTTTGTACACAAGGTGATCATTTTGTAGTTTAGAGGTTAATGATGTTTTCAATGCATAGTCTCGCCTCTTCATAAGTTTTCTTATTTCATTATTTAACCATGGTAGGCTAATCTTCTGTTGTCTACTTTTAATTTGCTTTGTAAATTTTTCTATAGACTTTGTGATTGTTGTAGTTATAAAATTACAACAATCATCTACTTCATATATCAACATGAGCTGCTCCCAATTTTGATTCTCTAAGTAATGTTCAAACTCCTCATTTTTTGATTTGGGAATAATAAAATTTGATTTGTCAATATCGACTCCCCCAAAATACTGTAGTCGCTTTTTAGTAAGTTTTCTGACAGCAAGAACCATGTTATGATCTGAGAGACCAGTTACAAGATTATAGGTTCTGGTTATTCGTTCTGGTTTATTAGTAAATACCATGTCAATAAGTGTTCTGGATTGTTTGGTTATCCTGGTGGGTCCTTTGATCATTTGTTGATAGTTAAATTTAGTCATGAGGCTTTTCAGTTTCTGTTTGTCCTTTTTATCAGACCAGTTAATATTAAAGTCACCATGAATTATTGTTTCTCTGTTCTTCTCAAGTTGTTTAACCAGATCACCTAATTCATTATAAAAGGAAGAATTGTGTGACGGTGGGTTGTACACTACTGCAATGTTGAAATTCATTACCGGAGAGAGACATACATTAACAGCTAAACATTCAAGTGAAGTATTCAAATCAACCAGTTGACATTTATATTTCTCTTTGATGGAAATTAAAACACCTCCTCCCCTCCCTACCTGCCTGTCTTTTCTAAAACACTGATAGCCCACAATATCGATCATATTAGTGTCTATGTTCCTGTGTAGCCAGCTTTCTGAGAGACAAAGGTAGTCCAGATTTGAGTCCAACAGCAACACCGAAATCTCATCTCTTTTGGGGATTATGCTCCGTATGTTTAAATGTCCGCCGAGGATCCCCTTTGGTTTAGCCTTGGTGTCCCAAAGAACTCGTGCATGATTAACAGTTTGGAAAAATAAATGTTGTTTTTGCTTTTGTACAGCTTGGTTTTGTGCTAACCCAGTGGTCTGCTGTTTAATAGTGGCAGGTCCAGGGTTAAGGTGAATATCTCCTGCCAGAAGTAGCAGAAATAACAGTACTTTAACTGCATACCCTCTGCCATATTGTGATTTTTGCTTAACAGCCATGTTTGCCTTATTTTGAAAGCTTTTTCTCAGGGCTTTTAAAGACCACATAGAGTACAGGGTGAGATGTCCATGTCCAAATCCATATAAATAACACTTTTTAACTTCACCTTTAGTTGAGTTTGCCGGAAAATCCTTCTTGTTGCAGGTCCAGACACACAAAGACAAAACGAAGAGGAAGTAGATAAGCAGAGAAGGCTTAGAAGTGATGCCCATCAGCCCACTTTTTAATCCGGTGGCAGCCATCTTCAGTCTTTCTTGGAAAGAAAAGGAAAAAGAAAAATCTGTGGATAGTAAAATAAATTCTGCTTATGTCGCCAGTATCCGATCTGATCGTCCTCGAATCCAGCTGGGCCTCAGCTAGCCAACTAGCCCCTTCCGCTGCTGGTCCTGTTGCTCATGGCCGCTGAAACCGAGCTCCTGTCCCGCTCCTCCAACCGAGTCTCGTCGCTCACCGCCGCTGCCACCGAGCTCTGCTGGGGTCACGGTAAGTCCTCCGCTGAGCACCGCCGCCTACCGCCGTCTGCCTGGGTGAAATCTCTGCTGAGCCCCGTCAACAAATAGCCGCCTGCCTGGTAGTATCTCCGCTGGGCCTCGCAACTGGGCTCCGATTCAGGCTGGTGTTAGGTAGAATGACTGGCGCCAGCATTAAGCTAACTAGCGTTAGCTTAGCAATCGCTTCAGGTAGGGCGCATCAGTGAATCACAAAGAAATCACTGGAAACGCTGGTCAGTTTACTCACAGTGGCCGGAGAAAGGCGATCAAAGGGGTAATCCAACGGAGGTAGAAATTCAGCCCGTGCGTGTCCGTCACGAGCGCCGATCGCTGTAGGTTAGTTATTTAGAGACTGGCGCTAGCATTAAGCTAACTAGCGTTAGCTTAGCAATCGCTTCAGGTAGCATTAAGCTAACTAGCGTTAGCTTAGCAATCGTTTCAGGTAAGGCGCATCAGTGAACCACAAAGAAACGCTGGTCGCCGGAGAAAGGCAATTAAAGGGGCAATCCAGCAGAGGTGGTAATTCAGCCCGTGCGTGTCCGTCACGAGCGCCGATCGCTGTAGGTTAGTTATTTTTAATGGCAAAATCAGTGACTTTGTCTCAGCACTGAAAAAGTGTGACCATCTCGGTCGCCATCTTGGATTGGATCTTTCAGTGCACTAGTGTTTAGCTTCCGTGGTGGCTTCACACCCGTCCTGCAGTGCTGTTTTAGTCTCCAAATCCTTAATCTAGATCTTAGCATAACATGATCAGTACCACAGCCCACGGCTCTCATTGCTCTGGTGCCCAATACATCCCTTCTGTCTCTCTGCCTGACTATGATGTAGTCTAATAAGTGCCAGTGGTTGGATCTCGGGTGCATCCATGTCTTCTTGTGTGTGTCCTTGTGCTTAAATAGAGTTTTGGTTATCACAAGGTTGTACTCTGAACATAGTGCAAGTAGAAGTTCTCCATTAGCATTGCACTTGCCTACTCCATGACTGCCTAACACTCCTTTCCATTTCTCAGTGTCCGAACCAACTCTGGCATTAAAATCTCCAACGAGTATAAGCCTGTCATCAGTCGGTACATGCCTGATAGTCTCATGTAAATCACTGTAGAACTCTTCCTTTGTCTCCTCTGTGTTGGTCATTGTTGGGGCATACACACTGATGAGTGTGGCATACATCTTCCACTGTACTGGAAGTCTCATAGTCATTATCTTGTCTTTGATTGGCACCGGTTCCTCATCAAGCATTGCTGCTATCTCCTTTCTACTGTAACTGCAAAGCCCACTCCTGCTTCTCTCCTTTCTTGAGTTGATCTCCCACGCCAAAAGAAGATGTACCCATGGTCTTCCAAGCTGTCATATCCAGGCAATCTTGTTTCACTAAGTGCAGCTATGTCTACATTGTACCTGTTCATTTCCAGGGCCACAAGCGCGGTCTGTTTTTCTGGGTGCTGTGATGTTGTTCTGTCCAACAGAGTGCGTACATTCCATTCTACTACACACAAGGCTGCTGTTTTCCTCTTCTTTTGTCTTCCTGCTCCTAGCTTACTTTTCACAGCCTGTCGGAGTGTGAACAGATCAGTGCAGACCTTGTAAGCCCGGGCGACGTCCGAGCCGGTATGAGTTGCTTTCTGATTGACCATTTTGTGAAACTGCTTGCAAAGTATTTGAGTACTGCTAGTTTTTGCTGGACTAGCAGCACATTCTTGGCAGATAAAGGTATTATCAGTGGCAAGGACAAGCCAAGACAAACTGACTCCAGTATCTATTGCAGTGACTGACCAGATGATAGGTTTGTTTATCTCTGCTCTTTGTGTAGTGCATGTCACAATGCACCGACTGGCACAGTCCACCACAGACCTTGCAACAAATGTGTTTATCCGCCAGGATGTCCAGTCTCACCCCGTGTAACTGGGAGTGGTCCACCACAGACCTGTGGCAGATATTGTTTTTAGTTCTGCCAAGATGCCCTGTTTCACCCTCCATGCCCTCAGAAGGGCGGGGATGCCGGTTGAGTCTCCAACGGCTCGACCCATGAGACAGGTAGTACCGGTTTTCATGGTTATCCGGTAGCAAGCAAGCAAATACCTGACCTGACCAAAAAATAAATAAATAAATAAATAAATAAATAAAAAAGGGGGATGTAAGTCTCAGTTAAAAGTTACCAATTTCTGACCAAAAAAAGCGGAATTTTTTGTGTAAGAAGCTGCAACTTTAGCAAAAAGACATAAAAAGTGTAAATTTCCAACTGTTTACAACCTAAAAGGCTGCAAATATAAGATTTGAGTAAAATGTTGCAAGTTTTAGCTTTTTTTTTAAAACTGCAAATTCAAGAGTAAGAAAAGTTCTAAATTCATGAGGAAAAAGCTGCAAAATTGTGAATAATAAAAAGCTGCAAATTTTCAAGTAAGAAGCTGCACATTTCTGAGTAAAATGGCTCTAACTCTGCAGGAAAATCCTGCAAATTTATGAGAAAAATCCTCACATTTACAAAACCCCGACTGGCCCAATATTCAAGCCTCGGTTGTACAATACTTCAAATGGTTAATTCCATATGCAACGTTACTGTGTAAAATTATAAAAAAAGAAATAAATAGTATAAAATTAACATATTCCGGTATATTTACTGCCCACCCACCCACCCACCCCCGGGGCAAAAATACATTGCCACCGCGCCAAGGTCTTTAAGCCAGGGGAAACACTGAGTGACATTTCCAAGAACTGGATGTCCCTCCAAAATAGATGAAAAGACAAGAAGAAAACTGGTCAGGGAGGCTGCCAAGAGGCCGACAGCAACACTGAAGGAGCTGCAGGAATTTCTGGCAAGTACTGGTTGTTTAGAACATGTGACAACTGTTTGTATATATCTATAGTGCTATCAGAAAAAGCAGATTATCTTCCTTCACCCATATTCCTATATTCCTTGGTTTTATGATCCAGGACCCAACCAACCAGCCCCATCAAAACCAAGGATTCACCTTCTGAGACACTAAAACAGGCCTATTCAATTAGCGGCCCATGAGCCACATGCCCAGCTCTGCATAACAAAATGCAATCAGCTACTCTCTACCAGGCCACTTTCTAAGGTCATCCTCCCATCCCTCGATAGTCATAGGAAGTGGCATGACAATTCCACTGTTTTGAGGTGCAAGAAGCCGTGCTCCTCACCTCTAATGCCAAAGTCATTGTCCCCGAACAAGGAAAAAGTGTCCCGTGTCAGTGACAACCATACGCTCCAAACCAGCACCGGAAGTCACCACCACAGCCCACGCAAGGCACCATGGGGCCCAGGAATAAGGTGGATAGGAAAAAACCTCTGGCAGAACCAGGCTCAGGGAGGGGCAGTCTTCTGCCATGACTGGTTGGGGGGGTGAGGGGAGAAAGGAAGAAAAAAGAGACATACTATTCTTAACAACAACATGCAGGTAGACAGATATGACGTGCAAATTCTATCAGAGCTAAGTTGACCTAAGATTACAGCATTTTTATGGGCTTTTTCAGGCTTATTAAGCTAACTAAAGAATCTCATAGGAAACACTGCAAGCAGACACATCCGTAGCTGGACGTGTATATGTTAACTGTTGCCAGTACAGTATTTTTTTTTATTTAACCTTTATTTATACAGGGTAGTTCCATTGAGAGGTAACCTCTCTTTTTCAAGGATGCTCTGTTTGCACTCACACAGTTACACATTCACCAGGAAGCTGCCCAGTACAACTACAGACTGACCTGTGGCCACTGAGCAGCTCCACTGAAGCAAATGGGGTTAAAGGCCTTACTCAAGGGCACCACAGTGGGGTTAATGAGGGTGGGGAAAACACTGCTGTTATCTGTCCCACCAAGATCTGATCCTAACGGTCCTGGGACTGAACCAATGACCCTTCGCTCAGCCACATGAGACCCTCATGCATTAAATAGTAAAATGTATACATGCTAGCGATAGATAGATAGATAGATAGATAGATAGATAGATAGATAGATAGATAGATAGATAGATAGATAGATAGATAGATAGATAGCATTCAGAAATTATTCACAGCGCTTCACCCCTTCCACATTCTATGTTACAGCCTTACTCCAAAATGAAACAAATTAATTTTTTCCCTCAAAATTCCACACACAGCACCCCATAATGACAACATGAAAAAAAAAATATTTTGAGATTTTTGCAAATTTATTAAGAAATAAAAAAAAAAAAGCCCTGACCTGAGCAGGGGAGAAAGACAACAACTAATAATTGGAGACAGCTGATCGTAATAATGAGAGAGAGCAGCTGACGGTAATGACAGGTGAGGGAGGGGCAGCTGGCAGTTTGACAGGCGGCGCCCACATTAACCCGGAAAGGTCACCTGTCAACCCATCCATCCATCCATCCATCCATCCATCCATCCATCCATCCATCCATCTTCTTCCACTTAATCCTTTTTGGGTCGCGGGGGGGCTGGAGCCTATCCCAGCATCTTTGGGCGAGAGGCAGGGTACACCCTGGACAGATTGCCAGTCCATCGCAGGGCCAACACAGAGAGACAGACAACCATTCACTCTCACATTCATACCTGTCAACCCAGAGACTGAAATGTAAACAAAACCAAATACAGACTAGACAATGATTACAAATGAAACAATACAAAACCAAAGTGAACTGAAACATCAACAGACAAATAAAAGGCAATGAAAACTCAAAAGGATACCAAAAATACAACAGATAAATAAATGTACATACAAACAAGGAGCCACAAGACTGAGTCCGGCAGAACATCGGACTCAGCACGTGACAGACAATGCCGGTGTCGTGGCAAAAAGTGATCAGCTGCCAAAAATTGATCACCAGATGCCATATTGTAGTTATGGGGTTATATTAGCCATAAAATATATATTTCAACAGGTATACAGTACAGAGTTAGGTGTAATAAGATATATTTAACACTTACGATGTATTTTGAACGAGAAACAAACTTGATTTAGGATTAAAAGCAATTAAAATAATGCAGTCACAAGGTTACATGAAAAAATACATAGATTTATTGAATATACACATATGGATACTGTATAAATACAGATTCCATGCGTCAACAATGGACAATTACAGCGTAGCTCTAAACAACAATGAGGTTTTTGCACATAAATATTGGAATCAATTGCAATCTCATTAATGCTATATGTTGTTATCCTAATTGCAAACACTTTGGCCAACACTATAATTTTTTTTTCAGATGTGATAAAACCTCAAAACATTTACAGACACATTGGAGGTGGACTGAGACCAAGCAGTACAGCTTTAACAAGCAGGTGCTCCCGGCTCCTGAAGCCCTTGATCACCTTTTGGCAGCTGATCACGCCACCCTCGATCAGTTTTTGGCACGACAAGGCAACAACATTACTTCCTCCTTTTTGCGGAGGTAATAAAAATTAAACATTGTCCAGTGGTGTGTTTACATACCTGTTATGTCTGGAAAACTGGAAGGACCGACAGAGAGTGGCGTTTGGCGGGAACACAAACTTTATTAACAACTATGCACAGAAATGCAATACAGGTCAGGTTGTCGAGAGGCAGATCGTGCCAATAGAGAGAGCTACAATGGCCGTCCTTTACCTTTTATGTGCTTGGCGTGATGATGTCACCAAGCACCTGCATCACCACGCTGATGCCAGCCAAACTTGTGGTTCTCTTACACCACATTCCCCCCCTTCCTGGAAAAACAGAACACACATAATCGAATTGACCCGCCCCAATTTGTTGCAATAAAAGAACCCCAAACTAGACGACTTCCGGTTATGGCGGCCACGTAGGAAGACGTGTTTCACACTGCTCTGCTTCTAAAAATAAAAAGTTTTCTAAAACTCTCTTAATTGGAACAAAAACCCATCCCAATGTTTAGGCGCGGATATGGTAAAGACCAAGCGTGGGAAATTAGGTGGAGGAAAAAGCAATTCAACAAAACAACCCAAGCTAACAGACTTCCACGCTCGAGGCGAGGCAGGGAAAACTCCAGAGACTATGGCGGAGGAGGGAGCCAGCGGCGGAGCGGGAACTGCTGAAGAGGGGACAAACGCAGTGCTTACTGCCATCAACTCCATGAGAGCAGAGTTTTCGTCTAAATTTGATGGAATTATAGCAGCGATAGAAGGAATGAGAAAGGAAATAAGTGACTGTATGGAACGAGTATCGCAGGCGGAGCTCCGAATTTCAAGCGCTGAAGATGACGTCACCAGCCTACAATCAAAGATGCAAACACTGGAATTAAAATGGAAATGTCTGGAAGATAACGTCCTGGACTTGGAATCCCGCTCGCGACGGAATAATTTGAGGCTGGTGGGCCTCCCGGAGGAAGCGGAGGGACAGGACTCATGTTCCTTTTTGGAAAAGTGGATTCCAGAAGCGCTGAACAACGCGGACCTGCAGTCATCGTCGTCTTAGAGAGCGCTCACCGAATCGGCCCACCGAGAGATAATAAGACACCACCGAGGACGTTGATTATGAAGTTCCTCAACTACAGGGACAAGATGACGGTCTCTAACGCGGCGCGAGCTAAAGGGGAAATTAAATACCAGGATCAACAGGTGCGGTTCTACCCAGACTTCGCCACAGGAATTCAACAATTAAGGAGGCAGTTCGACCCCGCCTGCAAAGAGCTGCACAACCTCGGGATTCGTCACAGAGTGATTCATCCGGCAAGACTGCTGGTCACATATAAAGGGAGAACTCACATCTTCAAGACCCCTCAAGAGGCGCAGGAGCTCATTAAGCAGATTCAAAAGGAAACTGGTGGGAGCTAAGCATGAACATGACAAAGGTAGAACATTTAAGCATTTGTACAGGCATCTGATTGATCTGAAACATATAATAAGTCTACAAAATACAGACTGTATTTAAAAAAAAGAGCTATGATGTACAAAGTTGCTATAAAACTTTGAAGTTATGTTGAAAAAACTACAGAAGAGAGTTAATGTCATCAAAATAGTAGTAGAGTCAGGGTGATTGAGAGGAGAAAGAGAGAGTGGTTTGACTGATCCCCGCAGGTGTGGAACAGTCACTAGCTATAACGGGAGACAGAATTTTTTTGATTTGGGGGGGATAACCACGAATGTGGGGAAGGGGAATTTGTTTTTGTTTTTGTTTGGTTTGTAGGATGAATTTCTATCATCCATGTTTTTGCTTCTCTGTATGAGCATGTTCATACTGCAAGGTAATCTCAAACTCCTTATTGATCATAGATCAAAGCGTTAATCTTAATTTAACTTCATGGAATTGCAGAGGTCTACAAAATCTAAAAAAAACTTAAATTATGAATAAAATAAAAGATATAGATTCAAAAATTGTATTTTTACAAGAAACTCATCTAATAGAGGAGGATGTAAAAAGAATTAGGAGAAGATGGCAAGGTAACGTGTTCACATCATCATTTTCATCCCGAGCTAGGGGAGTTATGATTCTCATACACAAAACAGTCCCATTTCAAGTGAAAAATGTAATTGGAGACAAATTTGGAAGATATCTAATCATCCAAGGAGCTTTGTTATTAGAAAATATAAATCTGGTGAACTTATACGGCCCCAATATTGATGATCAAAACTTCTTTGTTAATTTATTCCTTAATTTATCATCACTAACAGGGCAACATATAATAGCAGGGGATTTTAATTGTACATTAAATCCCAGTATAGACAGATCAACAGGACTGGACTGTATGCACAATGGATGTAGGATGACTATTAATCATTTTATGAAAGAATTGAGATTGCTAGATATATGGAGAGAAATGAAACCACAAGTCAAAGCCTATTCTTGTTATTCTAATACCTATAAGACATTCTCACGTATTGACTACTTTTTGATCTCTACAGAATTAAGGTCCAAGATTCAAAATTATTTCTATGATAACATTGTGATCTCTGATCATGCACCCTGCTGTCTAATATATGTAGATAAGAAATTGAAAAAGGATCCAGGTAGGTGGCATTTTCAGCATAAATGGCTTCAGGATGAGGAATTTGTTAAGTACATAGAAAAACAGATAGATGAGTTCTTTGATGTTAATACTACACAAACAATGGCATGTATAAAGTGGGAGGCTTTCAAAGCTTTTATTAGGGGGCATATTATTAGTTATACAGGTTCAAAATCTAAGAAGACCCGAGAGGAGATAGTCCAATTGGAACGTAAAATAAAAATTCTTCAAGAAAAGGTGTATGCAGGAAGTAACCCACAGTTAGAGAACAAATTACTGATTCTGAGAGCTGAATATGATAAAAAAAAAAATCAGCGAATAGAGCTGCCTCGAGTCTTCTAAGATTGAAGCAAACGTTTTATGAACATGGTGAAAAATCAGGAAAATTATTGGCATGGCAGATTAAACAATTAGAATTTAAAACACCAATTACCAGTATTATAAGTAACGGACAGGTAGTTATAGACCCTTTAGAAATTAATAGTGCCTTTAGAGATTATTATGAAAAACTATATGATACAAAAAATGAAACCGACTTAACAAAACTAAATGGGTTTTTGGGTGGATTATCTATACCGTGTATTCCAAATGAAAACAGAAAGATACTGGAGTCTAAAATTAGTCAAGAAGAAGTTGGGCAAGACATTGATAATATGAAATCAGGAAAAAGAGCAGGACCAGATGGTCTTCCAGTTGACCTCTATAAAAAATTTAAGAATAAATTAATAAAACCACTTTTGGAAATGGTTTTAGAAGCATTTTAAAATGGTAATCTACCACCATACATGAATAATGCCTTAATTATACTGTTGCCAAAACTAGGTAAACCCCCTAATAAATGTGAAAACATGAGACCAATAAGCCTATTAAATGCTGATCTTAAAATAATCTGTAAAATTTTAGCAAAACGACTACAAGAAATATTACCAAATATTATTAACAGAGATCAGAATGGCTTTATAATGGGAAGACAAGGCTTCTATAATGTAAGAAGACTATTTAATATTATTTATTCCAATAAAGAAGCACCGGATACAGCTCTCCTATCATTGGATGCCGAAAAGGCCTTTGATAGGGTAGAATGGCCCTATGTTTTTGAAGTCCTACAAAGGTTTGGACTTGGAAATAATTTCATAAAATGGGTTCAGATAATATACAATAATGCTACAGCAGAAATCCTAACAAACAGCAATATCTCAAAATCAATAAAAATCAATAGAGGATGTCGACAAGGCTGTCCACTTTCACCTTTACTGTTTACTATGGCAATTGAACCTTTAGCGATGGCAGTACGTTTACATTCACAAATATATGGAATTAAAGTAGGATCAACAGAACATAAAATCTCCCTGTATGCCGATGATATAACTTTGTTTATGTCGAATTTTAAAAAATCAATTCCGACCTTGTTAAATTTAATAAAGAACTTTGGGGAAATATCAGAATATAAAATAAATAAAACAAAATCTTCAATATTAATGCTAAATGAGACCCAGAGAAATCACCCAGCTCCTGAGGTAAATCAGTTCAATGTTGTAAATCAGTTTAAATATTTAGGAATTCAAATTTTGCCTAAGCTAGAATCAGTCGCCAATGCCAACAATGAAGCCTTAATGACAGATATTAATGAGTTACTTCAGAGATGGATGCCACTACCAATGTTGATGATCGGGAGAATTAATATACTTAAAAGTAATATCTTACCTAAAATACTTCATTTATTTCAAAACATTCCTTTACCACCACCTTCAGGTCTATTCTCCAAAATTAAAAAAAAAAGTTAGTGGAATTTATATGAAACAATAGGAAGGCTAGATTACGTTTGTCCTTACTATATTTACCATTTGATCGTGGAGGTCTGAAATGTCCAAACTTTATGTTGTATTACTGGTCAGCACAACTGAGGTCTATGACATATTATTTTTCATCAAATGATCCTCCTCACTGGACTGAAATGGAATAATACAATTTACCTTTACCTCTTCCCTTATTCATATACTCAGACTCGGCTAAAAAATTACAGAAACAAGTTAAAATTCCAATTGTTAAGCACATGATCAAAATATGGTGTGAAACCAAAAAATATTTAAAAGAACCACACTTACTGTCACAATTTAGCCCAATATGGGGTAATCAATATTTTACACCAGGGAGAGCGGATGCTGTATTTAAAGTATGGAATTTAAAAGGGATTCAAAAGATTCAAGACTTATATTTGTCACGTTCAGATAGCATAATGTCTTTTGAAGAACTGAGGATTAAATTCAATCTTAATAGAACACATTTTTTTAAATATCTTCAGCTTAGAAATTTTATTCGATCAAATCAAAATAGTGCTCTCACCCGACCTACTTATTCATCCTTGGAAAAAATTTTGACGAAAGATAGTAAGAGAAAGGGTATTATTTCAGAGTTTTATAACTCATTGACACTCTTCTCAAGTGAAAACTCACAGAAAAGACTGAATTATTGGAAAGAAGAACTGCAAATTGAAATTTCAGAGGAACAATGGGAAATGGCTTGTGCAGAAGCTCAAACCAAATCAATAAATGTACGTCTTAAAATGATACATTTTAAATGGTTAATGCGGATGTATGTTACACCAGTGGAGTTAAATAGATATAACAAAAACATACCAGATACATGCACAAAATGTATGGAAAGTAAAGGAACTCTGTTTCACTGTTTATGGGAATGTAGAAAAATCAGAATGTTTTGGGAAGAGGTGAGGGTAACAATTGAAAAAATAATTTCAAAACAATTCACATTGAACCCTTAACTGTTTTTGTTGGGTCTGTATCCAGAAAAACATAACTTTAATAAGAGTGAAAGAACATTCATAGACCTCGGTTTGCTTAATGCCAAAAAATGTATTGCACTACTGTGGAAAAAGACTCATAGACCAGATGTGACTCAGTGGTTAAGACAGATGTTAACAAACCTTCCACTAGAAAGAATAACATACATACTGAAATTAAAGGAAGGTGTGTTTGAGAATATATGGAGACCTTTCATTGATTATGTAAAGAAATTAAACATAACTTCTGAAGAAGAAGGTGAGTGATATGTGTGTTCCTTGCAAATTCCAAACTGGTGAATGTATATTATGTATTCTTATGTAATAGATTACCTAGACTAAACAGAGGAGCATTGTTGTTGATTTGCTTTTGTTAATGGTTGTTGTTGTTTTTAGTAAATTTTTTTTTGTTAGTGTATTTTTTTTAAATTTTTAAATTACTTTAGTGTTAGTGTTTGACTGTTTGAGTCATGTTTGTAAAAAAAGGTTCAATAAAAAATATTGTGGGAAAAAAAAATGAACCCCAAACTAGCTAGGGCCAGCAGGTAGACTGCCGCATGACCCGATGCGGCTGAGTGGATTATTGTGCCACCATTCACTGGCAGTCCCACCCCTAGCAAAACAGTTCTTTTCTTGAGGAAGGTGGTTCAGTTCAAGGGGCCCTGAGGCGAGCCGGTGGTGGACGTGCCCCTGGAGGTACGGAGGCCCGCGAACTGGGACCATCTTCCTTAAAACCTCAGTCGGGGTCCCACACCATGCAAGTCGACTCCCGCAAAGCCTTGTCATCTGGGGCCACTGCTTGAACCCGGCGGAGACGGTTTGGGTGCCACGCCAAACCATGTGCCAGCTGGAAGGTCGCTGGCCTCAGCTACACGGTGATCTTAGTGGGTGACGGTAGTGGTGGAGATGGTGTTGAGGCTGACTGTTGGTCCGGTCATTCAGTTCTGCCGACCCAAACCCAGTCTATCACTGCGAGTGGCATCCTGTTCGGTTGTACTTGGCATTGTTATTGTGATAGTGTGACTCTCACATCTGCTGTGGGGCATCCACCAGGTTGTGGTGGTTCTGCTGCATGCTGTTGGGTCATGGATTCTTCATCCTGCTGCCCAGCGGCAGCTCCTGGAGGCCAATGCTGGTCGTGGATTTGGAAGGCGTCCAGAGGTTTTGTTGTGCTTTGCTTGATCGTGGACCCTTCATCCTGCGGCTCAGCGGCAGCACCTGGAGGTTGGTGCTTTGCGTGGATTTGGAAGCAGTCTGGTTTCTTCTCCCCCTTTTCTGGAACTCTGGTCATGGTGATGTGTTGCTGTCGCCACTGGTAGAACCTGTCCCAGGTTGTTGTGTCCCATGGTTCCTGATAGACGCCGGCTCCCTAAGGCTTATGCTGGGCGAGGATCTGAGGCGAGTCCAGTCGCTTCCTCTTCTCGGGCGGTGCTCCTCCTGTGAGCACAGAATGGCTGTACCCTCATCATCGTCGTCTGGGTGTGTTGTGTCCCACTCGTTATCATCGATCAAATGAAGTCCATTACTGTTGCAGATGGAGAAGCCCAGTTGATAAACAGGTCACATCCTAGTATGTTTTCTCCATGCGTAGCCACTTGGAAAACAAAATCAGTAATGACTCTTGATGCGTAGTGGACCGTTAGTGTGATGGTCCCTACATTGCTGACCCAGTAGCCATCATACCCATACAACTCTGTTGGACTTTTCCCGATCGGGTGGTTGGGAAAGAACTTCTTCACTGTGACCCAGTTCAACATCAATCTCACTGTGTTGAGCAAGAGCGGTAGGCTGATGTCGTCTAGCCCTACATTGCAGAATGCATACGCCACGCCTCCGGACCTCATCAAGTGGATGGTAAGTGACTTGGACTGACCAACAGGCTGGTGGTGGTGCTGATCGTCAAACCTTGGTGAAGTGGTTGTATTTTCCACATCACTGACATCGCTGCCTCCTTGCCAGGCAGGAACACATTCTCTCTCAGTGCATCGGGGAGCCACAGTTGCCACATGAGAAGTGCCTCATAGCATTCTTCTGATCCGCAGTGTTTACTTCAGCCTCTTCTGCCATCTTACCAGGCCCTTCTGTGGTTACCATGTGTGCTAGCAGTGTGTGGCTTGGCTGCTGCTGTTGTTGTTGCTGTTGCACACCTAGCTCTGATGCTGACCTGTCGGCGGCCTCTGGCTGGAATGCTAGCTCAATGGTACTAGATAGCATTATGTCGTTCAGTGCCATTAGCATCTTCATCCACAGCCGTGGGTTGCTAGTGTGCTCAGCTAATTGGTCCTGCACCATTTCATCCTCCAATAACCTGAATCTGTACATGCTAGCTAGGTGGCAAAGGTCCACGACAAACTGTTGTGTCATCTCTTCCATCTCTGTCAACATTGGCGGTACCTGATGCGCTGTTCCAACACATTGTCGGGTGTGGCGGAGTAGCTAGCTAGCAGCACGACCGACTCAACAAATAATTCTGTTGGTCCTAGCATGGAGAAAATACGTTGGCCTTCTATACCCAGATTGTGAACCAGTAGAGCTCACTTCCGTACCTTGTCTAACTTGCCTAGGTCTCAAAAGCATCGAGCCAGTGAGGCCACGGTATGGGCGGCTCACTGGGGGTTTCCAGAAATGGCTGTAGTGGCCTCAAACACGCCTCCATAGTTTGCTCTCGTTGCCAAATGTTGTCTGGAAAACTGGAAGGACCGACAGAGAGTGGTGTTTGCTGGGAACACAAACTTTATGAATGACTATGCACAGAAATGCAATACAGGTCTGTTGTCGGGAGGCAGAGCGTGCTAACAGAGAGAGCTGGCTGTCATTTACCTTTTATGTGCTCGGCATGATGATGTCACCAAGCGGCCATGTCACCAAGCCGATGCTGACCAAACTTGTGGTTCTCTTAGACCACGATACTGTGTGGGTAACGTGCCTTGAAAGATATCCTTAGCTTGTCTGCCGGTACTCTGTTCCCTGTGCCATTACACACCTTTCCTGAAAATGTCATCAAAATCCATTCCTAACTTTTGGAGTAATGTTGCTAACAGACAAACAGACAAACCAACGCGACCTGCTCTTCTTGGTGGAGGAAATAAAAATTAAAATTAAACATTGTCCAGTGCTGTGTGTTTACATACTGTGAGGGTAACTTGGCAGCTGCTGGTACAAGTCCTCCGAACCCCGTGTAACTCTGTGGACATGTCTTAAAGGGGTGGGCATGTCTTAAAGGGGAAGCTCAATATTAATATTATTTCCCTCCCCCCCAACATTTCTGGATCCATATCGTGATACGAACCACCACCAAAATCTAATCATCTGTTCCCCGTGCCATTAAATACCTTTAATGAAAATTTGATCAAAATCGGTTCAGGACTTTTTTGAGTTATGTTGCTAACAGACAGACAAACCAAGCAACGCCACGAAAAACATTACCTCCTCGACTGGGCAGAGGTAATAATCAGCACAATGAAATTTAAAGGATCATACCAAAACTACCCCATATAGCACAATAAAATACATATACACAAGATTCAAAGGCTTTATTATCATGTGCACACTTAAGAAATGCTACATTTCCTGAGCAATGAAATTCTTATTTTGCTCTCAGAACGAATGCCAAGTTAAAAGGTACAGAAACAACAATTCTAATAGGGTATGACACACTAACGCAGTACCTCAATCCTAATACTAATGGATGCTAATAACACACACACCAACACACAGTTAGGCAGTTGAGGAATGAAAATGAAAATTCACTGGATAACTAAAGTGATAGTGGTGTATTGATATCAGAGATGATGTGAACCTGAGATAGCATGACCCTATGTACAGCATGCAAATGAGCATTGTGCAACCTGATGTGAACCTGAGATGGCATAGACTTATGTACAGTGTGCAAATGAGCATTGTGAAACAAGTAGTGTATAATTACAAATTTTTTGATAAGTAGCAGAAGAGATGCTATGGACATCAGACAGGTGATACTATATCTACTGTACAGGTGAGCAGTGTGCAAATTTAGCAGCCGGTGTGTGAGTTCCTATATGCGAAGCTGTGTTACAGAGTTTTGGGAGTTGTTTTCTGTTCATAAGTCTGATGGCAGTGGGAAAGAAGGAGCTTTTCAGTCTGGTTGTCCTGCATTTCACACTTCTGTACCTCCGGCCTGAGGGTAGATGTGTGAACAGTCTGTATTGGGGATGGGTGGAGTCCCGGAGGATGGCATCAGTTCTGTTTTGGACTCTGCGGTGGTAGATGCTCTGCAGAGAGGGGAGTGGACTCCTGATGATCTTCTCCGCTGTCTTCACCACTCTCTGCAGGCATTTGCGCTCCAGGGCAGTGGTGCTGCCATACCACGCAGTGATGCAGTTGGTCAAGATACTATTGATGATGCAGCTGTAGAAATTGTTGATGATCTTGGAAGACATGCCAAACTTCTTCAGCCTCCCTAGAAAGTACAGTCACTGATGAGTTCTCGTAACCAGCTCTGTGGTGTTGTGTGTCCGCTTAAGGTCCTCGCTGATGTGGATGCCCAGGTATTTAAGCTGCTCACCCTCTCCACCTCAAGCTTCCCGATGGGGTCTCCTCCTCCCTTTCCTCATGTCCACTATCATCTCCTTTGTCTTGTCCATGATGAGGGTGAGGTTGTTGTCCTCACACACACAATCATCACAACAAGCCTAAAACCAACCTTAAAAGCATAGGCATGTTTTGAACCTAAACATTAATAACACAACATTTAAAACACTGTAAACATACAGGGCCGTATTACAACAATGGGGTCCATAATCAGTTGTCACTGATGCAGAACACAATTATGGGCATTTCCAAATTCATTTCTTTATCACAGCGATGCAAAAATGAATTTTCCACCTGGCACAAGATGTAAAAGAAGCTGGTCTAATAATTTAGAGGTGTGTTTTGAATAATCCAACCGAAAGTGCTCCTGTCCATCCCTTTAATGCATAGAAGTGATTATCTAAAATGAACTCTGATCGTGACGGCTTGCTTAAGATAGGTTTTGTGTCTTAAACTTAGAATGAGCATCTATTGCATGTGCGATAATGCACGCAATAGTAATGTTGCTTGGTAATAAGGAAGATATCAATCACAGCTGATGCCCAGTTAGTTATTTTAGAGAAATCAAATGGGTAAAATATAATGCTGGGCTGGAAAATCAGCTGAATGGTTTAATGTAGTGCGCACAAATGCAACACACAGACATGAATAGGTTTGAAACTTCAGGAAAAGAGGATGATGCCTGTGCAAACTTTCATAAAATGGATGGATCATGAATGGTGATGCAGAAGTCTCTCCTGGCCCATGGGGAGATGAAGGGCTCCCTCTTCTGTTGCTTTCACCAACCAAGGGTCTCTGCTGTCTCGTTCGGGGGTCTGCTGAGGTTTGTGGTTATCTGTCCCAGTTCCTCCTGGGTGGTAGGGAAGAAGGGGATCCATTGCAGCATCCTGTCCGCCGCTGACCCCTGCCATAAAGCGAGCCCCCTTTCAGCGGCCCCTCCTGGGGGCTGATGGGTGGCAGTCGGGATGCCCACAGCTCAAGAACCCTGACTGTAGGAACGTGGTGTGAGCGGCCTTGGCCCGGCTGTAAACCTGAGGGCATGCTGCTGCAGGCAGATGTGGATGCCTCTCCTATCTTTCTGGGAAGTTAGAGTGAAAACTAAAACCCTGTTCATTCATTCATTCATTTATTCATTCATTCATTTGTTCATTCTCCTAAAAATAAACACATTAATGCCTAATAATAATCACAGGCGAGACCTCCCACCACTCACACTCCCTCTTTGGCCCCCTGCCCTCAGGGAGAAGGTACCGGAGCCTACGGGCCCACTCCACAAGACTGCTAAACAGCTTTGTTCACCAGGTCACCATTATCCTGAACTCTGCCCACTTCCTTCCACTCCCAGCCCCTAGACTGTAACACACTCACCCGCACAATAACTCTACCTCAGCTGTTTGCACAGAAAGACTTGGCACATCAACAGTACCACATCTGCTGCTGCATGTCTTGCACCTTACTGCAACCATCTGCTCAACTGCCATACCTGCTGCTGTCTGTCATTGCAATACTGATCATGCACAGAACAATCTGTCACTGTCTGCATCCCGTTACCACATTGAACTCGCAATTTACCAGTATTAGGGTCTACTGTACATAGATTGTTGTGTTTTTACTGTGATTTGCACTATGGGTAGCATTGTTGTACATAGATTGTTGTTGGTGTTTTCCATCTTTATTCCTTCTTGTCTTTTTTTCCCCTTGTTCTGTCAGGCAGCTAGGTAAGCAGAGCAGAGATCTGTCACCCTTATTGTGCCAAAACAGATTTACTTTGCCAAGAAGAGCTTATACAGTACCTAACTATGTACTATATATTGTTTTAAACTCCTCCTGTAATAACTTTTAATGCTTTATTTTAATTATTTTACCCATAGAGGACCCGACAGGATGGGGAATAGGGAAAGAAAGTATGTGGAGGGGGGAAGAAAAGGGAGGGGAACAGACAAAAAGACAAACAAACCAACAACTAAAACAAACAGAAGACAAACTGCTTCTTCCACCAAAGATGTCTCAACACGAGTCTGGTTTCCGCACCTGTTAAAGGAGAGACACGTGTGTGTGCATATATATGAGAGCGTGCACAAAATAAGTGTGTGCTTATGACTGGTTTGTCAGGAAACATACGAAGAGGGGGGCCGGTCGCAGCAGCTCTCCCCCCGAGAACACCGAGCAGGCAAAGCAGCGCCACCAACCCCCACAGGGCACAAATGTCTGAGATCAGCAAGTCCCAGGAAAGCCAGGCATCCGCCCCTGGAGGGACGATTGAGGGAGGCCAGGCCGCCAGGCAGCTGGCGTGGCGGGCCCACACTCCTGGACCCGCCAACCCCCCACCCCCCCCAGCGGGGCCAACGCCTGCCCCTGGGCACCCAGGCGCCAGGAGGCCAGCGATCCCAGCCCCCAAGGGGGGAGACCGGTCCACACCCCCTGGCGCGAGACCCCCAGGCACCCCCACAGCGGGTCCGCCCCCTCCAGCGCCACCGCTGCACACCCCGGGGACCCCCATGCCCAAGGAAGTCCCCCCCATCAAGGGGAGCCCACATAGCCGAGAGGCACTACCCCCCTCAATCCAGCACCTCCCAACTCGCAGACACGCCCATCACCCCACCTTCACACCCTGACGCTCCCATACGCACCCACATGCACTCCCTCACTCTCACTCACCCGGACCCACCCATTCTCTCTCACTCCTGTACCCGTTCAATCTCACCTCTCATTCACCCTTATTTCTTAAAGTGGCTGCGAAGCAGATGCAGTGAGCCTGAATGCACACCAGCACACGGCAGCAGTCAGGAAGACTGCCAGTGCAGGCCAGCGGTCACTCCCCTGCCAACCCAACCCAGGGCAGCCGCAGCCACAAAAGCAGACCCCCACCCCCAGCGTCCACCCGAGTGACTGATCAGCAGACCACCGCAGGTGCCCCGAGATGCCACCCGACATGCAAAGCACCGCACAAAACCGACCCACCATCACCACCTCCATTCATCACCCCCTCACTCTCACTTACTCTCATATTCAGTCCCGCTCTCACTCCCTTGGTTGTATCTATACATTCAGCAGCACCCAGGGATTTTGACAACATGATGGGTCTCAGGCTCCCCACCAGGCCCCCACACCCTCAGCAGGAGAAGGATAACAGGGGTGGGGGAATACCCCAACCCCCCTCCCCCTTGCACAAAACATGGTGGGTGTATGTAGGTTATATGAGGTCACTGTGTGTAAATGTGTGGACTACCATAGTGCAGTTAAAATTGGGGTGGTGGTGGTTGGAGCACCACTAGCCACTGCGATAGGCAGCAGGGTCCCCATCCTCCCAAGCCCTCAGTGTCTAAAATACAATTAAAATTGAGGTGAGGGCAGCCCCACCATGAAGCAGAGGTATCCCCTTCGCTGACACAGTGCGGCACACCCCCACAGTGCGGGAAATAAGACTGGGAAGGAGGCAGTCTAAAAGCAAGCCCCCCCCCCCCCCAGAAGCCAGCTTACAAACTTGTTCATGAGGCCACCCACTGCCCCCAAATCCCAACCCAGGGCGAGGACCACCACTGCGAGCAATCCAGGACCCACCAGCATTGCGCCCCGGTGCTCCCAGCACCACAAACATGATGGGGAAGCCGTACCCAATCCCACTCATCTTGCACACACAAACATGCACAACAACAATAGTCACAATACTGAAAAATGGGCTGGACCCACACGGCGCCCCACATGCCAAGCAACACCCCCAAGTGCTCATGCAAGCCCACCAACAACCCACCCCAGACACACATCGAGAGCAGTAGGCCGCCCCACAGCCATGGCCACCCCGGAGCAGCCCGACGGAAACACGGCCACCAACCCGCGCCAACGGCACCCCAACCACCCCCAAGCACCAACACACACCCGCCACCAATGACACCAGGGGCAATGCGACAAAGCGCCCTGCCCCCACAACACAACAGCAGGGCAGCCAGGACAAGCAGGCCCCGAATCGCCAACCCCCATGCCACAACATTGACTACCCCACCCCTGCCATCCAAAGAAGTTTTCCTACCCATACACACATCCTCCACTCCCAGACATCCACCCACAGGTAACTGCACCCATACACACACACACACACCCCGCCCACCTCATGTGCACACATACAGGCACCCTCACCACCACACATGCCCACCTACACCCATACACAGCCCCACATGCCCACACACAACACACACACCTATTTCCACACCCACTCACACACGTACACACACACACACACACACACATAAACACATATGCACACCCACACCCGCAGGCCCCAGTGGATGGGGAGGGTGACCCAGGACGCACGCACCTACCCCAGGGCGCTGCAAGAGCCCCAGGGAGGACACAACCCCACTGTGCAAGGACGCACCGGGGCCGGCCCGCACCACCAGCGCACACTCGACCCCGGCCCAGGGGAGGAACCCCCCCCCCCCCCCAGCACCAGGGGCCCAGGGCCAGACCCGGGAGGTGAGGCCAGCCGGCAGGGAGCCACAGCCCACCCCCTGGCCCACCCTGCAGCCCCCCCCAACCAACCCCCTCCCTCCGGGCCAGACACAAGGCCACCCGGAACAGGCCCCCCGGACACCAGCCTCCCGTGGTCGGGGCGCAGCCAGCCGACAGAGGCGCCAAGGAGAGCAAGCCACCACCCGCCACCCCTCTGGTTATAGAATTAATAAGTGGGGATTAAGCGGAAGAAGATGGATGGATGGATGGATGGATGGATGAATGGATGGACCAGAGAGAACTGAATTCTGCCAATTGATTATTTGAGGAGGCTGACATTCTCTCCAAGATAATATAATCTAATAGTAAGTTACTATAATGAGTCATGCATAAATTATTCCTTGATTTCCAATTCATGAGGATAGTTTTCTTTGGGATGCATGAGGCGGTAAGGACCATGTGTGACATCCTTGCATCTTTATTTATTTCACTTAGATCACCTAATATGCAAAGTGTGGGTGAGGATGGGACACTATACCCAAGCCATGCCGACAAGTCCTCACATGTCTTCCGCCAGAACTTTTAAACCGGTGCACAGGACCACAAAGCATGCATATAGCTATCCAGGACGTTGCTGGTGCAGTAAGAGCAGATATTTATGTGACTCAGGCCCATTTTAAACATCCTTTGTCCTGTGTAATGAATTCTATGTAGAACTTTGTACTGTATAAGTTGTAAGTTACTTTAAAGTGTTTAAACATATTTGTGTCCAGAAGCTTTCCTCCTTATTGATCGATAGGTCTGTCTCCCATTTTGATATTGGAAGAGATACTGATTCATCCAGTTTTGATAATAGTCCATGCATTTTCAATATCAATTTAGGGGAACAAAGATTTAGAAACTCTGCCACCTTAACTGATACCTCTAAATCTGTCTGATTAAGATTAAATCTTGTTTGGTATTCAAGATACTTTTTATCACTGGTGTCGTACTGTGACGCTAGTTCCTGAAATTGGATAAGATTTCCACCTGGAATAAGATGCTCTAAGTTTTTTATTCCCTTCTTTTGCCATAGTGGAAAATTTAACTTCCTGTTTTGTTTCAAGATATCAGGATTATTCCAAATGGGTGTGAGTTTACAGGGGACAAGGGAAGACCCCGTTATTTTTAAAAATTTCCACAAAGCCGTCAGAGAAGAGCTGATATTAATGCTTTTAAAACAGTCATGGTGTTTAATACAGTGACTCATAAAAGATAGGTCAGAGATATTTAGTGACCCACAGAGAGTCTGTTCAGCATCTAACCATGAGTTTCCTGGTGGGGTTGATTTTGTCCATTTAGAAACAAACTGAAGTCTATTGGCTAAAAAGTAATTAAAAAAAATTGGTAAAAAAAAAATTTAAAAAAAATAAATCACCCTTATTGTCATTCAACTGTACAACCAATCATGTACAGCAGAACAAGATTGTGTTTTACCTATCTACAGTGTAAATCACACACACCCCAAGTGCAGAATCAGAGGGCCGCTGCCATGCAAGGCGCCGCCACAAAGTTCCCTCCTCCAATCCATTTATTGCTGAGCACCAAGCTGGATGGCAGGAAGTTCCACTTTTATATGGTCTTTGGCATGACCCAGCCGGGATTGGAACCCCTGCCTCCCGGGTGTGGGGCGAATGCTCTACCAACTGAGCCACCACTCCGGTAAATCTAAGCCTCTGCAGTCTTTTGCTTTTTGAAGAGTTTTTAAACTAATCTGTGATGGTTTATCCTTCCATAAAAATTTACTTATATTTGAGTCTAGAGACTTAAACCAGGCCATAGATGGTGGGTAGGAATCACTGAGAACAAATAGTTGATTTTAGGAAGAACCATCATTTTAACGGTTGCGTCTCTTCCCATTAATGATATAGGTTGTGTCCTCCAGTACCTAAGGTCATCTTGTATTGATTTTAAAAGGGGAATGTGATTTAGTTGCAATAACTCTGAGAGCCTGGGGGAAATATCTATTCCTACATATTTATTATTACCTGATTGTATTGGAATAGTGGATGTATTTTAGAAATTACAATTTATAGGTAAGACTGTTGATTTACCCCAGTTAATAGAGTCGTCTGATAATAATGAAAATTTATCAATGAGCGCCACTGTCTGAAGAAGAGATCTTTGTGAGTTTTCAAGGAAAATCAATACATCATCAGCATAAAGACTTATCTTGTGTTCTTTTTCTCCAGTTTGGATACCTCTGATATCAACATTTTGTCGTATGGCTGCTGCTAATGGTTTGATAAAGATGGTAAAAAGTGAGGGAGAAAGTGAACAACCCTGCCTAGTACCTCTCTGGAGATTAAAGCTTCGGGAAGTCTGATCATTTGTTCGGACAGACGCAGCTGGACAGCTATATAGTGTTTTAATCCAGTTTATGAAAGATGAACCAAACCTGAACTTGTTTAACACCATAAAAAGAAATTTCCAGTTAACACGGTCAAGGGCTTTCACTGCATCCAGGGACAAAATTGTAGTTTCTAAGTTATTAATCTTGCAGTAGTTTATTAAATTAAATAGCCAGCGTGTATTATTAAGATAAGATAAGATAAGATAAGCCTTTATTAGTCCCACAATGGGGAAATTCCAGGATTGCAACAGCACAGGGATAGCAACACTCAGAGCAACAATCAGAAGGCAAGAGGAAAAAAAAAACAAGAGCAGCAAGTATACATATGTACATATAAATATAAATATATATATATATAGACACACAGTGCGGAGCATTGTAACTAGATGGGATAGATATATAAATATATAAACACAGTGCGGAGCATTGTAGCTGGATGGAATAAATATATGAGTATATAAACACACAGTGTGGAGTATTGTAGCTAGATGGAATGAATATGTGAATATATAAACACAGTGCGGAGCATTGTAGCTAGATGGAATAAATATGTAGATATATAAACACACACAGTGCGGAGCATTGTAGTTAGATGGAATAAATATGTAAATATATAAACACACACAGTGCGGAGCATTGTAGCTAGATGGAATAATATGTAGATATATAAACACACACAGTGTGGAGCATTGTAGCTAGATGGAATAAATATATGAATATATAAACACAGTGCGGAGCATTGTAGCTAGATGGAATAAATATGTAAATATATAAACACACACAGTGCGGAGCATTGTAGCTAGATGGAATGAAACAGCACAACCGTCTACTTAGTTATCCTACATGGTATGATTATGTACCCATACATATTCTCACCCTCCATAGCGACCGGTATTTTCCTAGTTGTATACCGGAGGGGACCATTGTGTAAGTCTATTGCGTCTTTTGCATTCAATACTATTAGGTTGTCACGTCTTTTTGCAATCTCTGCGAGCAGCCCTGCTTAGGTTGTACAGTCTGACAGCCATAGGTAGGAAGGACCTGCGAAACCTCTCGGTTGTGCACCTAGGATGATGCAGTCTACTGCTAAATGAGCTCCTCAGTGCATTCAGTATGTCCTGCATAGGGTGGAACTCGGACTCCAGCAGAGATGACAGTTTAGCCACCATCCTTCTCATTATTAGCCAAGTGCTTACCCTTGATGAAACCTGTTTGATCTGGGTGTATAATAAACGGAATTATCCTTTCCAGTCTTTTGGTGAGAGCTTTGCAAATTATTTTAAGATCGACAAGTGAGATGGGACGGTAGCTGGATGGAAGCATAGGTTCTTTTCCAGGTTTAAGGAGCAGGATAATACTGGCCAAATTCATATTTGGAGGGATTACATTATCTTCTTTAATTTAGTTCATCATTTTAAAGAAAGTAGGTGCCATCACAGGCCAGAATTCTTTATAAAATTCTACTGGAAAACCATTTGGTCCCGGAGCTTTGTTGTTTGGGATATGCTTAAGTGCCTCTTGGAGTTCGGACACCAGAAGAGGTGCATCCAGAGCTGCAATCTGTTCATTATTTAATCGTGGTAGGTTAATATCGTCCAAAAAATGTATTTATCTCTGAGTCAGGGTTAATTTGAGATGAGCAGAGGTTTTCATAAAACTTTCTGAAGGAGTTATTTATTTCTTCAGGCTCATGGGTAATATTTCCAGTCAAATCCTTGATAGAGTGGATAGTTGTATTTTCTTTATTCAATCTAAGCTGGTTTGCAAGATATCACCCCGATTTATTACTGTGTTCAAACTTCTCAAGACGCAGTCTTTATATTAAAAACTGTGTTCTTTTGTTTGTAATTTCTTTTAATTCCAGCTTTAATTTTCTCAGATTGTTAAGTGTCTGTTCATGTGGGGAAACGGCACAGGTCATCTCCAGTGATTTAATTTTCTGTTCTAATTCCAGTACCAGTGCTTTTTATTTTTTAATCTTATATGAACAGTAAGAGATTATTTTACCTCGCATGACCACTTTTGCTGCTTCCCAAAGAACACCTGGGGATATTCCTGGCACATCATTATATTCCAGATATAATTCTCACTCTTTGTTAAAGTATTTAATAAAGTTTTTGTCTTTTAGTAGTGATATATTAAGTTCCCAGCTCCTAGTTTCCCTTGTAACTTTGATATTTACTAGTTTAAGAGATACTGGATGGTGATTGCTAACAGCTTGATTTGAACATATTTCAGTGTATGTGATGTCCCTCACAATAGAGTTACTGGCTAAAAGGAAATCTAGACGTGATCGCAAAGACCAAAATCATTCATGTATTGTTTGAGAGTGTCAGTAGCCTGCCATTTCTGGTAACTCCCCGATGCACTGAGCCTGTCGATTGCAGGGTTTAATACCAGGTTGAAGTATCCTCTTATTATGAGTGTAGTGTCCTGTAGCTCGTTTACCTTCTTGGATGTTTTGTTTTCTAATGGGAAAAAGCTTTCTTCTCCTTTCCAAGATTTCCTGTGGAAATTGAACATTTAGACCATAATTGGTGTTTTTAAGCTGCCTGCCCTGCCTGTGTACCAACATTTTTTGCTTGAAATGCTCAAATTTGGAAACAATCAGTCTGGGACATTTATTCTGGGAATTTTTTTGTCCAATTCGGTGGACTCAGTGGAAGGTAATTGATTTTGTGTCTTCAGAGGATAGTTTCAGTTGTGTTGACATAAATTCACGGACCAGCTGTTCTGGATTTTCATTATTTTTTCCACTGATTCCAGAAAAACAAGGTTATCTCTCATGCTGCATGACTGCAAATTGAGAACTGCTTCCTTCATTTTTCGGTTTTCTTTCTCAATAATGCCAAGCCGCGTGGTTAGTGTCTTTACTGACTTTTTCAAGCTATAATTTTCCTCTACGAGAGAGACAAGCTGCACTTAACTGTACTCCAGACTCTCGTGCATGCTCTGGAAATCTTTATGAAGCAGCTCGACCAACGCCAGTCTACCATCCATGCTGGTAAATTTATTCTCCATTGAGAAAAGGATGTCACTAATCTTGGTGTCGTGAACTCTCCGTGCGCTTCTCCAACAACGGACGGAGGAGGAGAAAAAGGACGAGGATTTAAATGCAGGGATTCACCACAAACACATTTATTTACAACCAGTGACAGTTACAGTGAGTAACGATAGGGTTAGGCTGAGCTCGGGATAGCAGGGAAGACTACGGGACGTAAAATGACGGGAGGAACGTAAACTGGGCTACAGCCTAAGCATAGTAGAAATGCTGCTGGGAGAAAACACTGCTAGAAGTGAAACAGGATTGAACCGGAAAAGGACCGCTTCTGGCACAGCGTACAGGCAACACAGGGAAATGCTAGCACTTTACTCAGGAGTAACAACAGTCTCAAAAGTCCAAAGTCTCCAGCGAGCATCATGCGAAAGTCCTTCAGACGTGGCGATCACTCCGTGGAGAGCCGGAGTGACTCACTCAGTGAACCAGCAGTGTTTGTCCAGCTGAAGGCTGCCTTTATACAAACACCACCGGCCTCACAAATAGGCAGCACCTGGGTGAGGATAATTACCGGGATCGGGAGCAGCTGGTGGAATTACTGAGAGCGAGGGGGAGTGGTAGGACCGGCAGACTGCCAGCAGCGTGGGAAAAAGACCAGAGGCTGATAAACAGCTGCCGGTCAAGTAGTGGCTAAGGATAGGGAAAATATCCAAAATGCACACAAACAGCAAAGCCAAAACCCACTAAGAGATCAGGACCGAGCCAGGGAAAGCCAAGCCGGCTTGGACCACGACACTCGGTGCCCTCCCGTGATTTCATGGATGATAAATTTGGAGAATCCACTGGTTTGGGGCACTTGGACATGGAGTTGGAGGATGCAGGACCGGGAGATACGTTCTCCATGACACGCCGGCGATAATAAAACTTGTCTATATAATTCTCAAGTTCCTCCAGCTCCATCAAGAAGATGGTGAAATAAAATCCAAATGAGCAGATAATCAATTAGCAGATTAATTTCAAAAGAAAAGAAACGCTACTTGTAGTAAATTCTTGTTGAAGCTCAGTCGATGCGAGTCGCCGTTTTAGATTATTGAGTAACCGTCTCAGAATGTCTTGCAATCACAGTGTCATACACTCCCAGGAACAGGTCTGTCTGTCTTTATTCCTTCTTGTCTTATATATTGTGCACACCACTAAGAGAGAGAGAAATGTCATTTCAATTGTACTGTATGTCCTGTACATAGAAGTATTGACAAATGAAAATCTTTGAATCTTCGAACATAACATCTTACTAGACCAGCTGAAAAACTGGGTGGGACTTTCTGGTACAGCACTTAGCTGGTTTGAGTCCTATTTAAAAGACAGGGATTATTTTGTATTGAAAGGTAACTACAAATCTGAACAAACAAAAATAAGCTGTAGAATTCCCCAAGGTTCTATTTTGGGACCTTTGCTTTTCAACATCTATATGCTACCACTAGCTCAAATCATAAAAAAAACAACAACAAAACATATTACCATAATTATACAGATGATACACAAATCTACATAACCATCTCACCATGAGACAGGTCCAGTTAAAACCCTGATCAAATGCATTGGTCAAATTAAAGAGTGGTTGTGCCAGAGTTTTCTTCAGTTAAACAAAGACAAAACCGAAATAATAGTTTTCGAAGCCAAAGAAGAAAGACTCAAAGTTAGTACTCAGCTTCAATCAGCAATGCAAAAAAACAGCAGCCAAGCCAGAAATCTGGGTGTGGCTCTGGACTCAGACCTGAATTTTAACAGCCACATTAAGACAGTAGTAAAGTCAGCCTATTACCACTCAAAGAACACAGCAAGGATTAAAGTGTCATGCGGTGGCCCTCGCGAGTCACCATAAGATGCCACAAGTCACCAGTGAAGTTTGCATAGTTGTTTATTAATGAGCAAAAGTAATACAAAACAATAAGCCACGGTGGGCTAAAACACACAACACTACAAATATTTGATCATGAGGCAAATAAGAAGCACACTTACGGAAAAAACCCAAGGATGGTCGATAAGCCAGACCATGAAGGCATAGTTGACGTCTGAGCCGAGGAATACTCGCTCAACGTCTGGCAAGGAAGAATTCTTTGATGAGCAATCGTTGACGTTTCGTTGACGAGACTGCCACATTATTCTGCTCCCAGAGCCCACTTAAATGCAGAGCTGCTGATAAGCCGAAATGCAGCACAGCTGTCAGACTTGACAGCAGGAAGCCCCTCCGAGTGCTGTCACAATAAAGGCTCGGGGAGCGGATGAGATTGGCGCTTGAACCATGACATAAAGGTCTGATGTCTCAGCAGGATCTAGAAAAATTTGGTCATGCATTTATCTTCAGTAAACTGGACTAGTGTAATGCTGTTGTAACCCAGTTTTAAAAATATGAATATTGATACCGCTTTTAAAAAGAAAAATACCCATTTTACAATGGGAGTAAATAATTTAAAGATGAATATTTAAATAAATATATATATTCATAAAACAGTAGGGAACATTTTCTGGGGAGTTTTTATAAAGTTCCAAATGTTTTTATTTGGTATTTTGAGCAACCAATGGCTGCGCCGTTTGTTTGGCAGTATCAGCCAATGGGGTCATGTGCTTTCTCGCTCGGTCTTGGTGTAATCCGCAGAACGCTGTCAGTCGCAGCAGACATCGACCGAGAGAGCGCGTTCCCTTAGGGAGACGGTGAGCTAGCGTGCTGATAGCAGTCTTTGTCTTAGATAAAACTTGAGATTGGTAAGCCTAAACTAATACCCGCAATGAGACATTGCTGTACTATCAAATTCTAATGCCCTGTTTGTTAAATTTTAAGATTTGGATCCAAAGGCTGTAAACCCACGTTGAGTGCGGGAACCCCACGTTGAGTGCGGGAACCCCACGACGCACATGTCACTTAGCTTGGTAAGTGCCATTTAGCGTGTATGGGAAATGCTAATTGCTCGCTTGAAATGCTAACCGCCGATGCTAATTTCGGCTAGTTTCAGAAAAAGCTATTTTCCAAAGCTGTAACGGTTAGCAAAGGTCCCAATTCCCTTGCCATTGATTGCTACTTATTGGTGAATGTTGAACCTGTGGTTTAAATGTGTTTTAAAGTGCAAATTTGTGGTAAATTGTTGTGCTAGCTTAACATGCTAACCCTCCGATGCTAATTCTGGCTAGGTTTTGCACAGGAGGAGGTTGTTTTTTCAGAGCTGTAATGGTTAGAAAAAGGTTCATTTCACTACTACTGACTGTTATTTAAGAGTGAATGTTACATCTGTGGTTTAGAGGTGTTTAAAAAAAATTGTTGTTGTACGACTTAGAATATTTATATTTGAAGCCCATGTGATAGGCTTTGGACCATGGCTTATTTGTTGTGTCTGGCCTATCCTGTAGGTCAGGTTTTTTCTTTGGACTGGTTTGACCAGAACGTGGATTCTCCAGATCTAGATGGCGAGCCGAAGCCCAAACCTAATCATCTGGTAAAAGTGACCCAACTGGTCACCTGGACTGATACCAAGAACTGTACATATTGTAACTATATTTTGGAGTACTTTATTTTTATTTTTTTATTATTATTATTGTTGTAAGCGCCGTGGTTTTATTTATATGTACATATCTGTAAAAATATATAGAGTTGCAAGTTCCATACACCGTGTGTGTGAGTCATCTGTTGTTGCACCTCCCAGGCTCCTACGAACCCAGAGTCTATCTGACCTGGCCCAATTGTCCCTTCTGTCCAGGTAGTAGGGGTTCCAAGGTTGTCATAGCCAGGAGCGGCACTGGGGTTAAGCTCCCAGTGCTCATAAAATGCTCCTTATGGCGTGCGTCTTGAAAAGCCTCTGACAACTAAGTCCAACTCCTAGCCTGCCCGTGTGGTTTAGTCTCTAAGCCCGGCGGAACTGCTTTTACTAATAGGAGAAGGGGCGAGGGCGGGTCTCTGGCGCCTTAAAACCAGATGCTTCGGGTAGATGGTGGCTCGTCAACCTGGGAAGGTAGCCCATCTAGGGGAAGGTAAACCCTGATTTCAAACCTCCCCTGCCTTGCGGCACACCCGGTCACGGGAAAGGCTTCGGGAGTCAACCCTGAGGAAAAATCCCGAGTTGGAGCCCCTAAGGCAGTTCTATGTTGTGCTCAACATCGTTCTGGCAGCTCCTGCAATGGCGCTGGTGCCAAACTGTAGCAGCCCTGCTGTTCCTTTGGATTCATCAGTGACGTGGAGAGGGGGGACATGCTGCATGGGCAACATCTTGTCCTCCATATCTTCCTGCCCAGGCTTGAATCCTACCAACGCCCAACGCTGGAAGGTAGAACACCGGATCACTGGAGAGGACACTCCAGCTTCGCCTTTGGCGTAGACAAAACACGGGGAATGACAGTTACCGGTTATAAGCCACTGCTCAATTGGCGTAGAGCGTGGCGCCAGGGGTTGTTCCCGATGGTGGGAGGGATCATCGGATCTCAATGGACAGCTACCGCCCGCCTCAAGCTGGGCAGCCCCCAGCCAATAAGGTGTTGTCCCGCCACAGCTTGCTTTCCTCATTGGGTGCATGGGGATGAGGAGAAGTCCGAACAGCAGGCTGAGAACCTTCGCACCAGGCAAGACAATAAAACAAAAGTGACCAACTCTAAAACTGGGAACTTGGAACGTCCGCACTATGATGACAGGACTCGCTGCTAACCTCAAGGACATCAACAACACCAGGAAGACTGCCATCATCAATAATGAGCTGAAGAGACTGGGAGTGGATATCGCCACTCTCCAGGAAACACGGTTGGCTGACGCAGGCACACTGAGAGAGAAGGACTACACGTTCTACTGGCAGGGAAAGGGCAGTGACAAACACAGGGAACACGGAGTGGGCTTCGCAGTGAAGAACACCTTGCTGAAGATGGTGGAACCGGGCAGCACTGGCTCTGCACGACTCCTTACCCTCCACCTGAACACCACTCAAGGCCCAGTCACCCTCGTCAGTGTGTATGCCCCAACACTAACAGCCACACCAGAGGCAAAAGACGAGTTCTACGAGAATCTCGCAACAACTGTCAGGACCATCCCCAACTCTGAACAACTCATTCTCCTTGGAGACTTCAATGCCAGAGTGGGTGCTGACCACGACTCCTGGCCCTCCTGTCTTGGACCTTTTGGCGTGGGAAGAATGAACGACAACGGACAGCGGCTGCTCGAGTTCTGCACATATCACGATCTATGCATCACAAACTCGTTCTTCAAGACCAAGCCCCAACACAAGGTTTCCTGGCAACATCCGCGCTCAAAGCACTGGCACCAGCTGGACTTGGTCCTAACCAGGCGCACCTCACTGAAGAACGTGCTAATCACCCGTTCGTTCCAGAGTGCAGATTGCGACACAGACCATTCATTGGTGTGTTGCAAGGTCAAGCTGCAGCTGAAGAAATTCCATCGTGCTAGACAGCCTGGAAAGGCACGGATTGACACCAGCAAGATGGCTTAGCTAGAACTTGTTGAGCAGTTTGCCTCCACCTTTGAGAAGGAACTTGGTGTACCACAAGAAGGAGAATCTGCAAAGCAGAAGTGGGAAGAGCTGCGAAACATCATCCACCGCACAGCCTTGGCTACCTTTGGGAAGAAGACCTCGAAGTCACAGGACTGGTTTGATGCCAAGTTGACCGAGATGACCCCCGTCATTGAAGCCAAGCGCTGAGCACTTGCTGAGTACAAGAAGTACCCAAACGAGAAGAATCTCCAGATTCTCAGGGCTGCGAGAAGCAAAGTTCAGTAGACTGCTCGGTGCTGTGCCAACGAGTACTGGACTCAGCTCAGCCAAGACATTCAAACCGCTGCCATAACAGGGAACATTCGTGGCATGTACGATGGCATCAAGAAAACACTTGGTCCGGCTCAGAACAAGACGGCCCCCCTCAAATCCTCCACTGGGGTGATGATCACAGAAAAGAACAAGCAGATGGAGAGATGGGTGGAACACTACTCCGACCTCTACTCCAGAGAGAACACCGTGACACCGTCAGCCCTTGATGCCATCGACTGCCTGCCATCCATGGACGAACTTGACGCCGAGCCAACCATCGACGAACTCAGCAAGGCCATTGATAGCTTGGCCGCTGGCAAGGCACCCGGCAACGACGGCATACCCCCCGACCTGATCAAGCACTGCAAGACCGCCCTACTGCTGCCATTGCATGACGTCCTCTGCCAGTGTTGGAAGGAAGGTGCCATACCACAGGACATGAGGGACGCCAAGATCATCACCCTCTACAAAAACAAAGGGGAGAGAAGCGACTGCAACAACTACAGGGGCATCTCCCTCCTCAGCGTTGTTGGTAAAGTCTACGCACGAGCTGTTCTCGTTCGTCTACAGAAGCTTGCCAAACGTGTCTACCCCGAGTCTCAGTGTGGCTTCCGCGCTGCGCGATCGACGGTAGACATGATATTCTCCATCCGCCAACTCCAGGAGGAATGCAGAGAACAGAACATGCCCCTGTACGTCGCCTTCATCGACCTCACCAAGGCGTTCGATTTGGTCAGCAGAGAGGGCCTTTTCAAGATCCTGCCAAAGATAGGATGCCCACCAAAGTTGCAAAGCCTCATCGAATCGTTTCACACCAACATGCAGGGGATAGTGCAGCACGATGGCAACGTCTCAGAGCCATTCAACATACGCAGCGGAGTGAAACAGGGCTGTGTACTTGCGCCAACCCTCTTTGGGATTTTCTTTGCTATGCTCCTGAGGCATGCCTTCAGCACAGCAACAGAGGGAATCTACCTGCACACAAGATCTGACGGCAGGCTTTTCAACCTCGCCCGCCTGAAAGCCAGAACCAAAGTACGCGAGGCTCTAATCAGAGACATGCTGTTCGCAGACGACGCTGCAGTCGCAACCCACACACAGCAGGAGCTTCAGACCCTGATGGACCGCTTCTCCCAGGCATGCAAGGACTTCGGGCTTACCATCAGCCTGAAGAAGACTAACGTCTTGGCGCAAGGCACGGAAGCACCACCAACCATCACCATCGATGACTACGAGCTGGAGGTCGTGAATCAGTTCACGTACCTGGGGTCCACGATCAGCAACAACCTCTCCCTTGATACAGAGATCAACAAGAGGATTGGAAAATCAGCCTTCACACTCGCTGGCCTCACCACACGAGTGTGGGAGAATCCCAAACTCTCTGTCAAGACGAAGATGGCAGTGTACAACGCCTGCGTCATCAGCACACTGCTCTATGGGAGTGAGACGTGGACAACATACGCCCGGCAGGAAAAGAGACTGAACTCCTTCCACTTGCGCTGCATTCGCCACATCCTGGACATATCCTGGCAGGACAAAGTGCCCAACACAGAAGTTCTGTCCCGCGCCGGCCTTCCCTCCATGTTCACTCTACTCAGGCAGTGCAGGCTCCGCTGGCTAGGCCACGTTCACCGTATGGAGGATGGCAGAATCCCCAAAGACGTCCTCTACGGAGAACTGGCAACTGATAGATAGATAGATTTGTTTATTTGACAGGGACAGTGCAATAAACATAGACAATTAATCAATGACAATCAATCTGATGTGTTGCACAGAGTGTATAGCTATTAGCTAATTTGCAACTCTTGTCCCTGGATGGGCTTTAGAAAGGAGAAACAAGTTAAGAAAAAAAAAAAAAAGGAATACACAATAACCACATACATCAATGCAAAAAACATAAATACATTATAAATACATAATTATAAATATTATAAATACACAAATATAACAACCTGACACACATTTGCCTATTTCAGGCCTCCCTCCCTTCGTCACTCACTATAAACAAACACATTCATTCCTTCCCTTCATTCACTCTCACCCTGCAGACAATCATTTCATACATGGGTACATTCTTGTTTATTTTTCAGCCAGTTTTTAACCTTTTTAGTGAATGTTTTAAAGTCCGTTATTATTTTAATTTCATTTGGCATTGTGTTCCAGATGTGACTGCCCTTTATAGAGAAAGCTGTTTGTCCAAATGTGGTTCTGCGGTGGAATATTTTACAGTTATTGTTAACAGAACTCCTGGTGGCTCTGCTGCTGTCCTGTCTTTGGATGAAACCAGCAAGTGGCTCAGGTGCTGATTTATGGAAACATTTGAAAGTTAATTTCAGTAAACAGAGGTCAATGAAACTCTCAAAACTCAGTAGGTTGTATTTTTTAAAAATATTACAGTGATGCCACCTAATGGGCTTTTTGTCCAAGATTTTTAGGGTTTGATTATATAATGAACCTACTGTATATGTCTTATTGTGGAAGGGGCTGCTTGAGCCCAGACTGTCAAACAGTATGATATATGAGAAAAAACCATAGAATGCATATACAGTACAGCAGGTTCGTAAGGTATGTAATATCTAATTAATTTAAAGCAGTTCAAATTTTTTTTTACTGTTTTTGAAATTTTCTTTACATGAAGATTAAATTTGAGTTGAGGATCTAGTACAACGCCAAGGTATTTGAATTCTGTAACTAAACTGATGTCATGATCATGTATATTAACTTTAAAACATTGCAGGTTATATTTTTTGATTGAAAAGCACATTGAAACTGTTTTCTGAAGGTTCAGCAATAGATGGTTCTGGAGGAGCCACTCTTGGACATCTACCATACTTGTAGACAGTACATCTGCAGCCTGTGCTGGAGTCTTGGCAGCTGTGTAAATAACTGCATCATCTGCATAAAGTTGGCATGTTGCAGCAGAGCAGTGTAGCGGCAAGTCATTAATAAAAACGCTGAAAAGTAAAGGACCAAGAATGGACCCTTGTGGGATACCCATACGGTTATTTAAAAGTGAGGATTTATCCTGGTGAACTTTTACACACTGTTCTCTATTCTGGAGATAAGATGCAAACCAGTCTAATGTGTCTGGAGAGAAGTTAAAAGATACCATTTTGGATAAAAGCAAACTGTGGTTTACAGTATCGAAAGCCTTTTTGAGATCTAGAAAAACAGCTCCTACCACATTACCCCTGTCCAAGGACTGTTTGACATTTTCAATAAGGCAACAATTTGCTGTTTCTGTTGAGTATCCTGGTCTAAAACCAAATTGATGTGGATGAAGAAGTTGACTGTCTTGTAAGTAGTCTATCATCTGTGTAGCTACAACTTTTTCAAGAACCTTAGACAGGACTGGTAAAATAGAGATTGGGCGGTAATTGCATATATCGTCTTTACTGCCTGATTTATGAACTGGTATGACGACAGCTTTTTTCCAGCCAGATGGAAATGTACTAGACCTAATGGAGAGATTAATGAGATGAGTCAGTGGTTTGATTAATATTTTGCTGTGCGTTTTGAGAAAGGAGGTGCTCATGTTGTAGATATCATTAGTTTTTGAGTTTGACAGTGTTTTAACAATACCAGCAATTAACTCCTCATTTACCTCATCGATGTGAAAAGAATCTGTTGGAAGTATTGAATTTGTGTTGTTGAGCACATTTGGCGGCACAAAGTTTTTTGTCAAGTCTTCCACAGAGCCCACAAAATATGAATTAAATTCATTTGCCAATGTAGCCTTGTCACTGATGGTCTTGCCATTGATTCTAAGTTCCTTTACCCCCTTCTGAACAGTTTTTTTATTAGTTAAGTTATTTAAATGCCTCCATAGGGAACTGTTGTTACCCTTTGCATGATCTATCAGTTTATTGTAATAAGATACTTTTGATTTTCGCAGCTCTTGTACCACTTTATTTCTTAAACTTTTGTACACAAGGTGATCATTTTGCAGTTTAGAGGTTAATGATGTTTTCAATGCAGAGTCTCGCCTCTTCATAAGTTTTCTTATTTCATTATTTAACCATGGTAGGTTAATCTTCTGTTGTCTACTTTTAATTTGCTTTGTAAATTTTTCTATGGACTTAGTAATTGTTGCAGTTATAAAGTTACAACAATCATCTACTTCGTTTATTGACATGAGCTGCTCCCAATTTTGATTCTCTAAGTAATGTTCAAACTCCTCATTTTTTGATTTGGGAATAATAAAATTTGGTTTGTCAATATCGACTCCTCCAAAATACTGTAGTTGCTTTTTAGTGAGTTTTCTGACAGGAAGAACCATGTTATGATCTGAGAGACCAGTTACAAGATTATAGGTTCTGGTTATTCGTTCTGGTTTATTAGCGAATACCATGTCAATAAGTGTTCTCGATTGTGGCAGGAGAGACGTTGGCCGCCCACAGCTGCGCTTTAGAGATGTCTGCAAGAGAGACATGAAGGAACTGGAGATCAACACAGAGCGCTGGGAGGACCTTGCAACGGACCGCTCCAAATGGAGAGGCACCCTGACCAGACAGCTCAAGGCGGGTGAAGAGAGACTGACTGCTGCAGTAGATGAAAAAAGGACCCGCAGGAAGAACCGGCACAGACCCAGCAGCACGGAGACCACCCACAAGTGCGACCTGTGTGACAGGGACTGCCATTCGCACATCGGCCTGTTCAGCCACAGGTGGTGCTGTTCCAGCAGAGTAGACGTTTAGGATTCTCTTCCATGGTCATCATAGACCGACGGAGGCCGACGACCAGGTAGTAGGTTAAAGGTAACTACACTGCCATACCCAGTACTACCAAAAGGGTACAAGATTTCACCTAAAGTAATATTACACACCTAAAGTGCTACAAAGAGGTGTTACAGTGGTGTTACACTGTCCTCACAGGTCTCCCTAAAAAGTCTATCAGACAGCTGCAGTCAGTTCAGAACTCTGCAGCTTGTGTCCTCACTAAGACCAAGAAAGTAGATCACATAACTCAAGTCCTCAGATCTTTACACCTGCTTCCTTTCTTTAAAAGAATAGGTTTAAAAATACTGCTGTTGGTTTATAAAGCTCTAAATGGTTTAGGACCAAAATACATCTCAGATCTGCTGGTCTATTATGAACCACCCAGAGCCCTCAGGTCATCAGAGTCAGGCCTACTATCTGTGCCAGAGTTAGCATTAAACATGGCGAGGCAGCATTCAGTTTTTATGTGCCTCACATGTGGAACAAACTCCCAGAAAGCATCAGGGCTGCTGAAACTCTCAGCTGCTTTAAATCCAGGTCAAAAATTTTCCTATTTGCCGTGGCCTTTCAGTAGTACAGTTGTTAATCTCCCAAAATGTACTGTAAATTTTATTTCTTGCACATTTTCTTACTCTATTTTAACCTGCTTTTGTTTCTCTTTAATTTACTTTTTAGTTTGCTTTTAAATTCTTATGTATTTGTTTTGCAACTTCCTGTAACGCTTGAATGGTTTTATGTAACGCACTTTGAATTGCCTTGTACACAAAATGTGCTATAAAAATAAACTTCCCTTGCCTTGCCTTTGAATCTTGAGTCCATGGTGAAAATGAATATGTGGATTGAATAAAAATCTTCAGATTGACACGCCTCCCCCATGTGCCACATCTACACTAGAACGCACACGCGTTCCCTGTTCATTCATTCACTCCCTTAAAAAAAATCATACATTAATGTCTATTCTATAGACTCCAACATTAAGTCCATAACTAAAATGAGAATGTGGGTTGAATAAAAACAATGATTTAGTATGTCATCATACACATGTGGACAAAATTGTTGGTACCCCTCTGTTAATGAAAGAAAAACCCACAATGGTCACAGAAATAACTTGAATCTGACAAAAGTGGTAATAAATAAAAATTCTATGAAAATTAACCAATGAAAATTAGACAATGCTTTTGAATTGTGGTTCAACAGAATTATTTTAAAAAACAAACTCATGAAACAGGCCTGGACAAAAATGATGGTACCCTTAACTTAATATTTTGTTGCACAACCTTTTGAGGCAATCACTGCAATCAAACGATTTCTGTAACTGTCAATGAGACTTCTGCACCTCTCAGTAGGTATTTTGGCCCACTCCTCATGAGCAAACTGTTCCAGTTGTCTCAGATTTGAAGGATGCCTTCTCCAGACGGCATGTTTCAGCTCCTTCCACAGATGTTCAATAGGATTTAGATCAGGGCTCACAGAAGGCCACTTTAGAATAGTCCAATGTTTGGCTCTTAGCCATTCTTGGGTGTTTTTAGCTGTGTTTTGGGTCATTATCCTGTTGCAAGACCTATGACCTGCGACTGACACCAAGCTGTCTGACACTGGGCAGCACATTTCTCTCTAGAATACCTTGATAGTCTTGAGATTTCATTGTACCCTGCACAGATTCAAGACACCCTGTGCCAGATGCACCAAAGCAGCCCCAGAACATAACAGAACCTCTTCCATGTTTCATAGTAGGGACAGTGTTCTTTTCTTGGTATGCTTCATTTTTGCATCTGTGAACATAGAGCTGATGTTCCTTGCCAATAAGTTCCAGTTTTGTCTCGTCTGTCCATAGGACATTCTCCCAGAAGCTTTGTGGCTTGTCAACATGCAGTTTGGTAAATTCCAGTCTGGCTTTTTTATGATTTGTTTTCAACAGTGGTGTCCTCCTTGGTCGTCTCCCATGAAGTCCACTTTGGCTCAAACAACGACGGATGGTGCGATCTGACACTGATGTACCTTGACCTTGGAGTTCACCATGAATGTGTTTAGAAGTTGTTCTGGGCTCTTTTGTTACCATTCGTATTATCCATCTCCTCCTGTGGCCACGTCCAGGGAAGTTGGCTACAGTCCCGTAGATCTTAAATTTCTGAATAATATGTGCAACTGTAGTCACAGGAACATCAAGCTGCTTGGGGATGGTCTTATAGCCTTTACCTTTAACATGCTTGTCTATAATTTTCTTTCTAATCTCCTGAGACAACTCTCTCCTTTGCTTCCTGTGATCCATGTTTAGTGTTGTAGACACCATGTCACCAAACAGCACAGTGACTACTTGTCACCCTTTAAATAGGTCGACTGACTGATTACAAGTTTGTAGACACCTGTGATGTTAATTAGAGGACACATCTTGGTTGAACATGTCCCTATGGTCACATTATTTTCAATCTTTTCTAGGGGTACCATCATTTTTGTCCAGGCCTGTTTCATGAGTTTGTTTTTTTAAATAATTCTGTTGAACCACAGTTCAAAAGCATTGTCTGATTTTCATTGGTTAATTTTCATAGAATTTTTATTTATTACCACTTTTGTCAGATTAAGATAAGATAAGATAAGATAAGATAAGATAAGATAAGATAAGATAAGCCTTTATTAGTCCCACAATGGGGAAATTCCAGGATTGCAACAGCACAGGGATAGCAACACTCAGATTCAAGTTATTTCTGTGACCATTGTGGGTTTTTCTTTCATTAACGGAGGGGTACCAACAATTTTGTCCACGGCTGTATAAACAAAATGATTTTTGCAACTCTCTCCATTAAAAAAAAAAAAATCCCAGCTCATGCTGTTTCCTTATGAGATCTGGAGCTGCATGATTTCAAATCACACCACTAAAATAGCATTAAATAAAACACTTCTGACAACCAAACTCCTTTTCCGCAATCAAAACCACATTGTCATAACATGCACCATAATACTGGAGCGCATGAGATTGCATGCCACCACACCTCTTTGAAATGACTTTCCACATCTCAGCACAAAGCAGGCACACTGTCTAGTGGTAATTAGATGGCACGATGCAAAGCATAAAAAACAGACAATGCACTGACAAAACTAACAAAAACACTAGCGTACGGCAGGAAGTCTTGCAGAAAAGTGTGCTGATGACAGTCAAAATAGGGCCCACAAAATGTAAAAAAGATAATATGCAGTTAATTAGAATCAGACCTGTGTTGCATTTTTAAGAACTATAAATTTTACTTCTCTCTCATGGATTAAGAAGCCATCCACAAGATTTTCTATAAAATATGACAAAGGCTGACAGCTTGGATCTACTTTCTTTGTATATGATGCATCATCAACAGCAAAAATAGATAGAATAGGAAAGAATGAATGTGAAAACGGCACTCAAGAGACCGTAGTGCATAGTCAGCATCTCATTTGCATGTTCTCTCCAACTGACATGCTCTATATGGTTTACATCCAAATGCAGCTTAGACTTTGAGCAAACGTCCTGAAAATTGTAAAGAAAAATCAATGTCAGCACTGATTCTGTAGTCCATCATCTCACCAATGACAGGAGCGGATGGCTATCCCAGTGCAGATGTTTTTTGATGTGCAAAATGAAAATGTTCATATTGCAATAACAGGCAGATGGTAATGATAGAATGACTTTGAGACAGTGGTCTATTGCTTCTCTGCTCCATGTGTAGGTTAGGTAGTTAGTAGTTTGTAAAGAAATTACTACAAACCACTACACGGTGGCTACGTAGATTTGCTGTTTGATGGTGGAGTTGCTTGGGTTAGATTGATGTTTTTATTTTTTTACAGTTGATGTGGTAATGGACTCTCATCCAGCAGGTTGGGACAGATGCCCATTATGGATGCAAGTTATTGATTAATTTATTAATTGGTAATTGATTCACCTTATCGATCGATTAACGATTAATTATTAAGTGGCATTTTTCCTGAGTTCTGAATTTCCCTCAGTACAATATGGTCATTCTATCTTTAACTTATAAAAAGTTAATTTTTACTGTTTTTGATATACTGAATAAAACAAGAACATCATATTCCTCAATGATTTATTGTACCATTTGCATTGTTTTACTAGAGACAATGGCATTTTTTTTTTGTAGTTTAACAAATTTTGTACTGTATATTGTGCATTTAGACTTGTATTTTGGAGCAATGTTTCATCTTCTCCTCCTGAGGGATCGTATTCATCACCACCACAGCTTCAAAGGAGGCGCTGTTGATGCGTGAGATAGCCGGGTCAGAATAGATGCCATGGGTTAAGATGGCATACACTTTGGTGGCACCATCAGAAATTAGTTCTCCTTCTGTAGTCAAGCCATAACATGTGCTGGTGTATCTCAATAAACTACAAATGTCATGATTTTTTTTATTAATTTTAAAAACTATTACCAACATCATAAAACTTATATTTTTTAGTTATATTACAAAAAGAACCCTTTCACGTTCTAATTTACTGAGATGCACTTATAGGCTGTTTTAACAGGAAAATCAATTGTGAGCTGCTTCATCTCTTACATGTTAAACATTATTACAGTACTCCCGACAATCCAGGCAAACCCAGTCGATCTGGGCTCCCTGTGATGTCTCTGATAGGTTATGTGCACTAGTTGACCCTCCAAGCAATGTGGGTTCTTGGTCACCTCATCTCAGCGGACATTTGAATAGGAAACACAAATAAACATGCAATGAAGTAGGTGTCACCATCACCACGTCATAGCAGAGAGAGTGGAAATGAATCAGAGGGCTGTCTGTCATTATTCTGACAGATTATAATCATTTCAAAGTTGCAGCAGATAACTGTGTCTACAACAATGACACCAATATCACAGTAGCTCAGAGTGAGAATGAGCTGCTGTCTGACCATCTCTAGCTGCTTTGAAGCCAACGCCAGCCTGTCCTGTTAATGCAAACCCAGCTCCTCTGCTGCTGTGTGGTGAAATGTTACCTCAGCAACTTGGGTCTGGTCTGCTTTGTCATCTAGCGGATGGTGAAGGCAGCGGGGATGGGTTTTTGCACTCATGTAGTTTTTTCCTTGCCTCAGTTTGTTTCTCCGCCCTGCTGATTTGAAGCACGCGACTCTCCAATGTAACCTGGAAAAGTGAGGGGTTTTTTGCTTTGCGCAGTGAATGTGCTCTGAGGGCCTGCGTCTTCTGCTTTTTCTTAAGTTTCAGTTGAAAGGCCACAATGGGTGACCGCATGCGCCCCCGCCTGGACGATGATGCCACTACATTTCATAGAATAAGCTCCCGTTGAAAAGGACAGCTGAGTTATCAGTAAATTGACAACTAATTTAATTTAGTTGACTAAATTTTTATCGACAATGAAATCATTCAAGTCATCCATCCATCCATCCATCCATCTTCTACCGCTCATTCAAGTCATGTCTAGCATTAAGCTTAGTTCTATTCGCTGTCAGTCACAGTTTGGAAGGCACTGGTACAGTTGTGTTTTTAAGTCTTTTTAAAGTCTGTACTGTCTTTGTACTTCTCTTAGCAGTTGTGTCTTAGTGTTTCTTGTAACTTTTTGATTGTTTCAACTGTCTTGTTTTTTACTTTTTACTGTTTACTTTTTTTTGATGGACCTTGAGTCTGGAATAAAGTCTTTGATTGATTGATTGATTGATTGATATCGACAGTTATTCAAAAGTCAATTCATTATTAACATCCCTAACACACACAATTCCCTTCTTCATAGAGCTCACAATGCTTTCGGACTATATTATACTCAAAGAAAAGCTAGGAACAATAACATCACATGGTTTCAAATGTCTACATAAGGATGTCCTGTAGGCTGATCATTGATGAGTAAAACAGTGGTCTATAATGCAGGAAATATGACTTTGTACCCATTGTTCCTTCTTAAATTTCGCTTATACTTTAACTCTGCTCTTACTTTCAGTATTAAATGAACCCTTGAGGCTTAGGCATTAAACCCACTTGGTTAAGGGAAGAATAGTGGTTTTGTACTTTAAACACATTAACGCTGTAGAATTTTCATATAATGCCTCTTAAAAATGATAACATGACAGCTCAGAGCTTTATTTCTGAAACCAAAAGTCTCTCTCCATTTCTACACTGAGATCAAAATCTGATGGCTGGACTAACTTCTCTCAGATATTAATCTAAAAAAAAAAAAGAAAATGAAGAAGAGTTATTTAAAAAGTCTAAACTACTATTCAGTTATTTTCAGAAAACTGTTTTGCAAGTTTGGGGTCTTTCTCCACTGTTAATCCAGCAATCTTCAATGACTTGACAGCACAGATTTATACACTACTCGATACCATATATAATCTGCACTGATGTATATTGATTGTGCCATGGCAGGTGATTGGAGCAGCTGTACGGTGGTGTTGAGAGATAGGAGTTGGACCAAACGTCTCAGCTTGAAGCCACCCTGCTCAACAAAAATACATTTCCTTTCTATAGCCCCTTTTCTGCTAGTACCAACTCAGCCCATCTCACCTGGACTTTACTCGGTTTGTAGGGTTTTCCATTTTCATACCTACTCCAGTCGGGTTTCAACCATGCTGAGTTGAGCTGAAAGTGTGATGTCAACAGAATGCAGGCCACTGATTGGCCAGGGTGTGACGTTATGAGAGCGACGTCTTCACCAGAATCTTCAACCATTTGCAAAAATTCTTCAGCAGTGACTGAGCGAGTGAGCAAGAGAGGGTCAGTGTATACAACGATAAAAATGTCTTCACAGAAATCAATACCATGGTCCAACAAGGAGGTGCAGACTTTTCTGTGCTTAGGCTGACAATAGAATCCAGAGGGAGCTAGATGGAGTGACCCGCAATGAAAAAGCCTACCAGGAGGTCTCCGAGCTGATGGCCACCCACAGGTACAACTCGACATTAAAACAATGTAGGAAGAAGTTAAAGAAACTGAAAAGTGATTACCAGGCCATCAAGGACCACAACGGTCGAAGTGGGGAGAAGAAGTGGTTCAACCAAATGGATGCCATTTACGGCCGTCGACCGGCCAGCAATGGCAGGGACAGTGGGGTCGACCCGGCCATTCCGTTGTTGTAAACCATAGAGGATGGTGAGTGCTTTGTGATATTAATGCATCTTTTTGGTTATTTATCCTATCAGTGGCAAGCTCACTTTTTTTAACTAATAATACTGTTCTCTCCTGTATGCGGCTAATGAGCTAGCTAGTAGTCAACTCTGTGCTGATTTGCCCTTGCTGTGTCTGAAGTATTCACTTCTGAGAGCAAAATGTAAAGTCAGCACGTCAACATCTGACGAAATGAGCTAATCCTGGTTAAAAAGCTTTTTTTTTATGTGTTGCACTTTCGTGCTGTGCATGTAAAGTTGTGTGTGTATTTTCATTCTAGAATCTGTTTCCACATGTGAGTGGTCCACCTCCCTCAGCATGGATCCCCCAGGCTCCCATGCATCTGTTCCAGCACCAGCATCGGATCAGACACTGGTACCAGTTCCATCACCAGCCCGGTCAAAGGCAACGTCTGGCACAACACCACAAATGAGTGCTAGCACTGGTAAGAAACAATAAACAAGAAGTTTAACACCCCGTTGTTTTTAGCTGCAGTGGAGGAAGTACTCATAAAATTCTTGTTTTTTAAAAACTGAAGAGGGGTCTACCAGTGTGAGAAGCTGCACAACTTCAATTTAAGTAAAACTATTAAAGAACACACCTTCAAATTTACTTGCAATAAAATAGCAAACATACTTCATTCATTTCACCTGAATGTATTAACTCATTCTGATTTCTGAGGCCACAATAAAAACAAATTATTTTAAACATAACCTAGCACTTGTAAAATCTGCTTTACTGAAGCACAGCAACATGAAAATTGTGCTTAAATACAACAACAAAGCATTTTTTGTCACCTCCCATCACTGGCTTTTAGTAACAAGTGTATTTCCCAAATATGTTTTGAACTTGCTGAAACTAACCACCGCCCATTTTTGTATTTCGTCTAGGCAAGAGGAAAAGGAGCCACTCCAAACCAGACCTTGCCACGGTGTTTGCCAAGATGCAGGCTGACGAGGTGCTTCACCAGGAGCAGCGTGAGCGGCACATCCAGCTGCTTCTCAATGATGCACATGAAGCAAGGGAGCATGAAGCCGCCTTGCAAAGGGAGGAGATGGCTCAAACTGCTGCTGCCTTCAAGCAGGCTTTCCTGGGTGTACAGGGTGATGCTGTGAAGGTGATGAATGGCCAGGGCTGTGTGACCCAGTCTCCCCACCACAAGTGTTTTTTTGTTTTTTTTTTACTTTTGCACATGCAAAACAATCTGTAACTGGGCTGCTGCTTTAAATAAACAATTTAGTGACTTATGTGCTTGCATCATGATTGTGTTTTGTCTGTTACGACACTGGTGGGAAAAGAGTCAACAGTACAAACCACACATTTATCATTGACGTTGACAGCAATGGCTCATTTTTAAGAAAAAGTAACCATGTAGCTCATGTATTTTTACCTACATATGTATAAGCACTATGGGATGCTTGAGATTGCATGTGTGGATTGACCTCACGTCTTGAATGGGACAATATGTCTGGACCGCCTGTGAATAACAACAAGAAGACGGAGGTACGGCGATAAGGAGCTGAAAGGACTTCCTGACCTCCTGGGGCCCAGGCGGAGGACTGAAGGGCGCGGGGGGAGAGTTATTGTCAATAGGGGGTTTTGACGGTGATATTGATTCTTCCTTTGTCCTTGTGTGTATAAAAGAGAAGGTTTTGACTCAGCTCTCTCTCTTCTGTTCTTGAGAGATAGCTGGGGATGTGATCGCAACAATAAAACCTGAATTAAGAAATAATTCAGCCTTGTTATTTCACGCTCCCCACATTGGTGACCAAGTGACGTGAGAATGCATAGAAGGGATTCTCCTGATGCAGACTTGTCGGAGTCTGCCCAAGCGAGCGCCGTCTCCATTAAACTGCCAGAATTCTGGCAGGACAACCCGGACTCGTGGTTCCTCCAGGCTGAGGCACAGTTCACGCTCGCAGGAATAACGGCGGATGACACTAAGTTTTACCACGTCATCGCAAGACTCGACAACCGCACAGCTCGATGCGTGCGGAGCCTGGTACAGCAGCCACCCGCTGACAACAAATACGGCCAGTTGAAGGCTGCCCTCACCGAGTGTTTCACACCCTCAGCCAAAGAGAGGGCTAGGAGGCTCCTGGCTATGCACGGCCAGGGAGGGCGCAGGCCAGTCGCCCTGATGGAAGACATGCTGCAGCTGAGGGAATCGGACAACGATAATTTCCTATTTATGCACATCTTACTAAGTAACCTCCCGTCGCACATGAGAGGGACCCTCTCCGGCATGCCTTGTGTGACCCAGCGGGACTTCCGTGCACTGGCCCGAGAGGCACAGCGGCTCCTCGACTCCTGCGGTGAGCAGACGGCCACAGCAGCAGCGGCAGACCTAGGAGCGGCGACCCGAGGCAGCGATGAGCCAGAGACAGCGGAGCCAGCCCCACCAACAATGGCAGCGACGCGGCCACGGTGCAGCGGAGGAGATGGCCTCTGTTATTATCACTGGCGTTTCGCAGAGAAGGCACACAGGTGTGTGCCGCCGTGCAGCTACAAGAGCTCGGGAAACTCCAGGACCGGGACCCGTTAGCAGCTTCGGCTCTCGGTGAAAGAAAAAAGCTGCTGTACATCACAGATGCGCGCTCCGGGTGGCACTTCCTCGTAGACACCGGAGCCCAACTGAGTTTCATCACCGCAACCTATGCTGACCGGTTGGCTGGCCCCCGTGGTGACGGGGCAACGGCGGCGAACGGCTCGAGCATCAACACCTACGGAGAAAGGACCCTGTTTCTGTCCTTGCACGGCCGCACTTTTGAATGGACTTTTATCATAGCGGCAGTGAACTTCAACATGTTAGGTGCCGATTTTCTGTGCTCGCATGGCTTGTTAGTTGATCTTGCCAACAGACGATTAGTTAATGCACTATCTTTCTATTCTATTCCTTGTGCAGCTTGAGTGTCCCCACCACCGGTGCAGACCAACGTCACCACAGCAGGCGGTAAGTTTAACACACTCCTCACCCATTTTCCAGCACTCACGGTTCCTACTTTTTCGGCAACAGTTGCGAAACACGGGGTGGAGCATTTTATCACTACAGCGGGCCCCCCCGTCTTCGCGAAAGCTTGGCGTTTGGATGCTGCTAAGCTCTCCATCGCGCGCGAGGAGTTCGCCAGCCTGGAAAGGCTGGGCATTATTCGTCGTTTGAAAAGCCCATGGGCTTCGCCACTGCATATGGTCCCTAAAGCTGATGGCTCCTTGAGACCTTGCGGCGATTACCGCAGACTAAACAACACTACAGCGCATGACCGCTACCCGATCCCACACATTCAGGATTTCTCGGTGCATCTAGCGGGGGCGCGCATTTTTTCTAAAATAGACCTGGCTCGCGGCTAACATCAGGTTCCAGTCCGGCCTGAGGACATCCCTAAAACAGCGGTAATAACCCCTTTTGGACTTTTTGAGTTTTTGCGCATGCCGTTTGGTCTTAAAGGCGCCGCACAAACATTCCAACGTATGATGGATGCCGTGTTACGTGATCTCCCTTTTGTGTTTGTCTACCTCGACGACATTTTAGTCACCAGTATTTCAGAGGAGGAACACGAAAAACACCTCACTGCGGTTTTTCAGAGGTTGGGAGAGCACGGGTTAATAATTAATCCAGCCAAGTGCCAGTTTGGCGTGGTGCAGATCGATTTTTTGGGGCACCGCGTCTCCCCAGAAGGGGCAATCCCACTACCGGATAAGGTGCGCGCAGTGGCAGATTTTCCCCGACCACAAACGGTCAAATCATTGCAGGAGTTTTTAGGAATGGTAAATTTTTATAACCGTTTCCTACCCCACACAGCGCAGCTCATGCAACCATTATACGCCGCGCTCAAAAAACAAAAACCCTCCAATCCTATTGAGTGGTCCCCGGAGCGGGAGCGCGCATTCACGGAGGTAAAAAAAAGCCCTGGCTGACGCCGCGCTTCTGGCTCACCCAGATCCATCGGCCCGCATAGCGCTCACCACCGACTCATCAGATTTAGCCATAGGGGCGGTTGTGGAACAGCACGTTGCCGGGGTTTGGCAGCCGCTGGCATTTTTCAGCAGATCCTTGAACGAAGCCGAGCGGAAATACAGCACATTTGACAGGGAGCTGTTAGCGCTCCATTTGGCTGTCCGCCATTTCCAGTTTTGGCTAGAAGGTCGGTGTTTCACCGCTTTTGTCGACCATAAGCCGCTCACTTTTGCGATGTCCAAAATTTCAGAACCCTGGTCGGGCCGGCAACAGAGGCAGCTGGCCGCAATTTCGGAGTTTACCACTGATATTCAGCACGTAGCGGGTAAACTCAACGTAGTGGCAGACTGCCTCTCTCGCGTGGTCACAGCACCGGTGCGCGTGGAGGCAGATTATACTACCGCAGCCGCAGGGCAAAATAACAGCGCGGAAGCGCACGCGGCCCCAGTTCACGTAGGGATAGATTACGCAGTCATGGCAGCGGAACAGGGTAGAGATGCGTACGTGCGCGCGCTCCTGTCTGGACCAACAGGGTTAAGGCTGGAGAGCAGGTGTTTGCAAAACGGTATGCCCCCCCTAATCTGCAATGTATCGACTGGGCGACCGCGCCCGGTAGTCCCGGCGGCGTGGCGCCGCCGTGTTTTTGACTCGGTTCACTCCCTGGCGCACCCGGGAGTGCGCACTTCGGTGAAAATGGTAGCGGAGAAGTTTGTTTGGCCGAGCCTGCGCAAGCACGTGAAAGAGTGGGCAAGGACCTGCTTGGCTTGCCAGCGGGCCAAAATTCATAAGCACACGAAAGCTCCCTTAGAACCGTTCCACATTCCGGCCAAGAGGTTCGATCACGTGCACGTCGACCTCGTGGGCCCCCTACCGTCGTCGCAGGGTTTCACACATCTTTTGACAATGGTGGACCGAACCACACGTTGAACCGGAAGTGGTCCCACTGGCATCGACTACAGCTGAAGAGGTGTCTCGCATTTTTTTGACAGTCTGCGTAGCGCGTTTCGGGGTTCCGTCGGATATTACGTCCGACAGAGGGCCTCAATTTGTCTCTGAGCTCTGGTCGGCGATGGCCAGCAGCTTAGGAGCGAAAATTCATCGCACTACTGCTTATCACCCCCAGGCTAATGGTTTATGCAAGCGTTTTCATAGGTCTTTGAAAGCAGCCCTCAGAGTGTCGCTTACGGATGCAGATTGGGTAAACAAACTACCATGGGTTTTATTGGGGTTGCGTTCTGCGCCCAAAGAGGATTTAAATGCCTCCCCAGCCGAGTTAGTTTTTGCACAACCTCTCAGGCTGCCCTGTGAGTTCCTACCAGAGCATCCGGAGCCGGGGCGCCCCCCGGCTCTGGGGCCGCTGATCGGCACGGGAGCAGACATGCTCCCGGGCCCCGTTCATCACACTTTTCCGTGCGTTTTTGTTCCCAAAGCTTTGAAAAATGCCGAGTTCGTTTTTGTCAGGCACGAGGCTCTGAGACCGACCCTCCGCCCGCCATATGATGGTCCATATAGGGTGCTGGAAACAGGTGATAAGCATTTTATGCTAGATTTGGGAGACAGAAAAGAGACAGTTAGTATTGACAGACTAAAGCCTGCTTTTGTGATGAACGACGAGTCTGTACGAGTGGCGAGGGCACCTCGACGTGGCAGACCCCCCAGGGAACACGTCCCTGAGCTCCCGCAGGGATCAAATAACCACTCTCTTCCTCAGTCAGCAGATGCTTTGCAGGACGGCACCGCAGGGACAGCGAGACCTGCTTACAGCAGATTCGGGAGACGTTTGAAGCCCAGACGGCGTACAGACTGAATTTTAATGTGATCATGTGGTATAGACTACGCTATTGATGTTATCACTGATTTTTGATATGATCATGTGGTATAGACTATGCTATTGAGGTTATCATGTTTTATTAACTCTGATATATTGTCCATTCTTTGACGTTTGGGGGGGTTATGTAGCTCATGTATTTTTACCTACATATGTATAAGCACTATGGGATGCTTGAGATTGCATGTGTGGATTGACCTCACGTCTTGAATGGGACAATATGTCTGGACCACCTGTGGATAACAACAAGAAGACGGAGGTACGGCGATAAGGAGCTGAAAGGACTTCCTGACCTCCTGGGGCCCAGGCGGAGGACTGAAGTGCGCGGGGGGAAAGTTATTGTCAATAGGGGGTTTTGACGGTGATATTGATTCTTCCTTTGTCCTTGTGTGTATAAAAGAGAAGGTTTTGACTCAGCTCTCTCTCTTCTGTTCTTGAGAGATAGCTGGGGATGTGATCGCAACCATAAAACCTGAATTAAGAAATAATTCAGCCTTGTTATTTCACGCTCCCCACAACCAAAACATTATTTTATTTGCTGACGACTGCATTGTTGGATGTGCCAGTGGAGAAGACACTTTAATGATAGCATCAGTATATCGAGGAATTCTGTGCCATATTAGCATCTGGATTTCCTAATAAAGAGTTAGAATTTAATGGGATTGAACATGTTTTAACACATGATTCATAATTCTGCTAACAGACTTAAATCAAACCAAAAGTGATTAATCTAACTCCTGGATTATTCGTAGATAGCTTCCCCTATCTTTTAGCATTTAATTTAATTCAGTTCAATTCGATTCAATTCAACTTTATTTATATAGCACCATTTCACAACAATAGTCATCTCATAGCACTTTCAAATGTAGGGAAACCCCCACAATTGCAGAAAGACCCCAGCAATCAGGCGATTGCCTGTGAGCAAGCGCTTGGCGACGGTAGAGAGGTAAAACTCCCTTTTAACAGGAAGAAACCTCTGGCAGAACCAGGCTCAGGGAGGGGCAGTCATCTGCTGCGACTGGCTGGGGGGTGAGGTGATAGAGACAGATGAAAAGAACAGACGTATAGAGTGCAAACATTAAAGAAATGAAGCCAAGTACATTATTGGAGGTCCCCCGGCAGTCTAAATCTATTAGCAGCAGTGCTAAGAGAGGGTTTAGAAACACATGATCCCTCCCTAATTGTAGGCTATATTGAAAAGGAAGGTTTTTACCCTACTCTTAAAAACAGAGATCGAGTCTGACTCCCAAATCCAGATTGGTAACTGGTTCCACAGGAAAGGAGGTTGATAGCTGAAGGCTCTGCCTCCCATTGTACTTTTGGAGATTCTAGGTATTACAAGTAATCCAACATTTTGGGAGCGTAATGCTCTGTTAGGATGATAGGGTAGTATCAGATCTTTTTTTTTTTTTTTTTTTTTTTTTTTAAAAAGGGGCCTGATTGTTAAGAGCTTTGTAAGTGAGAAGAAGGATTTTAAACTTAATTCTAAACTCTATGGGAAGCCAATGAAGGCAGGCCAAAACCGGAGAGATATGATCTCTCTTTCTAGTACCTTTTAAAACTCTTGTGGCAGCATTTTGGATCAACTGAAGACTTTTTAAAGATATTTTAGGACAACCTGATAATAAAGAGTTACAATAATCCAATCTAGAGCTAACAAAAGTGTGGATCAGTTTCTCAGCATCACTCTGAGACAAGATGCTCCTAATCTTGGCAATATTACGCAAAGGATAGAAAGCAGTCTTTGAAATAAATTTTATATGTGAATTGAAAAACGGATCTTGATCAAAAATAACTCCAAGGTTCCTCACAGAACTATTCAGAGAAAGAGTAACCGTATCCAAACTAAGAGTTTGATTTGGAAAGGTATTTCTAAGGCTTTTTGGACCAACAAGAATGACTTCAGTCTTATCTCAATTTAATAGCAGAAAATTACAAGTCATCCAAGCTTTGATTTCCTTAAGACAGGCGTCTAACTTGGCTAATTGATTACTATCATCTGGCTTCAGTGACAAGTATAATTGTGTGTCATCTGCATAACAATGAAAATGTATACAGTGCTTTCTAATGATGTTGCCTAACAGAAGCATATATAAACTAAAAAGAGTAGGGCCTAGCACAGGTCCCTGTGGAACTCCATGATTGAGCTTAGAGTTGGAAGAAAACTCATTACTGACATGAACAAACTGAAGCCTATCAGAAAAATAATATCTAAACCACTGCAGCGAAATTCCATTTAGTCCAACATAGTGTTCTAATCTATCAAGTAGAATATCATAGTCGATAGTATCAAAGGCTGCACTGAGGTCTAAAAGGACAAGGACAGAAACAAGTCCATTATCAGATGTGATAAGGAGGTCATTAGTGACCTTCACTAAGGCTGTTTCAGTACGATGATGGATTCTGAAACTAGATTGAAACTCTTCAAATAAACCATTTCCCTGCAAGTGGTCAAATAATTGCATAGCAGCAACTCTTTCTAAGATTTTTGAAATGAAAGGCAGATTAGAGATTGGTCGATAGTTAGCTAAAAGTCCTGGATCCAGCATTGGCTTTTTGAGTAAGGGTTTAATTACAGCAGTTTTAAAAGCCTGTGGTACATGGCCTAATGTTAATGAAGAATTGATTATTTGAAGAATACGGCTACCAATAAATGGGAAGACTTTTTTAAATAACCTAGTAGGAATAGGGTCTAAAAGACAAGTTGAAGGCTTGGATGAGGAAATTATTTTATCTAACTCTAAAAGGTCAATTGGAGTAAACTTATCCAAACAGATATCAATTGAAGGAGTTGTAGTAGTTACTGTATTTAAGTTTACGGTGGGAAGAATCTGAAAATGAAAATTTATAATTGAAAAAGTTCATAAAGTCCTGACTAGTAAGCTCTAGGGCACAGGTGTCAAACTCATTCCATGGAGGGCCAAGACCCTGCAGGTTTTACCTCCACCCAGTGTCTTCAACAGGTGATTTCTCTGAATTTCTTCCTACTGATTGCTGATCAGTGAAAACACCTGCTGAAGAGACTGGGTGGAAGTAAAACCTGCAGGGTCTTGGCCCTCCATGGAATGAGTTTGACACCCCTGCTCTAGGGGGATGCAAGGATTGACAGAGTCCTGACTCTTTGTCAGCCTGGCTACAGTGCTGAAAAGAAACCTGGGATTATTCTTGTTCTCTTCTATTAATGCAGAGTAATAACTTGTTATAGCTTTTCTAAGAGTTTTTTTTTTTTTTTTTATAAATTAATAGATGATTTCTCCACGCTGAATAGATTTCATCTAAATTAGTGGAACACCATTTTCTTTCTAATTGACGAGTCTTCTGTTTTAAGCTATGTAGTTTCTGTGTTAAACCAAGGGGTTAGAAATTTCTGGTTAGTCTTTTTCTTTTTTTAAAAGGGCCAACATGTCTAGAGTCTGATCCAGAGAAGCTGTAACACTATCTACCTTGCTATCAATTATGGAAGGAGCAAGCTCTCTATCGCTTATTTCCGTTGTGTTGACACATGGCATAGAGGAGACAATCTGCATAAATTTGGTAACATCATCTGAAAGACATCTGCTGTAGTAATATTTTTTCTTTAGGAATCAAATAGTCAGGAATAGTGAAATCAAAGGTTAACAGACAATAGTCTGACAGTACAGGATTATGAGGAGACACTACCAGATTTTCTATTTCTATGCCATATGTGCCACATTGGGCTGCACGGTGGCGCAGTGGTTTAGCACTGTGGCAGCACAGTTTTACCCTCGGCCGGGGGATCGCGGGGATCGTGGGTTCGATCCCAGCCCCCGACCAACAGTGAGCTGTGTGGAGTTTGCATGTTCTCCCCGTGTTGCGCGGGTTTACTCCGGGATTTCTCCGGTTTCCTCCCGCACACCAAAAACATGTAGGTTTAGGGCGCTCGCGCACGCAGCGACCAGCAGCCGGTGGCTTGTCACCAGACTGCAAACCAAGTCTGCCTACGGGTACAAATAAGTAAAAAAAAAAAAAAAAAAAAAAAAATGTCAGAACAAGGTCCAATGTGTGGTGGAGATAATGGGTAGAATTTTCTACTTTCTGGGAAAACCCCACTGAGTCTAATATTGAATTAAATGCCTTATTAAGACAGTCACTATCTACATCTACATGTATATTAAAATCTGATCTGAATCATCTGATTAGAATCTGATTTCAGCACCAAATCAGCTAAGAATTCGGCAAATTCGGATAAAAACTGAGTAGGCTGAGGGAGGACGGTAGACTATGGCAAAGAAAATTGGGTTTAAGCTAAGATTGCTAACATGCCCAATACTAAGGACCAGGCCCTCAAAGGAATTAAAACATGTTTTTTGCTTTACATTAACTAGTAATTTAGAATGGTAAATTGCCACTACTCCTCCTCCACAACCAGAACTTCTGGGATTTTGATAGTTTAGGTAACTAGAGGGAGTTGATTCATTCAAACCAACATAATCATCTTGCCCTAACCAAGACTCTGTCAGGGATATTAAATCAATCTGGTGATCAATTAACAGACATTGGACTAGCAGAGACTTGGGAGTTAGAGACCTAATGTTTAACAAACCACATTTAATTTTTAAATTATGAGGAGGAAGAGAGGCCAAATCATTAAATTTAGAGACTTGATGTTTAATTTGAGTTTTACCAACTTTTTGTTTAATCACTTTGGGATGCTTATAAATTATATTTTTATTAACTTTGGGGGGAGTAGACAAAGATTCTCTGATGGGGGGAAGACAGGGGCTAAGTTGAGGGGTGGCGGATGAGGAGGAGCTGCAGAGAGGCACGTATTTATCAAGTTATGTTGTATTTGTCTTGGGTTATAATGTTTTGGGTAACGGGAGACAGGCACAGTCTTTATGGGGTTATGAATTGAAGACTGATCTAAACAGTGAAAATTATTTGGATTAATAGGATTAATATGAGAAGTGGAAGCAAAGAAGGGCTGGTTGGCAGACCCAGGAACTTCGGGGTGAGTTAACGCACCAGATTTCAGTCACTGTACTAAAAAACGCTGAATGGAATAGAACAGATTGTCCCTTAAAACATGTGCACCAAGTCTATTTGGATGGATGCCATCTGGCCTCATAAATGATGGGCAGTTCCAAAACAGGTTGAAATTGTCTATAAAACCAATGTTAAAAGTAGGACATGTAGAATACACCCAGGTATTAAGGCTGAGAGTTCTGCTAAAATGAGTGCAACCTCTTCTAAAAGGCGCCAATGGCCCAGAAATAAACACATGTCTGCCACAGTTCATAAGAGTGGACAGAAGGTTCCTGAAGTCTCTCTTTAAAATCTCTGACGCTTCATCTGGGATGTTGTTGCATCCAACATACACAATGACAGTTTTAGCGTGGGGGTATTCATTTAATAGGTCAGGGGTAAGAGCCTCAATGTCTGACACTTTAGCCCCAGGAAAACATTTAGTGACACAGCACCTACTTCTGACATTCCTCATTATTGAATCACCAATTACCAGCATCGTCTGGGGGGCTTTGTCGGTGACTTCTGAAATGGTGGATAATTTTGCCGTTGTTGTTGCAGTGATGGCGGGGTGATGCGCTCTCTTCTTTTTGGAGCTGGTGTATAGTTTGACACACCTAAAGTAGTTTTAATCCGGGGCTTGCGGGCTTGGGCCACTGCTGAAGGAGGAGGGGCGGCCATGGGAGGACGATCGGCATCCAGGTGGGGGAAATCTTCCAGGGAAAAAATAACAAATCTATTTTCCAGCAAAAGGGGAACGGAGGAGGGGCAGCCATGTCTGCCCTTCCCGGTCAATGCCTGACATTTGCTAGTTGCTAGACGTTTGCTAGTTGGCCTAACCAAGGTCAGGGCACGCATTGAGGTTGTGAAGAACCACCCGGGGCTTTGGGTTTAGCCCTGAGCTGAAGCCAGTTTTTATTGCTGGGGTCCTGGACAGCTGAGGTGACGGGAGCAGGGGTGAAAGTGGATGGCGATGTGCTAATTTCACCCAGGTAAGTAGCCGTCTCTGCTAGCTGCGAGTCGGTCACTGGGGCCGATGTCCGCCCAAAAATAATAGTATCTAGGTGGTCTTCAGCCTCCCAAATCTTATAGAGGTTGGAGAGTCTCAATTCCAATTCAGAAACCTTAAAGAGGGACACACAGCTGACACACGTTGGGGATGGAGCCATGGCTTTCCAGGTGAGAAGTGGCTAGCTAGCTAGCTAAAACAGGTTAGCCTTACCTGGTGAACAGCCCTGCCCGAGGTCTGATTCATCTGTATGCCTGTTCGGGCTTTTGTATTTACTAAGCTAACACTAAGTAAAAAGTTAATATCAGTAAAAGAGAGAGAAAATTTTTTTTAAAACGGAGTTAATAAAACAAACAAAAACAGACAAGATAACGCTTTGACAGCGACGTGACATTTACAGACCAGTACCAGGTACTGACAGAGTCTGTTGGGCTTATGAATTTGTCACAAAATTTGTCACTCTTGGTAACCTTCACAAATAAAACTTATAAACAAAAGAGGAGACATATCTGCAAAAGGTAGAAAATTTTACAAACACATTGAAACATTCAACATACATTAAAAACCACAACCAGAACCTAAAACTAGGGTCCATGGGTAGACAGCCACCAGACCCAGCATGGCTAAGTGGAGTGAATATTCTGCCACTTGTTTTTTTGTTGTTGTTTTTTTCCCACCCATGCTCCTAACTACACAGTCTTTTTTTTTTTTTTTTTTTTTACAGTCTCCCGTGTTAAGGATGGGTCTAAAAGGGATCTCTGCAGCAGCCCCGTGGTGGACGGTCCCCTGGGGGCACCAGACCCCAGGGACAAGGGCCAATCTTCATAACGCAGGAGCCTGGATCCCACACCCCATCCACTGAATCCCACACAGCCTCGTCACCCAGAGCAGCCACCTGGACACGCCGCAGCTGGTTTGCATGTTGAACGGAGCCATCTGTCAGCCAGAAACACACTGCCCTCAGCTTCGCCCTGATCCTCAGTGGAGCTCGTTGTTTCACCAGCTGTGGCCCGGTCAGTCGTCGCCCCAGTCTGTCGTCGGCATGAGCCCGAACCCAGTCTATGACCAGGAGTGGTACCTTCCTTGGCTTTATGTGCTGCTATGCTCCCAGTGACTTGGCGTGCTCATTCAACTTGGTACCTCCGTCATGCTGCGGCTGCTCAGCAGTTGCCGTGTTTGCAGCGGACCCTTCACCCGTCAGTGGCTGAACCTCGTCATGGGCACTGAAGGTGTTTGGTGCTTCCCTGGCATCACTCACTGGGGTGGACTCTTCACGCGTCAGCTCGGTCGCCCCCACTGCAGCCGGTTGAGCTTGGGAACTGAAGCAGTCTGGTTCCCCTCTGGGTGGCTCTTCCCCCAAGAACGTGAGGTATGCGCTTTGGTGTCAGTACCGTCCATAGGTACCTTATCCCACACCACGACGTTGTCCTCCAGGTCCGGCGAGTCCCAACAGCCACACCTGGACCATTCAAACCCAGTGCTGTCCCTATTGGCGAAATCCAGTTCGTAGAAAAGATCACATCCCATAATGCTGTCACCATGCGCTGCCACCTGGAACATGAAGTCTTGCACAGCTTTGGACTTGTAGTTGTCTGTTAATGTCTCATCGCGTCAAAGAGTTATCTTGTCCACTTTTGTTTGTTTTTATTGATTTTGTTTTTATTTTTTTTTATTTCTTTTTGCTGATATTAGTTTTTGCTTGGTGTTAGCTTAGTATTGGCCTAGCAGAAAAGCCTGATCAGACGCGTGGATGGGTCGGACCCCTGACTGGGCTGTTTTACCAGGCTAGGCTAACCTGCTAACCTGTTTTTAAGCCTTTTTAGCTGTTTTTAGCTAACTTAATTTTAGCTGTTTTTAGCTGGCTGACTATCCACCTATCGCCTGGAACGTCATGACTCCATCCCCAATGTGTGTCAGCTGCATGTCCCTCCATAGGAAGGTTTCTGAGTTTGAAGTGAGACTCTCCAACCTCTATAAGATTCGGGAGGCTGAAGACCACCTTGACACCATAATTCCCGGCAACCAACTCACAGCTGGCAGAGACGGCTACTTACCTGGGTGAGTTCAGCGTATCTCCGTCTACTTCCACCCCTGCACCGGTTTCTTCAGACGTCCAGGACCACAGGAATAGACACTGGCTTCGACTCGGGGCTAAACCCAAAGCCCCAGTTGGTTCTTCTCATCCTCAATGCGTGCCCTGGACCTTGGTTGGACCAGCTAGCAATCATCATCGATCGACCAGACAGGGCCGCACCTCTTCTCTTCCCTTGCTTTTGGAAAATAGATTTGACATCCTTTCTCTGGAGGATTTTCCCCACCTGGACGCTGGCCGTCTGCCCGTGGCCACCTCTCCTCCTCCTCCATCTCCTTCAGCGGCAGCTCAAACCTGTAAACCCTGGATTAAGACTACTTTAGGTGTGCCAAATTACACACCAGCTCCAAAAAGAAAGGAGCGCATCACCCCGCCATCAACATCGACAAAATTATTCACCACTTCAGAAACCACCGACAAAGCCCCCCCAGACGACGCTGGTAATTGGTGACTCGATTATGAGGGATGTCAGAAGCAGGTACTGTGTAATTAAATTTTTTCCTGGGGCTAGAGTGTCTCACATCGAGGCTCTTACCCCTGACCTATTAAATGAATTCCCCCACGCTAAAACTGTCATAGTACATGTTGGATGCAACAACATCCCAGATGAAGCATCAGAGATCTTAAAGAGTGACTTCAGGAGTCTTCTGTCCACTCTTATGAACTGTGGCAGACATGTGTTTATCTCTTGGCCTTTGGCACCTTTCAGACGAGGTTGCAATTATATTAGCAGAACTCTTAGTCTTAATACTTGGTTGTGATCTACATGTCCTACTTTTAACATTGGTTTTGTTGACAATTTCAACCTGTTTTGGAACCGCCCATCACTTATGAGGCCTGATGGCATCCATCCAAATAGACTTGGTGCATGTGTTTTAAGGGACAATCTGTTCAGCTCCATTCAGCGTTTTTTTAATGCAGTGACTGGAATTTGGTGCGTTAACTCACTCCGAAGTTCCTGGGTCTGCCAACCAGCCCATTTTTGTTTCCACTTCTCATATTAATCCCATTAATCCAAATAATCCTCACTGTTTTGGTCAGTCTTCGATTTATAACCCTACAGAGACTGTGTCTGTCTCCCGTTACCCAAAATATTATAACCCAAGAAAAATACAACACAACTTAATAAATATACATCCTTCTGCAGCTCCTCCTCATCCACCCCCCCCCAACTTTGCCCCTGTCTTCTCCCTTAGAGATCCTTTGTCTACTCCCCCCAAAGTTAATAAAAATATAATGCATAAACATCCCAAAGTGATTAAACAAAATGTTGGTAAAATTCAAATCAAACCTCAAGTCCCTAAATTTAATAATTTGGGCTCTGTTCCTCCTCATAATTTAAAAATTAAATGTGGTTTATTAAATATTAGGTCTCTAACTCCCAAGTCTCTACTAGTTCATGATCTATTAATTGATCATCAGATCGATTTAATATCCCTCACAGAGACTTGGCTAGGGCAAGATGATTACAGTGGGGCAAAAAAATATTTAGACAGCCACCAATTGGGCAAGTTCTTCCACTTAAAAGATGAGAGAGGTCTCCAGTTTTCATCATAGGTATACCTCAACTATGAGAGACAAAATGAGAAAAAAAAAATCCAGAAAATCACATTGAAGGATTTTTAATGAATTAATTGGTAAATTCCTCGGTAAAATAAGTATTTGGTCACCTACAAACAAGCAAGATTTCTGGCTCTCACAGACCTAAAACTTCTTCTTTAAGAGGCTCCTCTGTCCTCCACTCGTTACCTGTATTAATGGCACCTGTTTGAACTCGTTATCAGTATAAAAGACACCTGTCCACAACCTCAAACAGTCAGACTCCAAACTCCACTATGGCCAAGACCAAAGAGCTGTCAAAGGACACCAGAACAAAATTGTAGATCTGCACCAGGCTGGGAAGACTGAATCTGCAATAGGTAAGCAGCTTGGTGTGAAAAAATCAAGTGTAGGAGCAATTATTAGAAAATGGAAGACATACAAGACCACTGATAATCTCCCTCCATCTGGGGCTCCACGCAAGATCTCACCCTGTGGGGTCAAAATGATCACAAGAACAGTGAGCAAAAATCCCAGAACCACACGGGGGGACCTAGTGAATGACCTGCAGAGAGCTGGGACCAAAGTAACAAAGGCTACCATCAGTAACACACTACGCTGCCAGGGACTCAAATCCTGCAGTGCCTGACGTGTCCCCCTGCTTAAGCCAGTACATGTCCAGGCCCGTCTGAAGTTTGCTAGAGAGCATTTGGATGATCCAGAAGAGGATTGGGAGAATGTCATATGCAGGGATGGCAACAGGAAATTCTGATTTCAGCTGAAATCTAATTTGGTCGATTGACTTATGGGGGGGCTGGGGGGGGGGGGGTGCAGCCCCCCTGAAGCTGGGAGGTTTTCAGTAAAACAGAAGTAATTCAGACTGAAAAAAAAAGATTAAAAAAAATGAAATGCTAGACTTAGATAAATCATTAAATTTAATGAAAAGTTAACTTACTTTTTCTTCAATGTTGTCTCACTGTCTTTAGTGCAACATATTTAACAGTTCTATAAGAGTTTATTACACTATTTACACTGGTTACCAAGTCACTTCTAATGTGAAACTTTCTTCCTTTTGGCAGCAAGCTGTGTCAGTCTCTGAACTTCGAACTTCATCTCCTTTTCTGGTTTCTTCAGAAACTGTCCGAGTGTTTCTGTTACCTCGTCGAACTTTGAGCCAATTTTCACCTCTACCATCACTTTTCTCTCAAGCCAATTCCATCAGAACTTATTTTTGACACTTTTGTCTATTTCTAGCACTGATGACTCCTGATTCTTCGATAAAAATCTCATAATTCCACTGAAAACGATACCGAAAGCTCAGAATTCCAACACGAACCAGGGATGTGATTTGGGGTTGTGGAATTTATCTGAAAATTTAGGAGAGGGTCTGGTGGACGCAGTCCCCCAGCGGGGTCCGGGGCAGAGCCCGTGTGGGGAGGGGGGAAGGAGGGCGAAGCCCCCCGGAGCTCCTGGGTTTTTATGATTTTTAAGTACCAGAACTGTGCTTAAATTACATAAAACAAACAGCTGAATGCCACTTATTACTGTATAATATTGACTCATGTTCCAAGATCGCATTCCTAAAATATTCCAACAAGCATTATCCATCATATGCTTTAACACTTGATCAAATCAAAATCAGTTAATTTTATCTATTCCATAATAGAAATAAAATTCCAACATACCATTACTTTTTATAATTTCAGCATTCATTTCAGATCACCAGTTTCAATCTCCATTGAGACTTGAGCTGTTCATTTTGCACAATCACTGATGTAGCTAAGTCTTAGAAATATTCAAAAGTTATGAGTCAATGTCCACTGTGCACTGTCAATTTCAAACTGTTTGGAATCATAAAAGTAATTAACTAAATTGTTTTGCTATTTTTTTCTCCTCAACATCAATGTCAGGGCGCTGCGGGAGTTTTTGGGGATGGTTAACTTTTATAACCGTTTCCTCCCTCGCGCAGCCCAGCTCATACAGCCGTTGTACGCTGCACTCAAGAAACGGAAACCGGCGGACAGAGTCGACTGGACTCCTGAGCAGGGGCAGGTGTTCTGAGGTTAAAACAGCTCTGGCAAACGCTGCACTACTGGCGCACCCAGACCCAGTGGCTCGGATAGCGCTCACTACCGACACCTCGGACATGGACATACCGGCCGTCGTGGAGCAATGCGTTGCCGGTTCTTGGCAGCCGCTCACCTTTTTTTTAGCAGGTCTTTGCACAACAGTGAGCGTAAATACAGCGTGTTCGACAGAGAGTTAATGGCTCTCCACCTGGCCATACGCCACTTCCAGTTCTGCCTGAAAGGGCGCACCTTCACTGCGTTCGTGGACCACAAGCCGCTAACGTACTTAACGTACTTTATCTTCCTGGAAGATAAAATAAAGCGGAATTTGGCGAATTAGCGGAAAAATCACATCCCTGAGAACACGCCGCCATGAATTTTTGACAAAGCATACAACGAGCCATTTGACTGGTCCAATCATTTGCAACTATCCAATCGCAGGGCTGTTTAAAATACAGCAGTAGCTTGAGTACATAACATCCGGGTTATCTCAGGAGACTTGACCCGGGGAAGTGCCGAGCTCTTATGTAATCGTGTTGATTTTCGCTAAAATACCAATAAGGGACCTTACCCCCCCTAAAATTTTCTCAACGGATTTAGACAATTCACAGAAATGATCAATTTGAAAATAAATCGGCGGAAATCCGTGGATCGGCAGAAAACTGCCATCCCTGCATATGGTCAGACGAAACCAAAATAGAACTTTTTGGTAAAAACTCAACTTGTCGTGTTTGGAGGAGAAAGAACACCATACCTACTGTGAAGCATGGAGATGGAAACATCATGCTTTGGGGCTGTTTTTCTGCAAAGGGACCAGGACGACTGATCTGTGTAAATGAAAGAATTAATGGGGCCATGTATCATGAGATTTTGAGTGAAAACCTTATTCCATCAGCAAGGGCATTGAAGATGAAACGTGGCTGGGTCTTTCAGCATGACAATGATCACAAACACACCGCCTGGGCAACGAAGGAGTGGCTTCGTAAGAAGCATTTCAAGGTCCTGGAGTGGCCTAGCCAGTCTCCAGATCTCAACCCCATAGAAAATCTTTGGAGGGAGTTGAAAGTCCGTGTTGCCCAGCGACAGCCCCAAAACATCACTGCTCTAGAGGAGATCTGCATGGAGGAATGGGCCAAAATACCAGCAACAGTGTGTGAAAACCTTGTGAAGACTTACAGAAAATGTTTGGCCTCTGTCATTGCCAACAAAGGGTATATAACAAAGTATTGAGATGAACTTTTGTTATTGACCAAATACTTATTTTACCGAGGAATTTACCAATTAATTCATTAAAAATCCTTCAATGTGATTTTCTGGATTTTTTTTTCTCATTTTGTCTCTCATAGTTGAGGTATACCTATGATGAAAATTGGAGACCTCTCTCATCTTTTAAGTGGGAGAACTTGCACAATTGGTGGCTGACTAAATACTTTTTTGCCCCACTGTATGTTGGTTTGAATGAATCAACTCCCTCTGGTTATCTAAACTATCATAATCCCAGAAGTTCTGGTCGTGGAGGTGGAGTAGTGGCAATTTTCCATTCTAAATTAGTAGTTAATGTAAAGCAAAAACCATGTTTTAATTCATTTGAGGGCCTGTCCTCAGTGTGGGGCATGTTGGCTAGCTTGGCTTGAACCCAATTTTCTGTGCCATAGTTTACCATCCTCCCTCGGCCTACTCAGAGTTTTTATCCGAATTTGCTGAATTTTTAGCTTATTTCGTGCTGAAATCAGATAGAATGATTATTGTAGGGGATTTTAATATACATGTTGATGTAGATAGTGACTGTCTTAATAAGGCATTCAATTCAATTTTAGACTCAATGGGGTTTTCCCAGAAAGTAGAAAATTCTACCCATTATCTTCACCACACATTGGACCTTGTTCTGACTTATGTTATAGAAATAGAAAATCTGGTAGTGTCTTTCATAATCCTGTACTGTCAGACCATTGTCTGTTAACCTTTGATTTTACTATTTCTGATTATTTGACTCCTAAAGAAAAACATTACTACAGCAGATGTCTTTCAGATGACACTTACCAAATTTTTGCAGATTGTCTCCTCTATACCATGGGTCAACACAATGGAAATAAAAGATGGAGATCCTGCTCCTTCCATAATTGATAGCATGGTAGATAGTGTTACAGCCTCTCTGCATCAGACTCTAGATTTGGTGGCCCCTTTAAAAAAGAAAAAGTCTAACCAGAGATTTCTAACCCCTTGGTTTAACACAGAAGCTCATAGCTTAAAACAGAAGACTTGTCAATTAGAAAGAAAATGGTGTTCTACTAATTTAATTGAATTCTATTTAGCGTGGAGAAATCATCTCTTAATTTATAAAAAAAATCTCTTAGAAAAGCTAGAACAAGTTATTACTCTGCATTAATAGAAGAGAATAAGAATAACCCCAGGTTTCTTTTCAACACTATAGCCAGGCTGACAAAGAGTCAGGACTCGGTCAATCCTCGCATCTCCCTTGAGCTTTCTAGTCAGGCTCTTCATTTCCGCTCTTCACTTCCACTCTTCAAGGAGAGTAGACGCTTCTCTCTTTTCTCTCTGCTCTAGCTCCCCACTTCCCTATTAACTGGATCCCAGCTTGCTGTTGTCTGTCTGCGTCTACTGCTGATTATCGAAAGAAATTATGGAATTGATATGTTGGGCTTTGAACGCAATTGACACTATTTTTTCAACAAGGAATAATGCTCCGGGGGAAGCTGTTTGCCCCGCAGGGACGGCTCCAGCGGGCTATTTACAGGTGACAAGTGTTTGGAGGATCTTGTGCCTGAGTAATCTCTCTATTGAAGATATTGAAGATTTGCATATCTTCGTAATAATGGTGACTGGGATCGTTCTGATTGGAACTGGGATTGTCCTGGTGTACCGCAAATTGCTGAAGCTGGATACAACCTATCAAAATGCTGGCCACGCGAGGTGCATCCATCAAATTGGAATAATGGAGGAGACTTTGATAGCGACAAATGGAGAACTGTCTCGGAAGGTGGATTACATCACGGGTACGCTTAAGTCTATCCACGACGGACTCAAGCCCCGCAATGAAGGATTAAGCACTGAATCTGCAGAAGAAAATAAAGTTCTTTCTCTGTGATCAGTCTATTTGGCTCAATTTCCCTTATAAAAATCCTCCTGATAATCCCCAGTCTTTGTTTTTCAAAACACTGAGCACACGGCCTCTGGACAGTAGCTGCTTGGGACAATTGCCAAGGACAATTGCTGCAGCCAGACAAAACATCTTCTGCCAAAGTGTCCTTGTGCTCATATTGATACAACATTGCTTCAACACTACATCCACACTGACCCAGAAACTGACAACAAGATAACATTCACTGCTCTCCTTGTGTCCTGTGAACTCTGGCCTTGAATGTGCATCGTGGGCTTTTTTTTGTCTTTGTAATCATAATATTGATTACTTATGGTCAATATTCTGAATTCAATGATTTTTTTGCTCCTTCCTATTGTATGATTTCTTATCTGTACCATCCTGTTGGCAGGCGCGTTCCCGATGCAGCCGTGTCACTGGAAATGCAGGTTCATTTTCTGTGTCAAGTCAAATTCTCTCGTATGTTATCAGTGATCTGTTAATGTACTTGGCAATAAATCTTTTTCTGATTCTGATTCTGATTCTGACTTTTTGAACTTTTTCAATCATAAAATTTTATCTATTAGAGATAAAATCAGTCAGATTCTTCCCACCGTAAACTTAAGTACATTAACTACTACAACTCCTTCAATTGATATCTGTTTGGATAAGTTTACTCCAATTGACCTTTTAGAGTTAGATAAAATAATCTCCTCATCTAAGCCTTCATCTTGTCTTTTAGACCCTATTCCTACTAGGTTATTTAAAATAGTCTTCCCTATTATTGGTAGCCGTATTCTTCATGTAATTAATTATTCTTTAACTTTGGGTTGTGTACCGCAGGCTTTTAAAATTGCTGTAATTAAACCCTTACTCAAAAAGCCAACACTCAATCCAGGAATTTTGGCTAACTATCGACGAATCTCTAATCTGCCTTTCATTTTAAAAATCTTAGAAAGAGTTGTTGCTGCGCAATTGTTTGACCACTTGCAGGGAAATGGTTTATTTGAAGAGTTTCAATCTGGGTTTAGAGTTCATCACAGCACTGAAACAGCCTTAGTGAAGGTCACTAATGACCTCCTTATCGCATCTGATAATGGACTTGTTTCTGTCCTTGTCCTTTTAGATCTTAGGGCAGCCTTTGATACTATTGATCATGACATTCTACTTGATAGATTAGAACACTATGGTGGACTAAACGGAATTTCGCTGCAGTGGTTTAGATCTTATTTGTCCGATAGACTTCAGTTTGTTCACATCAGTGATGAGTTTTCTTCCAACTCTAAGTGCCGTCACACAGTTCCACAGGGATCTGTGCTAGGTCCTACTCTTTTTAGTTTATATATGCTTCCGTTAGGCAATATCATTAGAAAACACTGTATACATTTTCATTGTTACACAGACGGCACACAATTATACCTGTCAATGAAGCCCGATGATTGTAATCAATTAGCCAAGTTAGATGCCTGTCTTAAGGAAATCAAAGCCTGGATGACTTGTAATTTTCTGCTATGAAACCCAGATAAGACTGAAGTAATTCTTGTTGGTCCAAAAAACCTTAGAAATACCTTTCCAAATCATACTCTTAATTTGGATGCCGCTACTCTCACTCTGAATAGTTCTGTGAGGAACCTTGGAGTTATTTTTGATCAAAATCTGTTCTTTAATTCACAGATTAAAGATATATAATATATATAATTATAATCACATATAATTCCTTTGAGGGCCTGGTCCTCAGTGTTGGGCACTTTAGCAATTTCAGGTTAAACCCAATTTTATTTGCCATAGTTTATCGTCCCCCATCAACCTATTCAGAATTTTTATCCGAATTTGCTGATTTCTTAGCTGATTTAGTGCTGAAATCTGATAGAATAATTATAGTAGGGGACTTTAATATACATGTGGATGTAGATAGTGACTGCCTTAATGTGGCTTTTAATTCAATATTAGACTCGATTGGGTTTTCTCAGAAAGTAGGAAATTCTACTCATTACCTCCACCATACATTGGACCTTGTTCTGACATATGGCATAGAAATAGAAAATCTTGTAGTGTCTCCTCATAACCCTGTACTGTCAGACCATTGTCTGTTAACCTTTGATTTTACTATTTCTGACTATTTGGCTCCTAAAGAAAAATATTATCACAGTAGATGCCTCTCAGATGATGCTGTTTCCAAATTTATGCAGATTGTTTCCTCTATGCCATGTGTCAACACAACGGAAATAAGCTATAGACAGCTTGCTCCTTCTGTAATTGATAACATGGTGGATAGTGTTTCAGCTTCTCTGCATCAGGCTCTAGACTTGGTGGCCCCCTTAAAAAAGAAAAAGTCTAATCAGAGATTTTTAACTCCTTGGTTAACACAGAAACTCGTAGCTTAAAACAGAAGACTCGTCAATTAGAAAGAAAATGGCGCTCCACTAATTTAGATGAAATCTATTTAGCTTGGAGAAATCATCTTTTAATTTATAAAAAATCTCTTAGAAAAGCTAGAACGAGTTATTACTCTGCATTAATAGAAGAGAACAAGAATAATCCCAGGTTTCTTTTCAGTACTGTAGCCAGGTTGACAAAGAGTCAGGACTCTGTCAATCCTAGCATCCCCTTAGAGCTTACTAGTCAGGACTTTATGAACTTTTTCAATAATAAAATTTCATCCATCAGAGATAAAATCAATCAGATTCTTCCCACAGTTAACTTAAATACTGTAACTATTACAACTCCTTCTATTGATGTCTGTCTTGATGAGTTTACTCCAATCGACCTTTGTGAGTTAGAAAAAATAGTTTCCTCATCCAAACCTTCAACTTGTCTTTTAGACCCTATTCCTACCAGGTTATTTAAAGAAGTCTTCCCACTTATTGGTAGCTTTATTCTTCATATAATCAATTCTTCATTAACTTTAGGCCATGTACCGCAGGCTTTTAAAACAGCTGTAATTAAACCCTTACTCAAAAAGCCAACGCTAGATCCAGGAGCTTTAGCTAACTATAGACCAATCTCTAATCTCCCTTTCATTTCAAAAATCTTAGAAAGAGTTGTTGCTACGCAATTATTTGACCACCTGCAGGGAAATGGTTTACTTGAAGAGTTTCAATCTGGGTTTAGAATCCATCTAAACCCAGATGGGTTTAGATGGATTGTTTTACTGTTTTACTGAAACAGTAAAACTGTTTCAGTAAATTGATTGTTTTTCTGTTTTACTGAAACAGCCTTAGCGAAGGTCACTAACGACCTCCTCATTGCATCTGATAATGGACTAGTTTCTGTACTTGTCCTTTTAGATCTTAGTGCAGCTTTTGATACTATTGATCATAATATTCTACTTGATAGATTAGAACACTATGTTGGACTTAATGGAACTTCGTTGCAGTGGTTTAGATCTTATTTATCTGATAGGTTCCAGTTTGTTCATGTAAATGATGAGTTTTCTTTCAGCTCAAAGCTTAGTCATGGAGTTCCACAGGGATCTGTGCTAGGCCCTACTCTTTTTAGTTTATATATGCTTCCGTTAGGCAACATTATTAGAAAGCACTGTATACATTTTCATTGTTATGCAGATGACACACAATTATACCTGTCAATGAAGCCAGATGATACTAATCAATTAGCCAAGTTAGAAGCCTGTCTTAAGGAAATCAAAGCTTGGATGACTTGTAATTTTCTGCTATTAAATTCAGATAAGACTGAAGTCATTCTTGTTGGTCCAAAAAACCTTAGAAATTCCTTTCCAAATCAAACTTTCAGTTTGGATGCAGTTACTTTTTCTCTTAATAGCTCTGTGAGGAACCTTGGAGTTGTTTTTGATCAGGATCTGTCCTTCAATTCACATATTAAATTTGTTTCTAAGACTGCCTTCTATCATTTGCGTAATATTGCCAAGATTAGGAGCATCTTGTCTCAGAGTGATGCTGAGAAGCTGATCCACGCTTTTGTTAGCTCGAGATTAGATTATTGTAATTCTTTATTATCAGGCTGTCCTAAAACATCTTTAAAAAGTCTTCAGCTGATCCAAAATGCTGCAGCAAGAGTTTTAACAGGTACTAGAAAGAGAGATCATATCTCTCCGGTTCTGGCCTCCCTTCATTGGCTTCCCATAGAGTTTAGAATTAAGTTTAAAATCCTTCTTCTTACTTACAAAGCTCTAAACAATCAGGCTCCTTTTTATTTAAAAGATCTGATACTACCGTATCATCCTAACAGAGCACTACGCTCCCAAAATGCAGGATTACTTGTAATACCTAGAATCTCCAAAAGTACAATGGGAGGCAGAGCCTTCAGTTATCAAGCTCCTCTCCTGTGGAATCAGCTGCCAATCTGGATTCGGGAGTCAGACTCGATCTCTGTTTTTAAGAATAGGGCTAAAACCTACCTTTTTGATATAGCCTACAATTAGGGAGGGATCATGTGTTTCTGAACCCTCCCTTAGTTATGCTGCTAATAGGTTTAGTCAGCCGGGGGACCTCCAGTAATGCACTGGGCCTCACTCCTTTCCTCACTCTCTATGAAATATTTTTTTTTTGCTGGTCATTAACATCTGTTTGTTCTCTCCCATAGATTGAGTCCCCATCGTGCTGTTTGCTCTCTACATGTCTGTTTTTTCCTTCTTCTCTATCCCCTCACCCCCCAGCCAGTCGCAGCAGATGACTGCCCCTCCCTGAGCCTGGTTCTGCTGGAGGTTTCTTCCTGTTAAAAGGGAGTTTTTCCTCTCCACCGTCGCCAAATGCTTGCTCACAGGGGATTGCCTGATTGCTGGGGTCTTTCTGCAACTGTGGGGGTCCCTCCTTCAGTTGATAGTGCTATGAGATGACTGTTGTTGTGAAATGGTGCTATATAAATAAAGTTGAATTGAATTGAATATTAAATTTGTTTCAAAGACTGCCTTCTATCATCTGCGCAATATTGCCAAGATAAAGAGCATCTTGTCTCTGAATGATGCTGAGAAACTGATCCACGCCTTTGTCAGCTCTAGATTAGATTATTGTAACTCGTTATTATCAGGTTGTCCTAAAATATCTTTAAAAAGTCTTCAGTTGATCCAAAATGCTGCTGCAAGAGTTTTAACTAGTTCTAGAAAAAGAGATCATATCTCTCCGGTTCTGGCCTCCCTTCATTGGCTTCCCATAGAGTTTAGAATTAAGTTTAAAATCCTTCTTCTCACTTACAAAGCTCTTAATAATCAGGCCCCCTTATATATAAAAGATCTGATATTACCTTATCATCCTAACAGAGCACTACGCTCCCAAAATGCTGGATTACTTGTAATACCCAGAATCTCCAAAAGTACAATGGGAGGCAGAGCCTTCTGCTATCAAGCTCCTTCTCTGTGGAACCAGTTACCACTCTGGGTCCGAGATTCAGACTCGATCTCTGTTTTTAAGAACAGGGTAAAATCCTCCCTTTTCAATATAGCCTACGATTAGGGAGGGATCTTGTGTCTCTTAACCCCCCTTTTGTTTTGCTGTTAATAGATTCAGACTGCTGGGTGACCTCGAATAATGTACTTGGCTTCTCACCATTCATGTTCTTTATGTCTGTTCTCTTCATCCTCTCTATCCCCTCACCCCCAGCCAGTCGCAGCAGATGACTGCCCCCCCCCCGAGCCTGGTTCTGCTAGAGCATAGGTGTCAAACTCATTCCATGGAGGGCCAAGACCCTGCAGGTTTTACCTCCACCCAGTGTCTTCAACAGGTGATTTCTCTGAATTTCGTCCTACTGATTGCTGATCAGTGAAAACACCTGCTGAAGAGACTGGGTGGAAGTAAAACCTGCAGTGTCTTGGCCCTCCATGGAATGAGTTTGACACCCCTGTGCTAGAGGTTTCTTCCTGTTAAATGGGAGTTTTTCATCTCCACCGTCATTATGTGCTTGCTCACAGGGGATCGTCTGATTACTGGGTCTTTCTGCAATTGTGGGGTTTTCCCTGCATTTGGTAGTGCTATGAGATGACTTTTGTTGTGATCTGGTACTATATAAATAAAGCTGAAAAAATAAAAAAAAAATTGAAACTTGTAGCAAGCAGTCAATTCCACTGTTCCAACATTGCACAGTCTATGACCACTATACCCATACAGCAGCATTGGGTTCTTTCCAATTCTGTGGTAGGGGAAAACCTTTTTCACCATGGCCCAGTTTAGCATTGACCACTGTGTCAAGTAGGAGTGGTATAGCTACTCAGTCCCATTCCACTGTACAGTACGAATAACCATTGACGTCGGGACTCACCAAGTGGATGGTCATTGTTGGCAGGCAGGCTGGCTTATTTGGCAGGCTCCACGGCAATGGCAACCGGCATACCCTGGCAAAATGGTTCATGCGCCCACACTTGTTGCACCATTTCCCTCTTGCCGGGCAAACTCGTGCTCTGCTCTGGTGCGTTGGGGACTCACAACCCTCCCAGACGGGGCCTCTCGGAGTTGATCTTCGGTTCACTGCATTAGCCTCGTATTCTTCCGCCATGCACTCTTCGTCCTCTTGAGTCCACCACATTGGCTGATGTCGTCTGTTTGGGCGACTTCTGTGTCTGGCGCCAATTGAGCTCCAAGGCTAACTTTTCTGCTGCCTTCAACTGGAGTACTAGCTTAACTGCTCTAGCTAGCATTAAGTCATTTGGCACTGTTAGCAACCTAGCTCGTAGCCCAGCATTACATGTGTGTTCGGCCAATTGGTCCTGCACCATTTCGTCCTCCAATGGCCCAAAACGGCACACACTAGCTAACTGTCTCAGGTCAGCGATGAACTGCTGTATTGACTCACTTACTCTTTGTCGTCTCTGGCGAAAGCTAATCCATCATACCGTCACGCTGTCCGGTGAGGTGACATAATTAGCTAGCAGCTCCACAACTTCTTCATATGAGTCCATCACATTGAGCGTGCGGAGAATTCCTTGGCCCTCTATGCTTAGGTTGTGTGACTTTATTATAGAGCTGGTCAGCAGTACACTACACACGCCGTTACTGCACCCACAGGAGAATACAGGAAACTCAAATACAGGCACAACAATGCAGCGTACCCCATAATACCAGAGCGAAAAAAAAACTCATGCTAAGGAACAGCGATAAATACACTTCAATGTCGTAAAAATAACACAAGCAAGGAGGAGAGAAAAAAAACCCACACGCAACAGGGCGGCGAAATACAGTTAAATCAGTACAAATAAACGGCCATAGGCAACAAAAGAAAATCTCTCAGACTACGGAGGGGACAATCAAAAGGAGAGAAAAAAAAAATCATTACAGGAATGCGGGCAGGCAGAGCACAATAACACAAAAAACAAATAGTTCGGGAGGTCTACCTGCACCCAGCCTCCAGAACGCTGGCAGGGGGAAAAGAAAGAGTTCAGGTGGTCGACCCCAGTCCCAGGCCCGGAGAAACAGAACCTCTGGCGGCCGGACCAGGTCGCGGAACAGAAAGTCCAGTTTGTCGGGTGGCCGACCCAGAATGCCAAACAGGCTAAACAGTTTCCCAGGCGGCTGACCCACGTCAATAGGCCACCAGAACCGCAGGGGGGAACTCGGAGGTGCCCTCCCTATTGAGAGAGATAGCGAGGGAGAGCCACGTGGCACCAGGTGAAGAAAATGGATTGGGGAAACAATGCGGGACCAGTCCGGAGTTGATCGGCGGAGGATCTGCAGCTCCTTCTCCGAACTCCTCACGGACTGGCACTATGCTTTCGTTGGATCCCAAGCGGGATTGTGCTGCACCCACGACGGACCCCGACTGGGCCGGAACTACACCCACAACGGACCCCGACTGGAATGGCGCAGCACCAGGGACGGCCTCCAAACCCGAACCCAGAACCTCCAGAATAGCGACTGGAATCGACTCAACACCAGTGACCCTGGGAGAAGGCTCAGGAGAAGAAAGAGAACCGGGATCAGGATCACCGGCAACGAGACAAGCTCGGATGCAGTGGACGGCTGCACCCGGCCTGTCTCCCCAAGAGACAGGCAAAAATGCTCCAGAATAGACAGGAGAAAGACAAAATAGAGCAACTTGCCTGATCTTGAGTTCTGCCACCGTCCAGGACTTCAGCGATCCGGGTTCAGCAGGTAGAAGGCCCTCCTCTGGTTCCCACTCGGCTACGGTGGGGTCCGCAGGTGGCATGATGGTGTCCACAGTCCGGGGATTCCCTGACGGTGATGTCCAAGCCAAGGGCCCGCACAGCGTGGTGGCAGGGGATCCGTGACCTGCCGGGTCGGACTGTCCCTCTGTGGAGACCCGGGGACTCTTGCTTGTTGGTGCAGGCTCCAAATTGCAGTCCACCCTCCTCCTTTGCCCATGACATGGCTGCGGGGCCAAAACCAGGTACTCCAGGGCCGCAGGCTCCTTCCTCGTCTGATGGCATAGACCTGACGCTGAAGAACGCTCAGGGGAAGGAGACACAAAGGTAGCAGATTCATAATTAATCACTGCAGCAGATGGAGGGAGCTCAGGGGACTGTGAACCCCGAACTCCACCCCCAGGGATCAAACAAGGCAATTCACCCAGAGAAGGAAGAGAATGAAAAGACACTTGCCTGATCCGCTGACGACCGATGGAAGCTGCTGCGGTGGGCTTGGTTCTTCCCTTTCCCCGCTGGATGGTGACTGAGGGCCCCCCTGGGAAGACGAGGAGGAGCCGTCCACACAGGATCACTGACGGGCATCGCTGGAGCAGGACTCATGGGGTTCTCAGCCGCTGGAGAGAGCGTCGAGGAGGAGGCAGAAACAGCTGAGGCGATCCAGGAACGGGGAGCTGACGGAACAGCAGGGACAGGTGACCCGGAGGCAGAGGCTGCTGGGTTTTCCTCCTGTCATGACACAGGAGCAACAGCTGGCTGGGAGGCAGAGTTCCTTCGGCGACCCGGAACTGGATCCGGACTGGGTTCTCACTGAGGCTTACCATGGGCATTGTGACGACGTTTGCTGGCAGAGGGTGAGGCGAAGGTGAGGTCAGGGAACCGCCGCTGCCGTGCAGAGACAGAAGCCAGCAATTCGGCGTATTCGGGATAATTATGGAACTCTGGACTGAGCTCCACCAGTCTAACTGCCGCCGTCACATGCTTTATGATTTCCGATGGATAGGAGGCAGAGCAAGCCACAGCCACACGGTCCTGGAGGATCACAGCTGTCCACTGCGTGTCCTCTGAGGGAATGCCGGCTGACGCCTTTCTCCGCTGGGGATGACCCCTGGATGGTGCGAACTCCTGGACAAGACGAGGGACAGGAATGGGATCCCGAGGCGAGGAGCGAGGATGTCTCCTCTTCGGTTTCCTGCGGAGTTTCCCTCCAGCCCATGGAGCTTCTTCCGGTGAGCAGAGATGTCCGCCATCCTCGCCATGATTTCAGGGTGGTCAGCGTAGCGAGGATGGCGGTTAATAGTGGCCTCAGCGAGGTCCAGGTACCGGCGCGAGCCGCTGGGGACAGGGTGACTACGAGCGCTGCCGAGGATCCCATCAATCTCGATGAGAGCCATGACTAGCTCGTAGCATAAACTCATGGCATAGCCCTTGGGTGGTGATGCCATCTCCCAGCACACTGGTATGCACAAAAGGAAAAAACTACAAACCCAAACAGTGCAAACTCACAGTCGCTGGCGTCTCGTTGCGGCTGTGACCTACTGTCAACGATGGCCCTCACGAGCCATTAATGAGACGCCGAAAGCCAGCCGATGAGTTTACATACTTTATTAACACAAGACAACTATACAAAATAATGAGCCACGAGGGGCAAAACACACTATTACTATGACTACGACTAGGGAAAGGGAGGAACAGACTTTCAACGAATACACTTACTGTGACAGGCACGAAACGTGAATCAAGGACAGAGGTTGGACGAGGGAATGTTTGACGAGGTCGCAGCAAGGAGTAAGCCTCAGCTGCTTCCTTAAATACTCATGACACCCCAATCAATAAAGGAGGAAGTAATCAGGAGAAATACTGAACAGCTGTCACAGCGTGACTTGGCTTTGACAGCCGGAAGCCCCGCCATGATGCTGTCAGAATAAAAGCCCTGACAACCATATAGTACACCCGAGAAGAGAGCGGGGAACCACCGGTTAACCCGAGCGCGGACAGAGTCAGCACACGGACCATGACACTTTAACTTTCGTACTCAGTTACACTGCACCCTCCCAACTAAATACAGACTACAGTATATGAGCATTTTTACCTGCAGGTGATGTTTCACAAATGTACACAATGACATTAAGTGCCCTCTAGTGGTTATGAAAATAACTACATAAAAAACATGGTGAAGGGTTACAGTTGCAATGTGTGTAAAGTTGTCCATCACTTTTTCCTGCCGTTGCCCCATGTATTTCCCTAAACTTTACCCAAATATTTTATGACCTACCACACCCATTGCCCTAACCTTAACCACCTAAAAATATGTATTAAATGTATAAAAGACATTAATTGTCAAACCAGAAGTGAGTTTTGAAAGAAAAGGTGAATTTTGATGTTTGTATGATTGCACTGTTGAAAAAGTCAAGATAGTGACTCAAACTCCAGCCTCTACAGTGGAAAAGCATTTTTTTGTTCCATCCACCATACCTCACCCACCCCATACAGAGGGGTGGGCTTTGAGGTGAGGATTCTACAGTCATCTTTTATGTATTACCCTGGTATCTCACGGAGCGGTGAATGTAGATGAATGTTCACAAACGTAGCACTTTTTGGGTTTTGTCAGGGTTCATAAAAGGTTGGCACACAGTTTGCAAATAGTTTTTAAGATTCCAAACAGTTTTTCTTGTTGATTTTTTTTTTATATGTTTATTTGCAAAATAGTTGTAAGCATTTACAAACTGTTGTAAGCGTTTGTAAACAGCTGTAACCCAGATCGCTAAAGTTCTTCTTAGTTTGCCAAGCAGTGAACACTAGCAACTGTTTAAAAACCTTCATGACAAAACTGTTTGTAATCTTAAAAACTGTCGGTAAAATGTTTTGCAACCTTTTACCCACACTAACAAAACCCAAAAAGAGCAACGTTCGTGAACCTTCCTCAGTATTCACTGGTCTATGAGATACTAACTTGATTTTCAGCAACATTCATCAGAACAATTGATGGATCAAAAAATCAACAACATGCATCAACATTCGCCTGTATGTGAGATATTAGCCTTAGTGGAAAACTCATTGCTCCTTTCACTTCCAGGACACCTACCTTTAGCCAACAGAATTTTTGATAAGTTGGGCTCATAATGTGCCTGAGATGTATACGTATGCTGTAACTATCACTCTGTCTTTAAATCCATAAATCTTCAGAGTAGTGAGAAGCTTGGCTTGTATGTCTCTTTGGGATTGGTACATGTTTATCTGAAACTGGTTTGATTTGAGCATTCACCAGTATGACAATATATTTACAGTAGTAACATCCATTTTTTTCCACTAGTAGTGGGTTAGACGAGTTGTTCTTACGGCAGACATCGATGTATCTGCCACATCCTTACAGTTGAAGCTTGAGATTTTATGCCGGATGCCCTTCCTGACGTAACCCTGCCCATTTTATCTGGGCTTGGGACTGGCACAGAGAATACACTGGCTTGTGCACTCCCTGTGGCTGGGTCACCAACATTTTCCCTCCTCCATTCCATTATTGCTGAGCACCAAGCTGGACGGCAGGAAGTTCCACTTTTATATGGTCTTTGGCATGACCTGGCCAGGATCTGAACCGGCTGGGTCTAACAAAGAATGAGGGAAAACATAGTAGGTTCATTTGATCCTTTAGTATACCAAAGCAGTTTGACCTTCCAGCCAACTTTTACAAATTTCCACGTCATGTTAACAAGGTCTTTCTAATTATTAACTAAAGAAGGAAGTGTATGTTTGCTTTGTATGGAGCTCCACACGGAACATGTTGGAGCAAAACAAAACCCTGCAAACTCTTCTGTAATGCATCCCACCTCTGCTCCACTAACACCTCAATGATTTCTCTGCTATAGTTTATAGATTTGGTGGGCGGTGAAGGAAACACGGAGCCTCAATGTCTATGACTGCCTTTTGTATCTGACAAAAAATGAGGAAAAACATAGTAGGTCCATTTGATTCTTTAGTATACCAAAGCAGTTTGACCTTACAGCCAACTTTTACAAATTTCCACGTCATGTTAACAAGGTCTTTCTAATTATTAACTAAAGAAGGAAGTGCATGTTTGCTTTGTATGGAGCGCCACACAGAACATGTTGGAGCAAAACAAAGCCCTTCAAACTCTTCTGTAATGCATCCCGCTTTCATTCAATGTCTTAAACAATGCACCTGTGAAAAAGACAAGAACAATGAAGCTGAGCAGGCGTTTAAAAGCATGTACGACACACAACAACCTCTGCACGAGCCTAATACCCAAACAGAGCAGCGCCATTCATGGGGGAAATGCCTGGGCTATGCCAATCAACTGACTCTGGAGCGTGTTGGAAAAACATTACAGAAGTCAAACGGCCCTTTCTGCCATTGTGACTGTTAAAGTAATCTTGACAGCCAGTCATAGACGTTGAGGCTCTGAGTTGCCTTCACCGCCCACCAAATCTATAAACTATAGCAGAGAAATCATTGAGGTGTTAGTGGAGTAGAGGTCCTGAATTTCTTCCTAATCCCAAACCCCTCCCTTTCCATTCACAACATTCATAAAAGCCATGCCTCAGCAAAGCACTGCATTATCCCTTTCTTTTTCATAGCTGTGGTGGTCATTTGTCGTGTGATTAGCGATGAAAAAAGGAGCCGAATTGGAATTAAAGAGAAATAACAGCATGGTGAATGACCTGGATGTCGTTCAGAGGGAGGAAAAGGGGGCTGGGCCTGTTCCAGGCTACCATGCTCACCAGAAACCAGACAATGGACCCCGTCGGCCCTGATACAGCTTGACAAGTGAATGACATGCTGAATGGTTGCCATGGGAACAAATGTGTTGAATTTTATGCACGCATATTCTGTTTTGCCCCCCTTCCTTTTTTTTTACAGGCTGGGGAGATTACTAATAGTGAACTGACTCTAAACAGTGTGCTGGATGGGCAGTTGCACAGGGAGTCCCCCTTCTCTCTTTTTCCACAGTTCAACCGGACATTGTAGCCCAGCTTAATGTTAACGCCTCAGAGAGTATTAGTTTAGCACAGCTAGAGCTCAGGAGGAGATGAGTCTGTGTGAATAGGTTGCAGTGCATTAGCTCCAAGATGCAGGGGCTTTCCAGCGGTAATGATCTAATGACAAATTCTCCAGCCCACTTGGTTGGACATCAAACTCTTATTATGGATTACTGTCATAAGCAGCTGAGATACTGCATGAAACTATAAGCTACTCTATTGGGATCTTGTGCATCTGACAGTGCAGGTGTTTGCTTTTTTTTGCCAAAACAAGCTAACAATTATCATTATGTATCTATGATAAGGTGTCAGTTTGCAATATGAACAACAAAGAATGCACCGAAATTTCCACGAATCACCAATAACTGAAACTAATATTTCAACCGCTGTGAAATCCTAATGCACGGAGTTTGGGTTTATATAAGTAGCACTCCTTCTGTCATTGTTTAGCCATGATAAATTTCACTACTTATGCTAACTACCCAGTTTTTCTTCTGCTGCTGTGCTTGCATTAAACATAAAACACATTCAATGCTACAGACTTTATTTTCTCCATCGTAAAAGATCTCATGAAACACTGAGTGCATACACAAGTGAAAATAAAAACATCAGCGAATAAGGATGGTGTTATTCCATGTTTACGTTATTGGCATCTGATTCTAGCTTTAAAAAAAAGCTCTGTGGCACCCTGCCCAAAGTCATCTGCATGCATACAAATTGCTCATTCATATATCATATTTTAAAATCAATCAAAGTACATATAAAACACAGAGCACAATATTTTGTGGTGGAAATTACAGAAACAGGTGTAAATTGTGCATTTATTGTGGACTGTTTTCAAAGGTGCTCTAGCTTTTACAGCAGCAGATGTGCATATGTGGCAGCTACTCAGTGCAAGTTACAATGACCATATTGTAACAACAGTACAATGAATATTCAGCAAGTTCAGCAAACTGCTATTAGTATTTGTCTCTTTGTTTCCACATGGAATCCTGAATGGGAAGCTCAATTTGTGTCAAGGAGTTACTGCCTAGACGAACTAATATTTAATCTATTAATGAAAAGAATTGTTTAGCGTACTAAAGAACTCTATCCACAAGTATGGGTAATGGTTGAGTACTTGTATGCACAGTACAAGCAGTCAAATAAAAGTAATGTTATCTTGTAATAATCATGACTCAAGTTAAGAGTAGCCTAAAAAATTACATGAAAAGTGAATAATTTCCAAGGTTCTCGACAGGGAATGAGGTTATGGCTACCAAACTTGGGACATATGTAGGTTGACCTAGGGACTAGAACCCATGGCTATGCTTTTGGGGTCTGAATCTTATCCTAGTCAGGCGTGTCGCCATCAAGAATGTCCTCCACACATGTTCTTACCACAGTGCGGACTGCGACACAGATCACTCCCTGGTCTGCTGCAAGATCAGGCTACAGCCAAAGAGAATCCACCGCTCAAAGAAACGAGGGAACCCCCACATTGATTTCAGCAAAATGTCTCAGCCAGACCTTGTGGAAAAGTTTGCAGAGACCATCGAGAAGGAAATGTAAATGTCGCAGCCCAGAGACTCTGCCACAGAGAAGTGGGAAGTACTGCGGGACACCATGCACCGCATCGCCTTGGCTACCTTTGGGAAGAAGTCCTCCAAGTCTCACGACTGGTTTGAGGCCAAGTCCAGAGAGATGACTCCTGTCATCAAAGCCAAGTGTGCCGCCCTCATCAAGTATAAGCGGTCACCCAGTGAGAAGAGCCTGCAGATTCTCAGGGCTGCCAGGAGCAAGGCTCAGCAGACTTCCAGGTGTTGCGCCAACGAATACTGGACAGAGCTCAGTGAAGACATCCAGACAGCTGCTGCTACAGGCAACATTAGAGGGATGTACAATGGCATGAAGAAGGCGCTCGGACCAGTCTAGAGCAAGACAGCTCCCCTTAAATCTTCTGCTGGGGTAGTAATTACAGACCAGGGCCAACAGATGGAGAGATGGGTGGAACACTACTCTGACCTCTATTCCAGACAGAAAACAGTGCCCCCCAAAGCTCTTGACGCCATCGAGTGTATGCCAATCATAGAGGAGCTGGATGTAGAGCCAACCATAGAGGAACCCAAGAAGGCCATTGACAGCTTGGCCTTAGGCAAAGCCCTAGGCAGCGATGGGATTCCCCTGGACCTCATCAAACACTACAAGACTACCCTCCTGCTCCCATTGCATGAAGTCCTCTGTCAGTGCTGGCAAGAAGGGGCTGTACCACAGGACATGAGGGAAGCCAAGATCATCACCCTCTATAAGAACAAGGGAGAAAGAAGTGACTGCAACAACTACAGAGGCATCTCTCTACTCAGCATTGTCGGCAAAGTCTTTGCTCGGGTCATTTTGATCCGCCTGCAGAAGCTGGCAGAACACGTCTACCCAGAGTCACAGTGTGGCTTTTGTGGCAAGAGATCAATGGTAGACATGGTCTTCTCCTTCTGCTAACTCCAGGACAAGGGCAGAGAACAACAGATGCCCCTGTATGTCGCCTTCATAGATCTGACCAAGGTGTTCAACCTCGTCAGCAGAGACGGCCTGTTCAAGATTCTCCCAAAGATTGGCTGCCCACCAAAGCTGCAGAGCATGATTGAGTCTTTTCACTCAGACATGAAGGGGACTGTGCACTTCAACGGGAGTTCCTCCAACCCCTTCAGCATCTGCAGTGGCGTCAAACAAGGCTGCATCCTTGCTCCCACATTCTTTGGGATATTCTTTGCTGTTCTTCTAAAGCATGCCTTTGGCACTGCAACTGAAGGAATTTGCCCACACACCAGGTCAGATGGCAGGCTGTTCAACCTTGCCTGCCTCAGAGCCAAGACGAAGGTTCGTGAAATGCTCATCAGAGACATGCTGTTTGCTGACGATGCAGCAATTGCAACACACACCCAACAGGAGCTGCAGACACTGATGGACCACTTCTCGCAGGCCTGCAAGGATTTTGGATTCACCATTAGCCTGAAAAAGACCAATGTTCTGGGACAAGACACTGAATCACCACCTGTCATCACCATCAATGACTATGAATTCAAATTCATCCACCACTTCACCTGCCTTGGCTCTACCATAACCGACAACCTCTCCCTTGACCCAGAAATAGACAGGAGGATCGGCAAGGCAGCTACAACACTCACTCGCCTCACAACCAGAGTGTGGACAAACCCCAAGCTGTCGGTAAATACTAAGAGGGCAGTGTATAACGCCTATGTCATCAGCACACTGCTGTATGGCAGTGAGTCATGGACAACATATGCCAGACAGGAGAGGCGACTCAACACCTTCCATCTGCGAAGCATCCGCCGCATCCTGGGCATATCCTGGCAGGACACGATAACCAACGCAGATGTCTTGAATCACACGGGCCTTCCCAGCATGTTCATTCTCCTCAGACAGCGCAGGCTGCGATGGCTAGGCCATGTCCACCACATGGACGATGGGCACATCCCAAAGGACATCCTGTATGGAGAACTGGCATCTGGGAGGAGATCCACTGGTCGCCCCCAGCTCTGGTACAAAGATGTTGTTAAGAGAGACATGAAGGCCACCGACATCAACACAGAGACCTGGGAGAGCCTAGCAGGTGACCGTGCAAAGTGGAAAGGGACCCTGAAGCAACACCTGAAATTAGGGGAGGAGAAAATGATTACCGCTACTGCAGAAAAACGAGCACGCAGGAAGGAAAGCAGCAGCTCCAACAGACCAGAGATTACACACAGGTGTGACCTTTGTGATAAAGACTACCACTCCCACATCGGCCTATTTAGCCACAAACGACGCTGTTCCAGGTGAGCAGACAACCAGAACAAGGATGCTTCACCCATGGTCAACCCTGACCGACGGAGACCTAAAAAGATTTTTGGGGTCAAAAGGTCACAGGTCAATGTCACAGGGTCCTAAAAGGTCAAAATCCATTTTACCCCATAGTGACTTCAAAATTACCTCTGCCAAGGGAGGAGGAAATGTTTTTACTGGCGTTGATAGGTTTGTTGGTTGGTTTGTCTGTTACCAACATAACTCAAAAAGTTATTCACAGATTTTGATGAAATTTTCAGGAAAAGTGTGTAATGGCATGGGAAACAGATGATTAAATTTTGGTGATGATCTGAGAGTGCATACCTCCACCAAGGGCTTTGTTTGTATTTGTGCAGCAGGATTACACAAGAACTACTGGATGGATTTGGATGCAATATTCACCAGAGGTGGTTCTTGGGCTGCAGGTGAACCCATTACATTTTGGTGATGATCTAAGAATGCATACCTCAGCCAAGGCTCTTTTCTTCTCACAGTGTGTTAGCAACAATACTCCAAAACTAATGGACAGATTTTGATGCAATTTCCAACACAAGTGGCTCTAGGCCTACACACAAATCCATTACATTTCGGAGGTGATCCATGAGAGACGCAAGGAGCCTTGGCGGAGGTATGTGCTCTCTGAGCGCTTTACTAGTGGCAACTAGGAAAAGGAATTTTAATGCAAGTTAGAACTGGGTCTTTGTCCCCTGGTGAAGGTCAAATAGCTTTGACCTTGAAGATTGGTAGGCTGTGAATTTAGGTTACTAGGTCACCAAGTTTTAAAAAATTTACTTTATAGTTTATTACCGTTATTATTGTAAATGCTGTAAAGATAAATATTTTAAATTATTGTTAGTATGTTAGCATTATTTTTCACATTGACTGATTTTCACATTTATTCCAATTATGCTTCTGAATGTTATAGTACATTCTGTAAATATAGACCTGACAAAAGGAGCAGGTATGCATCTAGGTTGAGTCCATTCTAGTTTCTTGTACATTTAGGTCCCTCTTCTTGTGATTAAATAACTTTTTCCCTGTTTTTTTTTCTACATAAATTTGATTTTTACCATGCAAATTCACAACTTTTTACTTACAGATTTTCAGTTTTTTTTCCTCATACTGTAAATTTGTGACTTGTTTTCTTGTGCATATGAGGCTATATTGTCTGAATCGGTGAGATTTTCCTCTACCTTCAACACATTTTGTTTTCTATGTATTACTTTTTTCAAAAATGCATTACTTTTTGAGAGTATTATGACGTTTTCACTTACTGTAAATTTCCCTACGTTTACTCATGAGTTTGTGTCATTCTTCTCATAGCTTTTTTTTTACTTTTTTCTTGTTCTGTTTCAACTGAGTCTGATTAGAACAATGAGATTAACATATTTCAGTGAGATTAGATTAGATTAGATTAGATTAGATTAGATTAGATTAGATTAGATTATCATCATATCTACTTGAGCATTTTTCCTGAAAAATGCAGTCAAGCTAAACTAAAAAGTTTCCTGCAACAAAAATACTCATGTAAGTGCAAGTTAAAAAAAAATGCTTCAGTACATATAATTCAGATAAATGAAACTGCAAATTTGCATTCATGGTGTGCATAGCTTGCTTTAATTTTAATTTTATTTTCTTTTTGACACCACAGAAGCTTTTCTGTTGGACGTTAAAGTGTTGAAACATGTGAATGTTATGTGTATGTTATATTTGCTGTGTGTTATCTTGACCTTAATAACTTATCTCCAACCTTGGATACTTCTGCCTCTGAGCCTGGTTTGTTTCCATTTCGTATATCAGCTCAAGTTCAGCAGCAAACTTTTGTGAATAGGGTCTTCTCAGAATTTCACACACCTCCACTCACTGCAGGTTGACTCATTCTAAGTGTATGCTGTGTATGCTGTATTGGCCCTCACAAAGCTCTACTGATGAAAGGGAGAATCTTCACAATTTTAAACAATACCTCAATGAGACAACTGACACAATAAAACTGAACACGAGTGCAAAATAGCCGAGTGATGAAACCGACATCTGAAACATTTTCCCACTCCTGTATAATAGAAAGCAATCTCCCGACCTATGATTACACTTCTCGAGAAATCATATTTCATGTAAGACATGTTTTGTGGTCAGGATGAATATCTAAAGTGCCAATCATGCAGCGTGTATGCTCAAAAACCAATAATACAAAAGGATACATGACAGTGCATCCACTATCTTCACTGAGGAGAGGATACATATTCCATATCAGCAGCAAGAGTACACATATCACAACACTGCAGTGACCCGGGGAAAATACAATTCTGCTGTTGCAGCATGTGCATCTTAACATATTATCTTCATGCCACTTCACAGATAAAGCTACAGCAAGGCCAATTTAGCACAGCTGTGTCGATGCAACTCCATTTAGTTACAAGGTCCTAATCTATTTTAATTCAAGGGCATCAACGGGAAATAGGGATACTGCCACTATGAAAGTCATATAATTAGTAACAAATAAGGATCAATTCATTCTTAAAGGACCCATTCACTGCACTTTTTTCAGCATGTTGACGGGTCCCATAAGTCTAAATGGAATGTCTGTGACATATTTTGGTCAAATTGTCTTTAATTAGTTGATTATTACAGCATCATTATTAATCATCTTTTGCACCCTTCCTCAGAACAGCTTGTTTAAGTGCATGTCTGTTTAAATGCTCATGAGTCCCAGTTAACTCCACCCTCCCTGACACATCACTTAGGATGTTGCTAATGACACTGGCTAATGCTAGCTGATTAACTCCTAGTTCGGGTAGCTAACACAGCCTGAGCCAACTAACCTGAATTTATCTTTAAAAACTGAGTGAAATAAAGCCTCACCGTTCTACAGGGGTGTGTGGTTTCATTGGTCGATAGGATATGACCAGTCCCTGGGGTGCAATACGCACAGAAACAGATCTCAATGAGTGAATGGGAAAATTGTAACGGCTGCTAGCCACCTTTGATCCCAGTTGGGGTAAAATAGTAAAATAAGTTAAAATAATGTCAAAAAATGATGTATGTGCTCAAGTGTTGGTAAATGAACAAGGATTCCAGTGGGGGTGGATAAAATTTGTAGAAAATGGCAAACAAAACCAGCTGTGATCAAACAGTTAAGCTAATGATAGGCAGACCAACTCCGACTTCCCAGTCAAGTTAATGCTAGTGGTTGATCTATTGTTGAGACAAAAATATATCAAAATGAGCCAAAGTAATGCAAGATATGTTACCAACTGTGAATTAGTAAGCCAGATGGAAACAAGGATGTCTATTAGGGTGACTAGAATTTAAAGAAAATAACAATATAAACTCTGCTTGGCAAGCTAATTTAATAGTAGCACTGTTAGCGCTGAAGCTAATGCCTTGGGATCAAACTCTGGGCAGGGATTGAATCATCACCGCCAATAACATGGTGATGGGTTGTAACTAAAACCAAATCATTTGTCATTGACGTAAGGAAGTGAAAAGCCAGCTTCTGATCATTCTGCCAAAATGTCAAAATATTTTTCTAAATGAAAAAAAAAAAAAGTTATAAATGAAGAGTGATTTTAATATTTTTAAACTAGTCATAAGACCAAAGTTGTCCCGTTCTGAGCGCGGGGAGATTTCACTGAGCAAAATCTTTTTGCCTTTTTTTCATATTTGTATCGTGTTGTAGTTTTGAGTTGCAATTCCTGTTGTTTTATCCTTGGTTGATTTGTCACATTCTGTATTGTTTCTTAGTATCATTTATTTTTCTGGTTACGTTCGTTATAGTTATTTACATTTTTTGAGGTTACTTGTCTTTTGTTGCCATCTCGTTATATTTTTATTCTCTTGTGTTCTCCCTCTGGGCTGACAGCTGTCAGGGCCGCTTCCGGGTTTTTGCTCTGTATGGGCGGTGTCTCTGTCAGCTGTCAGCCCATTCTCTCCCCTCTCATTGTTCCCAGCTGATCCAAATTATGAATCATTGTTACTTTCTGCCCGCTCATGTGACCCACACCTGTCATTACTTGTGTGATTTGTTTCTGACCCTATTTAAGGGCAGTTATTTTCATTTCTCCTTGCAGCAGTCTTGAGTTTTCTCCTTCCTCGACTCCCCCAGAACACAGCCCTTGTTCTGGTGCGTTTCCTCCGTAAGATTGCTTGTATGTCAGTTTGGACTTTTTGTTGCAGCACCGTAAGGACTTTGTGTTTTGTTGTTTTCAATAAATCTCATAAACTGCAGTCCAGCACGTGGGTCTCTCCTCTCTGCCCCGAGGGGTGATTCATGACAATAGTAAGTATTTTAAACCATTAAAACCCACAAACAAACTATGTTTGAGTGAATGGAATCTTTAAATAAAATAGCAATTTAAAAAAGAGTGTTCCAAAGTTTAATGTAGCGTTAATTTATGAATTTGGGAACACATATAATGACAAGTTTTTTCCTCAGTAATTATTATCTCACCAACAGTAACAAAATGCCTTCTGATATTTTCCTTATAGGCTATTACAAAATCTCAAAAACACTTTTCAGGAGGAGCTGACCACTAACACAATAAGCAGGTTGTTCACTCACACCTTTGGGCATAACATTTCAGCCTATCTTTACCTGGATGTTCAGCTCATTGCCTCAGAAGCACTCAATCTAAACCCTTTTTTTTTTCTCCTGTAATGCAGAGCTGTTTATTTATATTATACAGAGAGACAAACTGATGGATGCTCATCCTAATGCATATCCAGATGGGTGACAAATTAACCCTTCACCTCTACAATGAAGAGAATGACTTTGGTTGCTATTCTCACACATGTCCGCGATTGTCCTTTTTGAGGGAAGGGTCAGCACCAATCAATACAAAGATGCACTCAGCTCACCTTTATCCTGAAACATGGCTTTGTGGGTGGGAGTGGTCTATTATCCCAATTCATAGGGCACAGAAAGGGTCACTGAAAGGTTTGATGAAGATGAAAATGGCCCCTTCACAGGTATCAGATTTAATCTTAAATTAAAGACCATTTTTGGAGGAATCTGATCAAAGGACAAGCAGCAACCTCTCAGGAACCAAATGTCCACTGCAAAAGTATTTTTACATAAATCTGGTTTAAATATAGTTTTATTTCTGCCCCAAAATATTGTGTGTAGTTTACCTAGGGTTCATTGGTCCAGATTTAGCCCACAATTTAAAGTGACACTCCACCAAAAAGCAAGATTTTTTTCTGTTGTTAATGTGTCTAACATATTTTTTGTGACTTACAAGACATAACAAGAGTGAAATCACTCAGATGTCTCAAGTCTGTGTTTTTCTGCTGTGAATTTCCAGTTAAGCTCCACCCCTCCAAAAAATGTAAGTTTGGACAGAGTGTTTCTAGCTACATACGCATTCCTGCTTATGAATTTGATTGGTTATAACATTAACCAATCAGGCTAAGCACTGGACATGGCTGGGCATGGCTACAGACCTGAGTTCACTACCTTGGGGGAAGAGGGAGGAGCCGAGGAGCAGCAGGAGCTTTTCCTGCTTTCCTTGGGAAAGATGGCAGATTATATGTGTTCAGTTTTTGGCTGTATGAGCAAGAAATCCTCTTAAATTACATGTCTTACCCACAGACATGGAAACACGACAGCAATGATTAATTTTATTTTTAAAAACCTCAGTGTCCATGTTGAGAAAGGACACAAGTTTGCAGCCTGCGTTTTACCTTGCATGGCGGGGGAGACAGCCAAGGAGATGTCTCCTGCCGGAGGCGCGTTGCACAATGGCCAGGGCGAACTGGCAAAGGCCGCAGTTCCACGGCAGAGAGTGGGTGCAAAGGACCGCTGGTCCCCAGTAAGGTGCTTGGCGGTCCCAGCCAGCTTGCTTTGGTGATGGATGGGGCACAGCACCTTCTGGCCTACCTCCTTCATTCCTAAGTGGGAGACCAAGCCAGGGAGACCCTCGGTGGGTAGGCAACCAGAGACCGGTATAAGCACTACAGCCTCTACACAAGGCTGGGCAGTGACTCTCCACTCCACCAAGAATGATCCTTCCGCAAGGTCACCTACTTCCTCAAGTTGAATCGCCTTCTCGGAGCCCACTGTCTTCTTTTTCTCGCTATTGATGGGCGGGAGTATGAGTGAAACTAATTAGAATATTCCTAGATCCGTGCATACTTAAGTAGGTGAAAGATGCAAAACCTCTTTCCAAACAATTCTAAGGCAATGAAAGTTTCTTGTGTGTATAAAAAGCCACAATATACTATTTTGGGCAATACACATGTTTTTGAGGTGGTTTTAGAGCCACCAGAGTGTATCTTTAAGTAAGAAATAGCTCACCTTATTGAGAAGGAATAGACAACAGTTGTCTATTCATTTCTTTTTTTGTGGGGCAGAAAGGCATTTTATGTTGGACATCCACAATGAAATACATATATCCTACAGTTACATAAAATATATGTTGGAGTAGGTTTTCTCACTGATCTGACATTTTAGGCCATTTTTCTCTTTATTTGACAGATACAGTCAGGAGGTGGACAAGAAATGGGTTGAAGAGCAGGGGACAGACATGCAGGAGGGATCACTCTGGCTGGGAATCAAACCAGGGATCACTGCATTTTTGAGCTGCATGCTCTTATTGTATGCATCATAATCATTAGACTGTGGAAGATGAAAGCAGACGAGGCAGCGAGCTGAATGACACACAAACTTTATTCCTCTTCCAACATAAAACACAAAAACTCCCTCTCTGAGTGCCTGAGCAAACTCGTTTATATACTTCTATTCCCGCCTCCGGCACACAAGGTAAACACATTAACATACAGACATGAAAGATATGTACACACATTAACATGACATTGACATACACGTCACAGAGCAGGTCTTGCTACCATACATTCGCACCCCTGCCTCTTCAGGTGTGAACCTGGCGTGGCGGGGGACAAAAGGCACATCTTTGTTTGTTTAGCTTCTTTCTCCATTAGCATCCCTAACTATCTTCTCCCCCACCAACCCCGTTGTCCTGGGTGGAGTGCCATGTGCATTGTGTCCACCACACAGCCCTCCCCCGAACACCCAGAAGGGGCTCTAACCCTCCAGCGCCTTGGGCTTGAGCCGGCACCCATAACAGGTGTAACGTGGAGTCGCCGGACCAGCTGAAGCATCTTGCTGTTGAGGCGGGCAGGAGACAAACTTGGCCTCCGGTGCGCAGTCTTGAGGAGGGGGAAAAGGTGGGGAGAGGAAAGACCTAGTCTGCTGCCAACAGATCTCTGCAGGGGGAACACCAACTTGCGGAGCCGCTGTAGGTGGGTGTCCGTGCTGGGGAGCTTGAGCCAGCACCACCTGTTCATCTGCCAACACATAAGCTTAAGCTTATCAATGTAGACAGTTTCCTTATGCCCCCCAAAGTCTAACGCAAAATGCTTTGCCCCAGTTTCTAGCACTCTGAACGGTCCGTCATACGGTGGGCGCAGCGGGGTTCTGTATGCGTTGTGCCTAACAAAAACAAACTTGGTGCTCTGTAAGCTCTTTGGGACGAAGGTGTGGGGGAAACAATGGTGCGCTGGGCCCAGCACACTGGCCAGCCCTATACCGTGAAAAAAATTGTGCAAGCAGGTCCGTCCCGGGTGCAGGGTTTTACCGGGGGTCCACAGCGGCTGAGAAAAAAACAAGTTCTGCTGGGGAGGCTGCCAGATCCTCCTTAGGCGTGGAGCGCAACCCTAACAGGACCCAGGGCAGGCAGTCGATCCAATTTGCATCTGTGAGTGAAGCTCTCAGAATCAGAATCAGAATCAGAATCAGCTTTATTGCCAAGTATATTTACAAGTAAACACACAAGGAATTTGACTTGACATTGGGTGCGCACGTTAGGCGCATCCAATGACATGGCAGCCATAAAGGCGCCTGTCTGCAGTGGGGGTAAAGGGGGGAAGGGGGGGGGAACACAATAGGCAGAGAGAAAAAACATAGTTATCAGAATCACGCTCGTATAAGCTCATATATGCTCATATAAGCTCATGAGCCAAATTTTGATTACACAGAAAAAAAACCCTCTATGCACATTAGCAGACAATAGATACAATCACACAGCAGAGGGAGGGAGAGCAGTGTGTGTATATTTGCATGTCATTGTGTAGTGTGAGTGTAATAGTTGTTAGTGAGCAGCAGAGGGCGCCTCCTGGCAGTGAATAGATGTTATAATCATGTGACTTATAAACAAGTCCAGAGATCAGAGTCTGTCTCTCTTTTCCTCTTCCTTGCAGAAGGCACATGGGCATTGTCCCTGAGAGACCAATCCGCTGACGACAACAACTGATTGTTGATGTATGGGTAGACATAAGCCACTTCTCCGGCGTTATCTTATCGAGGAGGAATGTAAACAAGGGCACCAAAACACAAGGTCAAATCTGCACAGTGCACTCAGAGAATAAAAAAATTCTCTCTCTTCGATTCTGTGCTTCAATTTCATACAGGCTTGAATCATACTTTAGATCATTCTCTGGAGAGCACTCAGCGATCCACAGATGTTATCCACCTACCGAAACATAGGTAAAACATGTCCAGAGAGTTCGTTCTCTCTTCAATGCATGCCAGATAGTAAATTCCATGTTAATCCTGCCGCTGACAGTCAGTGCTCCCCCCAGCTGGACGAATTGTTGAATTTGTTAAGGGAGCTACGCCGGGGTCCGCATTTGATTAGCTCACCCAGATAATTTCGATACACTAGGAAAACTCCAGGGGCCAAACAGAAGATCCTGTGATCAGTTCAATCTCAGTCGAATCACACAGACACATGAATTCCAATGCCATGAGTCTCCCTTGGGTTCCCCCTGACCCGATCTTCCTCTTTTAAAGGTGACAATCGCATATAAGCCGCTTTCCAGATCCATAATTTCCATTTGGATTAAGATTCAGCCAGGAGAAGAGTGACATTGCAAGCTGGGATCAGAAGGGAGAGGATTAGGAGGGAGAGGGAAGAAAAGCGTCTGCTCTCTCTCAGAAGCGGAAGTGAAACTCTGAAGCTCTGAGCGTTGCTTTAAGTGACCTATGAAAACGTTAACATAACCCGTTAGCCTGGGGGTTGTATGCGGTGGTGCGGTGGATTTTGACCCCCAGGCTCTGGGCCATTGCGGACCAGAGTTTCGAAATGAATTGCGGACCCCTGCCGGAAGTGATGTCTGACAGGGATCCGAACCGTGCAACCCAAGCCGACAAAAAAGCGTGAGCCAGTTCCACAGACATGAAGGAAGCCAGCGGGACCAATTCAGGCCAACACGTGGTGCAGTCCTTGATTGTCAAAAGGTGCATCGAACCTTGTGACGGCGGGAGGGGGCCCACCAAATCGACGTGGATGTGGTCGAACCTCCTGACCAGAATTTGGAACAGGTCAAGGGGGGCTTTGGTGTGCTTGTGCACTTTGGCACACGACGCATGATCCAACCCCCTCTTTCACGTCCCTGCGTAAGTGCGACCAGAAAAATTTTGCCCCCACCTGTTTAACCAAGGTGTGCACATCAGGGTATGAAAGGGAGTGGACTGACTCAAAAATGCTGCAGCGCCAAGACCTCGTAATCACCGGGCGTGGGGAACCAGTGGAGATGTCGCAGAGCAAGGGGGGCACCCTTCTTGCACCGCCTTGCTCTTCAGTTTTAAACCAATAGGCACAGACTGCAGCACGCAAATGTCCATTTGCTCCTTGGCTATGGCGAGGAAATCTATTCCCATGTAGACCAGGGAGACTAACGCGTGTAACAGGCAGTCGGACACAACATTAAGCTTTTCGGCTATGTGCTGGATGTCAGTTGTAAATTCCGAGAGCACGGCCAAATTGCTGCCGGGCCGACCACTGTTCCGAGACTTTGGACATTGTGTACGTTAGCGGCTTATGATCAACGAACACGGTGAACTCAAGCCCTTCCAGCCAAAACTGGAAGTGGTGTGTCACCAGGTGGAAGGCCAACAACTCTCTGTCAAAAACGTACTGTATTTGTGTTCGTTGTCACGCAAAGTATGGCTGAAAAATGCAAGCGGCTGCCACGCACTGGAAACATACTGCTCCACCACTGCCCCTATGGCAACGACAGATGCGTCAGTGGTGAGTGCTATCCGTGCTGTCGGGGCAGGGTGGACTTGCAAAGCGGCGTTAGCGAGCGCTGTTTTGGCTTTTGCAAAAGCCTGGACTTGCTCGGGGGTCCAGTCAGTGTTTTCTGGGGCTTCTTTTTTTTGATCATGGTGTACAACAGCTGCAGCAGCTGGGCTGCTCGGGGGAAGAAATAATTGTTAAAGTTGACCATGCCCAAAAATTCCTGCAGGGCCTTCACGGTCTGCGGATGCAGAAAATCCAACACGGCACACATCTTATCAGGCAGCGTAATCGCACCCTCCAGTGAAATGCGGTGACCCAAAAAATCACTGGCACAACAAACTGGCACTTCGCCGGGTTAACAATAAGCCTGTGTGCTTCCAACCTCTGGAAAACCAGTTTGAGATGGGCAAGGTGCTTCTTCTCAGACGAGCTAGCCACCAGAATGTCATCTAAGTAGACACAACAAAAGGCAGGTCAAGGAGCACTGCATCCATCATTCTTTGGAAGGTTTGCGCCACGTCCTTTAACCCGAGCAGCATGCGTAAAAACTCGAATAGGCCAAAAAGAGTTATTACCGCTGTTTTTGGGAACGTCCTCCGTACGCACCGGGACCTGGTGGTAACCACGGACCAGATCCACTTTCAATAAAACACGCGTCAGGTGCACAGAAAAATCCTGGATGTGGGGGATGGATGGGATACCAATTGTGTTCCGTGGTGTTGTTCAAGCACCGGAAATCACCGCACCGTCACCATGACCCATTGGCCTTTAGCACCATGTGTAGCGGGGATGCCCAGGGGCACTTCCAGGCACTGAGGTCGCGCGAACACCGGCGGGCCTTTTGTGGTTATGAAATGTTCAACCCTGTGTTTGGTTACTGTAGCAGAAAACGTCAGAACCGTGAGTGCTGGGAACTGTGAAAGTAAATGCTGGTACTTACTCCCTGGAGCTATAACGTTAGCCTGTGTTGTTGGCCCAACTCCCCGAGCTATGCAGGGCAAGGGGGAAAAAGAAACAGCATCCACTAAATGTCTGTTGGCAACATCGACTAACAACCCATAAGCACATAAAAAATCTGCACCTAAAATGGGGACAGAAGATGCCACCACCACAAAGTTCCATTGGTAATTGCATCTGTGTAAGTACACCGTCAACGTCCGTTCACCAAACATCCTAATGTTGGATCCGTTGGTGGCCGTGAGCTCGGGACTGCTGCCTCCCGCCAATCAGTTTGTGCTGATCGGCAGAATGAGACTCTTCTGGGAGCCGGAATCCACTAAGAAACGTCTTCCCGAATGTGTGTCTGTGATGAACAGCAGCTTGTTCCTGTCGCCAGCAGTCACAGCTGCTACTGACTACTGGCCGTGCCATTCCCTGGCTTCTTGAATTAGCATGGTGGCAAACAGCATTGGGCATTCGAGCCAAAGCGGCGGTGACAGATACAGAGCGTCCCATTCCTGCATCTCTTGGCGTCCATCCCAGACACCACCAACGGCTCCTCGACCTCGCTGGAGTCCTTCCCGGATGCCGGTGTCATTGCGTGCACGCTGAGAGTTCTGCTTGCTAGGATGATGCGGTCCGCTTCCTGCGCCAGAGCGCGGTAGTTCTTGGTTACCAGCAGCGGTGAGTTGGCCAGGATTGCCCTCGCTGTAGCAGGTAGGCTTCTGAGGAAGAGGTGGGCAAACAGGAAGGATTCGTCATTCGTACCTATTAATGCTAACATGCTCTCCATCAGCTCACAGCTGATCTGTCACCTAACTCTGAGCATGTTAGGAGTCTCTCTGCTCTCTCACTGTCCAACAGGATATACCGCTGAATCAACATCTGATTGAGGGCGTCATATTTCCCCTGGGCCGGCGGTTCCTGGAGCAGTCTCCTCACTTGCTGCGTGGCACACGCATCCAGCACAGTGACCACATGATAATATTTGGTGTCGTCCATTGTGATCCCGCAGAACGCGAATTGGGCTTCCACATGTAGAAACCAAGCGGTCGGACTGTGAAGCCAGAAGTCTGGGAGCTTGACTGTGACAGTGCATGCCACGCTGCTGTTCTCCCTCTGGGTTGTCTCTGGGGTGGTGCTCGGCTCGTTCTCCATTGCACGTCTCAGGGTCATCAATGTGGAAGATGAAAGCAGACGAGGCAGCGAGCTAGATGACACACGAACTTTATTCCTCTTCCAACATAAAACACAAAAACTCCCTCTCTGAGTGCCTGAGCAAACTCTTTCATACACTTCTATTCCTGCCTCAGGCACAAAAGGTAAAAACATTAACATACAGAAATGAAAGACATGTACAGACATTAATATGACATTGACACACGTCACAGAGCAGGTCTTGCTACCATACATTCTCACTCCTGCATCCTAAGATGTGAACCTGGAGCGGTGGGGGGTGAAAGGCACATCTTTGTTTGTTTAGCTTCTTTCTCCATTAGCATCCCTAACTATCTTCTCCCCCACCAATCCTGTTGTCCTGGGTAGAGTGTCATGTGTATTGTGTCCACCACAAGACCAATGTTTTTAAGCTAGGGTGACACGGCATCCTAGGGTGCCATGAGAGATCGCTCAGGGTCCTGTGGTAAATTTTCTAATTTTACTTAATCGACCCAAAAATTTCAAATAATTTGCTTTTGTTGTGTGCTGTGCCTGCAGTGGTTCTTCAGTGTCAGTGGGTGACAATATGAACGCAATCTTCTTCTTCTTCTTCTTCTTCTTCTTCTTTTATATGCTGATCTGTATGTAATTACATGGCTTCACACTGAGTATAAACAAATTGGAAGAATAAATGGAAAACTGAATTCCAAAGCTCCGGTGTGGGAGCAGTTTGAACTGAAGCCAAATGAGGAAAGCCCAGTAATGTAACCGAACCAGTATATGGCCTGTATTTGAAATCAGTTGTAACAAAAACTGAAAAATGCATGAAAAACAACCATCTCATTCAGTTTTTCCAAGTGGGACAAAACTCAGACATGCAGAGCCCCCCATTTCCCCACGGTCAAGTATAAAGGAGCCTTTGACCAATAATACAGATATAGCCATAACAGTGATAAATGAAAAAAAAAAAATACTATTTTTGTTATTGTTTGCCAAATTTTGTTATTTTTAGAGACCTAATTACAAGACTAAATTATGATTAAATATGCCATAATCATAACAGGCTAAAATTTGTCATTTTATAACATTTTGTTTGATGAGATGCTGCAGGATTTTTTTCAATGTACTGAAAGAAGGCTGCCATGGTTCAAAAAAAGCTTGGAAAACATTGCATTAGACCATACCTGGACACCCCCGATTGGCATTTTTAAACAAAATACTTTACTTGTAGATATAGAATTTTGTTTACGTATTATTGGAAAAAAAAAAAAAAAACGTGATCCATAGCTGCTTGTTGATATCCTCACAATTTCTTCTGTAATCTAAAATAACTTTTGCTTATATTTAAAAAAAAGAAAAAAGAATGCACAGTATTGACACCACTTGTACAATATTTGTTTTCTTCTACACATTCGTTGTTAAAAAAATATATATATATACGCACACACACACACACACACACACACACACATACAGTATATATATATATATATATATATATATATATATATATATATATATATATATATATATATATATATATATATAATTTACATACTGCATATCACAGAATTTATTAACAATAAATCACCAGGGAAATTACTTGTGGCTTCATGTTTCTACAACAGAGACGGGAATACAGATTTAGCCCTAATCTCATTGTAATGTATACAAAATGCCATTTTTATTAACATCAGACAGGGGCTTGTGCACTGCTTTACAGTGACAATATTTTATTTTTTTTTAAATAAATGAGGCTACAGCAAGACATTTATTTTTACTGCAAAAAAAATGTTTATTTTGCATTCAAATTTACCAGCAGTTAGATTCTAAAATGGTAGTTATTAAAAGAATATATTTTCTTAATTAAGGCAGTCTACTGATAAGGTCAGTGTTGGTAAGCAATGCTTTTCAGTTGCCCATTAATGTTTTACTTCCACGAGCTCTTCACTTTAGCTGTTGCACACTTTGTTACAGTCGAGGCAATCAAGGACTATGTATAACCTTATTCATTACTGATGTGTGTTGTGTTTAGACAGACCGAAAGGGAGATAGAATGGAAGGAGAGATGGAGAGAAATATGTGAGGAGGGGGAGGGGAGGAGGAGGAGGAGAGAACACGCCACTGAATGTCCCAAGCCATTAGAACAAGGGATATTTCTGGTTGACTGAGCAATTCATTCTCGACATGTCACATTGAATTTCTTCCATTATAAAACACTGCTGCCTTCCCCACTCCAAAGGCAGATTGCCTGCACCTATTTCACCCAGTGAAATATTGCTTCTCCCCTCAAACAATCTTTTTCATCCCAAAGTTGAGGAAAAAAACTGAAACAGTGATTAGTCTATGTTCACAGAGCACAGAATTTCATTTTTTTTGTGCTTTAACTGAATGCACAGCTCATACTTTGTGACTTAACATACTTTTTCTGAAATGATTTCAAAATGTTTAATGTATTAATATCATCATCAGATCTGATGAGCTCATAGACTTTTTTTTTTTTGTCATTCCATTTCAGAGCATATTGATGTGAAAGCAGACATTGCAGAGACAGAGACAATCCATTTGTTTCTGTCAGCCCATATGGGGCTTTGGTGCTTTAGTCAGAGTTTTACTCTACAATCTATGTGGTGACACATGATGTAAAGAGCAGGACGGAGTGTTTTGGCTGAGCCAGTTGTATGATCTCTCATCCTCAGCTGCATTGTGTGCTTTTAACTGCACAAAGTCTGACTTTGCTCTGTGCGTCTGACAGTTCTGACAGGCTGGCAACAGAGATTGATGTTACCCTGATAGAAAATAGAGGAAGAATGGCAATTATGTCAGGCTCTGAGAAACATGTGTCTGTGCACTGCAATACAAAAGGCCCTCACTGCATTGTTATCGTTCTCAATAACCCAAGGTGTGTTTAGGAGTAAATGGATTGTCTGTAGAGAGCATTTCATCCTTTCTACCCCTCTTCTCCTTTCTTCTCCTTTCCTCTGTACAGTTTATTTTTTCCTTAACTTTTATGTCAATGTGCAGAATTGCATTTCCTTGTTATACATCTGAGAGGAAAAAACTGGCAAAGATTGAAACTTACAGTACAATATACTGTATAAAAGTCACCATATACATGTAAGGCCTGCACTTGTTAAAATGCATACTCATGTTTTTTGAATTGCTCTGAGTGCAGTGAATTTGATGAATATGGCAAGGATTTGGTTCTGCAGTCATATTTTAAGCTCTTTCATAATGTGTTACGGACCAAATATGCTGGTTTTATGGTCCACAATCCTCATATAGAAAATTATATCTCTAGTTATCATTACTACAAATCCAGAATCCACAGAGAACTGGCAGCTTCAAGATGTATTCTTCAACTTCTCTGTGAACATCAATATACCAAAGTTATTTTAGTGTTGAGGTTACTTTAGAAATGTAGCCTTGTTAAAAGGAAGTTAATTGTAACTGTCTTGAATACTTTATCACAGTATTACAGTAATGCAAAATGTCACATATAATTTCTATGACACAGTTTAACAAGCTGAGCAATATTAAAATCTAGAAAAAGCTAAGCTTTTTTTTGTTCCAAGTGAAAAATCATACATTCCATATCTTAATTTAAACAACAATATACATGAAACGACTCTCAGTTGGTTAGTAACTTACCCACTGCACACTCAACTTTAGCCATTAGATAATAAAGTTACACAGTGTGGTGCTGAGAAGATAATATAGGACAGCTTCCATCAAACTACTTTTGACAGGTTTATGACCCCTTAGCCCCACCAATGCCCCACCCCTTTCCACACCCACACCCCACACCCTTTGACCTGACCTGACCTTGACCTAGCCTTTGATCCGTAATTATCCTTTGATCAGCAGCAACCTTTATGACCTGTAATTATCCTTTGATCCATGACGACCTTTGACCCCACCCTGAGGGCTGAACATGGGATGGAATGTTAATATACAGGAAATGCTGGGGACGGCGCGTGTTGTAGTTGCAGAGTTTCATATACATACGTCTGAAGTAACACCGCACAGAAAAAAGATAAATCACAATTCAAAAAAAACCTTTCAAACTCCCCTCCCTAGTGTTCTGTCCACATTACGTCAAAGCTTATATCAAGCCGTCTGCAGCTTTGCATCAAAATTTGGAAGATGATCACATCAAAGCATGGGCCTTAAATGACATCTCCATTTGGCTGTCTGGCCACCACTCAAAAAGTATTTGATGTTGAGACACACACACATACACATACACACGAAAGTTCAGTTGTTTTAGCTCCTGACCACATAGGCGTTATCCTTTAGAAAACCTTCCCTTTGTCTCGTCTCCCATACTGTAGAAATCCTAATCTATTTTCACTACACGGACAATCCTTTATTTTTTAGAGACATTTATCAACTTTCTAATCATTAAAAAATGGACTTTTTAAAAGAATTACCTCGGGTCTTTGGCTGGTTCTTGAAGGCGTTAAACATTTTGCACCATACTGCATTATCAGCATTAGAGTTACCAGATCCATCCATCCATCTTCCTCCGCTTAATCCTTTTCAGGTCGCGGGGGGGCTGGAGCCTATCCCAGCATCTTTGGGCGAGAGGCAGGGTACACCCTGGACAGATCGCCAGTCCATTGCAGGGCCAACACAGAGAAACAGACAACCATTCACTCTCACAGTCATACCTAAGGACAATTTAGAATCCCCAGTTTTGATGCCAATTAACCTAACTTGCATGCAAACTCCACACAGATCACTGTTGATCGGGGGCTGGGATCAAACCCAGGATCCCCCGGCCAAGGGTGAGTTGCTGTGCTGCTGCAGTGCTAACCACTCCGCCACCACGCTGCCCTGAGTTACCAGATTCTGAAACATTTAATTTGTAATAACAGTGTACTTACTTCCATCCATCCATCCATCTTCTACCGCTTTTCTGGAGGTCCAGGTTGCGGAGGCAGCAGTTCAAGCAGAGAAGCCCAGACTTCCCTCTCCCCCGCCACTTGATCCAGCTCTTCAGAGAGGATACCAAGGTGTTCCCAGACTAGCTGGGAGACATAGTCTCTCCACCAAGTCCTGGGTCTGCCCCGGGGTCTCCTCCCAGTAGGACGTCCCCGAAACACCTCAAGTGGGAGGCGTCCAGGAGGCATCCTAATCAGATGCCCATACCACCTCAACTGACTCCTTTCAATGTGGAGGAGCAGCGGTTCTACTCTGAGCCTCTCTAGGATGACTGAGCTCCTCACCCTCTCTCTGAGGGTGAGTCCAGCAATCCTACGGAGAAAGCTCATTTCAGCCGCTTGTATCCACGATCTTGTTCTTTCGGTCATTACCCAAAGCTTGTGACCATAGGTGAGAGTAAGAACGGAGATTGACTGGTAAATCGACAGCTTTGCCTTAGAACTCGGCTCCCTCTTCACCACAACAGACCGGTACAACATCCGCATCACTGCAGATGCTGCTCCGATCCATATGTCAATCTCTCGCTCCATTTTCCCTTCACTCGTGAATAAGACCCTAAGATACTTAAACTCCTCCACTTGGGGCAGGAGCCTGTCCCCAATCCAGAGAGAACAATCCACCTTTTTCCGGCTGAGGACCATGGACTCGGACTTGGAGGTGCTGATTCTCATCCCAGCTGCTTCACACTCAGCGGCAAACTGTCCCAGCAAGAGCTGTAGGTCATTGCTGGATGAAGCCAACAGGACAACATCATCTGCAAACAACAGAGATGAGATCCTGTGCTCACCAAGCATGATGCCCTCCATTCCCTGGCTGCACCTAGAAATCCTGTCCATAAAAATTATGAACAGGATTGGTGACAAAGGGCAGCGCTGGCGGAGTCCAACTCTCACTGGAAATGAGTCCGACCGAGTGTTGGCAATACGAACCAAACTCTCACAACGGTCGTACAGAGACCGAATAGCTCGTAACAACAAGCCCGAGACCCCATACTCCCGAAGCACCCCCACAAAAAACCATGAGGGATGTGGTCAAATGCCTTCTCCAAGTCCACAAAACACATGTAAACTGGTTGGGCAAACTCCCACGAACCCTCGAGGATTCTTGAGAGGGTAAAGAGCTGGTCCGATGTGCCATGGCCAGGACAAAAACCACATTGCTCCTCCTGAATCCAAGGTTCGACCAACGGTTGGATTCTCCTCTCCAGTGCCTTGGCATAGACCTTCCCAGGGAGGCTGAGAAGTGTGATCCCTCTAAAGTTGGAGCACACCCTCTGGTCCCCTTTTTTGAAGAGAGGAACCACCACCCCAGTTTGCCATGCCAAAGGCACTGCCCCCGACCTCCATGCAATGTTGCAGAGGCGTGTCAACCATGACAGCCCAACAACATCAAGGGCCTTGAGGTACTCAGGGCGAATCTCGTCCACCCCCGGGGCCCAGCCACCAAGGAGATTTTTAATCACCTTGGCAACCTCAGCCCCTGTGATAGGTGAGTCATCCCCCTCGTCCACAAACCCTGCTTCCTCTGTGGAAGGCGTATCAGTGGGATTGAGGAGATCCTTGAAGTATTCCTTTCACCGCCCGACGATATCCCCAGTCGAAGTCAACAGCGCCCCATCCGCACCATACACAGTGTGGACAGGGAGCTGCTTTCCCCTCCTGAGCCACCGGACAGTTTGCCAGAATCTCTTTGAGGCCGACCGAAAGTCTTGTTCCATGGCCTCACCGAACTCCTCCCATACCCGGGTTTTTGCTTCAGCAGCCACCTGAGCTGCACTCCGCTTGGCCTGCCAGTACACCTCAGCTGCTTCGGGAGTCCCACAAGCCAACCAAGCTTGATAGGATTCCTTCTTCAGCTTAATGGCCCCCCTCACCACTGGTGTCCACCACTTGGTTCAGGGGTTGCCACCACGAGATGCATTGACCACCTTGCGGCCACAGCTCTGGGCCACCGATTCAACAATGGAGGTGGAGAACATGGTACATTCAGACTCCATGTCTCCAAACTCCCTCGGAATGTGGTTGAAGTTCTTCCGGAGGTGGAAGTTGAAGAGCTCCCGGACAGGGGCCTCAGCCAGACAGTCCCAGCACACCCTCACTATACGTTTGGGTCTACCAGGTCTGAATGGCTTCCTCCCCTGCCATTGGATCCAACTCACCACCAGGTGGTGATCAGTTGACAGCTCTGTACCTCTCTTTACCCGAGTGTCCAAGGCATACGGTCGCAGGTCTGATGACACGATAACAAAATCGATCATTGACCTGTGACCTAGGGTGTCCTGGTGCCAGGTGCACATATGGACACCCTTGTGCTTGAACATGGTGTTCGTTATGGACAAACTGTGGTTAGCACAGAAGTCCAATAACTGAACACCACTTGGGTTCAGATCGGGCAGGCCGTTCCTTCCAATCACTCCCCTCCAGATTTCACTGTCATTGCCCACGTGCGCATTGAAGTCCCCCAGAAGGACAATGGAGTCTCCAAGAGAAGCACCCTCCAGCACCCCAGTCACAGACTACAAAAAGGGTGGGTAATCTGAAACATCATTTGGTGCATAGGCACAAATGATGGTCAGGACCCATTTCCCAACCCGAAGGCGCAGGGAAGCAACCCTTTCATCCACCGGGGAAAACTCCAATATAGAGGCAGCAAGGTGGGGGGATACAAGAATACCCATGCTCGTCGCCTCTCACCCGGGGCAACTCCAGAAAAGGCCAAGCTCCAGCCCTTCTCCAGGAGACTGGTTCCGAATCCAGAGCTGTGTGTTGAGGTGAGGCCGACTATATCTAGTCGATATCTCTCAACCTCGTACGCCAGCTCAGGCTCCTTCCCCACCAGAGAGGTGACATTCTACGTACCAAAAGCCAGTTTAGAAAGCTTGGGATCAGTTCGCCAAGGTCTCCGCCTTTGACCGCCACCTAATCCACATAGCATCGGACCCCCATGATCCCTCCTGCAGGTGGTGAGCCCACTGGAGGGCGGACCCATGTAACTCCTTCGGGCTGAGCCCGGCCGGGTCTCATGGGTGGAAACCCGGCCACCAGACGTTAGCCATCCACCCCCTCTCCCAAGCCTGGCTCCAGGGTGGGGCCCTGGTAACCCCATACCGGGTGGGGTACACTGAATCCTTGATCTAGAATTTATCATGAGAGTCTGTTGGATCTTTTTTAGTCTTACTTCTTTGTACTTACTTCTTTGCATAAGAATAGTTTGTTTTTTTTATCTTTCATAATAACAAATTACATCTTGCATAGTGTTGACACAAACTCTGATTTTGAAACTAGTATATTCAGACAAAGTTGTTTCACTATGATTAATGCGGTTAAAAACATCCACTACTTTCAAAAAAGAAACATTGAAACAAGTATTTGTTTGGAGGAATTACTAAAAACATTTTTGCTTAGTTGTACAGAAGCATTTAAGGATAAACAAATTTTCATTACCTTCCCTTAAACATTTATCACTGAAAGGTAGTAGTAACTCCATCAGCTGTATACTTGTTTCTTTGCATAACACCAATTTAGGGACCTCTTTTTTGTTAATCACACAAGTACACGTGTGAAGCACATTTACATGTTTGAAGAAAGAATTTTTAACTCCCTTATTTTTTTGTAACAAGTTGCTCCACTTGTACTAAACATGTGTTTATGAAACACCTGATACAAGTTTGTAAACGGTCAACATCACCCTGTTTTTATTGCGGTTTGAGTTTTTAGGTGTATTTTGTTCAAACTAAATACCCTCTGGTATTTTTTTGTTACACAACATACATGGTGCTGATGATTGATGAATTTAGCATAACTAAAGCACCCAATACAAGTTTGTAAATGGTCAGCATCACAGTAGTTTGTCTTTAAAGAGAAAACAACAAGATGCGGTAAATTTATCTTTTAGATTGGGCATCGTGTTTATAGTTTGTTGTTTTTTTCCTACAGAAATAAATATTGCATAACCAACTTTGTCTCTACCTTTAAATACCTGGGGTCAACAATTTCTCAGATTGGTGACCTAAGGCCTGAGGTTGACCGACAACGTGCGCTGGCCTCGGCAGTGATCCAGTCCTTGTGGAGACCTCTCTGGCACCACCACCACATTTTCACAAAGGACTGAGCTTTGCAATGTAGAAAGGTTATAAGACAGTGCACGGTGGCGCAGTGGTTTAGTACTGTGGCAGCACAGTTTTACCCTCGGCCGGGGGACCGCGGGGATCATGAGATCGTGGGTTCGATCCCAGCCCCCGACCAACAGTGAGCTGTGTGGAGTTTGCATGTTCTCCCCGTGTTGCGCGGGTTTACTCCGGGATTTCTCCGGTTTCCTCCCGCATACCAAAAACATGTAGGTTTAGGGCGCTCGCGCACGCAGCGACCAGCAGCCGGTGGCTTGTCACCAGACTGCAAACCAAATCTACCTACGGGTACAAATAAGTAACAAAAAAAAAAAAAAAAAAAAAAGACAGTCAGCCCCTGCTGTGCTGGCCTTTAATGGATCAAACTAAAGCTAGCCTGCACCATCATGTCCCAGTTACTATGGACTTTTTAAAAGAATTACCTCGGGTCTTTGGCTGGTTCTTGAAGACATTAAACACTTTGCACCATACTGCATTACCAGCATTAGGGTTACCAGATTCTGAAACAATTAATTTGTAATAACAGTGCCCTTTACTTCTTTGCAACTGGAATGTAACTGGAATAATTTTGCAAGTATGAAAAAAGTAGCATGTTGCTGAGAATCTGATCACCACGCAGATTGTGACTGTGTGTGTGTGTGTGTGTGTGTGTGTGTGTGTGTGTGTGTGCGTGTGTGTGCGTGTGTGTGCGTGTGTGTGTGTGTGTGTGTGTGACCATCAAGTGGTGGCCAGATAGCCAAATGGAGACGTTGTTTAAGACCCATTTGATATAAAGCTGTAGACAGTTTGACATAGGCTTTGACATAAGCTGGACAGAACACTAGGGAGGGGAGTTTGAATGTTGAAAAAAACTGTAGACTGATTTAATAAGTTTTTGGTTTTTTTGAATGTACGATTGGGGGAGATGTGAAAATATTTTGTAGTGATCAAGAAAAACATCCATGATTTAAATTTTTTTTGTTTTTGTTTTACCCACCCTGTACAAAAGCTCAAGTCATATGGGATGGTGAAAGAACACACAGCTGCACAGACAGTCAAAACCCTCTCCAAATTCTGGTTTAAAGTTGTCATGAGTGGTTGAAAAAAAACCCTCTGCCTTAAAGTTATAAAACTTTTTTTTCAGATCACAGCAGACGATGAAAGATTTGATGCAATAAAAATAATTTAACTGTTGATAAATATCATGTACAAGTTGTGGGATGTTTTACAGAATTGTTTCATGCAGACAATCCTTAGAACACTGTTGTATGGTCATTTAAAAATGTAAATACAAAAAATTAAATGCTTTTATAGGAGAAATGTTAAATTTCCTAGTATCAGCACAAAATAAGCTCTAATTGCCAAAAAAATGGAAAATATAAATAGAAGAAATGTTAAATTTCCTAGTATCCGCACAAAATAAACTCATCGTCACAAGTATACAGATGTTTTGGGTTTTTTTTAAGTTGTTAAACTCTAACATTTTTTGTCATTATTGGGTTGCTTGATTATGAAAAAAGGAGGGAAGTGGGTGCGAAAATGCACGTTTGAAGGTTTACTTTTTGCACAGTTCAATCTATCCCAGTTTCACCCGAAGACCTCTGGATTGCTAATGCACTGTTTTTCTCTTACGTGGGGTTGACCCCTGACTGGGGTTGGGAGTTACCCCGCCTCTAGAATGCCACTGGGTAGGCCGTAGGGCCTGTCTCCATTTTAGCTTGTGCAAAAATGGCTGGTTGGGTGGTTTTCTTTTAAAATCGGAGGGCGGGTGAGTTGTGGGAGGCACTGTTGGGGGCAAAATGGTTGGTTGGTTGGGTGGGGTTAGTTGTGGGAGGTGCTGTCAGCCACAGGGGTCTGAATGCAGCTCAGACAATCCTCTTTTTCCCAGTTAATCCTCAACCAGTCAGTACCAAAAGCTGGAAACAGGTGTCTTGTTAACCCACAGTCATGGTGAGTTTTTTCTATTTTTCATTGTTTAATTTTCTGATTTTATTTAATGATCCAATTTTCGCACGTGCCGCAGTGTAGTTTCAGAATCAGAATCAGGTTTATTGCCATTGTTCATGTAGTACACAAACTAGGAATTTGTCTCGGTACAATGCTGCAACATTAAACATGATAAGATAAGAGAAATAAACTATACATGTAATAAAGTGTAGGATAAGATTAAGTGATACTGGTCAACAGTTAAAATATATATTAGCCAGCAGCAGATACTGTGGAGAACTATATAGTGCAGTCGGTAATGCAGGAAGAAAACAGTGATGATTGACATGAGTCTGGTTGAGCTGCTGTACATGGTGCACGAGAGTCACTTAGTGTTCAGCAGTCTAATGGCAGAGGGGAAGAAGCTGTTCATGTGACGGGAGGTTTTAGTCTGGATGGACCGAAGTCTTCTACCAGAGGGGAGGGGGGCAAACAGTACATGACCAGGGTGTGAGGGATCGGCTATGATCCGGCCAGCACGCCTCCGGGTCCTGGAGATGTACAGATCCTGGAGAGATGGGAGCTTGCAGCCGATCACCTTCTCAGCAGTGCGCACGACGCGCTGCAGCCTTAGTCTGTCCCTGGCAGTGGCTCCTGCGTACCACACGGTTATGGAGGTGGTGAGGATGGACTCGATGATGGCTGTGTAGAACTGCACTAACATCTTGGTGGGTAGCTTGAGCTTCCTCAGCTGCCGCAGGAAGAACATCCTCTGCTGGGCTTTTTTGATGAGTGAGCTGATGGTCAGCTCCCATTTGAGGTCCCTGGTGATGGTAGTGCCTAGGAAGCGGAAGGAATCAGCAGTGGTGATGGGAGAGCCTGAGAGGGTGAGGGGGGGCAGAGGAGTAGTGACTTTCCTGAAGTCTACAATCATCTCCACTGTCTTCAGAGCGTTCAGCTGCAGGTTGTTATTGCTGCACCAGGACGCCAGCTGGGCCACCTCTCTCCTGTAGGCGGACTCGTCGCCGTTGGAGATGAGCCCGATGAGGGTGGTGTCGTCCGCAAACTTGATCAACTTGACAGACTGGTGGCTGGAGGTGCAGGAGTTAGTGTAAAGGGAGAAGAGTAGGGGGGAAAGTACACAGCCCTGGGGTGATCCGGTGCTGATGCTAGTATAGTCTGAGACAGTCTTTCCCAGCCGCACATGCTGCCTCCGGTCCGTCAGGAAGTCGATGATCCACCTGCAGAGGGAGTCAGGCACGTTGAGCAGGGACAGCTTGTCCCGGAGCAGAGCGGGGCGGATGGTGTTGAATGCGGAGCTGAAGTCCACAAACAGGATCCTGGCGTAGGTTCCCGGGGAGTCCAGGTGCTGCAGGATGGAGTGGAGGGCCAGGTTGACTGCATCGTCTACAGACCTGTTGGCTCGGTAGGCAAACTGCAGCGGGTCCAGGAGAGGGGTGGTGATGGACTTGAGGTGGGACAGGACCAGGCGCTCAAAGGACTTCATGACTACAGAGGTGAGCGCTACAGGTCTGTAGTCATTAAGTCCAGTGATCCGTGGCTTCTTGGGGACAGGGATGATGGTGGAGGATTTGAGGCAGGACGGCACGTGGCATAACTTAAGGGAGGTGTTAAAAATGTCTGTGAATACAGGAGCCAGCTGTTTCGCACAGAGTCTCAGGGTGGAGGGAGACACGCCGTCTGGGCCGGGGGCCTTGCGCGGGTTCAGTCTGGAGAACTGTTTGAGCACATCCTGCTCACTGATGATAAGGGGAGGGGGGGGAGGTGGGGGGGGGTGCCTTAAATGAAGTAGGGAATGTGGAGGCTGTGGAGCTGGAGGGAGGGGGGGAGTTGGACACAGATGACGAGGTGTCAAAACGGGCATAGTGTTGGGACAGTCTCTGACAAAGGGCTTTGTCATCCTGACCTTTAGGAGCCTGAGGCCGATAGTTGGTGATCTGCCTCAGTCCTCTCCACACGGAAGCCGAATCATTAGCAGTGAACTGCTGCTGGAGTCTCTCTGAGTACACAGATTTAGCCCTCTTCAGCTCTCTGTTAAACCGGTATTTAACCTCCCTGTAGCAGTCCCTGTCTCCACTTTTCAGCGCTGCTTCCTTCTCCTTCCTGATCTGTCTGAGCTTAGCTGTGAACCAGGGTTTGTCATTAGAGTAACTCACCCTGGTGCGTGATGGAAGAATGTTCTCTTCACAAAAGTGGATATATGAGTTCACAGTGTCCGTGTACTCATCCAGATCATGCGTGGCTCCTTTAAGCATGCCCCAGTCAGATATTTCCATGCACGTTTCCAGCTTCTCCTCAGCATCACTGGTCCGTATCTTCGTAGTGCTCACAACAGGTTTAGTGAGCTTCAATCTCTGTCTGTATGTGGGAATGAGGTGAACCATCACGTGATCAGATAATCCCAGCGCAGCTCGAGGGACAGCGCGATATGCGTCTTTCACTGTGGTGTAACAGTGATCCAGTGTGTTTAATCCTCTGGTGGGGCATTTAATAAACTGTTTGTAGCGGGGGAGATCGTGGCTCAGATTGCACTGATTAAAGTCGCCAGCCACAATAATCAGCGAGTCTGGAAAACTCCGCTCTGTGTGTTGAATGTGATCCGCGAGCACGCGCTGAGCTTCGCGCGTGTCCGCGTCGGGAGGGGCGTACACAGCGATCAGTATAAAAGAAGCAAACTCCCGTGGGGAATAAAAAGGCTTGCATTGGTCAGCCGCAGGGGTACGCCACTGAACAGCCCGTCAAACCCTCCCTCGCCGCTCACTGGCTGAGGGCGGATCAAAAAATTTATAAACCTCAAATATCATCCATCAGTTTGAATGATTTATTTGAACATGATGCATCAGTACAAGAATCAATATAAATAGATAAATAAATAAAATGAAATTCATAATGATAATACATAAAAACACAATCATTATACACGTGGGAATGGAGGGGTGGGGTGGGCGAGGAGGAGTGGGGAGTGTATGTGTGTGAATAGCAGGATCTGTAAAGCCCCTTCTTGTTTATGAGAAAAAGTGCTATCGTCGTTTACCATTTTATTTTGTCAAAATTTAAAGTTTATTGTTTAATGTTTAGTTCCGCAATTGTGCGTTATCTTTTTTCTGTGCGGTGTTACCTCAGCTGTATGTATATAAAACTCTGCAACTACAAGATGCGCCGTCCCCAGCGTTTCCCATATGTTAACACTCCATTCCCACGCTCAGCCCTCAGGGTGGGATCAAAGGTTGTCATGGATCAAAGGATAATTACGGATCATAAAGGTTGTCGCTGATCAAAGGATAATTAAAGGTCATAAAGGTTGTTGCTGATCAAAGGATAACTATGGATCAAAGGTGAGGTCAAGGTCAGGTCAGGTCAAAGGGGCGGGGTGTGGGTGTGGAAAGGGGTGTGAATGGGGCTAAGGGGTCATAAACCTGTCAAAAGAAGTTTGATGGAAGCTGTCCTATATTATCTTCTGTGCTGGTTCCAAAATATGAAAATACTGCACAATGCAAACATATTGACAAATGAAAGCTCATAGCTGGGATGAGCTCTGTGAATTGTTTAATTTATGTTGTGGGGATCATGAAATGATGAGACTGGATTATTTCTCAGTCTGGTTTATTCATCTCAAGTCCCCAGCTCTCTCTCTCTCAGTCAGGAAAAAGGAGAAAGAGCTGCGGTAAACCCACATACATTTATACCCACACATCAAATACAGAATCACCCAATCAAGTCAAATCCTTCTATTTACACTTAATCACTTCAAAGTCCTCTTTGCTCTTCTGTCTGACCCCAGGAGGTCAGACAGCCCTTTCATGCTCTCGCCCCAGATCCTCTGACTTGCTTCAAAGTCCGCAGGTGGTCCAGGCTCATTGTCCATCTGAGGCATGATGTCAATACACACCGCAAGCTTAAAGTCCTTCTATACTTGAGTCTCTGCAGTGAAATATGTGAGCTACATGATGCTACCATTATGGGCGCTACATCACTCCCCCCCAAACGCCAAAGAATGGACACACCCAATAACCGTATCCTAATGGCAATACAGCAAATGTCACCCCCACCTGCGGAATCTACAGCACAGCCTACACAGTTTGATCGAAACACACATGACTCTGCCCGTAGTCTGGGCTTCAACTTCCTCCCAAACCTGCTGTACGCAGGTTTCACAGTCTGTGTTGTGCCGTCCTGCGGTGAATCTGTGGAATGAGGGGGAGAAAGGTTATTTGTCCCCTGCGGGGGCTCCAGGGGCCGTTCCCTGGGTGGTCTGCCGCGTCGAGGCGTCCTCGCCGGTCGTACAGATTCGTCATGCAACACAAAGGCAGGCTTTAATCTATCAATGCTGATTGTTTCTTTCCTGCCCCCCAAATCTAGCACAAAGTATTTCTCCCCGGTTTCCAGCACTCGAAATGGACCGTCATATGGTGGGCGGAGGCTGTGTCGCTGAGCGTCGTGCCTGACAAAAACAAATTCCGCGTTTTGTAAAGCCTTGGGAACGAAAACACGCGGAAAAGTGTGATGAGCGGGACCCGGGAGCATTTCTGCTCCCGTGCCAATCAGAGGTCCCCGCACCGGGGGGCGCCCTGGTGCCGCATGGGCTGGTAGGAACTCGCCGGGCAGTCTGAGAGGTTGCGCAAAAACTAATTCCGCGGGTGAGGCATCTAAGTCCTCTTTGGGTGCCTAACGCAACCCCAATAAAACCCATGGTAGTTTGTTTACCCAATCTGCATCCGTGAGCGATGCTCTGAGGGCTGCCTTCAAAGACCTGTGAAAACGCTCGCATAAACCGTTGGCCTGGGGGTGATAAGCGGTAGTGCGGTGGACTGCCGCTCCTAAGCCGCTGGCCATTGCTGACCACAGTTCCGACACAAATTGAGGCCCCCTATCGGACGTAATATCTGACGGAACCCCGAACCGCACTACCCAGGCTGTTAAAAAAGCGCGAGCCACCTCTGCCGCTGTGGTCGATGTTAACGGGACCACTTCCGGCCAACGTGTGGTTCGGTCCACCATTGTCAAGAGATGTGTGAATCCTTGTGACGGCGGTAGGGGGCCCACTAGGTCTACGTGCACATGATCGAATCTCTTAGCCGGAATGTAGAACGGTTCTAAAGGGGCCTTCATGTGCCTGTGGACTTTGGCCCGCTGGCAAGCCATGCAGGCTTTTGCCCACTCTTTCACGTGCTTGCGCAGGCTCGGCCAAACAAACTTCTCCGCTACCATTTTCACCGAAGCGCATACTCCCGGGTGCGCCGGGGAGTGCACCGCGTCAAAAACGCAACAGCGCCACGCGGCCGGTACCACCGGGCGTGGTCGCCCAGTGGATACATCGCAGATTAGAGGGGGCGAACCGGTTTGTAAACTTTTGCTCTCCAGCCTAAACCCTGTTGGTCCAGACAGGAGTGTGCGCACGTCTGCGTCTCCGCTCTGCTCCGCTGCCATGGCTGCATAATCTATCCCCATGTGAACAGGGGCCGCGTGCACGTCCGCGCTGTTACCCTGCCCCGCGTCTGCAGTAGTACAATCCGCTTCCACGCGGATGGGCACTGTTACCGTGCGTGAGAGACAGTCCGCTACTACATTGAGTTTACCGGCTACGTGCTGAATATCCGTGGTAAATTCCGAAATTGTGGCCAGCTGTCTCTGCTGCCGTCCTGACCACGGTTCTGAAATTTTGGACATTGCAAAAGTGAGCGGTTTGTGGTCGACAAACACGGTGAAACACCGCCCTCCCAGCCAGAACTGGAAATGGCGAATGGCCAGGTGGAGCGCTAGCAGCTCCCTGTCAAATGCGCTGTATTTCCGCTCCGCATCGTGCAATGACCTGCTGAAAAAAGCGAGCGGCTGCCAAACCCCGGCGACTTGCTGCTCTACAATGGCCCCTATGGCCACATCTGATTCGTTGGTGGTTAGCGCTATGCGGGCTGATGGGTCTGGGTGAGCCAGCAGTGCTGCGTCTGCCAGTGCTTTTTTAACCTCCGTGAATGCGCGCTCCCGCTCCGGGGACCACTCGATCACATTGGAGGGCTTCTGCTTTTTAAGCGCGGCGTATAACGGTTGCATAAGCTGCGCTGCGTGGGGTATGAAACGGTTATAAAAATTTACCATTCCTAAAAACTCTTGCAACGCTTTGACCGTTTGTGGCTGGGGAAGCTTTGCCACTGCGCGTACTTTGGCCGGCAGAGGGACTGCTCCCTCTGGGGAGACGCGGTGTCCTAAAAAATCGATTTGCGCTACGCCAAAATGGCACTTGGCCGGGTTGATTATCAACCCGTGCGTTCCCAACCTCTGAAAAACCGTGGTGAGGTGTGTTTCGTGTTCCTCCTCGGAGGCACTGGCGACTAAAATATCGTCCAAGTAGACAAAAACGAAAGGGAGGTCGTGCAACACAGCATCCATCATTCGTTGGAAGGTTTGCGCGGCGCCTTTAAGGCCAAAAGGCATGCGTAAAAATTCAAAAAGTCCGAACGGGGTTATTACCGCTGTTTTGGGAATGTCCTCTGGTCGGACCGGGACCTGATGATAACCGCGGACCAGGTCTATTTTAGAAAAAATGCGCGCCTTCGCTAAGTGCACTGAAAAATCCTGGATATGCGGAATTGGGTAGCGGTCCTGCGCTGTGGCATTGTTCAACCTGCGGTAATCACCACAAGGTCTCCACGAGCCGTCAGCCTTAGGCACCATATGCAGCGGGGAGGCCCAAGCGCTCTTCGAGTGGCGAATTATGCCCAACCTTTCCAGGTTGGCGAACTCCTCGCGCACAATGGAGAGCTTAGCTGCATCCAAGCGCCGAGCTTTCGCAAAAACTGGTGGGCCACTTGTGGTGATAAAGTGTTCCACCCCATGCTTTGCAACCTTAGTTGAAAACGTGGGAACTGTGAGTGCTGGGAACTGGGTTAGAAGAGTGTGAAACTTACCGCCTGCTGTGGCGACGTTGGTCTGTACTGGCGGCGGGGACACTCGAGCTGCACAAGGGATAGAACAAAAGGAGAGTGCATTTACTAGGCGTCTATTAACCAGATCCACTAACAAGCCATGTGAGCACAAAAAGTCAGCGCCTAACATGTTGAAACTCACCGCCGCTACTATGAAGGTCCATTCATAGGTGCGGCCGTGCAAGGACAGGCGCAGAGTCCTTTCCCCCAAAGTTTTGATCGACGAGCCATTTGCCGCTGTTGCCCCGTCTCCGCGGGGCCCCGCCACACGATCCGCATAGGTCGCGGTGATGAAACTCCTCTGGGCTCCGGTGTCCACGAGGAATTGCCGCCCAGAGCCCGCGTCCGTTAGATAAAGCAGCTTGTTCTGTTCACCGAGAGTCGAAGCTGCTAACGACCCCCGGCTCGGGCGTTTCCCTGTTTTCTTGAAACTGTACGGCGGGATGCATCTGTGCGCCTTCTCAGCGAAGCGTCGATGGTAAAAACAGAGGCCGTCCCCTCCTCTGCGTCGGGACCGCGCCGCTGCCGTCATCGTTGGGGTTGCTTCTGCTGCCTCCGGCTCCTCACTGCCCCCAGCCGCCGCGCCGAGGTCTGCTGCTGCCACGGAAGTCTCCTGCTCGTCGCAGGCGTCGAGGAGCTGCTGCGCTTCCCTGGCCAGTGCGCGGAAGTCTTGCTGGCTCACACACCTCATGCCAGACAGGGTACCTCTCATGTGTGCTGGGAGGGTCCTCAAGAAGATGTGTTTGAACAGAAACGCATCGTTGTCTGTCCCGATCAGCTGCAGCATGTCCTCCATGAGGTCGGTCGCTCTGCGTCCTCCTCTGTCGCGCAGGTCCAGAAGCTGCCTGGCCCTCACCTCGGCTGATGGCACAAAACTCTCGAAGAGGGCGGCTTTCAGCACGTCGTACTTGCCAGCAGCGGGCGGCTGCTGCACCAGGCTCCGCACACATCGAGCTGTGCGGCTGTCAAGTCTTGCGATGACATTATGAAACTTGGTGTCATCTGCTGATATTCCCCCAAGCACGAACCGCGATTCCGCGTGTTAGAACCATGAGTGCGGGTCGTCTTGCCAGAACTCTGGGAGCTTAATCGAGCCTGTGCTCGTGCGGTCGGTCCCCGGTGAATCCGGGTCAGGGAAATGTTCTCCCGGCATCGTACGTCTTGGTCACCAATGTGGGGATCATGAAATGATGAGACTGGATTATTTCTCAGTCTGGTTTATTCATCTCAAGTCCCCAGCTCTCTCTCTCTCAGTCAGGAAAAAGGAGAAAGAGCTGCGGTAAACCCACATATATTTATACCCACACATCAAATACAGAATCACCCAATCAAGTCAAATCCTTCTATTTACACTTAATCACTTCAAAGTCCTCTTTGCTCTTCTGTCTGACCCCAGGAGATCAGACAGCCCTTTTAGGCTCTTGCCCCAGATCCTCTGACTTGCTTCAAAGTCCGCAGGTGGTCCAGACTCATTGTCCATCTGAGGCGTGATGTCAATACACACCGCAAGCTTAAAGTCCTTCTATACTTGAGTCTCTGCAGTGAAATATGTGAGCTACATAATGCTACCATTATGGGCGCTACAATGTATACATATAGTAATAACTCACTGCTTACGTGAAGAAGAGAAAATGTAAAATCCTGCTTGCTCTGCTTCTTGATACCAAAAACAGGGTTACAGACTGTAGGTGAAGAGGAAATTGCAGCACCATCAGCTAAAACGAGTTGTATTTCTCCTACTTAATGAAAATATTGTGGGTATGGCATCAAATATATTTGATGTATCGGTACATTTGTCTACGTGCAATAAATAAAAGGCCTATATCATGCCTATCAAATATCATTTGTCATGTTAACTCTACCCAGAGATCCACTTCTCTTTTTCTGTCCATCTCCCTCACAGCAGTGATGCTGTGAGACATTGATGCTCATTCCCCCACCCAACCAGACAACAACCCCCAGAACAAATGCACATTTAAACTGGAGTGCTCACGGCTTTTTTTCACCAGGAGCAGAGAATAAAAGCTCGACCAACAGAATCAAAGCAGATCTGCCTCTAAGTGCACGAAATGGGGAAGCCAGATGATGATAAAAATTATCGACTACTACAGCACATACAGGTTACAGATATACGTCAGTGGTTTCACTAAGCATTCAATAATAGTTTTGACTAAGAGCATGTCAATACCATCACAGTCCGCAGATGTTTTACTTTTAAACGATTTAACAATTTCAATGACCTCTCTCTCGTCTGTGTTCTTTATGAAAATGGAGTCTTTTATAGCAGTGTTATTGCTTATTGTATCACCTGTAGGCGCCGTAGTGGGTATTTCTCGAGCCAAATTAGGACCAATGTTAACAAAAAAGTTATTAAATTCATCTGCAGGTGAAGCTGCATTCACACTCTGAGTCGTTTTATTATTTTTTGAAAAATCGGTTGGGTAGCTTGTATTTCTGCTTTTATTTCCAAGAATACTGTTAAGTATTGTCCATGTATTTTTAATATTGTCTTTGTTTTTCTCCAGTTCTTTACTGTAATAGTCTCTCTTACTACATCTTATTATATATGTTAACTTATTTTTGTATGTTTTATACCGCTGCTCTGCTTCTTTTGTCCTTTTCTTTAGGAAAGCTTTATATAATAAATTTTTCTTTTTACATGCCTTTTGTAATCCTTTGGTTAACCATGGCTTATCGGCAAATTTATGTTTAAGCTTTTTTTTTTACTAATGGACAGTTTTTTTCATAAAGAGTGATTACAATGTTTATAAATGTGTCATAGGCTTCATTTACATCTGATACATAGAATTCTGTCCAGTCTTGCTTCAGCAAGTCCTCTTTAAAAGAATTGATTGCATTTGGTGATTTGTATCTGAACGGTTTTAAAAATTTTTCTGTATTGGCCCCCGTGTGGCCATGGATAAGTGCAAAGGTTGGCAAGTGGTCACTTATATCATTTATCAATAATCTACTTTCTATTTTCTTATCAATAATATTAACAAACAGGTTGTCAATAAGTGTAGCAGTGTGAACTGTGATTCTACTGGGATGTGTTATTGTGGGATATAGACTCATGCTGTACATAGAGTTCATGAACTCTGTAATTATATTTTGTTGATGTGGATTTAGTAAATCAATATTGAAATCTCCACAAATTACTACCATTTTCTTACTAGTAATATTATTGTACAGCTCGACTAATTTATCTCTGAATGTCTCAATGCAAGTTCCCGGCGTTCTATATATACAACTTATAATTAGATTTTTTGTTTTATCTTGGTCAATCTCAACAGTAACACATTCCAAAATCCCTGGTAGTGCAAAGGACATTCCATTTACAAGCTTACACCTATGCAGGTCATCAATATACAGTGCAACACCACCACCCTTTTTTTGAGATCTGTTAATATGAAACATCTGATATCCCTCTATTGCCATCAGGGGAGCCTGCTCTTCATTAAGCCAGGTTTCAGAGACTGCGATAGCTGTAAATTTTCTGTCTAGCTGTTTTAAATAGTCCTGAATCTGTGGTAAGTGTTTTGTTAAGACTTCTGCTGTTGAAGTGTATTATTGATAGTTTACCATCTAGTTGCACTTGACTTTTGAATTGCTTTTCAGTGTAATATTCACAATGGTTATGAATATTATTGAAAAAGTGGTTATCAGGATCAATATCGTTTTCCATCTCTTGTAGTTTATGTTCAGCATAATGGCATATTTTCAGAGTTTGAGTATACTTATTCTGTGTCAAATGACTTCCTCCAACTGGGGATAATTGATGTCTACTCAAGTCAGTCATAAGTTTTTGTTTGTTTTGCTTATTTTTTTTAAGTACATTGACATGGTATATCAAAAGAACTATTCTTACCATGTGTGTGAATATGGATTATCATTGTCTCTTAATTTTCTTAATCAGTGTTCATCTGTATTTATCTAAGTCAGTAACATCTCTGATCATTATACTCTTTGCTTGCTCAGGTGTTCCATTTAGTTTGATCCAAACTTTACAATTTCTTGTCCATGTTGCCTGTATCTTATTTTGTCTTTTCAGCATCCGTGCTTGCCGTGCTATTTCAGCATTTGTTTTAGTTAGGTGTTCATTTAGGTAAACTTCTATTCCCCGTAGCTTTCTGGCCTGCCTCAGTATGTCATTCTTTACCCTTCTGTTCACAAAGCGCATCACAATTGATTTCTTTGTTTTATTATCTTTCCTGGGTAAAGCATAACAGGCTGAAATTGCATTTGCTTCTACCATTACATCTTTACTGTCAAGGAACTGAAGCACCTGGTTTTCTAGGGAGACTGATTCACTCAGGGGAGCCTCCTCACCTCTCAGTCCTGTTGTAGCATGAGCGTATGACTGATATTTGATGTCTAGTCCACTTATAACTAGGTCATCCATACGAGAACCTTGTTCAAGATCCTCGACGCGTCGCTCCAAGTCCTTAATTTTTTTGTCTTTTTCCTGAATTGTTAATTTTAAGTCTCGCACATCTTCCAATAGGCCTATTATTTTGGCCTGCTGGCTAACCATTTTGGCCACTTCTTCTGACAAGAAGTTCAGAGATTTTTTGATCGCTTCCATTTCCTCCTTCTTTGGTGGCATTTTTACTGACCTGTGGATAGTAGAAACAATCTCTGCTTGTGTCGCCGGTATCCGATCCGACCGACCTCGAATGCAGCTGGGCCTCAGCTAGCCCCCTCCGCTGCTAGTCCCGCTGCTTACCGCCGCCGTAACAGAGCTCCTGTCCAGCTCGTCCACCGAGTCCCGCCGCACACCACCGCTGCAGCCGAGCTCCGCTGGGGTCCCGATAGATCCTCCGCTGAGCACCGCCGCCTACCGCCGTCTGCCTCGGTAGTTCCTTCGCTGAGCCCCGCCACCTACCGCCGTCTGCCTGGTAGTTCCTTCACTGGGCCTCGCAACTGGGCTCTGACTCAGGCTATTGTCTGGCTGGGTCCCGGTGGTCCTCCACTGGTCCCCGTCTCCCACCACCGCCGCCCCCGAACTCTGATCCGGCTCACGTCCAACTGCCGCCTCGGTTAGTTCCTCCGGCGAGCCCTCACCGGGGACCGAGTCGCTTCGTGTCGGTGTTAGGCGGCACGACTGGCGCCAGCGTTAAGCTAACTAGCGTTAGCTTAGCGAATGCTTCGGGTAAAGCGCAGCAGCGAACCACAAAGAAACGCTAGTCAGTTTACTCACAGTGGCCGGTGAAAGGCAATTAAAGGGGTATTCCAACAGAGATGGAAATTCAGCCCGTGCGTGTGCATCACAAGCACCGATCGCTGTTGGTTAGTTATTTTTAATGGCAAAATCAGCAACTTTGTCTCAGCACTGAAAAAGTGTGACCATCCCGGTCGCCATCTTGTTCTCTCTGAATATATTAATTTAGTAACAAATTAATTAAAGTAATTAGTTACTAGGGAAAGTAATTTTACATACATAAATTATCTTGCACACATATACACGGTATTGTTTGGTGTTGCTGAGCATATGTCAGTGTGTGGGACATGAAAACTGTCCATGCTCATCTACCTCTTACGTAACCCGGTATGGAGTGCTCCAGAGAAAACTTTATTATGCACAGTCCACATGTCTGCTGTGACAGTCCCTCAAGTGTCTTTGAACTCAAAATCCAATTTTGAATAATCTTTATCTCAATTAGCCGGAATTTTTTTTTTTTTTCTGCAGTGGCTCACATTGTTTAGTTATTGCTGGTATTTTGCTAATAAACTCTATAAAGGTAACTCACTCGATTGCTGACAATAATAGCGTGTCTCCTGATGCATACCTGCACTGTAAGCAAATGCTGTTAATTTATGGCCAATTTCCAACCGTAATATACTGTATTAATGTAAAATGGTTTTGTACTGTAATTTGCAATGCATTGTGAGCTGTTCAGTGTCAAGCAACACCACACAGGCCATCAACAGTTTGCTAATGTTTTAAAATACAGTAAGCTACAGTACTTTTTAGAATGGGTGTGGCAAACTCACGAGGGAAAATTTGGAAAGCCTTTCAGGGCATTAGGACATGTGCTGCTACTCATGAGCAAGAAATCCTGCTTCATCTGCATCATGTGCATCTACAAATTGTTATGATCTGGTTATCTTAGCCACGCTTTCTGTTGTTTTTTGAACCATTTGCACCATTGTTATCTTCATATTATCATTCATATTATTTAAGTTCTTTATGTCCAGCACCAGCTGTTACTTTTGTATGTTTTCCCTATATTTCCCTACCTTTGCCTGGGTTGATCATTGTGTTTATCTTTCATTATCATGTTTCTAATCATGTTCTGTAGTTTTGTTCCTGCGTGTATGTTTATTATCATTCTCTAGCTCCCTGGTGTCCATTATTTGCACAGCCCTGCCCATCCTGTCTCCCTCACCTGTAGCTGATCTTCTGTTATCTGTTAGCCTCTGATTAAGTGTCACCTGTTTTGTGTTGCGTAATCACCTGTTTCCTTTATTAGCCATCCTCTTCTGTTGCCTGGTGCTGGAACATTGTGTGTCGTTGTGCTGATCATTGCATGAGTTGCTTATCCGGCACCCATTCGTTCTTCTTTATTTAGTTAAAACCAAGTTATGTGTTTGTTTGACAGCTCACTTTGTCTTCTGTCCTCATTGGCCTGGTTATGGAAAAATCCTTTGTGCTCTACATTGTGCTTGCTCTTAAGGAGTCATTTACTGTCTGCCTGCTGAGCAAGGCCCCATGACACAAATAACAAGATGATTAAAAAGTAACTCATTTTTATTTATTTCCCTGTAGAGTATTACCAGAATTTTGTTTGAAAAGGTCGGTGAGCTCTCACTTGTGTCTTGCTCTTAACTCCACATGTTGTTCTGACAAACCATAAGAGACTTTGATATTATCAACTTCATAAGCATGTAATGTTATTGTACACCCCTAAGTTATTTTGATTATTTTGTTTGTTGTTATTTTAGAGTGGCAACACTGGAATAAAGCCATGAAGAGCAACAATGACCAGCAAGGTGGTGATCATCTCTCTTTGACAGGCAATAGTATTAAAGCAGTTACAACTTTTGTTGTGTTTTCATGTTAGGTAAGTTCTCTGAAATGCAAAATTTTAATTTATTACCACTGCAACTGTTTTTTTCATAATCTCTTGGCTTGTGTATATGGAACATCTAATATTTTGCATTTTTTCCCAGTAGCAGTATTTCAGTTTACTGCCTGTTTAAATAAACATTTGGCCATTAAACCCCCTTGTAAGTTATTTATTATTTAGCAGATTTGAACACCTGTCTGAAGCCCACAGAACAATGCTAATTTTAATTGCATTAAATATTGGGATTTTAGATGTTCTAAACTGCTAAACTGATTCACTGTATTATGCCTGTCTACAGTAAACAGCAAAAATTTAAATTAATCCCAGAATGTTATGGTAAATAGTCACAGAAATATACTGCATTTTAGTTTTACTGTAATAGACTGTGAATATAAGGGTAACAGTATGAATACTGTAAAATTACAGTATTGTGGCATCCTGGGCAGCCTCTGCAACATGATTGGCCAAAATAGAGGGAGTATGCTAATGAGGCAGGAACTCAGGATTTGTGGGGACGTTTTTGAGGGGATTTAATGCGTGTTTTGGGTTATGTTCTGTGATCTACATATGTCCTTTACTTATGTTTTTGTAAGCGTTAGTAGTGTTGTTAAATGTTAGTGTTTGTGCATCGTTCTCTGAGGAAACCGTGACTGATGGAGCCGGTCAGTTTGTGGATTTGGTAATTGTGGCATTTTGGGTAAGTTGAAAATAAATGCTGATTAAGCAATTGCTGCCTCGTCATTGGCTGAAACTGACTGCTTTTTACAGTATATTGCTGGCATCTCTGCTGCCAGCACTTTACTCTAAATTAAATACATATAGAAAAGAAGAGTCTCTGGAGAGACTGCTCCTTGCTCACCTCCGCCCCCTGGTGGAACCAGCGATGGATCCACTCCAGTTCGCCTACCAGCATGGCATTGGGGTGGAGGATGCGGTGATCTTCCTCCTTCACCGTTCTCTGTCCCACCTGGAGAAGCCCGGGAATGCGGTGAGGATCATGTTCTTTGACTTCTCCAGTGCTTTCAAACACCATCCAACCGATGATCCCTGAAGGACAAGTCTGCTGCGCGCCAGGGTGGACCAGCACCTGTCATCATGGATCCTGGACTACCCTCACGAACCGGCCTCAGCTTGTGAGAAACCCGGGACTGTGTGTCGACACGACCATCAGTAGCACGGGGGCCCCCCCCCAGGGAACGGTGGCTGGCTCCCTTCCTGTTCACTCTTTATACTGCGGACTTCTCACACAACCAACACACTGCCATCTACAGAAGTTCTCTGATGACTCTGCGATCGTTGGCCTCATCTCCAATGGAGATGAAGGCTGAGTACAGAGGGCTTACTCAGACTTCGTGGACTGGTGCCCATCGGACACTGCCTCCAGATCAACAGCGAGGAAACTAAGGAGCTGGTGGTGGACTGCCGCAGGCATGGGCAGCCCATCACAGTTCCAGTAAATATACAGGGAACAGACATCGAGATGGTGACATCCTATAAGTACCTGGGTATTCATCTGAACAATAAACTAGACTGGTCACACAATACTGATGCACTCTACAAGAAGGGACAGCGCAGGCTGTTCCTGCTGAGGAGACTCAGGTCTTTTGGTGTACAAGGGGGCGCTGCTGAAGTCATTCTATGACACGGTGGTGGCATCAGCCATCACTTTTGGAGTGGTCTGCTGGGGCCAGTGGCATTTACTGCAGCCGATAGGAAGAGACTGAACAAACTGATTAAGAAAGCTAGCTCTGTCCCTGGGGCAGCGCCTTGATCCGATGGAGGAGATAGGAGAGAGAAGGACGGTGGCTAAACTGTCATCTCTGCTGGAGTCCGAGTTCCACCCTATTGCAGGACATACTGAATGCACTGAGGAGCTCATTTTGACAGCAGACTACATCATCCCAGGTGCACAATCCGAGAGGTTTCGTAGGGTCCTTCCTACCAACGGCTGTCAGACTGTACAACCTAAGCAGGGCTGCTCGCAGAGATAGCAAAAAGACGTAACAAACTAATAGTTTTTTGAATGCAAAAGATGCAATAGACTTACACAATGGTCCCCTCCGGCATACAACTAGGAACTTACCGGTCGCTATGGAGGGTGAGAATATGTATGGGCACATAATCATACCATGTAGGATAACTAAGTAGACGGTTATGCTGTTTCATTCATCTAGCAACAATGCTCTGCACTGTGTGTGTTTATATATTTTACATATTTATTCCATCTAGCTACAATGCTCAGCACTGGGTGTGTTTATATATTTATATATCTACATATTATTCCATCTAGCTACATTGCTCCGCACTGTGTGTGTTTATATACTTGCATATTTATTCCACCTAGCTGCAATGCTCCGTACTGTGGGTGTTTATATATTTACATATTTATTCCATCTAGCTACAATGCTCTGCACTGTGTGTTCATATATTCATATATTTATTCCATCCAGCTACATGCTCTGCACTGTGTGTCTGTGTGTGTGTGTATATATATATATTTTATAGTAATACGTACATATGTATATTAGCTGCTCTTGCTTGCTTGTTTTTTTTTTTTTTGTTTTTTTTTTTTTTCTTGCCTTCTGATTGTTGCTCTGAGTGTTGCTATCCCTGTGCTGTTGCAATCCTGGAATTTCCCCGTTGTGGGACTAATAAAGGCTTATCTTATCTTATCTTAAATATACTGTTTTTCACTATTGCAGTAACATGCTGTAAAATCATTTCACAGTAAGAATACTGTGAAATAATGGTAAATGCTGGCAACTCTGCAGCCAGCATTTTACTATAAAATGAATAAATACAGAAATCTACACTTTTACAGTCATAAGCTGTAAAGTCATTTCACAGTAAGAATACTGTAAAATAACAGTAAAATATAGTGTTTTAAAGTAAAAAATAATGAATAACAATTCTATTCAATTTTCATTAACTGTAATAGTGTTACTTAATTTGAAAAAGTTATTTTGTTACACAGCAGGTTGGGTGGCTTGATGTGGCAGTGGTTACTGCTGTTGCCGCACAGCAAGAAGGTCATAGGTTTGAACCAACGAGCTGAGCAATGCAGCCTTTCTGTGTGGAGCTAACATGTTCTCCTTGTGTCTGCATTGGTTTTTACCAGATACTCCAGTTTCCTCCCACAGTCCAAAGACATGCACCTTAGATTAACTGGCATTAACTGGTGATAAATTGGCTGTCTGTATGTGATGGACTGGTGATCTGCCCCTGCCCCCCCCCCCCCCCACACACACACACACACTCCCCCATTACTCCCATTTCTGGATTTAAGACAGCAGATTTCAACGAATATGTGCAAGACTACATAATATCTCAACCTCTTGTAATCATCACCATTTGGATTCAACATAATGCTTTTATTCCTAGCATCTGACTGGTTCATTTTGATTTTTTAAAATAATTTTCCAAGAATACTCCATTAAGAATAACTAGTTAGTCTGCAGTATTGCTACCTCAATGCACTCTGATAAACTATATGCTAATTTTCATTTACGAGGCCAGTGGAGCAATTCATGCTTCAGAAAACAAAACCATTTATGAAGAATTTAACGACACAGTCCAGTGCTTGTCCAATCGAATTGAGTTGGAGGCAGTGAGAGAGTTTGTCAGTGCCCAGCAGACTCTACACTAATGGAAATGACAGTTTTGGAGAGAGAGAGTAGAAGGGTCATGGCTCAGATCCAGCCACCCCTCTGTTTCTGTCCTGTCCAAAGTGGCTGCCCCTCCTGAGCCTCTTCTCACCCAACTTAATACAAAACACTGAAAAGAATTTGTCCAGGCATAATTGCACAGTGGAAATCAATTACACAGGAAAAATATCAGTGGTGGAAATCAATACATTGGCACTGTCAGCAGTTAGTTTTGACTAGTTAACTGGCCCACTGCTCATTTTTATTTAAATGAAAGTGAAGTTAGAGTGTTTGCTTGAGTTTGTATGAGGGCACTTATTTTATTTTTAAAGGTTGCATGACACATAATTTGTTTGATGGCCATGTTTTCATTTTCCCCTCTGTGTGACAGTCCAGGAGGCAAGATGCTGTGAGAAATTACAGCCTGGTGGATTTGGATTGAAATTAACTGCTTGCAACAAATCAAAGATGTGTCACTCAAGCACTGACAGCTCCTAGTTAATTTATGAGCACAGAGATGAGCCTCTTTCTCTCCCAGACTCATCTATATCAGTAAATGGCACATTTATATTCGGCAGAATATGAGGTTACATTTTGTTTTACACCTGTGTTGACATTTAATTCAAAAGACAACGGCCAAGAGGGCAAGGCTATTCTCAGACCCATTTTAATGTATTTCAACATTCAGCCATCATAAAAATGAGCCCCGATTTTATTGTGATAATGGAAAAGTAAACTGGAAAAGTGGATTTGGAATTGGTTTGTACATAATATCTTGTGCTATAAAAATGAGATTTGCAGCCATAGGGGAAAACAAATCAAGATCCTTTCTTCAGTTATTGGAGCATGGAAGAGAAAATACAGTCATTTTAATGTAGCTGAAAAATGATGCCGTGTTCCTGGAGTGTGACGTGATTGTCAGGCAACCGACATGCATCTTTAAAGAGGAAGTGAGAGAACAATAAATGTTTCTTTTTAATCGAAAGAGTCAAACCCCATCAAAATAAACTCTAAAATCAAACTAAATCTTTAAAGAAGTAAAAAGAAAACAAATTAAATTGTATCTTCAAATTCCAACATGCTAGTAAATCATTGATAGAAATAAGCTGCAGATTCAAGCCTGTAGCATTGCTATTTGTATGCAGTGGGCAATATGTAGATTTAGATTTGTGTCTCAGGGCAAACAACCCTGAAGCACCACAATATTTCATTTCATGCTGAGCATTCAGTTGTAGTGGGGCATAAATATTCATGAGGATTCCTCCAAACCCATGATGTAAACATAAGAATATAGACAGAGACAGGCTTTAGTGAATGGTCACACTGGATCAAACAGAATAACCAGTCTTTGATGCTGTGAAGGTATCAGCATTATTGCTGTGATTAGAGTATATGTATGAGGCTAAATATGACCCGATAAAACATCTTCCTCTCAAATTAGTTTTGCCATAAATGAAGTAGAAACAATGACATCTCACCACCCCAAATAGTATTGGTATGAGGATAGCATCAGCTACAAAGGGTGTCCATGAAATTCATATTTCTGTACCAAATTCCATCAATACTACTGTTCCTTCAGGTCACATTAGTTAAGGCTAATGGGAAAAATGCTAGAAAATGCTTTAACTCCCAATTACACAAAAACACACAGTAATGATATAGAAGGTGAAGGAAATAAATATCTTGCAATTAAACACTATCACTGTTAATTAGGGCTGGGGATATTAACACATTGACTTTTTCAATTAATGTAGTCCAATTAACATATTTTTAAAAAATCATCATCCTCACGTCATTTCCTGTTATTTTCCTGCATTATCTCCGGTCTACACTCCAGCCCTGTTGGTGGTGTTAATGAAGCCCGACACTGGCTTGTGGTCACTGGTACTGCTTCGTGTGGCTAGATTAAGTGCTAATAACAGTAAAGGAAAAGCAAACTCTTTTAGATGGAACATTCTATTTCAAAAGGTTACCAGAAAGCTCTTTGGTCAAAAGTTACATGTGTATTCTACAAAGCTGACTGCCATCTTCATTGAAGCAACTCATCTCTATTGCATCAAATGAGAGCAAAACACCAAGGCACCATTGACATCCGGGTCTCTTCGATAGACTAAAGCTGGATTCATGCTGCACCTCTGCTGTCCACATACGTGTAACTGGAAACCTCGTGTGACAAAATTTATGTCATTGTCTCCAGTCTGCTAGTGTCCGGAGTGCTCAACCGCGGACAACCATGTGCAGCCCAAATTTTGTGACCGCGCCACCTGCCCATGACCTGAACGCATTGACAGCGCATGTGAAGACTGAACATCCCATTTACGAGGTGGCGATATCAACATAGCATACAAAGACAAAGTAGACAAAAAAGACAACGAGGAGGTGGAAGATGAAAATAAACATATTTTTTGTAATTCTGCCGCAGAATATAGTAACAGCAGCTCCTCTTCCTCTCGATGATGGTTAAACGATGCCATTGTTGCTGATGTGCGTTGCACTTGCACTTCTTCGTTGGTGAAAATCCTGGCGTGTCAGTGCATTGGCGCTACCTATAGGGCGGGAGTGAATCTACAAATGATGGTTGTGTGCATGCATCAACGGCTTGGCCTGGGTAGATGAAAAAAGTGAACATGTACAGCGACACGTGCGCGCCAGACTTGTCCAAAGCGCATGCGGACCAAAGCGGACTAGAGGGAAATGCAGCATGAATAAGGCTTAAGGCTGCATTCAGACCAGAATAGTCCGGGGGTCTCGGTTCGACTGGGTGGGGAATGTCAAGAATTTTCACACCTTCGTTTGGTTTGGTTTCCATCCACACGTCAGCAGACCAAACTGCCTGGACAACGTCACGCAGTTAGAACAACTGCTCGTTTGAGGCATTGTAGCCGAAACCACCACTGACCATGAAGAAAAAATCTCAGCAAAGAAGAAAAATCTGGCTCATTGATTGGCCAGGACTGAAAACGGAAATCTGTTCCCTGCAGTCGGGTTATTTGTCCACCACAAATGAGATATTTTTTAACTTTTCTGCTCAGCTTTCTCCGGTAAAAGGATTTCTCAGATTTGTACGGTTGTCTTTATTGTTATTTTCTATCCAAAATGTACTATGGTAAATGTCACTTTCTCTTCTCAGAATATGTGTTGCTATGGTTACACAAACGCCGAGGGGCACTTCCACCCTTTGGCTCTCTGGATAGTCCATTTGGATTCACACTGCAAGTAGAGCGCACCAGACTTCATTTGCAAGAGAACTGAGACCCCATTTTCAAGGACTGCGTTACATGCATTACATACACTACAAATTACATACAGACAGATATTCCCCAATGATGCATTCCAAACTTGATGAAGTCTAAAATTCTTCATTGAACAGTACCTGTATATTAAAGAAGGTATGGTGTTTTCTTACATTATATTAGCCAAGTTACTAAGATAACATTGGTGGATACATACAGTTCTACAACTAAACTTGGAGGAATGCAGAGTTGAGGGAGCATTGCAGACATTCCTTTTGTTAGCTATATGCAGCTACATGCATATTTATATATATAGGGAAAAACATTCTGCTTTGAGAGCTACTTGTAAATGATGTTGCATCTATAATTTAATCATTGTTAATGGTAAATGGTAAATGACATTCACTTATGTAGCGCTTTTTTTCTCATCTCTGACCAAAGCGCTTTACAGATCCTGCTATCCACCCATTCACACACACATTCACACACTGATGGTGGCGAACATACAGTAAGCACATAACATAGAGAACATAAGCAAAGATGATCCGTTTCCAGAAAAGTTTGTTGACATCATTGTGAGCAGAGTCATTGTGAGTAGATTCATGCATGCTGTTGTGAATTTGTATTACATTGAGTTTATCTGACCAAGGCAGAATACAAACACTTGTAGTTCATGTATACCAAGGTATTTTTAAAGTCAGAATCTGCAGAAAGTGTAGTCCCCGATACAGAAAGCTGGAAATACATTTTGGTAAAGTGTGTGGACACATACTGGTGCTGAAAGGATGCTGAGCACATCTGACTTTCCCTCTAACACTGAACACAGACCTGCAATTGTGTGCCCCTCTACTGACTATAAACCCAATATTTTCCCAACCCTTAACTGTGCCACACACAGAAAAAGGATGTCACTGAATATATTCAAAGTTTTCTTTTTAAATAACATTTGCTAATTACAGTTATCTTCAACACTGAGGAAAATGCATATAAAGCAGCACTAGCAAAGTAAAAATCTTCTATAACTAAGAAAAAAATATCAGTCTGTTTCATATATGGATATGAGAAAGCATTATGACATATTAAGAGTTTGTGCACACAGTGAGAGTTTTTATTTTCTATATGACTTAATCAAATAAATAGGGGAACTTTAATCATATATTCACTGTGTAAAACCATTAATCCGTAATGAGTTATGAGTCAACAATAGTTCATGCAATAAATTTTCTTAGTCTTTTTTGGTGTTGATTTTACTTACATATCAGAATGGACTTTGCATTAGCACTGCAACACAAAGTTACAGTTTATACAGAGACAAGCAGCACGGTTATTGCAGTATTACGAGCGTAATTTTTTTTTAATAATGTGACACAATTTGTTAATGCAAAGTTTTAATACAGCCCAAATTTTGTCGTTAATTCATTGTCTTCATGGTAATTTTGATACCCACACTGTTTTTAGAACAGGCTATAATCTGTCAGTTGTCCGCTTTTCTTTTGTTTATTATACATATGATAAGGTAACAATTACTCAGTGAACACCATAATTTACATGTGACACATAAGGAACTGCTTTGTCTGAGAAAATGGAAAAGGGTTGGCATGACATGTTACAAAATAACAGATTGAATCCAGCAAATAAGAAGCTAGAACTATTCATCAACATGCACCAAATGTTCATTACAAAACCCTCATTACACTGCGCCATTTAGGATATGTGCCGTGCTTTGGGACACATTAATAATATTTTTTCATGAGAGAACACTTCTGGAGAAACAGATGTTCTGTCAAAACTCAAAGTAATTAACATTTTTGTTTTACAATCCTTTGCATTGAAGTAAATATTTCAATGGAGGTTTACATGCATATGTTTTAATTGAAACCATGAAGTTATGACTCTAATTATCATAACCACATGAGGCAAATAAAGTCCTACTCAAAACAATGTAACATGGGACTTATTACATGCAATACCGCTTAAAAGTCGTAATAAAGAGAAGAATTCAGTTCAATTAAATCAGTAAAATACAGTCTACTCTTTTTTCTGCTATTTTACCAAATTCAGCAGTCGTTTCCCTCTCACATGTCAGCTCTTGTAGTTTCCCAGCGGAGTTGCACCATTTCATTTGCAATGTATTCGAAGAAAAAAAAAAACACATCACCACTCTTTTCAAGGTATTAGCACTTGCTGTACACAGTTTTCTTTTTTCTTCTAGAGAATAGTTTCTAATGTAATCTGCTTATCTGTGTATGTCCTGTACCAGCTCAGCATGAAAAACCATTTACTGTAGGCTTCTGTGCAGCTTTAAGTGAGCAAGTGCATCTGCATGAAGCAAAGACTTTATCTTCTATGTTCTGCACAAAATAAAGACACAAAGATGAGAAAGGGAATTCGGCTTACCAATTGTTTGCATTATAGAGTGAATTGTTGCACTGTCTGCTATAATCCGATTAATAATACTTTGCAAGTTATCCTTTACTCATAGAGTCAGTGTGCAAAATTTATGTTTGTTTCTCTTTTCACCCCTTACGCAGGGTTGATGTGACTAAATCTCACATAATCAATTGAATATGAAAAAAACCTGGGGAAATCTGAAATAATTAAAAGAAAATCAAAGCGTATAATGTAATTACCTTCTGGGTTTTAAGGGAACGTCAATCAAGGGCATATCTTGGAATCGCTTAATGGGATATTGAAATATCTTCTTTCAGCATGTGGCAAAGAAGGCAAGTGCTAATTAGTATGAATGACGAGTGCTAAGATGACTAATGCTGCTGAGTATAGGTTTTAACTGAGAGTAATATAATGAAGTCCTGTAGATTTGTCAGCACATGCTGCTTCTTTTCATTAGTCCACACAGGCTAAAGACAGTTAAGTTTTGCAACAAAGGGTGAGCCCCCCCATCCTCAATGTCATTTGTTACAGGTTTATTCAGAAGACAGAGCACATCACTTACCAGTCTGTGCAACAGCTTACCCAGGATTTACACTGATTCCGGTTGCAGTCCGTTGTAGATGCAGTGCGGATGGCCCCTTGCGTTCATCCTTACCAGCTCCGTTTGTGTTTTGCAGCTCCATGGATGACAATAGAGCATGAAATACAAGATCATGTGAGAATTATACAAAATAACGCAAGATCTCGAGAAAGACCTTAGAGTGACCGAGATGAACCAATTGCAATCACATGATGACAACAAGGAAGTCTGATGTAGCAGCTCCCCACCTGGATTTTTGGGCTTTAAATAAAACTTAAGTAGCCTGTTAATTATAATTCTACAAAGCGTTTGTATGTTAAGTCAAGTTTTTACCTTCTATGACACAATGGTGGAGGGTGGAGGAGTAGATCTCAGAAAATAGCGGACAATTCTTTAATCGTTTTTAATGAACAAATGGCTATTAAATACTGTGAGATACAGTGGAATTTCCTTGCGGATTGGATCCAGCATCCATCAAAAATAGACTTGTTGCATTTCATTAACAAACCGAATTTGATGAGCCAGATTTGTTCCGCAGTGGTCCAGACCAAGTGATGATTAGAAAATTGACAAGAATGAGAACTACAAGTACATCTCAAAAAATTAGAATATCATGACAAAGTTCAATTTTTTTTTTTGTCACTCATCTCAGAAAGTGAAACCCATAGATTATATAGGTTAGGTTAACTGGCATCAAACTGGGGATTCTAAATTGTCCTTAGGTATGACTGTGAGAGTGAATGGTTGTCTGTCTCTCTGTGTTGGCCCTGCGATGGACTGGCGATCTGTCCAGGGTGGACCCTGCCTCTCGCCCAAAGATGCTGGGATAGGCTCCAGCCCCTCCCGCGACCAGAAAAAGATTAAGCAGAAGAAGATGGATGGATGGATGGATGGCATTACACAGAGAGTGATATATTTCAAGTGTTTATTTATTTTAATTTTGATGATTATGGCTTACGGCCCATGAAAACCCCAAATTCAGTTTCTCAAAAAATTAGAATATTACATAAAATTAATTTTAAAAAATAGTTTTTTTAATACAAATGTGGACCGACTAAAAAGTATGTCCATGTACACACTCAATACTTGGTCGGGGCTCCTTTTGGATTACATACTGTATGAATGAGGCGTAGCATGGAGGTGATCAGCCTGTGGCACTGTTGAAGTGTTATGAAGGTCCAGGTTGCTTTGATAGTGACCTTCAGCTCGTCTGCATTGTTGGGTCTGGTGTCTCTCATCTTCCTCTTGACAATACTCCACAGATTCTCTATGGGGTTTAGGTCAGGAAAGTTTGCTGGCCAATCAAACACATTGATGCCATGGTCATTAAACCGGGTTTTGATACTTTTGGCAGTGTGGGGGGTGCCAAGTCCTGCTGGAAAATAAAATCAGCTTCTCCATAAAGCTTGTCAGCTGAGGGAAGCATGAAGTGCTCTAAAGTTTCCTGGTAGACGACTACGCTGAGTTTGGTCTTGATAAAACACAGAGGACAAACACCAGCTGATAACTTCTGTTCAGATGAAAGTAAATTTTGCATTTCATTTGGAAATCAAAGTCCCAGATTCTGGAGAAAGAGTGGAGAGGCACAGAATCTAAGTTGCTTGAGGTTTAGTGTGAAGTTTCCACAGTCAGTGATGATTTGAGGAACCATGTCATCTGCTGGTGTTGGTCCACTGTGTTTTATCAAGACCAAAGTCAGCACAGTCGTCTACCAGGAAATTTTAGAGCACTTCAGGCTTCCCTCTGCTGACAAGCTTTATGGAGAAGCTGATTTCATTTTCTAGCAGGACTTGGCACCCCTCACACTGCCAAAAGTATCAAAACCTGGTTTAATGACCATGGCATCACTGTGTTTGATTGGCCAGCAAACTCTCCTGACCTAAAGCCCATAGAGAATCTATGGAGTATTGTCAAGAGGAAGATGAGAGACACCAGACCCAACAATGCAGACGAGCTGAAGGTCACTATCAAAGCATCCTGGACCTTCAAAACACCTCAGCAGTGCCACAGGCTGATCACCTCCATGCCACGCCACATTGATACAGTAATTAATCCAAAAGGAGCCCCGACCAAGTATTCAGTGTGTACATTGACATACTTTTCAGTCGGCCAACATTTCCACTAAAAAAAATATTTTTTAAAATTAATTTTATGTAATATTCTAATTTTTTGAGAAACTGAATTTGGGGTTTTCATGGGCTGTAAGCCATAATAATCAAAATTAAAATAAATGAACACTTGAAATATTTCACTCTCTGTGTAATAAATCTATATCAGAATCAGAATCAGAATCCGAATCAGCTTTATTGGCCAAGTATGCACAACACATACAAGGAATTTGACTTTGGCTAAAAACTTGCTCTCGTTGTTCAGGTGGAGGATTAAAATAAGGATTCAATGACAACAGAGTATGTACAGTAAATTACAGTCTGTCCACGTTTCTATAAAAGGATGCAAATATATACAGGAATATATGCAGTTATTTACTCGGACTAACCACACTTTGCAGAAATATATGAAAAAATATACAATCACACAGTATTTCAATGTGGACTCCGATTCAGTGATATAATGTGAATGAAGTAAAAAGCAGTGTGAGAGTTATGTGCAATGTAATAATGGATGAAAAGTCATGAGTACAGCAAACAGGTAGGACTAGGTGAATGTTAGGAGTTCATCAGAGTGATGGCTTGAGGAAAGAAACTGTTCCTGTGACGGGTGGTTTTGACCTTCAGTGATCTGTAACGACGACCAGAAGATAGAAGTTCAAACAGTTTGTGGCCGGGGTGTGATGGGTCAGCACAGATGTTTCCCGCCCGTTTCCTGGTTATGGACCGATATAAGTTCTCAATGGAGGGTAGGTCGGTACCAATGATCCTCTCCGCAGACTTAATGATCCGCTGCAGTCTGGTCTTGTCCTGTTTAGTGGCAGATCCAAACCAGACAGTGATGGAAAAGCAGAGGACAGATTGGATGATGGCGGTGTAGAAGACAACCAGCAGCTCCTGAGGCAAATCAAACTTCTTGAGCTGACGCAGAAAAAACAACCTCTGCTGGGCCTTTTTCCGGACAGTGTCTATATGGAAGGACCACTTCAGGTTCCGGGAGATTGTGGTACCCAGAAACTTGAAGGAGTCCACAGTGGACACTGTGCTGTTGAGGATGGTGAGTGGGGGGAATGAAGGGGGGTGTCGCCTGAAATCCACAGTCATCTCCACCGTTTTGGCTGGGTTAAGTTCAAGATGGTTCTGGCTGCACCAGAGGATCAGCTGCTCCACCTCCCGCCTGTATGCAGACTCATCATCATCCCGGATCAAACCGATGACTGTGGTGTCGTCCGCAAACTTCAGGAGCTTCACCGAAGGGTCCTCTGAGGTGCAGTTGTTGGAGTAGAGGGAGAAGAGCAGTGGGGAAAGGACACATCCTTGGGGGGCGCCAGTACTAATTTTTCGTGAAATATAATATAAACCCATATAATATATGGGTTTCACTTTCTGAAATGAGTGACAAAAAATATTGAACTTTTTCATGATATTCTAATTTTCTGAGCTGTATCTGTATATGCTGTGAAGGCCAGATTGCAGCTGTAACGGAATGCATCCAGAGTAAGTGTAAATCCAGGATTACATTTACTTGACCTATTTAATGATTCCATGTTTCAAAGCAAGAAATGTGATTCTGCTACTTAGGCAGGAAAATAGACACTTGCCCATACGGCATGATAAGTCTAGTTTCATGAACAAAACAAATTGTGCACAAGATCAATATGGTACAGTGGCCCAGAGAGCCAAAAGCCAAAATGCAAAGGCCACAACACAAATGCTAATGTTAGCATCAATGCTAACATTAACGCTAACATTAGCATGGTAATGTTATCATGCTAACTTATAAAACAGCTGAATAGTAATGTGAGCATAATTACTACTAACTACTAACTAACCTGCACTTATATAGCGCTTTTCTAGTATTAGCATTCATGCTGACATTAGCTTGTTAACATTAGCTTGCTAATGTTACCATTGATGTTCATGCTAACATTAGCATACTAATGTTACTGCTAATTTTAGCACTGATGCTAACATTAGTGCTGATGTTATTGTTACAATACTTTTGTATTTGTGTTGTGTGTTTTTTTTTATTAGTGCTGTTTCTTTTGTATTTGTGTTGTGAGTTTGCCATTTTGATGAGCTCTCTGGACCACCATATTTTAGTCTGACAATTATGAAGAGAACAATGGATATTTTTTTTTTAAATTACTCGCTGGGCTTGTAATTCATTTATCTGTCCTCTCTTGTGTACAAAGATCCATATGTGTGGCTAGTGTGCAGCAGTATAGTGTATTATGCGTGTACTGAGTCTATAATTAGAAAGGCCACACACATAATGTGGGCAGGAAGGGGTGTAACAATCTGCCTTGGCTTAACCTATATATAAATTATCAGAAATACAGTATGTGAGGTCTACATTGATATGAAAAATAAAAAAAATTGGTGCCACATGACAATAATACCGCCCTAAAAAATGATTTATAAATAACTGGTAAGCAGGTTACTAACTTGGCTGCTTACAAATTAGTTGCCACGTTAACACTACACTGTGTTAATATGGTAACTACATGGTATTCGTTTGACAATGATTGTTGCGTAAATGGAAAAAAGGTGCTTTTAGGGTAAAAAACAAAACAGAACAAAACAGAACAAAACAGGGGGTTGTGAATGTAGACCAGGGGTGTCCAATCATGTGCTATGAAGGGCCAAGACCCTGCAGGTTTTCTCTTCTACCCAGTCTCTTCAGCAGGTGTTTTCACTGATCAGCAATCAGTGGGGAGAAGTTCAGTGAAATCTGCTGTTGAAGGCATTGGTTGGAGGTAAAGCCTGCAGGGTCTTGGCGCTCCATGGCACATGATTGGACACCCCTGATGTAGACCATACGTTCAATGTTTCATACACTACTCACAAAAAGGTAGGGATGTAGAGGATGGGTTAATCATCTCAGACTGGATGCAGAGGGTAAACAGAGAAGGACAATAGGGATGGAGATTATGGTGAGGTAGCAGGAAGAAGGAGTTGTTTGTTTTTTTTTTATTACTTATTTTGTACCCGTAGGTAGATTTGTTTTGCAGTCTGGTGACAAGCCACCAGCTGCCGGTCGCTGCGTGTGCAAGCGCCCCTTAACTCCCTAACCTGCATGTTTTTGACATGTGGGAGGAAACCGGAGAAATCCTGGAGTAAACCCACGCAAACATGGGGAGAACATGCAAACTCCACACAGATCACTGTTGGCCGGGGGCAGGGATTGAACCCACGATCTCCGCGATCCCCCGGCCGAGGGTAAACTGTGCTGCCACAGTGCTAACCACTGTGCCACCGTGCAGCCCATGAATGTATTGTGATGCGAGATGTCATGCAGATGTGAGATGGGCGGTTGATATAAAGGAGAGCCCCTGGTGTATTGGGACATTCTTTTTCTGTGTATGACTGATGTGAGAGTGAATAAAGTCATCTGCTACATAAATCTGTTTCCGTTATTTACACTCTCCACACTGTTGATCCCTTGACGAATTATGGAACACGAGGCAAGAACCCCGGAGTCGGCCCGGACAGGAAGCCCCAGCGACGCGGCAAGCATCCCAGAGATGGCCCGGACGGGAACCTCCAGCGACGCGTGCGCTGTTTTGGTCAAACTACCGGACTTTTGGCTGCACGACCTGCGGTCTTGGTTCCACCACACCGAGGCTCAGTTCGCCCTCTGGGGAATAACGGCAGACGACACCAAATATTACTATGTGGTCGCAGCGCTGGATGCTTGCACGTCTCAGCAAGTAGCGAGCCTGCTCCAACAGCCTCCAGCCCACGACAAATACGAGGCTCTCAAGGCCGCGCTGACCCGGTGCTACATGCTCTCGGACTGTGAGAGAGCGGATAGGCTCCTGAGGCACTCCGAGTTAGGAGACGGGTCAGCAGTCGAACTGATGGAGAAGACGTTGGCGTTGATGGGCACAGACGACGGGCATTTTCTGTTTGCCCACCTTTTCCTCCGGAACCTCCCAACAGAGGTGAGAGTGGTTCTTGCCAATTTGCAGTTGCTGGATGCACGTGACTACCATGCGCTAGCCCAGGAGACAGATCGGATCATCCTCACCACCAGAGCCCTCACAGTGAACGCGGTGGCGTCGGAACCCAGCGAGACGACCAGCGGAGGCGAGGAGCTGCCGACGGTAGCAGCAGCGGGGGCCAGGAAGCACCAGAGAGACACACTTTGCTTCTACCACCGCCGCTTTGGAGAGAACGCACGCAGATGTGAGCCACTGTGCCAATTCAAGCATTCAGGAAACACCAAGGCCGGCAGTCGGTAGCAGCTGCGACCGCCAGTGAAGAGAACAAGCTGCTCTGCATGACGGACTCGCGCTCGGGAAGACGGTTCCTCGTAGACACCGGAGCCCAGAGGAGCATCATCCTGCTGTCCTACGCCGACCGGCTAGCGGGAGCTAGCGGCCCTGGGCTGGTAGCAGTAAACGGCTCGGACATTAAGACTTTTGGTGAGAGAACACTGACTTTATCCCTACACAGCCGTATGTACGAGTGGACTTTTGTCATAGCAGCATTGAGTTTCCCAATCCTGGGAGCTGATTTTCTGTGTGCACACAGGTTGCTAGTCGATGTTGCTAACAGACGCTTGGTTAATGCAATGTCTTTTGATTCTCTCCCCTGTACAGCTCGAGGGGCCGGGCCAATAACACAAGCCAACGTCACAGCTCCAGGCGGTAAGTTCCACACACTGCTCACTCAGTTCCCAGCACTCACGGTCCCGACGTTTTCGGCTATCGCTAAACACGGGGTGGAACACTTTATCACCACCACTGGGCCGCCCGTTTTTGCATGACCTCGGCGCTTGGACACAGCTAAACTGGCCATAGCGCGCGAGGAGTTTGCCAACCTGGAAAGGTTGGGCATCATCAGGCGATCGAACAGCCCATGGGTATACCCGCTACACATGGTCCCTAAGGCCGAGGGATCGTGGCGACTGTGCGGCGATTTCTGCAGATTGAATAATGCCACAGTGCACGACCGCTACCCGATTCCCCATATTCAGGATTTTTCCGTTCACCTCGCCGGAGCACGCATTTTTTCTAAAATAGACCTGGTCCATGGTTACCACCATGTCCCAGTGCGCACGGAGGACATACCCAAAACAGCGGTAATAACTCTGTTTGGCTTGTTTGAGTTTTTACGCATGCCCTTCAGATTAAAAGGAGCGGCACAGACATTCCAACGCATGATGGATGCGGTGTTTCTCGATCTGCCGTTTGTGTTCGTCTACCTGGATGATATCCTGGTGGCCAGCGCATCCGAGGACGAACACGTAACCCACCTCAGGACGGTTTTCCAGAGGTTGAAGGAGCACGGGTTAATAATCAACCCGGCGAAATGCCAGTTCGGCGTGACGGGGATTGATTTTTGGGGCACTGCGTCTCACTGGAGGGAGCGATACCCTTGCCCGACAAAGTGCGCGCCGTGGCAAATTTTCCCCGGCCTCAGACGGTCAGGGTGCTGCAAGAATTTTTGGGGATGTTTAACTTTTATAACCGGTTCCTCCACCGTGCAGCTCAACTCATGCAGTCATTGTACGCCGCGTTCAAGAAACGGAAACCCGCGGACAGAGTCAAATGGACTCCGGAGCGGGAGCAGGCGTTCTCTGAGGTTAAAACAGCCCTGGCAAACGCCGCACTATTGACAGCCCGGAGAGCACTCACTACAGACGCCTCGGACATAGCCATAGGGGCCGTCGTGGAGCAACGTGTCACCGGTTCTTGGCAGCCACTCGTTTTTTTCAGCAGGGCTTTGCGCGACAGTGTGCGTAAATACAGCACAATCGACAGAGTTGCTGGCTCTCCACCTGGCCATACGCCACTTCCAGTTCTGGCTGGAAGGGCGCAGCTTCACCACGTTCGTGGACCACAAGCCGCTAACGTTCGTGATGGCCAAGATTTCGGAACCATGGTCAGGCCGGCGGCAGAGACAGCTGGCCGCGATCTCGGAGTTTACGACCGATATTCAGCATGTGTCGGGTAAACTGAATGTGGTGGCGGACTGCCTCTCGCGCGCAGTAGTGGCCCCGGTCTGTGTGGGGATAGATTATACAGCCATGGCCGCAGAGCAGATTGGCGATACGGACGTGTGCGCGCTCCAGTCTGGACCAACAGGGTTAAGGCTGGAGAGCAGAGTACTGCAGGATGGCAAGCCCCCCCTAATCTGCGACGTCTCCACGGGACGCCCGCGCCCGGTGGTCCCAGTTGCTTGGCACCGCCGCGTGTTTAAGTCAGTTCACGCGCTGGCGCACCCAGGAGTGTGCGCATCAGTCGAAATGGAGGGAGCAAAGTTCGTGTGGCCAGGCCTGCGCAAACAAGTGAAAGAGTGGGTTGCAGCCTGCGTAGCGTGCCAACGAGCCAAAGTACACAGACACACGAAGGCTCCTTTGGAGCCATTTCGTATACCGGCGAAGAGGTTCGACCATATTCACGTGGACCTCGTGGGCCCCCTCCCGCCATCGCAGGGGAGCACGCACCTTCTGACAGTGGTGGACCGCACCACACGCTGGCCAGAAGCAGTCCCGCTGGCGGCAACCACGTCCGCGGACGTGGCGCACACTTTTTTGATGACATGGGTGGCACGTTTTGGAATCCCGTCGGACATCACATCCGATAGGGGCCCTCAGTTTGTTTCCGACCTCTGGTCTGTGATGGCCCGTAGCCTGGGTATTGCAATTCATCGCACAACCGCGTACAACCCACAGGCCAATGGGTTATGCAAGCGTTTTCATGGGTCACTGAAAGCAGCGCTCAGGGCTTCGCTGACGGATGCAAATTGGGTTGACCGGTTGCCGTGGGTTTTATTGGGGTTGCATTCCGCACCAAAAGAGGATTTGGAGGCTTCCTCGGCGGAGCTTGTTTTTTCTCAGCCACTGCGGCTGCCCGGGGAATTTTTGCAAGATAATCCCGCGCCGGATAACTGTCTGTCTCAGCGTTTGCAGCATAGCGCAGACACAGGCACGCTGCCCGGCCCGGCCCACCACTGTTTTCCACGGGCTTTTGTGCCAAAAACTTTGAAGAACACGGCGTTCGTGTTTGTCAGGCACGATGCCCACCGCCCTCCATTGCGCCCACCCTACAATGGCCCGTTCAGAGTGCTGGAAACAGGGGACAAACATTTTTTGTTAGACTTGGGGGGTCGTCGGGAGAAAATATGCATAGACAGACTTAACCCCGCCTTTGTGGTAGCGGATGAGCAAGTGATGTTGGCTTGGGCCCCTCGGCATGGAAGACCCCCACTGAGAACTCCCCAGGTAAACAATTCATCAGAGCAGCCACACGGGCAAGTCGACGGTTCCCCCCCCCCTCGCCATGGCCCACCCGCAGACAGACACACCCCCAGGAGCCCCCTGCCAGCACAGCAGCGCCGCGGAGGTGGTAAACCCCCGTTACAGCAGATATGGGAGGAGACTGAAGCCAAAAGGACGTGAGGACTGAAACTCGGTCTGAGATTCTGGGGGGGGGGGGGGGGGGCGTGTAGAGGCTGAGTTAATCATCTCAGACTGGATGCAGAGGGTAAACAGAGAAGGACAATAGGGATGGAGATTATGGTGAGGTAGCAGGAAGAAGGAGTTGGGGGGAGAAGGGATGAATGTATTGTGATGCGAGATGTCATGCAGATGTGAGATGGGCGGTTGATATAAAGGAGAGCCCCTGGTGTATTGGGACATTCTTTTTCTGTGTATGACTGATGTGAGAGTGAATAAAGTCGTCTGCTGCATAAATCTGTTTCCATTATTTACACTGTCCACAGGGATATTTGTCTTGAAGGTGAAACTTATGGAAAATTTGAAAAATTCACACTACAGGGAAACTATATCATGAAAATAGGGCATTTAAGTAGAAGCATGCAATGGTGATTTCCTCACCTCAAACAATTTATTGAAACAAAAGCCAACAACAGTGGTGGGTATACCACAACAAGAAATGCCAATGTCTCAATAACTTGTCATGTGCCCTTGAGCATCAATTACAGCTTGACAACGATGTCTCATGCTGTTCACAAGTCGACTTGTTGTCTGCTGAAGGCATGGCATTGCACTTTTCTTGAAGGGCGGCCCTCAGGTCATTGAGGCTGTGGGTGCAGGGTTAAGATAAAATAAGATAAGATAAGATAAGATAAGATAAGCCTTTATTAGTCCCACAATGGGGAAATTCCAGGATTGCAACAGCACAGGGATAGCAACACACAGAGCAATAATAAGATAAGAAAATAAGAGCAGTGAATATACACTCACACTCACACACACACACACACACACACACACACACACACACACACACACACACACACATATGTGGGGAGCGTGAAATAACAAGACTGAATCATTTCTCAGTTCAGGTTTTAATGCCGTGTTCACATCCCCAGCTATCTCTCAAGAACACAAGAGAGAGAGCAGAGTCAAAACCTTCCCTTTTATACAGTCAAGGACAAAGGAAGAATCACATATCACCGTCAAAACCCCCTATTGACAATAACTCTCCCCCCACGCCCTTCAGTCCTCCGCCTGGGCTCCAGGAGGTCAGGAAGTCCTTTCAGCTCCTTATCGCCGTACCTCCGTCTTCTTGTTGTTATCCACAGGCGGTCCAGACATATTGTCCCCTCTAAGACGTGAGGTCAATCCACACATGCAATCACAAGCATCCCATACTGCTTATACATATGTAGGTAAAAATACATGAGCTACATAACCCCCCCCAAACATCGAAGAATGGACAATATATCAGAGTTAATAAAACATGATAACCTCAATAGCATAGTCTAGTACAACATGATCATATCAAAAATCAGTGATAACATCCATAGCATAGTCTATACCACATGATCACATTAAAATTCAGTCTGTACGCCGTCTGGGCTTCAAACGTCTTCCAAATCTGCTGTAAACAGGTCTCGCCGTCCCTGCGGCACCGTCCTGCAAAGAATCTCCAGACTGAGGAAGAGAGTGGTTATTTGATCCCCGCGGGGACTCAGGGATGTGTTCCCTAGGGGGTCTACCACGTCGAGGTGCCCTCGCCACGGGTACAGACTTGTCGTTCATCACAAAAGCAGGCTTTAGTCTGTCAATACTAACTGTCTCTTTTCTGTCTCCCAAATCTAGCACAAAATGCTTATCACCTGATTCCAGCACCCTATACGGACCATCATATGGTGGGCGGAGGGTCGGTCTCAGAGCCTTGTGCCTGACAAAAACAAATTCGGCATTTTTCAAAGCTTTGGGAACAAAAACGCGCTGAAAAGTGTGATGAACGGGGCCCGGGAGCGTGTCTGCTCCCGTGTCAATCAGTGGCCCCAGAGCCGGGGGGGCGCCCTGGCTCCGGATGCTCTGGCAGGAATTCACCGGGCAGCCTGAGAGGTTGTGCAAAAACTAACTCGGCTGGAGAGGCATTTAAATCCTCTTTGGGCGCAGAACGCAACCCCAATAAAACCCATGGTAGTTTGTTTACCCAATCTGCATCCGTAAGCGACGCTCTGAGGGCTGCCTTCAAAGACCAATGAAAACGCTCGCATAAACCATTAGCCTGGGGGTGATAAGCTGTAGTGCGATGAATTTTCGCTTCTAAGCTGCTGGCCATCGCTGACCAGAGCTCAGAGACAAATTGAGGCCCTCTGTCGGACGTAATATCCGACGGAACCCCGAAACGTGCTACCCAGGCCGTCAAAAAAACGCGAGCCACCTCTGCAGCTGTGGTCGATGCCAGGGGGACCACTTACGGCCAACGTGTGGTTCGGTCCACCATTGTCAAAAGATGTGTGAACCCCTGCGACGACGGTAGGGGGCCCACGAGGTTGACATGCACGTGATCGAATCTCTTGGCCGGAATGTGGAACGGTTCTAAGGGAGCTTTTGTGTGTCTGTGAATTTTGGCCCGTTGGCAAGCCATGCAGGTTCGTGCCCACTCTTTCACGTGCTTGCGCAGGCTCGGCCAAACAACCTTCTCCGCTACCATTTTCACAGAAGCGCGCACTCCTGGGTGCGCCAGGGAGTGAACCAAGTCAAAAACGCGGCGGCGCCACGCGGCCGGGACTACCGGGCGCGGTCGCCCAGTCGACACATCGCAGATTAGGGGGGGCATACCAGTTTGCAAACACCTGCTCTCCAGCCTTAACCCTGTTGGTCCAGACAGGAGTGCGCGCACGTCCGCATCACTACCCTGTTCTGCTGCCATGGCTGCGTAATCTATTCCCACGTGAACTGGGGCCGCGTGCGCTTCTGCGCTGCTATTTTGCCCTGCGGCTGCGGTAGTATAATCTGCCTCCGCGCGCACCGGTGCTGTGACCGCGCGAGAGAGGCAGTCTGCCACTACGTTGAGTTTACCCGCTACGTGCTGAATATCAGTGGTAAACTCCGAAATTGCGGCCAGTTGCCTCTGTTGCCGGCCCAACCACAGTTCTGAAATTTTGGACATCGCAAAAGTGAGCGGCTTATGGTGGACAAAAGCAGTGAAACGCCGACCTTCCAGCCAAAATTGGAAATGGCGGATGGCCAAATGGAGCGCTAACAGCTCCCTGTCAAACGTGCTGTATTTCCGCTCGGCTTCGTTCAAGGATCTGCTGAAAAATGCCAGCGGCTGCCAAACCCCGGCAACATGCTGTTCCATGACCGCCCCTATGGCCAAATCTGATGCGTCGGTAGTGAGCGCTATTCGGGCCAATGGATCAGGATGAGCTAGGAGCGCGGCGTCAGCTAGGGCTTTTTTTACCTCCGCGAATGCGCGCTCCCGCTCCGGGGACCACTCGATAGGGTTGGAGGGTTTTTGTTTTTTGAGCGCGGCGTATAATGGCTGCATGAGCTGCGCTGCGTGGGGTAGGAAATGGTTATAAAAATTTACCATTCCTAAAAACTCCTGCAATGATTTGACCGTTTGTGGTCGGGGAAAATCTGCCACTGCGCGCACCTTATCCGGTAGCGGGATTGCCCCTTCTGGGAAGACGTGGTGTCCCAAAAAATCGATCTGCGCCACGCCAAACTGGCACTTGGCTGGATTAATTATTAACCCGTGCTCTCCCAACCTCCGAAAAACCGCAGTGAGGTGTTTTTCGTGTTCTTCTTCTGAAGTACTGGCGACTAAAATGTTGTCAAGGTAGACGAACACAAAAGGGAGATCGCGTAACACGGCATCCATCATACGTTGGAATGTTTGCGTGGCGCCTTTAAGACCAAACGGCATACGCAAAAACTCAAAAAGTCCAAAAGGGGTTATTACCGCTGTTTTAGGAATGTCCTCAGGACAGACTGGAACCTGATGGTAGCCGCGAACCAGGTCTATTTTAGAAAAAATGCGCGCCCCCGCTAAATGCACTGAGAAATCCTGAATGTGTGGGATTGGGTAGCGGTCATGCGCTGTGGCATTGTTTAGTCTGTGGAAATCGCCGCAAGGTCTCCAGGAGCCGTCAGCTTTAAGGACCCTATGCAGCGGCGAAGCCCAGGGGCTTTTCGAACGGCGAATAATGCCCAGCCTTTCCAGGCTGGCAAACTCCTCGCGCACGATGGAGAGCTTAGCAGCATCCAAACGCCGAGCTTTCGCGAAGACGGGGGGGCCCGCTGTAGTGATAAAATGCTCCACCCCGTGTTTTGCAACTGTTGCCGAAAAAGTAGGAACCGTGAGCGCTGGAAATTGGGTGAGGAGTGTGTTAAACTTACCGCCTGCTGTGGTGACGTTGGTCTGCACCGGTGGTGGGGACACTTGAGCTGCACAAGGAATAGAATAAAAAGATAGTGCATTAACCAATCACCTGTTGGCAAGATCAACCAACAAACCATGTGAGCACAGAAAATCGACACCTAACATGTTGAGGCTCACCGCCGCTATGATAAAAGTCCATTCATAAGTGCGGCCGTGCAAGGACAGGAGCAAAGTCCTTTCTCCGTAGGTGTTGATGCTCGAGCCGTTCGCCGCCTTTGCCTCGTCACCACGGGGGCCAGCCAACTGGTCGGCATAGGTTGGGGTGATGAAACTCACTTGGGCTCCGGTGTCTACGAGGAAGTGCCGCCCGGAGCTCGCATCTGTGATGTACAGCAGCTTATTTTTTTCACCGAGAGCCGAAGCTGCTAACGAATCCCAGTTCTGGAGTTTCCCGAGCTCTTGTAGCTGCACGGTGGCACACACCTGTGTGTCTTTTCTGCGAAACGCCAGTGGTAATAACAGAGGCCATCTCCTCCGCTGCACCGGGGCCGCATCGCTGCCATTGATGGTGGGGCTGGCTCCACTGTCTCTGGCTCTTCGTTGCCTCGGGTCGCCGCACCTAAGTCTGTCACTGCCGCTGTGGCCGTCTGCTCGCTGCAGGAGTCGAGGAGCAGCTGCGCCTCTCGGGCCAGCGCACGGAAGTCCCGCTGGGTCACACAAGGCATGCCGGAGAGTGTCCCTCTCATGTGTGTCGGGAGGTTGCTTAGGAAGATGTGCTGAAATAGGAAGTTATCGTTGTCTGAGTCCCTCAGCTGCAGCATGTCTTCCATCAGGGCGACTGGTCTGCGCCCTCCCTGGCCGTGCATAGCCAGGAGCCTCCTAGCCCTCTCTTCGGCTGAGGGCGTGAAACACTCGGTGAGGGCAGCCTTCAACTCGTCGTATTTGTTGTAAGTGGGTGGCTGCTATACCAGGCTCCGCACGCATCGAGCTGTGCGGTTGTCGAGTCTTGCGATGACATGGTAAAACTTAGTGTCATCCGCCGTTATTCCTGCGAGCGTGAACTGTGCCTCAGCCTGGAGGAACCACGAGTCCGGGTTGTTCTGCCAGAATTCTGGCAGTTTAATGGAGACGGCGCTCGCTCGGGCAGACTCCGACGAGTCTGGATCATGGGAATCGTTTCCCGGCATTCTCAAACGTCTCTGGTCACCAATGTGGGGAGCGTGAAATAACAAGACTGAATCATTTCTCAGTTCAGGTTTTAATGTCGTGTTCACATCCCCAGCTATCTCTCAAGAACACAAGAGAGAGAGCAGAGTCAAAACCTTCCCTTTTATACAGTCAAGGACAAAGGAAGAATCACATATCACCGTCAAAACCCCCTATTGACAATAACTCTCCCCCCGCGCCCTTCGGTCCTCCGCCTGGGCTCCAGGAGGTCAGGAAGTCCTTTCAGCTCCTTTTCACCGTACCTCCGTCTTCTTGTTGTTATCCACAGGCGGTCCAGACATATTGTCCCCTCTAAGACGTGAGGTCAATCCACACATGCAATCACAAGCATCCCATAGTGCTTATACATATGTAGGTAAAAATACATGAGCTATATATATATATATATATATATATATATATATATATATATGTATACAGTGATCTCTCACTTATCGCGGTTAATGGGTTCCAGAACCGACCGCGAAAAGTGAAAAACCGCGAAGCAGCATCACCCCTAATGACGTCACCCATAAATAACACATACGTTCATTCGCTCACTCTCTCTCATATGATACGTGTGTGTGTGTGTGTGTGTGTAAGTGTACATACATACGTAGATGTAAATAAAGTGTACATAAATATGTTTTTAGAACTCTTTTATTTTTATAACAAGATACGTAACTCAAGATGAAGATGATTTACGTACTGCACAGGTTAATGAGAGCTTTACTGCTCCTCAGGTGACGCCTCATCGTCAGGTGCTAGAGGCGCAGGATTGTCGAGGGCAGCTGCAGGAGGCGGCGTAGTGGCTCGACGGGAAGACTATTTCACACAAAAAGGGACAAGAGAACAGCGAAAAGTTCCACGCTGCGAGACTAGCGATAAAGAACAATGAATGCGGTCTTCCTTCGGTGGGTATGGGCGCTCAGCAGGGATAGAAGCTGGGTAAAACGTCTCGGCCAATCAGCTTGCGAGGTAAAACGTCTCGGCCAATCAGCTTGCGAGATTCCCGAGCAGTGAAGAGGTGGGCAGAGAGGAGTGGAGCGGTGGTCAGAGAGGTGGATTTTGAGTTGAGCGGCTGTCCGTGTTGATACCTGATGTTGTAATGTAGTCTCCCTGCCTTCTGCTAGCGCCCGCCCATTTTTTCTCAATTTTGAATTTTTGATGAATATTTCTGAAAAATCCGCGATGCACTGAGGGCGCGAAAGGTGAAGCGCGAAGTAGCGAGGGATCACTGTATATACATACACACAGTGTGGAGCATTGTAGCTAGATGGACTAAACAGCATAACCGTCTATTTAGTTACCCTTCATGGTATGAATATGTACCCATACATATTGTCACCCTCCATAGCGACTGATATTGTCCTAGTTGTGTACTGGAGGGGACCATTTGTGTAAGTCTGTTGCGTCTTTTGCATTCAATACTATTAGGTCGTCACATTATTTTGCTATCTCTGCGAGCAGCCCTGCTTAGGTTATACAGTCTGACAGCCGTAGGTAGGAAGGACCTGAGAAACCTCTCGGTCACGCATCTAGGATGATGTAGTCTACTGCTAAATGAGCTCCATAGTGCATTCAGTATGTCCTGCATAGGGTGGAACTTGGACTCCAGCAGAGATGACAGTTTAGCCACCATCCTTCTCTTTCCTATCTCCTCCACTGGGACAGGGCGTTGCCCCAGGACAGAGCTAGCTTTCTTGATTAGTTTGTTCAGTCTCTTCCTATCGGCTGCTGTGATGCCATTGCCCCAGCAGACCACTCCAAAAGTGATGGCTGATGCCACCACCGTGTCGTAGAATGTCTTCAAGAGCACCCCTTGCACACCAAAAGACCTGAGCCTCCTCAGTAGGAATAGCCTGCGCTGTCCCTTCTTGTAGAGTGCGTCGGTATTGTGTGACCAGTCTAGTTTATTGTTCAGATGAACACCAAGGTACTTGTAGGATGTCACCATCTCAATGTCTGTTCCCTGTATGTTTACTGGTGCTGTGAGGGGCTGTCCTTGCCTGCGGCAGTCCACCACCAGCTCCTTAGTTTTCCTCGCGTTGATCTGGAGGCAGTTCCAATGGCACCAGTCCACGAAGTCCTGGATAAGTCCTCTGTACTCAGCTTCATCTCCATTGGAGATGAGGCCAACGATCGCAGAGTCATCAGAGAACTTCTGTAGATGGCAGTGTGTTGTGTTGTGTGAGAAGTCCGCAGTATAAAGGGTGAACAGGAAGGGAGCCAAAACCGTTCCCTGGGGGGCCCCCATGCTGCTGATGATCGTGTCGGACACACAATCCCGGGTTCTCACAAACTGTGGCCGGTTAGTGAGGTAGTCCAGGATCCATGATGACAGGTCCTGGTCCACCCCTGCGCACAGCAGCTTGTCCTTCAGGATCATCGGTTGGATGGTGTTGAAAGCTCTGGAGAAGTCAAGGAACATGATCCTCACCGCATTCCCGGGCTTCTCCAGGTGGGACAGGGAACGGTGAAGGAGGAAGATCACTGCATCCTCCACCCCAATGCCATGCTGGTAGGCGAACTGGAGTGGATCCATCACCGGTCCCACCAGGGGGCGGAGGTGAGCAAGGAGCAGACTCTCCGGGGTCTTCATCCTGTGAGACGTCAGGGCCACTGGCCTATAGCTGTTCAGGTCTTTGGGGCGGGAAGTCTTTGGTACAAGTACCACACAAGATGTTTTCCACAACTGTGGTACCCTCTCCAGCTTCAGGCTCAGGTTGAAGATGTGCTCCACAATCCCACACAGCTGGTCTGCGCAGGACTTGAGGAGCTTTGCACTGATGCTGTCCGGTCCCGAGGCCTTCCTCGCCTTGATCTTCCTCAGCTCCGTCCTCACCTGGGTCTTAGTGAGGGTCAGGATGGGGGGCTGTGTGCTGGGAGTGGGGGGGTGTTGGTGGAGTGGGGTGTGGAGAGCAGGTCTCGATGACTGTAGAGGCAGCAGTGGTTGGTGTGCAGTCGGGGGGGGAGGGCGGTTGGTCAAACCTATTAAAAAACAGGTTCAGATTGTTCCCCCACTCCCTGCCCCCGTGGCCTGGGAGGAGGTATTCTGGGGCCCACAGATGGTTTTAAGGTTTCTCCAGACCCCACTGATGTTACTCTGTTGCAGCTTGTCCTCCATCTTCTCCCTGAAGCTGTCCTTGCCTTCTCTGATCTTCCTCCTCAGCTCCCTCTGTACGGACTTCAGCATCTCCCTGTTCCCCAACCTGAAGATCCTCTTCTTCTCTCTCAGAAGTGTTTTTATCTCAGGGTTGATCCAGGGTTTGTTGTTCGAGCAACACCGTATGGTCTTGGCGGGCATGGTGTTGTCCACACAGAAGTTGATGTAGTCCGTGATGGTGTGAGTGAGGCCATCGATGTCCTCACCATGTGGATCGCAGAGCTGCTCCCAGGCAGTGGTTTCGAAACAGTCCTTTAGAGCGTCCATTGCCTCCTCAGACCATAACTTCACCGTGCGCATGACCGGAGATTGTCTGTGTACTAGGGGTTTGTACACCTGCAGGAGATGAACCAAGTTGTGATTCGATCTCCCAAGTGGGGGGAGGTGATGAGGTGTACACCTCCTTAGTGTTAGCATAGAATAAATCCAGTGTTTTATTGTCTCTAGTGTGGCATGTGACATACTGGGTGAACATGGGCAGAATGGGGGACAGTGAAATATGGTTAAAATCACCTGAAATGAGGAGAAGAGCATCTCGGTGTTCTGTCAGCAGCCTGCCAGTTACTGAGTGGATGGCGTCACGTGCTGTCCCAGCGTTCGCCGTCGGATTTGCATAAATAACAATGCAGAGCACGTGTGAGTATTCCCTCAGGAGATAGGTAGGCCGCATGCTAACAGCTAGCAACTCAATGTCTTTGCTGCAGTGATGTTGTTTAACCATGATATGTCCCGGTCTGCACCAGCTGTTATTGACATACATTATCACTCCTCCGCCCCTTGCCTTCCCACTGTCTGGTGTCCGGTCTGCCCGTATTGCGTGTAAACCCTCCAGTTTGATGTTAGCATCTGTTGCTAGTTCTGTTAGCCACATCTCAGTAAGCAACATCAAGCTAATCTCTCTGAAGACGCTCTCGTAGCGGGAGATAGCCGCTAGCTAGTCAGTCTTATTGAGTAGTGATCGTACATTTCCCATAATAATGGATGGAAGGACGGGTCTGTACCTTATATTTCTCGCCCGCCGTCTTGCTCCAGCAGGGCATCCATGTCATTCCTGTCTTATTTCACCCGGTATGTCGAGGTCTTGCGCTAGCATCTTGGTCCGGTTAAGTGCTAACAGCTGGTCTCTGCTGTAACGTATCCTGCTAAAAACAGTGGCTCCGTCTGCCGGCTCAGGAGACATTTGGGCGATCCGTGTGTCCGTCCGATGTATAAGGTGTTGCTGGTTCAGAAAGATTAGCAAGAGATGCCAGATAGTAAATAGAAATAGGAAGAAATTGATCCGCTGTTGCAAAAAGGCAGCCTACTCGTGTGGCGCCGTAAGTAGTCGTTATGAGCCTGTACACGGTGACTCAGCTGATCCCATAGGTTTTCTATGGGATTCAGGTCTGCAGACCACTCCATTTGAGGTACCCCAGCCTCCAGCAGCCATTCCCTAATGATGCAACCTCGATGAGCTGGAGCATTGTTGTCCATGAAGATGAAATTAGGCCTGTGTTGTTCAGGCAGGGACACAATGACTGGATTAATGATGTTATTCAGGTAGTATCGGCTTGTCATTGTACCATTCACAAGGTGTAGGGCAGTTCTGTATTGACTAGACACACCTGCCCAGACTGTAACACGACCACCACCAAAGGCTCGTCTGGTGACAACAGTGGCTGATGCATAGCGCTCTCCTTGACATCTCCAACATCGTTGGCGGCCATCATTTTTGCTCAGCATGAATCGACTTTCATCAGAGAACAGCACTGAGGCCCACTGGTCCCTTGTCCAGTGTAAATGCTCCCTGGCCCATGCAAGACGATGATGCCTATGCCTGGTGGTGTGGTCAGGTACCCTTGCAGGTCGTCTAGCACACAGACCATGCTGATGTAAATGGTTTTGAATGGTCTGACGTGACACATGGGTGCCTCTCACCTCCCTTAAATGTGCCTGGAGTTGAGTAGCATTCATCATCCTGTTCCACAGGGCACTGTTCACAATGAAGTGGTCATCAGTGTGGGATGTGGTCAAAGGACGTCCACTTCTATGCCTTTCTGTGACTTTTCCAGTCTCTCTGTATCTGTGCTGCAACCTGCTGATGACACTCTGTGACACTCTAAGCTCAGTGGTCACTTCCCTCTGAGAACATCGTGTTTGAAGCCTCACAATGGCGAGGTACTGTTGATCAATTGTTAGGTGTCATCTTGGTCTTATGATGTCAAAATGTGAACAGCATGATGTAGAGGACTGTTTAAATACCAATTCTAATTGAACCAGAAAATTTATTGGTCGATTCATGGATCAAACACCTGCTGTGAATTTTGCCGTTTAGCACCTTGTTAGAGAACAGCAAGTTATGCAAAAAGTAGTGAAACACTGAACAGTTGGAAATGTGCGTTCAAAATGTTCGAGAAGGTCAAATTGAGTTCACCTGTAAAGGTTATAGTGCATTTTAGGTTCATCTTGAAATTTCACCAGAAAGCCAAATATCCCTAACTTTTTGAGTAGTGTACCATCAAAAATACACAGTAAATTTACAGTAATACATGGGGTGTGTTATAAAGTCTTAGCAAATTCTTTAAAAAGGCCCTAATATGGCAGCCTTAAAAATGAACGCCTTCTAAGTAAATAAATAAAAAGAAATAAAATAAAAAGTTATTACTTTATGGGATACTGCAGTCAGATTTTATCTTGGAGCTAAACTATATAAAAGCAGTCTTCCTCTGCATGATTATAATGTAGCTATCATCATTACTTCAAGATCCTATGCAACAGAAGGATAAAGTTGATGTGTGATTGCTTAAGGCTGAAAAGCTATTCTCTTTAAAGAGACATGTTCTCTGACCTACTAAACAGATTATCACAGTTGTAACACCATTGACTAGACTTTATTGCTTTTTTCCTCTCAGAAGCCTTTTAAGATTTTTATTATAATGTGAATGTTAACTGAAGACCATTATAATTATTATATTTTATCTGGGACATGAACTCTGAGCAGTAATGAAAACCGTATTTTGCTGTGAGCTTTGGAGTGTGTTATCTGCTCATGTTTTCAGTGTCTAGCTCCAGGCCACTGTATATCTCTGAGAGGGTGTCAGACTTAAATTTGTCAGTGATGAGTGTGTTCATGTTTTTTTTTTTTTCAAAGTCTTACTGGAGTGGCTGTTCAGTAACACTTCACAGATGCAATCATGCAGACTTGCAACCATATCGGTCTTCTAATAACATGTATGATGTTTGTCTGCGAAAAGAACACTCCATGCCCTGAATTCGATAACTTTTTTTACTACAATGGATGTATGATCTATCTATCTATCTATCTATCTATCTATCTATCTATCTATCTATCTATCTATCTATCTATCTATCTATCTATCTATCTATCTATCTCAGTGTAAGAAAACTGTAAACTGGTTTCATTGTCACTACAAGTCAAGATAATGTGATAGTGGAGTTCTAAACTATGCTTTAGTTATCAGAGTGCTGCATGCTGGCAGGAAAGCAAATGCTTGGGGCCCCAGGGCCAGAAGAAGACCCTGAGGCTGACCAACTTTCAGTCACCACAGCAGTGACAATGTGGAGAGTTTGCAATGGCAGTGGTAGGTCAGTGTAGAACTTCCTAAAGGGGCCCCACCCCCACCTCTCACTCTCACAAGTACCAGTGTGTCTGATGAAAATTTCAGCAAAATCCATTCAGTAGTTTTTGGCGTAATCCTGCTAAACCACTGCAAGAAGATGAGCCTTGGTGAGGTATGGCACTCATGGATCACCTCCCAAATGCAATGGGTTCGCGTTTAAGATAAGATAAGTAAGATAAGATAAGCCTTTATTAGTCCCACAAACGGGGAAATTCCAGGATTGCAACAGCACAGGGATAGCAACACTCAGAGCAACAATCAGAAGGCAAGAAAAAAAAACAAGCAAGCAAGAGCAGCTAATATACATATGTACATATTACTATAAAATATATATATACACACACACACACACAGACACACAGTGCCGAGCATTGTAGCTGGATGGAATAAATATATGAATATATGAACACACAGTGCAGAGCATTGTAGCTAGATGGAATAAATATGTAAATATATAAACACCCACAGTACGGAGCATTGCAGCTAGGTGGAATAAATATGCAAGTATATAAACACACACAGTGCGGAGCAATGTAGCTAGATGGAATAATATGTAGATATATAAAAACACAGTGCGGAGCATTGTAGCTAGATGGAATAAATATGTAAATATATAAACACACACAGTGCAGAGCATTGTTACTAGGTGGGATGAAACAGCATAACCGTCTACTTAGTTATCCTACATGGTATGATTATGTGCCCATACATATTCTCACCCTCCATAGCGACCGGTATGTTCCTAGTTGTATGCCAGAGAGGACCATTGTGTAAGTCTATTGCATCTTTTGCATTCAAAAAAAACTATTAGTTTGTTACGTCTTTTTGCTATCTCTGCGAGCAGCCCTGCTTAGGTTGTACAGTCTGACAGCCGTTGGTAGGAAGGACCTACGAAACCTCTCGTTGTGCACCTGGGATGATGTAGTCTGCTGCTAAATGAGCTCCTCAGTGCATCCAGTATGTCCTGCATAGGGTGGAACTCGGACTCCAGCAGAGATGACAGTTTAGCCACCGTCCTTCTGTCTCCTATCTCCTCCATCGGATCAAGGCGCTGCCCAGGACAGAGCTAGCTTTCTTAATCAGTTTGTTCAGGCTCTTTCCTATCGGCTGCAGTAATGCCACTGCCCCAGCAGACCACTCCAAAAGTGATGGCTGATGCCACCACCGGTGTCATAGAATGACTTCAGCAGCGCCCCTTGTACAACCAAAAGACCTGAGTCTCCTCAGTAGGAACAGCCTACGCTGTCCTTCCTTGTAGAGTGCGTCAGTATTGTGTGACCAGTCTAGTTTATTGTTCAGATGAATACCCAGTACTTATAGGATGTCACCATCTCGATGTCTGTTCCCTGTATATTTACTGGTGCTGTGAGGGGCTGCCCATGCCTGCGGCAGTCCACCACCAGCTCCTTAGTTTCCTCGCGTTGATCTGGAGCAGTTCCGATGGCACCAGTCCACAAAGTCCTGGATAAGCCCTCTGTACTCAGCTTCATCTCCGTTGGAGATGAGACCAACGATTGCAGAGTCCATCAGAGACTTCTGTAGATGGCAATGTGTTGTGTTGTGTGAGAAGTCCGCAGTATAAAGAGTGAACAGGAAGGGAGCCAGCACCGTTCCCTGGGGGGGCCCCCGTGCTACTGATGATCGTGTCGGACACACAGTCCCGGGTTCTCACAAACTGAGGCCGGTTCGTGAGGTAGTCCAGGATCCATGATGACAGGTGCTGGTCCACACCCCTGCGCGCAGCAGGCTTGTCCTTCAGGATCATCGGTTTGATGGTGTTGAAAGCACTGGAGAAGTCAAAGAACATGATCCTCACCATATTCCCGGGCTTCTCCAGGTGGGACAGAGAACGGTGAAGGAGGAAGATCACCGCATCCTCCACCCCAATGCCATGCTGGTAGGCGAACTGGAGTGGAACTGGAGTGTTTAGGCCAAGAACCACCTCTGGTGAAAATTTCATCCAAATCCATCCAGTACTTTTTGTGTAATCCTGCTGCACAAATACACACAAAGCCCTTGGTGAAGGTATGCACTCTCAGGTCATCCCCAAATTCTAATCATCTGTTTCCTGTGCCATTACACACCCTTCCTGAAATTTTCATCAAAATCTGTTCATAACTTTTTGAGTTATGTTGCTAACAGACAAACAAACAAACCAACGAACCAACAAACCAATGCCGGCAAAAACATTACCTCCTCCCTTGACAGAGGTAAATATATATGAAAGGACACTAAATCTCATCAGGTGGTGCTATGACCAGTAATAATAAAGACAAACAATAATCTTCCAGCACCAAAACAATTGTTCCAACAACTTATTTCCTCATGGTATTTAGCACTTTTATTTAGACATTTTAAGCACTTCCAGTTCATTGTGTTTATAATTTATTTTGCTTATTTGATCCCACTGCCACTTTAACTTATTTTAGCATTTTCCCTACAATTTTAAATAGATACTATTATACTGTGAATATCAAGTTCTTTGGGATGGTGAAACCTTGTTTTAACTTAATGTTATAACAATTCCATATCTGGTTGTTTGCATGTTAATCGTTATCCAATATTTATAGGTTGCTGTTTTAATATACCACACTATTTAGACAACATGCACCATTTGAAGCTGGAGTGTGCAGAATTTATCCCTAAATGTTTTTGATGGCAATCATAAAATCTCTGAGCATGAAAACAGCCTTGACGAGTACCTGAGTCTCACTTTATGCATAATTAGAGATGACAAAATTGAGACTGAAAATGTTTGTTTATTTTCCCTCTAACACACAAAATAGTCTTCAGTGGTGTTTTCAGTGACAAACATCAGACAGCAGTTATTTGTAAATTTGTCACTCCCTGACAGAATCAAATGCTTAAATTGAAGGGGGCTGTGTAATAAATAAAGATTATTAGGTTAATTAATTATTTTGCAGTTATTACTCTTTTGTATCGCTGTATAATTACTCCATGGTGCTTTAATTGAATCTGACCAGGAGCCAGCAGAAGATAATTTGTTTTCACGTTACCAAATGGTTCCAGTGCAGCCAGGCTGGGAGGAAATGACATATAGTAGAAAAGCATAATTCATCTGGCTGAGACACTGATACTCAACCATCAGAAAGGAAATTAATTCCACTCCCTGGCTGCACGGCCAAACAACATTAAAAACAGGAATACATAACAACAGCAACCAGGCTGGATTGTGAATGCAGTGGGGCTTGCTTATCTGATATGTGTTGTGCGTGGGACACTGTGTGGGGGTCTTTATGTGTCTATATGGGCATGAGTGAATGAGATTTGATTGGTGGGCGTATCGGTGTGTGTTGTATGTGAAGGCATTGCTTCGTTATGCATGCAAGAGCCACTATCAAACAGAAACATGACCAAAAATGGTTTGCATATGCATCAATGTGTTCATAATTACAAAGTAGATTTCCTGGCGACTATCATGGATTGTTGACCATCTCTAAGCAAGCACTGGAGAGCGTTCCAGTGAGGATTATCTCCTCCAGCACAGCACAGCAGAGTTTAGTACTGTATGTCATTGATTAAGCTTGCATATTGTACATGGCAACACACATGCCACTTGCAGTGGGTTTTCCTCTGTCTTTTAACAAGTCCTTAAGTGCACCATTTCAAAAGAACACAAACATCTGAGTATGCAAAGAAAATCAGTAGAATTCAAAAAGCTACTTTATATTTTCAGGATCATAACATGTACCGTACATACAGTACTTTCACACTGTTGTTATAGGATCAAAAACTTAGTCATGGTGTGAGTGAAAGTATAATTTGTATAAATTATACAAATATATAATATATGGGTTTGTATTGCTTTTTGATCTAAGTGGGAATTCCTCGTAAAATAAAGCTTAAAAAAACATTTGCAAAAATATCTATTTCATATGCCTGGACAAATATGAACCAGAGAGAGAGAAAGAAAGAGAGAATTTGCAAAACAAAAAGTACAAAGCACTGCAACAGTGATATGAAGCCTATAAAATCTCAGCTTTGATCGTGAATTATAACAAAACAGTGATTCGTTGGCAAATAAAGAAAGTCTGACATTTTCAGACAAATATGACATATCAACAGAACCTTTCTCATGACCAGTGGAATTGATTTGAATGTTTATTCTGACCTCTTTTTTTCCCCACTCTGGAGAGCCAATAGTGACTGGCGAATGAATTACTTTTATGTGCTTGCTGCAGAACATTGCAGTGAACAGCAAATCCCTCATTCTTGTTTATTTCCTTCTGGTATCTGAGAAATTCTGGGTGTAGAAATGTTTAAATTGCTATGTCAGTTTATGTTAGATACAGTGATACATACATACATGATCATTTATTATTATTTTCATATCCACATGCTGTAGAACATAATAAAAATAATAATAATAATGAGAGCCACAACAATACCTGTGGTAATAGGTGCACTTGGTTTGGATAAGAGAGGAATGGAGAAATACACAAACAAAATCCCTGGAAACATCAGGATACAAGAGTTGCAAAAACTGTTCTACTTGGAACTGCTCATATACTCCGGAAGACTCTATCAATCAGATTAACCATCACACCCTCATGGATGCAGTTCAAGGACTGGACAGGGCTTGATGAGTGAAAAATGCAGGATTATTTGAAAGAAGAAAGTACATCATCATCATCATCATCATCATCATCATCATCATCATCATCATCATCATCATCATAATGAATGGATGGATGAAGGAAAGATGGTGAACAAGGAAGTCCCAAGGATCTGCAAGGTGAAAGTGAGGGCAGCTTTAAAGAGGATGAAGAATGGAAGGGCTGTTGGTCTAGGTGACGTACCTGTGGAGGTATGGAGATGTTCAGGAGAGATGGCAGTGGACTTTTTAACCAGATTGGTTAACACAGTCTTCGAGGGTGAGAGGATGCCTGAGGAGTGGAGAAGAAGTGTTTTGGTAGCAATTTTCAAGAACATAGATGATGCTCAGAGCTGTAGTAACTACAGAGGCATGAAGTTAATCAATCACACTATGAAGATATGAGAAAGAGTTGTTGAAGCCAGGTTAAGAGGAGAGGTGACTCAGTGAGCAGCGGAACAGTTTCATGCCAAAAAGAGGACTACAGATATAATGTTTGTTCTAAGAGTTTAGAGAAGGTCAGAAGGAGTTGCACTGTGCCTTTGTGGATCTAGAGAAAGCATATGATAGGGTGCCAAGAGAGGAAGTGTGGTACTGTATGAGAAAGTAAGGAGTGGCAGAGAAGTATATGAGGGTGGTGCAGATGATAGTGAGGGGCGCACGAGGTGCATGTAGGAGTGACAGATGGATTCAAGGTGGGGATGGGGTTACATCAGTGATTGGCTCTGAGCCACTTCTTGTTTGCCATGGTGACGGCCAGACTGACAGATGAGGTCAGGCAGGAGTCTTCATGACCATGATGTTTGCAGATGACACTGTGATCTGTAGTGAGAGTAAAGAGCAGGTGGAAGAGAACCTGGATAGGTGGAGGTATGCTCTGGAGAGGAGAGGAATGGAAGTCAGTAAAAGCAAGACAGAATACATGAGTGTGAATGAGAGGGAGGCAGTTGCAATGGTGAAGATGCAAGGAGTAGAGGTAGTGAAAGTAGATAAGTTTAAATGCCCGGGGTCAACCATCCAAAGCAATGGGAAATGCACACGAGAGGTGAAGAAGAGAGTGCAGTCAGGGTGGAATGAGTGGAGACGAGTGTCAGGGGTGATTTGTGACAGAATGATAACTAGAGTGAAAGAGAAGGATTTGCAAGATGGTAGTGAGACCTGCTATGATGTATGGTGTGGAGATGGTGGCACTGACAAAAAGACAGGAGGCAGCGCTGGAGGTGGCAAAGTTGAAGATCTAAGATTCTCATTTGGAGTGACTAGGGGGGACAGTATTAGAAATGAGTATATCAGAGGGACAGCTCAGATTGAGCGGCTTGGAGACAATGTAAGAGAAGCAAGGCTGAGACGGTCTGGACATGTACAGAGGAGGGATAGTGGAGATATTGGACAGAGGATGTTGAAGATGGAGCTGCCAGAGGAAGACCACAGAGAATATTCATGGATGTAGTAAAGGAGGACATGGATAGGGTTGGTGTTACAGAGGAAGATGCAAGGGATAGGGCGAGATGGAGACAGATGATCTGCTGTGGCGACCCCTAAAGGGAGCAGCAAGAAGAAGAAGAAGAAGATAGATAGATAGATAGATACATACATACTTTATTTCGAACAAAAAAGTAAAACAAAAACAAAACAAATGACAAATGCAATAAAGTAACAGTATACAGTGTTTGAAAGGGAGAAGGAAGAAGTGAACACTTTGTTATGACCCGAGCGTCGGTTCTGATCGCGCTCGGGCTAAGCTATGTCTCGCTGCCGGCCTTGACAGCTACGGGCGGTATTCTGGCCTCTCCGGGCTCTTATTGTGAAAGTGCTCGGTGGGGCTTCCGCCTGTCAACGGTCGGTCAGCTGAGTGCCATTATTGTCATTAGTGCTTCGCCCATTTAAGCCCAGCACTGGCGTCGGTAGGACGCAGCAGTGTCTGGTCGCTTAACTGGTCACTAACCTGTTCACTTACCTGTTCACCCACCGTCACGTTGCGGATGCCTGGACTGTTTTCACACCTCGTCTGCTTTGGGCTTGACCGTCGTTCCCCGGTACCAGTAAGTGTGCTGTATTAGCCTTACTCCTCCCGGCGTGAATTGATCTGTAAGTCCCTGCCTTAGCAGCCTGTGTGTTATTATTACCAAGCCTGTCTGTGTGTGACCGTCTCCTGCCCTGGACCTATAGTGTGCTGTATAGCCCTATGCCTCCTCTTCTGTGAAGACTCTTGTCATTATCTCAGCAGCTTGTGTATCACCTTATCACCGTAATAAAACTCACTGAAAACTCACTGGTGACTCTGTGCGTCTTATAGGTGGCTCGCGAGGGCCACCACATGACACACTTATTAATTCCAACTCCTCTTTTCCATAAATACACCCATGTGAATTATATACAAATTACCACATTTAAGACCCCAAGTAAACAATTAACTGTATTTTGTACATATCAACATTAACACCCATCCATCCTAACATACATTGATGTCCATACATCAAAACCAGCCTCAAACAACACAGATATACACAGTACTGCCCCACCCACCATTCCATAGTGTCCCAGAGTGAGCATAGTGAATCGTACATATAAATACTACCCTTCTAACATATATCCTTTCAGCAAATAATGTTTATACCTCTTTTTGAATTGATTTCTGTTTGTACATAGTTTCAGTTCCGGCTCCAGACTGTTCCACAAATCCACCCCACAGACAGATATGCACATACTTTTCTTGGTTGTTCGTATCTTGGGTTTTGTAAAGTTTAAGTCTCCTCTCAAATTATAATCATTGTCTCTTTTTTAAAATATTTTTTGTATATTAGTTGGGAATTGATTATTAATTGCCCTGTACATGACTTGTGCTGTCTTAAATTTAACTAAATCGATGAACTTTATGACATGTGACTTTAAAAACAACGAATTGGTATGGTGTCTATATCCTACATTACTTATTATCCTTATAGCTCTTTTTTGTAATGTGCATATTGACTGTAGGTTGGTCTTGTAGGTGTTTCCCCAGACTTCTACACAGTAGTTAAGATAAGGTAGAAACAGTGAATTGTACAGTAAGAACAATGATTTATAGTCCAAGAAGTGTCTTGTCTTCCCCAGTATGCCTATACATTTTGCCAACTTGGCCCGGGTGTGACTGATGTGAGGTTTCCAGCAGATTTTATTGTCTAGCGTCACCCCCAGAAACTTATTTTCCTGTACTGTTTCTATTCTGGTATCATCTATCGTTACCATTATTTCATGATTACCTCCGCCAGGCCAAAAGGCCAGGAGGAGGTTATGTTTTTGCTGGGGTTTGTCTGTGTGTTTGTTTGTCTGTCTGTCTGTCTGTTGGTTAGCAAGATAACTCAAAAAATCTTGGACGGATTTCCATGAAACTTTCAGGCGTTGTTGGAAATGGTACAAGGAAGAACTGATTAAATTTTGGGGGTGATCCGGTTCACCGTCTGGATACAGGAATTTTTTAAAGCATTTTTCATTCAACACTGTGACATACAGCCATTTTCAACATGTGCGCAGGCGCAATGGAGGGCGCTAGTCGTCGTGTCTGCAACACAAACTCTGCGTTCTTCAACGTTTTAGGCACAAAAGGACGCGGAAAACACTGCTGGCCTGGGCCCGCCAGCGTGCAACTGCAAAACCTCACACGGGCAGCTGTCCGCCGACGGATTCTTTGGCAGAAATTCCCCGGCCAGCCATAGGAGCTGCGCATTTGGCAGAAATTCACCGGCCAGCCATAGGCGCTGCGCAAAAATGAGCTCTCTGCCGGCGAAGCGTCTAAATTGTCGTTTGCCGCGGAGCGCAACCCCCCAAAAAATAATATTGTAGCGAACTCAATATGAGCACCCTACTTGGCTTGCCAAGTGGGTTGACCCTATTGGCGACACAGGTAGAGTGCGGGACTCCGGAGCGGGAGGCGTGAGTTTGAACCTCCTGGTGGGACGTCGCCATGTCGAGCAACACGTTACAATATAAAACCCACGGCAACCTGTCTACCCAATTTGCATCCGTCAGTGGAGGAGATGGACACAACAGCAACACTTCAGTTTATTACCTCCGCCAAGGAGGCAATGCTTTTACTACTGAACCACTAATCCTATCACTATCAGATTGATTGTCATTGATTAATTGTGTGTTTATTGCACTGTCCCTGTCAAATAAACAAATAACCATTGTGAATCCAATTGCTAGTCATATGTTTACATGCTCAAGGAATGTGAAAACGTACACACAAACACTGTATGGGGGGAATTGTGGCGCTTGGCGGAGGTCTGCGCTCTCCGAGTGCTTTTCTAGTTTATTTTATAATTTCCAAACAACATAATCTTTGTTATTTTTTCAGATTTAGAGATAATTTATTTTTGTTGAACCACTGCGTTAACTTTTTCATTTCAGTTGTGACCACCTCTAAAACCTGCTGCAAATTCTCACCAGTGCAAAGGATATTTGTGTCATCCGCAAACAAAATAAATTTCAGAATTTTTGATACTTGGCATATGTCATTTATATACAAAATAAATAGTTTGGGTCCCAAAACTGACCCCTGGGGCACACCACAAGTGATGTCTATGAAGGGTGATTTGTGCTCACCAATTTGTACAAATTGTTGTCTGTGTGGATATGTGAAAATGACGAGGCAGAGTTTATCTCACGAGTCAGGTTTATTCACATCTTCCAACATCAGCAAAGCAGGAAGAGGAAAAACACAGACATTCATCCTTTATATATCCAGGACCTTCAAAGCTCACAGTCACATTGCTTTTAATCACAAGTAACAATGCATCTTCTCTTAAATCCTATAACATCCTCCTCATAGTCTCTGGCAGACCAGGAAATCCCCCAAGGCCGTCTCTTGCATACCAAAGACTGAATTTTCACATCCTCCTGTTATCTCAAAGGAGACCCAGTTCTTTGTTCTACTCTGAGATGTGAAGCTTAAAGTGATACACATGTGTCCCACATGACCCCCCCCCACACATCTAAGATGGAACAACAGAATAACAGTCTGCATGTCATGATAAAATCATTACACATTAACCCACGTGCTGCTTGGGCCTCAGTCTCCTCCCGTATCTGCTGTAAGCGGGCTTCGCCACTTCTGCGGCGCCATCCTGCTGGGGAGCTGCTGTCTGGGGGTGAGAACTGTTTGTCACTCCCTGTGGGTGTTCTGGGGAATGTCCCCGAGGGGGTCTGCCACGCCGAGGAGCCCTGGCCAACAGCACATCCTCGTCCGCCACCACAAAGGCGGGTTTGAGCCTGTTTATGCCAATCTTTTCCTTCCTGCCCCCCAAATCTAGCAAAAAATGTTTGTCCCCTGTTTCCAGCACTCTAAATGGTCCATCATAAGGTGGTCGCAGCGGTGGGTGATGGGCATTGTGTCTGACAAAAACAAACTCCGCATTTTTCAAAGCTTTAGGTACAAAAACGCGCGGAAGAAACTGTGGTAACGGGGCCAGGCAGCGTGCCCGATTCCGTGCCACGCTGCAAATCCGCTGAGACGGGGAGCTATCTGGGGCAGGATTTATCTGGAGAAGACTCCCCGGGCAGCCGCAGTGGCGGCGCAAAAACTAGCTCAGCCGGGGAGGCTTCTAAGTCCTCTTTAGGTGCAGAACGCAACCCCAATAAAGCCCACGGTAGCCTGTCCATCCAATTTGCATCCGTCAGCGACGCTCTGAGAGCCGCTTTCAATGACCTATGAAAACGTTCGCATAACCCATTAGCCTGCGGATTGTACGCGGTTGTGCGGTGGATCGTTACCCCCAGGCTGCGGGCCATTGCTGACCAAAGTTCGGAAACAAATTGAGGACCTCTGTCGGACATAATGTCCGATGGGACTCCAAAGCGCGCTACCCATGGCTGTTAAAAACGCGCGCGCCACCTCCTCGGCTGTGGTTGACGCCAGTGGGACCACTTCCGGCCAGCGCGTGGTGCGGTCCACCATTGTCAGAAGGTGTATGCACCCCTGTGACGGCGGGAGGGGGCCTACGAGGTCCACGTGAACATGATCGAACCTCTTAGCCGGGATGTGAAACGGCTCCAAGGGAGCTCTCGTGTGTTTGTGTACCTTGGCTCGTTGACAAGCCATGCAGGCTGCTGCCCACTCCTTAACTTGTTTGCGCAGGCTCGGCCATACAAATTTCTCTCCTACCATTTTGACCGACGTGCGCACTCCTGGGTGCGCCAGAGAGTGAATCGAGTCAAAAACGCGGCGGCACCACACGGCCGATACCACAGGACACGGTCGCCCAGTGGAGACATCGCAGATTGGGGGGGGGCATACCATCTTGCAGCACCCTGTTCTCCAGCCTTAACCCTGTTGGTCCAGACTGGAGCGCACGCACGTCCGCGTCGCTAACCTGATCCGCGGCCATAGCTGCATAATCTATCCCTACACGGACTGGGGCCGCCACAGCGCGCGAGAGACAGTCTGCCACTACATTCAGTTTACCCGCCACATGCTGAATATCGGTAGTAAACTCTGAGATAGCGGCCAGCTGTCTTTGCTGCCGGCCTGACCACGGTTCTGAAACCTTGGCCATCGCGAATGTCAGTGGCTTGTGGTCAACGAACGCGGTGAAACGGCGTCCCTCCAGCCAGAACTGGAAGTGGCGAATGGCCAAGTGGAGAGCTAACAACTCCCTGTCGAATGCGCTGTATTATTTTCGTTCACTATCGCGCAAAGTCCTGCTGAAAAAGGTGAGCGGCTGCCAAGCCCCGGCTACATGCTGCTCCACGACCGCCCCTATGGCCACATCTGACGCGTCAGTAGTGAGCGCTATGCGGGCCGTTGGGTCTGGATGTGCTAACAATGCAGCATTTGCCAGGGCTGTTTTGACCTCCGAGAATGCTTGCTCTCGCTCCGGAGACCATTCGATCTTATTTGTGGGTTTTTGTTTTTTGAGTGTGGCATACAATGGTTGCATGAGCTGCGCTGCGCGGGGGAGGAAACGGTTATAAAAATTCACCATTCCCAAAAACTCCTGTAAACACCTTGACCGTATTGTGGCTGGGGAAAATTTGTTACCCCCGCGCGCACTTTGTCAGGCAGCGGAACCGCTCCTTCTGTAGAGACGCGATGCCCCAAAAAATCAATCTGCGTCACCCCGAACTGACACTTCGCTGGGTTGATTATTAAACCGTGCTCTCCCAACCTCTGGAAAACTGCCGTGAGGTGGTTTTCGTGTTCGTCTTCAGACGCGCTGGCTACTAAGATGTCGTCCAGGTAGACGAATACGAAGGGGAGATCGCGCAACACCGCGTCCATCATGCGTTGGAACGTCTGCGCAGCGCCTTAAGCCCAAACGGCATGCGCAAAAACTCGAATAGACTGAACGGAGTTATTACCACTGTTATGGGTATGTCCTCAGCGCGCACTGGGACTTGGTGGTAACCGCGGTCCAAGTCTATCTTAGAAAAAACGCGCGCCCCCGCCAAATGAAAGGAAAAATCTTGGATATGCGGGATTGGGTAGCGGTCGTGCGCTGTGGCGTTGTTCAACCTGCGGAAATCTCCGCAAGGTCGCCACGAGCCGTCAGCTTTCAGGTCCATGTGAAGCGGGGAAGCCCATGGGCTGTTAGAACACCTGATGATGCCCAACCTTTCCAGGTTGATGAACTCCTCACGCGCTATGGTCAGTTTAGCTGAATCCAAGCGCCGAGCTTTTACAAAAATGGGCGGTCCGGTGGTAGTAATAAAATGTTCCACCCCGTGTTTAGCGACGGCTGCTGAAAATGTGGGAACCGTGAGTGCTGGGAACGGAGTGAGCAGTGTGTGGAACTTACCACTTGCAGCTGTGACGTTGGCTTGTGCTGTTGGCGGGGCCACTCGGGCTGTACATGCAATAGAATAAAAAGAAAGTGCATTAACCAGGCGCCTGTTAGCAAGGTCAACCAACAAACCATGTGAGCACAGAAAATCAGCCCCCAACATATTGAAATTCACTGCAGCTATGACAAAAGTCCACTCAAATGTACGGCCATGTAGGGACAGAAGCTGAGTCCTCTCACCAAAGGTCTTAATCTCCGAGCCGTTCGCTGCTGACACCCCGGGACCTCTGGAAACCGCCAGCCGGTCAGCGGAGGAAGGTGTGATGAAACTCAACTGGGAGTCTGTGTCCACGAGGAAATGCCTCCCCGAGCGCGCATCCTTCAAGTAGAGCAGCTTCTTCTCCTCCCCGAGGGCCGCAGCTGCTACCGACCCCCAGCCTTGGCGTTTCCCCAGCACTTGAACTGGAACGGTTTTATACATTTGCATGCCTTCTCTGCAAAGCGTTGATGGTAGAAACAGAGGGTGTCTCCTCCGCGATCCTTGGCCCCCGCCACCACCGTCGTCTGTGGTTCTGCTACCGCCGTCTCTGGCCCCCCGCCATCTCCGGCTGTCACGTCAAACTCCGTCGCTGCTGCGGTGGCCGCGGCGCTGTTTGCCTGGCGTTGAGAATCCGGTGCGCCTCCTGGGCCAGCGCGCGGAAGTCCCGCTGGGCCAACAACGGCGAACTGGCCAGGGTCCCTCTCGTGGCCAACGGTAGGGTCCTGAGGAAAATGTGGGTGAAGATGAAGTCGTCGTTGTCTGAGCCCCTCAACCTCAGCATGTTCTCCATCAGGTCAATGGGCATAGCCATCTCCCAAGTCGTTCAGAGCCAGGAGCCTCTCCGCTCTCTCCTCGACTGAGAGAGTGAAGCGCTGGATAAGCGCAGCCTTCAACCCGCCGTATTTGTCGTTGGCCGGTGGCCGCTCCAATAGGCTCTGCACATGCCGAGCCGTGCGGTTGTCGAGCTTTGCAATCACATGGTAGAACTTCGTGTCATCTACCGTTATCCCCCGGAGGGCAACTGTGCTTCGACCAAGTGGAACCAGGAGCACGGGTTTGTCTTGTCCAAAAGTCCAGTAGCTGGACGGTTGCAGCATACGCTTGGCTGGGAGCTCCTGACTCGGCTGGGCCCGGGGGAATTTCTTTCATCCATGATACGTCTTAGGGTCACCAGTGTGGATATGTGAAAATGACGAGGCAGAGTTTATCTCACGAGTCAGGTTTATTCACATCTTCCAACATCAGCAAAGCAGAAAGAGGAAAAACACAGACATTCGTCCCTTTATATATCCAGGACCTTCAAAGCTCACAGTCACATTGCCTTTAATCACAAGTAACAATGCATCTTCTCTTAAATCCTATAACATCCCCTCATAGTCTCTGGCAGACCAGGAAATCCCCCAAGGCCATCTCTTGCATACCAAAGACTGAATTTTCACATCCTCCTGTTATCTCAAAGGAGACCCAGTTCTTTGTTCTACTCTGAGATGAGAAACTTAAAGTGATACACATGTGTCCCACATCTGTTACTTAAATAACTTTCCACCCCAACTCAGTCCAACCCCTCTTATCCCATACCTTTCCAGTTTCCCTTAGTAGTATTCTGTGGTCAGTGGTGTCAAAAGCTTTCTTTAAATCTATAAATACTCCTACAGCAAACTTTTTTTTATCTATACAACTAGTAATTTCTTCAATAAGTCAATCAGTGGCAAAGACGTAGATTTAGCTGCTCTCAACCATACTGGCTGTCTGTAAGGAGGTTGTGTTTTTCAATGAAATCATCCAGTCTCTTAGTGAAGATTTTTTCAAGTATTTGGAGAATTGTGAGAGTAAAGAGACTGGCCTGTAATTTGTGAAACAATGACTGTCTCCTGTTTTGTATAGAGGTATTACTTTTGCTATTTTCATTTTGTTTGGAAATTTACCAGTTTGAAATGACAGGTACAGATGTGGGTGAGTGGCTTAACAATTCCTTCAGTTACTTTTTTCACTATTGTCATGTCAATTTCATTCCAGTCCGTTGATTTTTTGTTCTTAAATTTACTCACAGTCTCGATAATTTCCTTTTCAGTAACTGCACCCAAAAAGATTGTGTTTGGCTTTCTATCTTCTATTTCATTAACAGAACCACTGTTGTTTGTTTCTGTTGTCACTATTGATTTTGCTAATTCAGAAGCAACGTTTACAAAAAATTTATTGAAACCACTGACTACATCCTCCATATTATTTATCAAATTGCCATTTTCATTAAAATATTCTGGATAATTACCATTCTTAGGTCGATTACTAATAATCCCATTGAGTTCTTGCCATATTCCTCTTAAGTTATTTTTAATATCCTCTAATATTCTGTTGTAGTATTCTTTCTCACAGGTCCTCATTATATTAGTAAGCTTATTTTTATATCTTTTATATTTGATCTCAGCATCCACCATTCTGCACTTAATGAATTGTTTATATAATGTATTCTTCTTTTTACATGCATTTATTAACCCCTTGGTGACCCAAGGAATATTTTTCTTTTGTTGTCTGTCACTGTATTGTTTTATAAGACAGTTTTTATTGTACAATGATTGAAATATTTGTAAAAATTTATCATATGCTTTATTTATATCATTTTCATCATAAACTATCTTCCAATCTTGTATTAATAATTCCTTTGTCAGTAAATACATAGATTCTTCGGTTCTTATTCTTTTATATTTAATATTTTTGGTATACTTTTTCTTCCTATAATCACATTGATAGACAACAAAAATCGGCAGGTGGTCACTGATATATCCATTAAAAGCCCACTCCTGATATTATTTTTCCATAATGTTTGTGAATATGTTATCTATTAGTGTGACACTGTGTGACGTGATTCTGCTAGGTCCGGTAATTGTTGGATGTAAGCCCAAACTGTACATTGCGTTGATAAATTCTTCTGTCAAACTATGTTGTTTTGAATTCATCAGATCTATATTGAAATCCCCACAGATGAACATAACTTTATGAGTTAGTTTTGCATACATTTTTTCCATCCAGTCCTTAAATAAGTCAATGTTTGATCCAGGTGTTCTATATACACAGCTCACTACTATATTCTTCACAATGTCCAGACAGATTTCTATTGTAATACACTCAAATAAATCATCCACAGTTACTGACAGATTTTCAACAACCTTGTATTGCAAGCTCTTGTCAACATAAATTGCAACTCCTCCTCCTTTTTCACTTTTCTATTTATATAATTTAATTCATAGCCATCCATGGTAAAATCCACTCCTTTCTCTTCACTGAGCCACATCTCTGATATTGCCACAATATTGAATGGCTCTTTAAACTGATGTAAATAATCTTTAATGTTATTAAAGTTGGCATAGAGACTTCTGCTGTTGAAGTGGATCACAGAGATATTGAAATCAGATGTGACCATTGTGTTAAACTGTTCATCCGTGTAGTAACTACAATTATTATTGATGGAGCTAAATAAATTATTATCAGGGTCTATGTTGTATTCTACGTCCTGTGGGTTGTGATCTGTATATTCAGAAACTTTCAGTTCCTGTTGTTCCTGTTTGTTGATCTTTTGTTTCATGTTATTAAATGTCTTGTTGCAAGAAGAAGAAGAAGAAGAAGAAGAAGAAGAAGAAGAAGAAGAAGAAGAAGAAGAAGAAGAAGAACTTTTACATATGTTGGAAGGTGACATTGAAATAATGCCCCCCCCACACCCACCTACTGCATTAAAACTAGCTCTTTTAATCTGCTCATTCTTCCTTTATGCAAATGTATTAATCCAGTTGGGAATGTAGTCCATGTATAACACAAAACAGCTATTTTAACATTTTGGTAACAACAATAAATACAGTATGGTTTCTTTTCTCCTCTAAGAGACTGAGAAAATGTAATTTTGGTATGTGGACTACACACACTATTATCATAATCATGTTATACGGGGCGGTGGGGGGGCTGAAAAGTTCATAGTGGTCAAATTTGACCAAATGTTTATTTTTCAACATAGTCTCCCCTTCGGTCCACACACTTCTTCCATCAGTGTTGCAGCGCTTGGATCCCTGTGGTTTAGAAAAATAAACCACATTTGGTCAAATCTGACCACTATGAACTTTTTAGCCCCCCCTTCCCCCCTCGTAATATGAAAAAGTACTTCTGAGTACCATAGTTACCATATGTCGCTTTCTTAGTGACTTTACTGCATTACCTATTCCAGCCTTTCCAACAGCTATGGTACTTTTAAAAAATCTAATAACAGTATATAATTGTTAACGCACCTGACCTGCTTTTATATGGTATCAGATATACAGATGGAACTAGTAAATAAATTCCAACTAATGTCTTCTCTTGGAACTGGTACACAGTTTTCTGTAAACCAGAGCAGCACTTTTAACTATGAGCAAACTGTATTTTGATATATAGGAGTGTGAGTAAAAACTATCAGAATAAAAAAAACAAAAAACTGTTTAGTTCCAACTCTTCTACATGCAGAAGTAGATCCAGGAACTTATCAGAGCAGTTGTGGGGCTGAGGGTCATTTAATATGGAAATCATATGATTACATGATACATGAACCATGTTAATAATAATGGTAATAAATATATCAATGCAAACCAATAAAATGATTTTCTAAAACAATGCAACAAAGTGCTTTTTTTTTCCACAATATCTTTATTGAACCTTTTTTTTTTAACAAACATGATACAAACAATCAAACACTAACACTAAAGTACTACAAAAAAAAAATGCACTAAAAACACCAACAACCACCAACAAAATCAAGTCTTCAACAATGCTCCTCTGTTTAGTCTAGACAATCCAATACATAAGTATACATATTATGTTCACCAGTTTTGGAATTTACAAGGTCCACACACATCAATCACCTTCTTCTTCAAGAGTTATGTTTAAATTTTTACATAATCAATAAAAGGTCTCCATATAATCTCAAACACAATTTCCTTTGATTTCAGTATATATGTTATTCTTTCTAATGGAAGGTTTGTTAACATCTGTCTTAACCACTGAGTCACATCTGGTCTATGAGTCTTTTTCCATAATAGTGCAATACATTTTTTGGCATTAAGCAAACTGAGGTCTATGAATGTTCTTTCACTTTTATTAAAATTATGCTTTTCTGGGTACAGACCCAACAAAAACAGTTTAGGATTCAAGTATGATTTGTTTTGAGATTATTTTTTCAATTGTTACCCTCACCTCTTCCCAAAACATTCTTATTAATCTACATTCCCATAAACAATGAAATAGGGTTCCTTTACTTTCCATGCATTTTTGTGCATGTATCTGGTATATTATTGTTGTATCTATTTAACTCCTCCGGTGTAACATTACATCCGCATTAACCATTTGAAATGTATCAATTTAAGGCGTGCATTTATTGATTTGGTTTGAGCTTCTGTACAAGCCAATTCCCATTGTTCCTCTGAAATTTCAATTTGCAGATCTTCTTTCCAGTAGTTTAATCTTTTCAGTGAATTTTCACTTGAAGATAGTGTCAAGAGTTATAAAACTCTGAAATAATACCCTTTCTTTTACTATCTTTCATCATCATTTTTTCCAAGGATGAATAAATAGGTCGAGTGAGAGCTTTATTTTGATTTGATCGAATAAAGTTTCTAAGTTGAAGATATTTAAAAAAATGTGTTCTATTGAGATTAAATTTGATCCTCAGCTCTTCAAAAGACATTATGTTGTCTGCACATGGCAAATATAAATCCTGAATCTTTTGTATCCCTTTTAAATTCCATACTTTAAATACAGCGTCCGCTCTCCCTGGTTTAAAATATTGATTACCCCATAGTGGACTAAATTGTGACAATAACTGTGGTTCTTTTAAATAGTTTTTAGCTTCACACCATATTTTGATCATAGCTTTACAAATGGATTTTTAACTTGTTTTTGTAATTTTTTGCCGAATCTGAGTATATGAATATGGGAAGAGGTAAAGGTAAATTGTATGATTCCATTTCAGTCCAGTGAGGGAGATCATTTGATGAAAAAATAATATGTCATAGACCTCAGTTGTGCCGACCAATAATACAACATAAAATTTGGACATTTCAGACCTCCACGATCAAATGGTAATATAATAAAGACAAACGTAATCTAGCCCTCCTGTTGTTCCATATAAATTCCACTAACTTTTTTTTATTCTTGAGAATAGATCTAAAGGTGGTGATAAGGGAATGTATTGAAATAAATAAAGTATTTTTAGGTAAAATATTACTTTAAGTATATTGATTCTCCCGATCATCGACATTGGTAGTGACATCCATCTCTGAGTTAACTCATTGATATCTGACATTAAGGCTTCATAGTTGACACTGGCGACTTGATTCTAGCTTAGGCATAATTTGGATTCCTAAATATTTAAACTGATTTACAACATTGAATTGATTTACCTCAGGGGCTGGGTAATTTCTCTGGGTCTCATTTAGCATTAATATTGAAGATTTAGTTTTATTTATTTTATATCCTGATATTTCCCCAAAATTCTTTATTAAATTCAACAAGGTTGGAATTGATTTTTTAGATTCGACATAAACAAAATTATATCATCGGCGTACAGGAGATTTTATGTTCTGTTGGTCCAACTTTAATTCCATATATTTGTGAATGTAAACGTATCGCTATCACTAAAGGTTCAATTGCCATAGTAAACAGTAAAGGTTGAAAGTGGACAGCCTTGTCGACATCCTCTATTGATTTTATTGGTTTTGAAATATTGTTATTTGTTAGGATTTCTGCTGTAGCATTATTGTATATTATTTGAACCCATTTATGAAATTATTTCCAAGTCCAACCTTTGTAGGACTTCAAAAAGAAAGGGCCATTCAACTCTATCAAAGGCCTTTTCGGCGTCCAATGATAGGAGAGCTGTATCCGGTGCTTCTTTATTAAAATAAATATATTAAATAGTCTTCTTACATTATGGAAGCCTTGTCTACCCTTTATAAAGCCATTCTGATCTCGATTAATAATATTTGGTAAAATTTCTTGTATTCGTCTTGCTAAAATTTTACAGATTATCTTAAGGTCGGCGTTTAATAGGCTTATTGGTCTCATATTTTCACATTTATTAGAGGGCTTACCTGGTTTTGGCAGCAGTATAATTAAGGCATTATTTATGTATGATGGTAAATTATTATTTTGAAATGCTTCTAAAACCATTTCCAAAAAAGGGTTTTAATTAATTTATTCTTAAATTTTTATAAAGGTCAACTGGAAGACCATCTGGTCCTGCACTTTTTCCTGATTTCATATTATCAATGGCTAGCCCAACTTCTTCTTGACTAATTTTAGACTCCAATATCTCCCTGTTTTCATTTGGAATACACGGTATAGATAGTTTTTTCAAAACCCATTTAGTTTTGTTAAATCAGGTTCATTTTTGGTATCATATAATTTTTCATAGTAATCTCTAAAGGCTCTATTAATTTCTAAAGGATCTATAACTACCTGTCCTTTACTTATAATACTGGTTATTGGTGTTTTAATTTCCAATTGTTTAATCTGCCATGCTAATAATTTTCCTGATTTTTCACCTTGTTCATAAAAAGATTGTTTCAATCTTAGAAGACTCGAGGCAGCTCTATTCGCTGATTTTTTGTCGTATTCAGCTCTCAAAATCAGTAATTCATTCTCCAACCTTGGATCTCTTCCTGCATACACTTTTTTCCTGAAGACTTTTTATTTTATGTTCCAATTTAGCTCTCTCCTCTCAAGTCTTCTTAGATTTTGATCCTGTATAACTAATAATATGTCCCCTAATAAAAGCTTTGAAAGCCTCCCACTTTACACATGCTGATGTTTGTGTAGTATTGATGTCAAAGAACTCGTCTATCTGTTTTCTATATACTTGACAAATTCCTCATCCTGAAGCCATTTATGCTGAAATTGCCATCTGCCTGATTCCTTTGTCAATTTTTTATCTACATATATTAGACAACAGGGTGCATGATCAGAGATCACGATGTTATCATAAAAGCAGTTTTGAATCTTGGACCTTAATTCTGTGGAAATCAAAAAATAATCAATACGTGAGAATGTCTTGTAGGTACTGGAATAACAAGAATAGGCTTTAACTTGTGGTTTCATTTCTCTCCATATATCTAACAATCTCAATTCTTTCATAAAATGATTAATAGGTCATCCTACATCCAATGTGCGTACAATCCAGTCCTGTTGATCTATCCACACCTGGATTCAATGTACAATTAAAATCCCCTGCTATTATATGTTGCCCCTGTAAGTGATGATAAGATGAGAAATAAATTAGCAAAGAACTTCTGATCATCTATATTGGGACCATATAAGTTCACAAGATTTATATTTTCTAATAGCAAAGAACCTTGAATGATTACATATCTTCCAAATTTGTCTCCAATTACATTTTTCACTTGAAAAGGAACTGATTTATGTATGAGAGTCATAACTCCCCTGGCTCGGGATGAAAATGAGAGGTGAATACACTTCCCTGCCATCTACTCCTAATTCTTTTAACATCCTCCTCTATCAGATGAGTTTCTTGTAAAAACACAATTCTTGAACCCATGTCCTTTATTTATTCATAACTTGTTTAAGTTTTTTTAAATTTGTAGACCTCTGCAATTCCATGAAGTTAAATTAAGATTAACACTTTGGTCCATGATCAATAGAGAGTTTGGGATTACCTTGCAGTGTAAACATGCTCATACAGAGAAGCAAAAACATGAGTGGTTGAACATTCATCCTACAAACTACACACAAACAAATTTCCCCTTCCCACACTTGTGGCAAACCCCCCAAAATCAAAAGAAAAATTCTGTCTCCCGATATAGCCATCGACCGCTCCACACCCACGGGGAACAGCCTAAGCCACTCTTCTTCATCCTCCCAATCACCCTAACTCTACTGCTTTTAATGACGTAACATTAACTCTCCTCTGTAGTTTTCCAACTTAACTCCAAAATTTTTAACAACTTTGTACATCATAGTTTTTTTTTTGTTTGTTTGTTTTTGTTTTGTTTTTTTAATATATAATACAATCTATATTTTGTAAACTTACTATTTACTTCAAGTCAGTCAGATGCCTGTGCAAATGCTTAATTATTCTACCTTATATTTTGTTCATGCTTAGCTCCCACCAGTCTCTTCTTCTTCTTTGATCTTCTTGATGAACTCCTGCGCCTCCTCTGGGGTCTTGAAGATGTGGGTTCTGCCCTCATACGTGGTCAGCAGTCTCGCAGGATAGATTACACCATGACGAATCCCAAGGTTGCGCAGCTCCTTACGTACGGGATCAAACTGCTTCCTCAATTGCTGGATTCCTGTGGCCAAATCTGGGTAGAACCGCACCTGCTGGTCCTGGTGTTTAATCTCTCCTTTAGCACGTGCAGCGTTGAAGATCTTCATCCTGTCTCTGTTGCTAAGAAACTTCATAATTAAGGTCCTCGGCGGTCCCTTATCTCTCCGTGGGCCAATGCGATGTGCTTTTTTCCAGAACCACTGCTGATTGCAACTCCTCGCTGCCCAGCACCTCCGGAATCCACTTTTCCAGAAAGGAACATACGTCCCGACCTTCTGATTCCTCTGGAAGACCCACCAGCCTCAAATTATTCTGTCCTCGACCGAGATTCCAAATCCAAAATATTATCTTCCAGAGATTTATTTTTTTTTTCCAAAGTGCGCACCTTTAATTGAAGACGGGTGACGTCATCTTCAGCACTAGCGAGACGGAGCTCCATCTGCGCCGTTCGTTCTACACAGTCACCCAATTCCTTTCTTATTCCTTCCAACGCTGTCATAATCCCATCAAATCTAGAGGAAAAGTCCGCTCTCATTGAACTCATGGCAGCCATCAGCGCATCTGCGCCTCCCCGCGCAGACATCGCACCGTTGCCAGCCTCCTCCGCCATATATGGAGTTTTGTTTGCTGCGTCACAGACCTGAAAGTCCGTTAATTTGGACTGTTTCGGCGGCTCGCTTTTTCCTTTTCCTGGTTTTCCAGCCTTAGGCTTCGCCGACATATCCTCGCCCAAATGCTGAGATACGTTCTGTCCCAAATGAGAGAGTTATTTGCCGATTTTTTGTCTCCAGGAGCAGAGCAGAGCGAGACACGTCCGTCCTACGTGGCAGCCATAACCGGAAGTCAACAAAGTGCTTTTTAATGGGAAAACTTTGGTAAAACAGGAGAACACACTAAATGCACTCTATAAACAGGCCACTAAAATGTTAATGGTAGAAGTCTAGTCTAGTGTTAAGAATTAAAGAGGAAACATTTTGTCTTTTTTAAAATTGGTAAAAACAGTAATCTTAACAGGCAGCTTACGTCCAGGATTAGGCGTGTTTTAAATACATTTTGCAATGATATGCTGTCTCTGCAGAGTGTATGTGATTTATTTTCTGTGCAGTGAAACGTGAGTATAAACAGTAATCATCTGTGTTAATATCACAGCTCATATAAGCACTGAGCAATATGTTGAACATTTACATTTTCAGCTTTCTGTATGTGGGAAGAGCTGTGAAATAACAGAAGATTTGCAGCATGGTGCAACTTCATTTTTTCAGAATAAATTATCTACAGAATGAAGTACTTGTACCTTTCAACTGGTGCACGCTCTTAGGGGCCCAGGGGCAGCACAGGCAGGGCCTGGCCTTGCTGTGGTACAGAGGTCGACTTCCACCTCCCGGGGCCCATGTGCAACAGATGCTGGAAAGGAACATTGAGAGACCTGTGGGCTGACAAAGGGAGATGGCAGAGGCCTGAAAAGAGCAGACCAACTCACGACCAGCGGACCCTAGCAAGAAGAAAAACTAACAGTAATGCTAACAGCAGTAACTGATGGATGCTACGCTTATCACTCTACATATAATTCAAGAAATCTGTCTGTCACAATGTCACGATCATAGGACTTTGTGTTGCCATGATAATCATGTCAAAGATCAAAGGCAGGCATCACTGAACGAGTGGTGACATCAAAGATCAAAGGTAGGTTTCATAGGACTCACTATGACATCATTAAAGATCAAAGGCAGGCATCACTGAACGAGTGGTGATGTCAAAGATCAAAGGCAGGTTTCACCATGGTTACTGTTGCCACTAACCATGTCAGAGATCAAAGGCAGGCATTGTGGCTTATATTAATCATATATTCCATACCTACATATGTATAGACATATTAGAATGTTTAGTGATTACATATGTGGAATGACCTCACGCCTATGAACAGGACAAGAGGTCTCAACCGCCAGCGAGGATCAAAGAGCAGACAGAGTCGCAGCGGTGGAGACCGGATCGATCTCCCTGACCACCCAGGGTCAGGTGGAGGAGACCGGATCGATCTCCCTGACCACCCAGGGTCAGGTGGAGGAGACGGAGGACAATGGAGGGGGGATTATGTTAATGTGGGATGTCAGCTTTGATATGCAATGTCTTTTGTTGAGTGTGGGTATAAGTATGAAAGGTCTGACTGCGCTCGACCTCTTATTCTGCTTCTGCACTGAGATGAGACATGTTAGGGAGGTGAAGCTGATATTAAACTTTGATTTATAAAGTCACATCGCTTCTTCATTTCTAACTCCCTACACTGGTGACCAGACGTGAGGATGGAACAGAGACGTTCTCCCGCGATTAACTCATCAGAGGCAACCCAGGCAAGCGCCGGCGCCCACGCAGACAGGGGAATGGATGGAGGACGTTCCCCCACGGCAGAAGCTACAGAGAGGGCTCAATCGAGCACCATCCCCAGCCCCGCCGTGAGAGCAGAAGAAAGGCGCTCTCACCCGGCGGACACATCAGGGATGGCCCACGCAAGCGCCGTCACCGTCAAGCTGCCAGAATTCTGGCGAGACGACCCGAGCTCGTGGTTCCAGCAAGCTGAGGCTCAGTTTGCGCTAGTGGGCATAACGGCGGACGAGACAAGATTTTATCACATCGTCGCCAAACTCGACGCTGCCACGTCAAGATGTGCGCGGAGCATAATCCAACAGCCGCCCGCTCATGACAAATACAAAGACCTTAAGGCGACCATCGTCGAGATCTTCGTCCCCTCAGCCGAGGAGAGAGCAGAGAAGATCCTGGCGATCTATGGCCACAGCAGCATCTGCAGATCTCAGCGCGGAAGCCCAGAGCAGCGGAGAATCAGAATCAGAATCAGAATCAGATTTATTGCCATTGTTCATGTAGTACACAAACTAGGAATTTGTCTCGGTGCCATGCTGCAACATTAAAAACATGATGAGATAAAGAGATAAACTAAAAAACTAAAGGACTAAAAACGTGCAATAAGTGTAGAAAAATAAGTAATAATAATAATAATAATAATAATAATAATAGTAATAATGAGTAATACTAGTCAAGGCAGTTTTAAAAAAATTAGCAAGTAGCAGATAATATGGGGTACCACAGTGCAGTTGATAATGCAACAGAAAAACAGTGATGAATGACATGAGTCTGGTTGAGCTGCTGTACATAGTGCACGAGAGTCAATAAGTCACTTAATGTTCAGCAGTCTGATGGCAGAGGGGAAAAAGCTATTCATGTGCTGGGAGGTTTTAGTCCGAATGGACCGAAGTCTTCTACCTGAGGGGAGGGGGGGCAAACAGTACGTGACCAGGGTGTGAAGGATCGGCTATGATCCGGCCAGCACGCCTCCGGGTCCTGGAGATGTACAGGTCCTGGAGAGATGGGAGCTTGCAGCCGATCACCTTCTCAGCAGTGCGCACGACGCGCTGCAGCCTTAGTCTGTCCCTGGCAGTGGCTCCTGCATACCACACAGTTATGGAGGAGGTGAGGATGGACTCGATGATGGCTGTATAGAACTGCACTAACATCTTGGTGGGTAGCTTGAGCTTCCTCAGCTGCCGCAGAAAGAACATCCTCTGCTGGGCCTTTTTGATGAGGGAGCTGATGGTTGGCTCCCATTTGAGGTCCCGGGTGATAGTGGTGCCCAAGAAGCGGAAGGAATCTGCAATGGTGATGGGAGAGCCTGTGATGGTGAGGGGGGGCAGGGGGGTTGTGACTTTCCTGAAGTCCACAATCATCTCCGCTGTCTTCAGAGCGTTCAGTTGCAGGTTGTTATGGCTGCACCAGGACACCAGTTGGGCCACCTCTTTCCTGTAGACGGACTTGTCGCCGTTGGAGATGAGCCCGATGAGGGTGGTGTCGTCCGCAAACTTAATCAGCTTAACAGACTGGTGGGAGGAGGTGCAGGAGTTGGTATAAAGGGAGAAGAGTAGGGGGGAAAGTACACAGCCCTGGGGTGATCCAATGCTGATGCTAACAGAGTCCGAGACAGACTTCCCCAGCTGCACATGCTGCCTCCGGTCCGTCAGGAAGTCGGTGATCCACCTGCAGAGGGAGTCAGGCACATCGAGCAGGGACAGTTTGTCCTGGAGCAGATCGGGGCGGATGGTGTTGAATGCGGAGCTGAAGTCCACAAACAGAATCCTGGCGTAGGTTCCAGGGGAGTCCAGGTGCTGCAGGATGGAGTGGAGGGCCAGGTTGACTGCATCGTCCACAGACCTGTTAGCACGGTAGGCAAACTGCAGCGGGTCCAGGAGGGGAGTGGTGATGGACTTGAGGTGAGACAGGACCAGGCGCTCAAAGGACTTCATGACTACAGAGGTGAGCGCTACAGGTCTGTAGTCGTTAAGTCCAGTAATCCATGGCTTCATGGGGACAGGGATGATGGTGGAGGATTTGAGGCAGGTCGGCACGTGACATTGCTTAAGGGAGGTGTTAAAAATGTCTGTGAAGACAGGAGCCAGCTCTTTCGCACAGTGTCTCAGGGTGGAGGGAGACACACCGTCCGGCCCGGGGGCCTTGCGCGGGTTCAGTCTGGAGAACTGTCTGTGCACGTCCTGCTCACTGATGACAAGGGCAGGGGGGGAGGAGGAGGAGGAGGAGGGGGGGGGGACCGCTTTGATGAATTAGGGGCTGAGGAGGCAGTGGAGCTGGGTGGAGTGGGTGAGTTGGACACAGCTGACGAGGTGTCAAAACGGGCGTAATGTTGGGACAGTTTTTGACAAAGGGCTTTGTCATCCTAACCTTTAGAAGCCTGAGGCCGATAGTTGGTGATTTGCCTCAGTCCTCTCCACACAGAAGCCGAGTCATTAGCAGTGAACTGCTGCTGGAGTCTTTCAGAATACACAGATTTAGCTCTCCTCAGCTCTCTGTTAAGCCGATATTTGACCTCTCTGTAGCGGTCCCTGTCTCCACTTTTCAACGCTGCTTCCTTCTCCTTCCTGATCTGTCTGAGCTTGGCCGTGAACCAGGGCTTATCATTAGAGTACCTCACCCTGGTGCGCGATGGAAGAATGTTCTCCTCACAGAAGTTGATATATGAGTTCACAGTGTTTGTGTACTCATTAAGATCATGTGTGGCTCCTTTAAACATGCCCCAGTCAGTTATTTCCATGCATGTGTTCAGATTCTCTCCAGCTTCACTGGTCAATTTCTTCGTGGTGGTCACAACAGGTTTAGTGAGTTTCAGTCTCTGTCTGTATGTGGGAATGAGGTGGACCATCACGTGATCAGATAATCGGAGAAACACAGACAACCAAGCAGAGCCCGCCCACCATGGCGGCAACACGACCAGGGCGCAGCGGGCAGAACGACCTCTGCTATTACCACCACCGTTTCGCCGAGAGGGCGTACAAATGCGTCCCCCCCTGCAAATTCTAAAAGTTTGGGAAACGCCAAAGCCGAGAACCGTTAACAGCTGTGGCTCTCGGCGAGACAAATAAGCTGCTTTATGTGACTGACGGACACACCAGGAGACAGTTCCTGATCGACACCGGAGCTCAGCTGAGTTTTATCACCCCTTCCCACGCAGACCGGGCCATGGGTCCCCGGGGAAATGGAGCGATGGCAGCCAACGGCTCGATCATCGACACCTTCGGTGAAAGGAACCTGCCTCTTTGCATCCACGGCCGCAACTATAAATGGACATTTATTGTAGCGGCGGTGAGTTTTAACTTGTTGGGCGCTGATTTTTTGTGTGCACATGGGTTGTTAGTCGATCTAGCAAATAGGCGCTTGGTTAATGCACTGTCATTTTCTTCTATCCCCTGCTCAGCTCGAGTTTCCCCACCACCCGTGCAGGCCAGCGTCACAACAGCAGGAGGTAAGTTTGACCAACTCCTCACCCAATTTCCAGCACTCACAGTTCCAAAATTTTCTGCGACAGTAGCGAAACACGGGGTTGAACACTTCATCCCCACAACAGGCCCACCCGTGTTCGCCAAAGCTCGGCACTTAGACGCGACCAAGCTCGCCATAGCACGGGACGAGTTTGCCACCCTGGAAAAATTAGGCATTATTAGACGCTCGAAAAGCCCCTGGGCATCGCCACTCCACATGGTCCCGAAAACCGACGGTTCTTGGAGACCTTGCAGCGATTACCGCAGACTAAACAATGCGACAGCGCATGACCGCTACCCAATTCCTCACATCCAAGATTTTTCACTACATCTGGCGGGTGCGCGCATTTTTTCTAAAATAGACCTGGTCCGCGGCTATCACCAAGTCCCCGTTCGAGCAGAAGACGTTCCTAAAATGGCTGTGATAACCCCTTTCGGTCTTTTTGAATTTTTGCGGATGCCGTTCGGCCTCAAAGGCGCTGCTCAAACCTTTCAGCGTATGATGGACGCGGTATTACGCGACCTCCCCTTCGTGTTCGTCTACCTCGACGATATGCTGGTAGCCAGCCCGTCAGAGGAAGAACACAAACAACACCTCACTACAGTTTTTCAGAGACTAGAAGAGCACGGGTTAATAATCAACCCAGCCAAATGCAAATTCGGCGTGTCACAAATTGATTTTTTGGGACACAGAGTTTCACCGAAGGGGGCAGTCCCATTGCCAGACCAAGTCCGCGCAGTAAAAAATTTTCCACGACCACAAACGGTCAAATCGCTGCAAGAATTTTTGGGAATGGTACATTTTTACAACCGTTTCCTCCCCCGCGCAGCTCAACTCATGCAGCCCCTCTATGCCGCGCTCAGAAAACAAAAGCCTTCCAACGCGGTTGAATGGACCCCGGAGCGCGAACACGCCTTCGCGGAAGTAAAAAGTGCTCTAGCGAATGCCACATTGTTGGTTCACCCCGATCCCTCGGCCCGCATAGCGTTAACCACAGACGCTTCAGACCTGGCCATAGGGGCAGTCATGGAGCAACATGTTGGCGGAACCTGGCAACCTTTAGCATTTTTTAGCAAATCTTTAAACCAAACTGAGCGTAAATACAGCACTTTTGACAGGGAGCTGCTAGCGCTTCATTTATCCATCCGCCACTTCCAGTTCTGGTTAGAAGGGCGGCGCTTCACGGCTTTTGAAGACCACAAACCGCTCACTTTTACGATGGCTAAAATTTCAGAACCATGGTCAGGCAGGCAACAAAGACAGCTAGCTGCAATTTCAGAGTTCACCACAGACATTCGACATGTGGCAGGCAAACTTAACGTGGTAGCAGACTGCCTCTCTCGCGCTGTGACATCGCCAGAGCACGAGGAGACAGATTATACTACCTCAGCCGCAGAACTCTTCGCCAACGCGTACGCGGCCCCAATTCACGTAGGGATAGATTACGCAGCCATGGCAGAGGAACAAAGCAGCGACACGGACATGCGCTCGCTCCTGTCTGGACCAACAGGGTTAAGACTGGAGGAAAGGGGTTTACGTGACGGTGTACCCCCCCTAATCTGCGACGTTTCAACCGGCCGACCTCGCCCGGTAGTCCCAGCTGCATGGCGCCGCTGCATTTTCGACTCGGTTCACTCCCTCGCGCACCCAGGGGTGCGCGCCTCGGTTAAAATGGTTGCAGAAAAGTTTGTTTGGCCGGGCCTGCGCAAAAATGTAAAGGAATGGGCAAAAACTTGCATGTCTTGTCAGCGCGCCAAAATACACAAATACACAAAAGCTCCTCTAGAGCCTTTTTGAATCCCAGCCAGAAGGTTTGACCACGTTCATGTTGACCTCGTGGGACCACTACCTTCGTCTCAGGTTTCACACACCTGTTAACGATGATAGACCGTACTACGCGCTGGCCTGAGGCGGTCCCTTTGGCGTCAACCACAGCTGCGGAAGTCGCTCGCATTTTTTTAACAAACTGGGTGGCACGTTTCGGCGTCCCATCGGACATCACGTCTGATAGGGGGCCTCAATTTGTCTCAGAGCCTTGGTCAGCCATGGCTAGCAGCTTAGGGGCGACAATTCACCGCACCACTGCATATCACCCCAGGCTAATGGGTTATGCGAGCGTTTTCACAGATCTTTAAAGGCCGCCCTCAGGGCCTCACTAACGGATACAGATTGGGTGAATAAACTTCCCTGGGTTTTATTAGGGTTGCGTTCTGCGCCTAAAGAGGATCTAGACGCCTCCCCAGCAGAATTAGTTTTTGCACAACCTCTCAGACTCCCAGGTGAGTTTTTACCAGAGAACCCAGAGCCCGGGCATCTTCCAGCCCTGAGGCCTTTAGGCAGCACTGGACCGGACACTCTCCCCGGACCGGCACACCACTCTTTTCCACGGGTTTTTGTCCCCCAAGCTTTAAAAAACGCCGAGTTCGTTTTTGTTAGGCACGAAGCTTTAAAATCAACCCTCCGTCCACCATACGACGGACCATTCAGAGTGCTGGAACCTGGTGATAAGCATTTTGTGCTTGATTTAGGGGACAGAAAAGAAACAGTCAGCATTGACAGACTTAAACCTGCCTTCTTGTTGAGAGACGAACCTGCATGGGTGGCGAGAGCACCTCAGCGGGGTAGACCCCCCAAGAAAAAAAACTCAGCCCCCCTGCAGGGAACAAATAACCACTCTCCTCCCCAAGCTGCAGATTCCTTACAGGAGGGTCCCACCACGACGCCAAAGCGGACCCACAGCAGATTCGGGAGAAGATTAAAACCCAGACGGCACAGGGACTGATACAAATTGACCAAGAGTTGTTTACTGTGTTATCAGATTGTCCCGTGACAGTTCTAAGGATGATTTGTGATATTACTATACTGTTGTTGTTACCACTGAATTCTCTACAGGAGCATGACTGCTGGAAAGAGTTTTCCTCGTTTTCCCTGTCAAGAGGTTAACAGGATAATATGTCATAGAGATTATCTTAAACTGTAGACTTAATTTGATTGTCCTTTTCTTAGTCGTTTGGGGGGGGCTGTGGCTTATATTAATCATATATTCCATACCTACATATGTATAGACATATTAGAATGTTTAGTGATTACATATGTGGAATGACCTCACGCCTATGAACAGGACAAGAGGTCTCAACCGCCAGCGAGGATCAAAGAGCAGACAGAGTCGCAGCGGTGGAGACCGGATCGATCTCCCTGACCACCCAGGGTCAGGTGGAGGAGACGGAGGACAATGGAGGGGGGATTTTGTTAATGTGGGATGTCAGCTTTGATATGCAATGTCTTTTGTTGAGTGTGGGTATAAGTATGAAAGGTCTGACTGCGCTCGACCTCTTATTCTGCTTCTGCACCGAGATGAGACATGTTAGGGAGGTGAAGCTGATATTAAACTTTGATTTATAAAGTCACATCGCTTCTTCATTTCTAACTCCCTACAGGCATCACTGAATGAGTGGTGACATCAAAGATCAAAGGCAGGCATCACTGAATGAGTGATGACGTCAAAGATCAAAGGCAGGCATTACTGAACGAGTGGTGACGTCAAAGATCAAAGGCAGGTTTCATAGGACTCGCTATGACATCATCAATGATCAAAGGCAGCCATCACTAAATGAGTGGTGATGTCAAAGATCAAAGACAGGCATCATTGAACGAGTAGTGACATCAGGCAGGTTTCATAGGACTCGCTATGACATCATCAAAGATCAAAGGCAGGCATCACTGAATGAGTGGTGACGTCAAAGATCAAAGGAAGGTTTCACCATGGTTACTGTTGCCACTAACCATGTCAAAGATCAAAGGCAGGCATCACTGAACGAGTGGTGTCAAAGATCAAAGGCAGGTTTCATAGGACTCGCTATGACATCATCAGTGATTAAAGGCAGGCATCACTAAACGAGTGGTGACGTCAAAGATCAAAGGCAGGCATCACTGTATGACATCCTCAAAGATCAAAGGCAGGCATCAATGCACGAGTGGTGATGTCAAAGATCAAAGGCAGGCATCACTGAACGAGTGGTGACATAAAGATCAAAGGCAGGTTTCACCAGGGTTACTGTTGCCATGATAACCATGTCAAAGATCAAAGGCAGGAATCACCATGGTTACTGTTGCCATGGTAGCCATGTCAGAGATCAAAGGTAGAAATGCAGAAATGCTTGCTTACACTTGCTTTCTACGGGCATTGCTTATACTTGGTTTCTACGGGTATGCATGGGCATGCACAAGTATGCACTAGTGTTAATAAAAGAAGTCATATAACCACTGTGTCTGACACGTCGTCTTGTCTCACAGGTTCATTAGAGCGCATGCATTGTTATTTGGAATGGACAAATGACAGAAACAACAGGATGGTTGGGATAGGCTAGGCTAGGCTAGGCTTGCTAACAACATTAGCCATGGTATGCAACCAGATCACAACTGAGACTAGGAGATATGTTTCAGTGTGATTCGCAGGTCCATTAGACCTGATGCAGTGTTGTTTGAATGGGAAAATGTTTGATAAGGAAAAAAAAAACTTAATAACTATGCTATGGCATGCTACCTGGGCTAACAAACGAAAGCCATGGGGTGCTGCAGACATAAGTTAATAATAAGCTGCATAACAACTGTAAATAAGATATATGCTTTAGTTTGATTCACAGGTTAATTAGACCTCCTGTAGTGCTATTTGAAATGGATGGTCCATCCATCCATCCATCCATCCATCTTCTACCGCTTAATCCTTTTCGGGTCACGGGGGGGCTGGAGCCTATCCCAGCGTCTTTGGGCGAGAGGCAGGGTACACCCTGGACAGATCGCCAGTCCATCGCAGGGCCAACACAGAGAGACAGACAACAATTCACTCTCACAATCAGATCTAAGGACAATTTAGAATCCCCAGTTGATGCCAATTAACCTAACTTGCATGTTTTTGGCATGTGGGAGGAAACCGGAGTGCCCGGAGTAAACCCACGCAGACACGGGGAGAACATGCAAACTCCACACAGAAGGGTCACTGATGGTCTGGGGGTGGGATCGATCCCATGACCTTCTCGCTGTGCTGGCACTGTGCTAACCACTGCGCCACCGTGCTGCCCAATGGATGGTCTAATTGTTTAATACTTTTAACGAGTGATGTGCACTACAGGTGTTAGTAGTTACACTGGTATGAGTTGATTAAACAATTAGAATGGGTGGTCTAATTGTTTAATACTTTGACAGCAACACACTAGCTATGCCTTATGGCAACTTGCTATCATAAGCTTTTACAGTACTATAGTGCTCAACTTCATGTTTCTCAGCAACAATGGCAGGTGAAAATTTTTAAGTGGAGGGGACTAGAAAAGTGGGCAGCCAGGGAATGGTGTAAACAACAGTCTGTCAATAAATACCACCCTATTCTCATGGGTCAGGGTGGCTGACAGTACTCAGTTATTATTGAAGATTTGAGTTGTTCATTTATGTAATTAGAAAAAGTGCAAAATTTCACATACAGCACCTTAAATGAGAATATAATCTATACCATGTCATCTCATAATAAAAGCCTCCTATAGCAGAAAACTTAAGGGTAAAGGAGGGGTTAACAATTAAAACGAGTGATGTGCACTACAGGTGTTAGTAGTTACACTGGTATGAGTTGATCAAAACAGTAATAGTCTGACACTATACAAGCATGAGTCACAATTTGATTTGAAAGTACAAAAAAAAATGCGTAACTCAAACAATGGGAAAATCAACCTTTAATTGTGATTAATTATCCAAAGTCAATATGTCACACAGACTTAGACGCAGTGTTTTCATGGGAGTGGCTTAGTGTGTTTGGGGCGTGGCTGCCTTGTTCACACATTTTTGCCTGTTCACCATCGGCGCTGCAGGACGGGCAAAGCCGAGGGCTGAGCGAGGACGCGCACTGTACTACATCACATCCACTAATTGCTCCATCTGTGGACGCTTGTTATTGTGCTTGTTGTACAAACGCGCTGTTCAGCAGATGGGCCAGCCACCAATACTTCTCCCCTCTGACTGTTTAACTAGTTCTCCAAGTTGGACACATAAACTTCTGTGAAAGAAACCCCGGGCGGATACGGATTTCTATTTCTAAGAACCGCTTTTTTTTTTTTTTTTACGCACGGACTTCACTTGGCGGCTGTTGTTATTACAGTGATATTTTGTTCGGGCTTTTCCCGAGTCCGAATAAGGAGGAAAGAAAGGAGGTGGACCCACGCTCAGTGCCCGGTCTCGTGGCTTCTTTGTATACAGCAGCTGTGTGTAAATGCGTGGGTCTGCTGCTGCTCTCTGACGGACAGCTTCCCGGGCGCAGTTTCACGTGGGCTTCCTCAAACATGAAGGTGTAAAACAGAAATAGCAAAACTTCACCTGCTCGTCCCCCCCCCACCCACTCCCCAACTCAACTCCGTCGCCGTGTTTCGCCCAGCCGGTTAGTTCCGCCGCATCCCCTCTTCTCCGTGCGCTTGGATTGTAGACGGCAGAACCCAAACTGAGCTCGGCGCGGAGCAGCCTACAGCTTCAGCCGCGCGCCTCCTCCACGCACCATGGATGTACGGTTTTACCCGACCGCTGGTGGGAATTCTATTCCAGCAGATCCACCCAACCTGGATTTTGCCCACTGTTTGGGCTACTACAACTTCAATAAGGTAAGCGAGTCATATTTTGCGCCTGCGCCACCACCTTGGCGCCGGCACCGCGAGCGCACCTTATTTTATCCAGCTCCATCCCCAAAGAGAAACTCCGTGTAACTGCTTCGCCTCCTCCATTCCTCCTGAAATCGTAGCTGCCTTTCCTGGGGTTGTCAACTTGGTACTTTCCCTCCGTGCCAGAAACTTTGGTGTCGCTTGTTTGTCGTGGAAATGAGAGCAGAGAGCGAGCGTAATTGCGCGCCGGTGCTGGGCTTTTCGTGGAGCTCCGAGTTCTGCTAAACTCTTTAACCAGCGTGATGTGATCTGCTGCCTTCGAGGTCTCATGTTGCCCAACATCCCAGAACCCCACGTTACAATTAGAATGTGATGAAAACAAGATACCCGCCTATCAAGTGCCCGCTTCTCCCTGTGGCAGCCCTCATGATGCTGCCAAATAACATTAACAAGAAATTGTTGGGGTTTTGGCTTGTGTTATGGGTATTTAAAGGAAACTTTTCTCTGTTTGTTTGTTTGTTTGTTTGTTTGTTTTTGGAGGTGGGGCAATTAACTCCATCACATGTTCTCCATTGCTTTTGCAGAGTGCTTAAACTCAACTTTAATTTAGAAAAAAATGCAGGCACAGAAAGACAAAGTGGCTGCTCACAGTCCATCTGCTCAATATAAATGTCCCCATTGTGAGCCCTGCACAGTGTCGAGCACTTATCTTATACACATGGCATCAGTTATGCCCTGTGCAGCTCAGTTTATCCGCTCACTGTCAGGTTCCATAGCATATCCTCTCCATTGTTTACACGCTGGTTTATTCACTTCCCAGTTACTCGTACACTCATGTGTCCAAGTAAGAAGATTGCAGAGTTTGACAAGTTTATTAACACTTAGAAGCAGAACTTACACAATTGCACGGTTGATGGTTTATGATGCTTTGTCTAACATTTGTGCAACTGTGCCTGTGATTCATCAGACGCTTTATTCTAATATATCTCCATGCAAAAGGGGGGCATCATCATGATCGACCAGAATCACAAGTGAAGTCTGAACAATGCTCCCTCCTGCATCCCCACCCCTCTAAGCACACATGCACATGCTGCACACGCGCACGCGCGCACACACACAGTACCCCCTCCCAGATTGTTCAGTCCTATAGTGCAGCTCGCAGTCTGATGCTGCTCAAAACAGTTACCAGGTTTGTCTCACAGTTTCATCAGCTCGTTGTCATGTGGCCAAGTTGTCATATGTGCCCAATTTCATCATGTCTTCATCAGCCTTGGGAAACTTTAACCGTGTTCCTTTGAATCGGTGTGAAAAAGTTGAAGTGTGATTTAATTCCTCCTCATAAATTCCCTGGGTCAAGTGAAATTTTCCATCTGTGGCAGTAATTGGCCACAGTGCAAAAGGAGTCAGAGAGGGAGGGTGGTGAGAAGGTGCTTAACCAGTATCTCTACCAGTTATGTTTGGAGGGGGGGGGGGGAGTATACAAAGCATGCATGCCATGCTAATTACAGTTCATTTCCACTGTGAACAAATAGGCTCTTTTGCATGCATCCTTCAAATAAGTCTCAAATTTACAGTATTAAAATCAGCTTGCTGTGAGATAGCACAATGCAGAGCAGTTAGTCATCTAAGAGATGTGGCATGCTTACAGGTCTCGCAGAACTGAAGCATTATTTCTTTAATCTATTTATAAGCTGTCACAGCACCTTTTGCAAACAGCAAAACTTCCACTAGATTCACAGATTTGAAAAGAGGCAATACCCTCTCAAAATGCTGGCGCAGGAAGTGTTCATTTTTAATGACAACAGAGACAGAAGGGCCCAGAGGCACTTTGAAACATCAGAGATTCTTTTAAATTTACAGACAAATCCAAACGAGTGGCACAAACTTAATTAGGTGCTGCAGTCATGACTAATGAAGCTGCCTGTTTTTTGGCACTGAGATGAAGGAGAAGCTGAGGTGCTGAAAAGAAACACACCACAACTTCACACAGCTGAACAATGTGTTATGTTGTAACTCGTAGACAAGGACCAGGCCAGGAGTGGAGCTGAACACTGCTTTATTAATGAAACTGGACTCGGTACACCCGACCGTACATGCAGCCGCTTAGCAGAGGAAAGGCGGAAGAGACTGCCCCTCTACCAGCAGCCCCTCTTATACCACCGGAGATGGCGGAACCGGAAACTGGGGCCGCCATCCCGTACCCCACAAATAAGAGCTCCAATCTGAACAGTGAACAAATATACAACATTCCTCCCCCCTGCAGAAAATCCAAAATGCACACACACAATCAACCCACCCCAATTTGGGATCCGAAACAGCCGCTAAACATAAATAAACTAAAATCACCAAAACGGGGCCTATGACATTCATACCATCCATCTTCTTCCACTTAATCCTTTTCGGGTCGCGGGGGGTGGGTGGGTGGGGGGCTCAGGGGCTGGAGCCTATCCCAGCATCTTTGGGCGAGAGGCAGGGTACACCCTGGACAGTTCGCCAGTCCATCGCAGGGCCAACACAGAGAGACAGACAACCATTCACTGTCACAGTCATACCTAAGGACAATTTAGAATCCCCAGTTTGATGCCAATTAGCCTAACGTGCATGTTTTTGGGATGTGGGAGGAAACCGGAGAAATCCCGGAGTAAACCCACGCAGACACGGGGAGAACATGCAAACTCCACACAGATCACTGTTGGTCGGAGGCTGGGATCGAACCCAGGATCCCCCGGCCAAGGGTGAGTTGCTGTGCTGCCACAGTGCTAACCACTCCGCCACCGCGCTGCCCAGTTTTGGTGATTTTAGTTTGTTTATAAACTGCAGCTGTGGTCCCGTGTTCACCAGTTCTCCACGGCCGTTCTCCGATAACATCTGAGACCATTGTTTGAGCCCCGCTCGTCGCCGCAGGTCCTCCCCTGTGCCGCCCGGCACCCACATCCAGGGCAGCTCAGACACTGGCACCGGGGTTGTCTCGTGGCAACCCTGAGTGCAACGCAGCCTCTTCACTTTCCAGAGTGCCCAGCAACGGTTTGTGTCACACTGCATCGTCCTGGACCCTCGGAACCAGTCCCATAGTCTGCCACCTGACCACTCTTCCCCAGCACCGCTCCTGATGGAGAATCCAAGGCCATGAAATAAGTTGCACCCCATGATGTTAGAGCCGTAGGCTGTCACGATGAACTCCACAGCAGCCATCATTGCTGACTTGTACTGAGCCGTCAACGTGATGGTACCCACCGTGGCCAACCGTCCTCCTCCATAGCCACAAAGCGGCGCTGAGAAACTTCCAATCCTGTAGTGGGGAAAATGTTGTCTGACTGTAGTCCAATTCAGCACAGAACTCTCTGCTCCCGTGTCGACCAACATCAATACCAGAACTCCATCCAGAGTTACCGTGCAGCACGTGCGCCCATCGGTACTTGGGGACACCGTGTGTACCACCGTTGGAGTGGGAGAAGTTGAAGTCTTGCGCGGGGTCTCTTGTCCAGCTGACTGGCACATCCTTGTGAAATGGTGGAAATGGCCACAATTTCCACAGCGCTTCCCTCTTGCTGTCCACTTTCTGGCATTGTGGCGGTGCTTTGTGAACCCACAACCCATACACCCGGGCTTCCCTGGGGCAGACGTCATCCGTACAGCGTTGGCGCTCTTGGCATCATCTTCGACACTCCCATCACTGTCCGGGTCCACTACCTGTGCGGCCATGGGGGATCTTGAACCTCCTGGCGAAAGGTGCTCGTTTAGCTCCCGAGTTAGCTTCTCTGTTGCTTCTAGCTGTAGCGCTAACTCGATAGCCCTTGTCAGCGTCAACTCCCCTGGGAACATGAGCGGCTTGGAGCGAACTGCGGCACAGTTGGTGTGTTCTGCCAACTGGCCATGCACCATTTCTTCTTCTAACGGCCCAAATCGGCACTTAATGGCCAACTGTCTAACTGTCCCAGGGGCCGTTTGGCACCATAACCCCTAGTGGTCAAGAGTGGTATCGAAATAATTCACATCCTCTGGTGAGATTTCCAGGGCTATAACTTGAAAGTTGCAAGAGATAATGGCTTACTGTCAGTTAGAAAGATATAGAATATGATCCAAAGTTTCAGATAGGAATAAATTCATGCATCTAATTTGCATAATGATACAGCAGCTATATCAAATTACATAACTCAGTCAAAAGTGGACTTTGGACATATTTACACAAAGAATGGTTCTGTTTTTTGACACCGTTTTTTTCTACTGGGGTATGTTGTACCGCTGGCGAAGGGGGGCTCGCCAGCTGGCGTGGTTGCGCCGTTTTCGTCCATCGTGGTCGTTATTTTGCATTCTGTCGGTCATTTACGCTCTCTACTACATCTACAAACTCTTATGATTATCCCACGTCAATTTCGTTTGTATTCCGTGGCTATTTTTCATGTATGACACAGTTTTATCTGAAGATCTATGGCAGCCATATTGGTCTTGTAAGCTCAAAGCAGGAAAAAGGTGAAGAAGAGTAAGGATTTCTTCTTCTTTGGTGTATTCCATGTCAGCCATGATTCCTCCAATGCATATCTGCCACCTTCTGAACTGGCAGATCAGTACAAGTTTTCAGTACAGCTGGGGACAGCTGGGATGACAGATGAAGTTGACAGGCGCAGTTGCTGCACTGTGCCACTAGGGGCGTGTGAAAATCTGGCTATTTAAAGCAGGGGTGTCAAACTCATTCCATGGAGGGCCAAGACCCTGCATGTTTTGCTTCTACCCAGTGTCTTCAGCAGCTGTTTTCACTGATCAGCAATCAGTGGGAAGAAATTCAGTGAAATCACCTGTTGAAGTCACTGGGTGGAGGTAAAACCTGCAGGGTCTTGGCCCTCCATGGAATGAGTTTGACACCTGTGATTTAAAGGGTTAAGTCCGACACAAACTGTTGGATCGGTTCGCCTACCTGTTGGCTGCGCCGTCTGAACTTAATCCGCCGAATGACGATGTTATCTGGTGTTCTGAAATGGTGGGCCATTAATTCAACTATTTCTTCCTACGTGTCCGCATCTCCAAGTGTGCCCAGAATTCTTTGTCCCTCCATTCCCAGGTTGTGTACCAATAATGCACACAAGTTCGCAGTTTCTCCATTCTTCCCAGGTCCAGCGGTACCATATATGTCTGGAAGGCCCCATACCAACGAGGCCACGGCACAGGTGGCTCCCCCAGGAGCTCCAGGAATGGACAAATTGGTGTTCCACACGCCTTCATGAGTTTATCACTCATCGCCAAATGTTATGTCGTAATTCGTAGTCAAGGACGAGGCCATGAGCGGAGCTAAACACTGCTTTATTAATGAAACTGGACTCGGTACACCCGACCGTACATGCAGTCGCTTGGCAGAGGAAAGGTGGAAGAGACCGCCTCTCTACCACAGCCCCTCTTATACCACCGGAGATGGCAGAACCGGAAACCGGGGCTGCCATCCCGTACCCCACAAACAAGAGCTCCAATCTGAACAGTGAACAAATATACAACACTAGAAAAGCACTTGGAGAGCGCAGACCTCCGCCAAGCGCCACAGTTCCCCCCATACAGTGTTTGTGTGTATGTTTTCAGATTCCTTGACCATGAAAACATATGACTAGCAATTGGATTCACAATGATAGGATTAGTGGTTCAGTAGTTATTCACGAAAATCGCATTTTCCGTAATGGCGGTTTTCTTCTGGACGGTGATCCAGATCACCACCAAAATATAATCATCTGTAGGAAACCCCATTTCTGACAATCTATGAACATTTCATGAAAATCCGTCCATAACTTTTTGAGTTATCTTGCTAACAAACAAACAAACAGACAAACCAACGCCGATGATCACATAACCTCCTTGGCGGAGGTAATAATGCTCGTAAAATCTGTTTAGCGAGAAAATTCCCTTGTTGTAATGTGGTCGAATTAAATGGTTTCTTCATCAAAGCTCAGAATGCAGGTTTATTTCTGAGAGTGTCAAACATTTAATTCTAGAATGTTGGGGTGGACCAAAAACTGTCACAGCAGTGTTCATTTCATTTAAACTACCTTGGCTTTAGGTTGAACACGGATCAGCTATGCTAAAGGGCGATCACCATGACTTCTGCTTTTACTGATTGGTTGTTACTTTGGGTTATGTGCTTTTCAATTTACTTATATAACACTGCTTTTTTTCTGGTTGCTGAGAACACCTGGTGGCAGTCAGTGAAAATTTAAAAGCTGCACTTTAGTTTGAATAAAGTCTTTACCACATTCTTGATCTTATATAAACATATGCACATATTTAGTTGTCATTTTTCATCTGTTTCTTCACAATTCTGGGACTGTTAAATCTGTAGTGTTTTCCTTTAAGCACAGCATTAACCTTAGTCAAGAATGTGTTTGGATTTGACTGGTCTTTGTATTTGTAAAAGTCAAATGTGATTGACTTTAATGGTTTCATGGAACTGAGGCTCAGTGTTATTCCCAAATTTATGACCATCTGGTCTTTTATTTCTAAAGGTTTAATAATGTTTCAGATAAAGTATCCATTTAGAGTGGGCTTTCATTACCTCCAGGCGCCAAGAAATCACCAACAGATGTTAATGCAAACTCTTCACCTGCACCAGTGCTAATGCTGGAGGTTTATTTGCAAAACTATTGCCAGCAGCTCTGTGGCTAACAGTTCTTCATAGAAACTGAACCTACATTTGAGTGTCATAAAGAAACCGCTACAACCACAGGTCCAGAGATTAGTCCGACTAAGCCATAGGATTTACACTGTTGGGTAGTTAATACATAATGGTATAAAGAGATGTGCAGCTTTGACATCAAAGTTCTTAGTATCCTTTTCCAAGTGACTTTAATCAAAATAAGATTTTGATTGAATTTATTGTCCATCAAGAAGCTTTTTAGTATTTCTTTCAGTTTGATAATATGACAGGTAGGGGTGGGAGTCACCAGAGGCCCCACAATATCATATTATCACAATAATTGGGCCGCAGTGTGATATTATCAAAATCTTGTGATACACTGAGTATTGCAATATCGTGATTTCCCATCCCAAACTTAGATCTCAGGAGTCACTCCTTTTCTGTGCTGACCTAACTAGACAGTAGGGCTGAAACGATTAGTCAATGTTATCGATAACGTCGACAATAAAATTTTGACGACAAATATTTTTATTGTTAACAAATCGTTTAATTATAAAGTCTATATGCATGCTGCGGTTCAGCTGTAACCAGCAGGAGCAAGCTGCATTTTACTGGAACTGCAATGCACGACCGGAACTGCTGAGGGCAGTAGCGCCTCTATTGTCCAGCATGCGTGAACAATTTCTAGTGAAGAAGAGGAGGAGCACAGCATGGCGAAGAATGTGTTGTTATAGAGTTTAAGCGCGGAGCGGCAGTATGTGTCTCTCCAACGCAGAGAAAGGAGAATAAAGACCCACTGTTGTGAAGGTATTAACGTGTGCTCCATGTCTAACTGGCTGCAGAACCTCCCTAAAGCAAAGCCTGTTACCAGCTAACGAGCCAGGCTAAAATACTGACATTTTAGCTTTAATTCACAGGGAGTACCGGGAGCCACATTACCGTCTGCAAGGGTAAGTTTTAGCGAGTAGAGAAAGTTAGCGCCGCTTATTTTCAATGGCCAACTGTTTCAAGCTTTAGAAAAATGACAATACTGTTAGTATGTGCTGTTAATGTTAGTTTACCTGTTTGACAGTAAGCTTTCTGGTTGCTGAGGGTTGAGCTGTCATGGCTAACGTGTTGAATGCAGTGACTGAATTGCTGGCGTTGCTATCGCTTTGTCATCTTTGTTAATATTAGCCCTCATTCTGAATATTAGTTACACTGTGTTACACTGTGTCCAGCTGAGACAAAATGGCATTTAAATGCCTCCTGCCCACAGGAGACGGAACGTTAAGAGGTATTAAACAGCAGCTGAGGTAAAATATGCAGTCCCAACAAGAAGCAGAGATGGTGGACATGAGAAAAATAAATGCGACCAGTCGACTAGTTGAATAAAATAGTCATTAGATTAGTCGACAGCTAAAATAATCTTTAGTTGCAGCCCTACCAGATAGTGAGCATTTAGCACTAGTGGTGGGAATCGCAAGGGTCCTCAGGATGTGATACTCATTACAGTACTTGGGTCATGATGCAGTAGTGTCACGACACTACGATTCCTTAAGTATTGCAATACCATTACCTCTCACCCCCATTCAATGTCAGATTGTTTCCCCAAAGTACATGGGTTGTTGTGTGATCCTTTCTGCGGTGCTTGGGGATTTCTCAGCTTTGGGCTTCACTTCTCAGTTTAGTTTGGGGAACAACGTGACAGCAGAACAGGGTTTCATACCTGGGCTCCAGTGATCCTATGCTTCAGGGCAGGCTTCATTTTCCACAGCAACACAGTTTTCTGCACATGGGGAGGATGGTGGACTGTGTTGTCTTCATGACTCGCTCTGAGTTTGGAGGTGGCTTTGTTGCACAGGGGGTGTTTGGAGTTAGTTGATTTTTTTTCAGTGCACTATTTTGGCTTGATTGTCACTCATGGAGTGTTTTTAGCTTAGCTGTTGAGCATCTGAAGAAACTACTAGAAGCGAGGAATACAACTAGGCAGGAAAACCTACAGTGTAACACAAGGTCGAAGAAGAAGAAATACTCAAAGGCTCAGAGTGAGCTACAGAAGTACACCAGAGAGATGAAGTCCAACTGGTGGGATGAAAAAGCGGAGGAACTTCAACCTGCAGCAGACAGGAAGGACATGAAAACATTCTTCATAGGTTTGAGAGAAATCAACGGCCCTAAACCAAGAGGATCGATCCAACTAAAGGCTATGGATGGTGAAACGGTTTTACAGGAGAAAGACAAGATCCTGGACAGATTTGCAGACCACTTTGACCAACTACTAAACAACCCTGGAGATCTCACTGAAGAGGCTAAAGAAGCTCTAGTGCAGCAACCAGCTGTATCAAGTCTGGATGAACCACCAAATCTTGATGAACTAATGGCAGCTATCAGGACAACACAGGATGGTAAAGCTCCAGGAAGGGATGGAATTCCAGCCAAAGTGTGGAAATTTGGTGGTGTTCAGCTGACCAACTGCCTGCACAATCTCATCCAAGAGATATGGGATGCCCAGAAAGTACCTCAAGACTGGAAGGATGCAAGTATTGTGCCTTTGTTCAAGAAAGGTGACAGGAAAGATTGTGGAAATTACCGAGGTATATCACTGCTAGCCACTGTTGGTAAGATTCTCTCATGTGTACTGCTGAACAAACTCAATGAACACATCTTGCAGAATGTACTACGGGAAACCCATTGCAGCTTTAGAAGTGGAAGAAGCACAATGGACATGATTTTCTGCTTGAAACAGGTTCAAGAAAAGTGTATCGGACAGAATATGCTGCTTTTTGTAGTCTTCATAGACTTCAGTAAAACCTTCAATACTGTTTTGCGACAAGGACTTTGGCAGGTATTCAAGAAATACTGCTGTACAGAGAAATTTGTCAGCCTGATTGAGGCACTCCATACAGGTATGCAAGCAAACGTCGCAATGAGTGGTTCAGTGTCTAAAGACTTTTCAGTAAGCAATGGGGTGAAACTAGGGTGTGTGCTGGCACCTACACTCTTCTCGCTATATCTGGCAGCCATGCTTGGGGTGGCCTTCAAAGACACTTCAGAAGGAGTATACATTCAATCAAGGAAAGAAGCAGACTTGTTCAGTGTGGCACAGTTTAAAGCCAAGAGTAAGACATCAATAAAGGTAGTAAGAGAAATGCGCTTTGCCAACGACAGTGCTCTAGTTGCACACAGTGTGGAAGATATGCAATCTTTAATGGAGAAATTTGCAAGAGCAGCTAACCAATTCAGCCTCAAAATCAACATCAAGAAGACATAGTTCCTTTATCAACCACCAAAGTTCCAGTTATCAACATCACTGCCAGAAGAAATCAGCATTGGTACAGAGCCACTAGTCAAGTACAAGACTTTCAAGTATCTAGGGAGTACTGTTTCAGAGAATGCTAGGCTGGAGGATGAACTATCTCTCAGAATGGGAAAAGCGAGCACTGTGTTTGGAAACTTGAGGGAGAGACTGTGGAACAATCGACATGTGTCTCTCCGTGTGAAATGCAAAGTGTACAGAGCGACAGTACTGGCTACTCTATTGTACAGTACTGAAACTTGGACTGTCTACAGAGTGCAGGTAAAGAAACTCCACGCGTACATGATGAGACACCTTCGAGCCATAATGAACATCTCGTGGAAAGACAAGATAACTAACATAGAAGTGTTGAAACGAGCTGGTCTATCATCAATGGAAGACATGCTGTTACAGATGAACCTGAGATGGCTCGGACATGTTGAGATGATGGACCACCAGTGTCTCCCTCGGCAGTTACTCTACTCACAGTTATGCGAGGGCAAATGCAATCAGGGTAGACCAAGGCTCAGATTTAAAGACACTGTAAAAAGAAACTTGAAGAAGTTGGATATAGACAGGAGTTCCTGGCAGCGGAAGTCTAAGGACAGAGCTGCATGGAGGAATCTGATCAGACCTAAATGAAACAGTCATTGTCGCCCACGACAGACTGCTATGATGATGATGATATCCGCTAACGCTGCTGTTGCTGGATGGGTCTGAGAGGAGTGTACAGGAATGTGTGTTCTGAGTTTTTTTTTTATGTGGTGCTCCTTGTGGGTTGAATGTGTCATGTCAAGATCTTTCTTTCCATCTTTGTTATAAAATTCCAAAAAGGCCCAACATTTGAGTTAACTTTTAGGCTCATCTAACTCGTACACCTGGTTGCAAATCTCATGACAAGCTATGACTTACTTTGCACCATCTAGTGGACTGAAAGCACAATTTGTTGATTAAAACCCAAGAGTTTGCAACATGTAAAACTGTCCAAGTTTATCTTACCTTTTTGATTATTGATTAATCTGATGTGTAGTGATCCAAAGAAAACATTCATTATCCACAGTCCAAATGTCTGCTGTGACAGAGACATGATCCAGGCAGTCCCTCAAATGCCTTTTGGAGATCAAAATCCATTACTGAATAATCTTTATCCAGGTAGCAGGTAAATGCGTTTTAACTTCAGTGGCTCACAGTTTCAGCTGTCTGATGGAAAGTCACTGTTTATATCACGTCTTCAGTCTTTGACGATGTGTCTGGCAATCAGTCAATTTAATTCTTGCTGGGTCACAAACTGTCTAGCTGCATACCTGTGTTTGAAATCCAGTCATGGGTGCTCAGATAGCGTAGGTCCACTTCATGGTATTAGCTGTTGGCCTAGCTGTTTCTTAGCACTATCTTTGTTGGTACTTGTTGCTGTTTAATCAGGCACTTCTGAAGATTGCTGTAGGATTCAATTGGCACTTAGCTTGCAGCCCCCCAGTATGCTTTTGTCCTTAACTGTGAGAAAGGAAAAAAATAATCTGTGTTGTGCTCTTACACATGCTGTTGTGTGTGTCAGTCCAATGTGACTAACTGTATTCCAGCCACATGATTGGTTCGGCGTGGTGTATTCTCATTTTCATTGGCTTTTCATGTTGTCTGTCAAAACATGGAACGAATGAGTTCTGTCGACGTTATATCGACTATGTTTTATGTCTTTATCAAGGAAAAGTTATTTTGCGATAGTTATCGTCACCGTTTTATCGCTTACCCCTAATATACAGTATATATTAATGAAAGACTGGTACATGCGTTTAGGGATCTGTGGATCATTGCGAGCACCAAGTATCACAATACTACGCCAAATCGATCGTTTGCCCCACCCCTATTTAACACCATCTGATGCACTGAAAAGTCAACTGTTTTTTGTTTTTTTAATTACTCTGGTATCTATATAGGTAAGTTTTATATGAAATTAATATTTTTTAGTAAAGCATCACAACACTGGTGTCTTTGAATTGATATAGTATCACCTCCACAAAGTATTGTGATTATTGAGATGTATCAACTTTTCCCCCCACCAATAATGGCAGGTTAACCAACTTTGAAAAGCAATTCGAATTCAGTGAAACTAGTGCATGCCCATAGAAAGCAGGGGTAGGTAGCCCAATTAGACTTTACAGGCCCAAATGTAGGCTGTGTTTGAAAGTGGAATACAAAGAGGTGTAGCCTATATGTAGGCAATCACACATGCTAGACTTTGACGAATATAAAAGGGACTGAACACTAAGATTTTTTTTTGATTGTGTGAATATTAATTACAGAATTACTGAAAACGAATGGGACATCCAATATTAGCGACTGTTTAAGAACCTTTGTTTATTTGTTTGTCAGACTTATTTGTGTGATCATTTATGAGTTAAATTCATAAGTGTTGTATCTTGCACTTTGGGGATGGGGGTTGTTCAGTCACCATTATAATTAATTTAGTTTATATGTGTAGTTTATAGTCTATCGTCAAAGCCATACAGTAATATAACAGGACACGTTTACAAATATTTGAGAACCATTGTAGTGCATCCTTTTATATTTTAGTAATATTATGAGTACAAAACACCAAACATTATTATACACAGCAGAATGACCCGTTTGGCTGCAACTGTTGCATCAGTGTTGCCCATTTGTCAGTAAACAAAAAAATGATTATTTTGTTATTTGGGCGTTTTTGCGTGTTTGGTCACAGTCATCATTTAGTCAAACCGTGCATATGTGTCCGCATATGATATCCAATTGATCTGGCCATTCTGCTCCATAATCATGGTGGTATTATTATTAACTTGTAATATTTACAGTGGGGTAAAAAAGTATTTAGTCAGCCACCAATTGTGCAAGTTCTCCCACTTAAAAGATGAGAGAGGTCTCCAATTTTCATCATAGGTATACCTCAACTATGAGAGACAAAATAAGAAAAAAAAAATCCAGAAAATCACATTGAAGGATTTTTAATGAATTAATTGGTAAATTCCTCAGTAAAATAAGTATTTGGTCAATAACAAAAGTTCATCTCAATACTTTGTTATATACCCTTTGTTGGCAGTGACAGAGGTCAAACGTTTTCTGTAAGTTTTCACAAGGTTTTCACACACTGTTGCTGGTATTTTGGCCCATTCCTCCATGCAGATCTCCTCTAGAGCAGTGATGTTTTGGGTCTGTCGCTGGGCAACACAGACTTTCAACTCCCTCCAAAGATTTTCTATGGGGTTGAGATCTGGAGACTGGCTAGGCCACTCCAGGACCTTGAAATGCTTCTTACGAAGCCACTCCTTCGTTGCCCGGGCGGTGTGTTTGGGATCATTGTCATGCTGAAAGACCTAGCCACGTTTCATCTTCAACGCCCTTGCTGGTGGAAGGAGGTTTTCACTCAAAATCTCACGATACATGGCCCCATTCATTCTTTCCTTTACACGGATCAGTCGTCCTGGTCCCTTTGCAGAAAAACAGCCCCAAAGTATGATGTTTCCACCCCCATGCTTCACAGTAGGTATGGTGTTCTTTCTCCTCCAAACACGACAAGTTGAGTTTTTACCAAAAAGTTCTATTTTGGTTTCATCTGACCATATGACATTCTCCCAATCCTCTTCTGGATCATCCAGATGCTCTCTAGCAAACTTCAGACGGGCCTGGACATGTACTGGCTTAAGCAGGGGGACACGTCTGGCACTGCATGATTTGAGTCCCTGGCGGCGTAGTGTGTTTCTGATGTAGCCTTTGTTACTTTGGTCCCAGCTCTCTGCAGGTCATTCACTAGGTCCCCCCATGTGGTTCTGGGATTTTTGCTCACCGTTCTCGTGATAATTTTGACCCCACGGGGTGAGATCTTGCGTGGAGCCCCAGATCGAGGGAGATTATCAGTGGTCTTGTATGTCTTCCATTTTCTAATAATTGCTCCCACAGTTGATTTCTTCACACCAAGCTGCTTACCTATTGCAGATTCAGTCTTCCCAGCCTGGTGCAGGTCTACAATTTTGTTTCTGGTGTCCTTTGACAGCTCTTTGGTCTTGGCCATAGTGGAGTTTGGAGTCTGACTGTTTGAGGATGTGGACAGGTGTCTTTTATACTGATAACGAGTTCAAGCAGGTGCCATTAATACAGGTAACGAGTGGAGGACAGAGGAGCCTCTTAAAGAAGAAGTTACAGGTCTGTGAGAGCCAGAAATCTTGCTTGTTTGTAGGTGACCAGATACTTATTTTACTAAGGAATTTACCAATTAATTCATTAAAAATCCTTCAATGTGATTTTCTGGATTTTTTTTCTCATTTTTTCTCTCATAGTTGAGGTATACCTATGATGAAAATTGGAGACCTCTCTCATCTTTTAAGTGGGAGAACTTGCACAATTGGTGGCTGACTAAATACTTTTTTGCCCCACTGTAGATAGCCGTGCACCAGGAGGAGCGCCATGTTGAACCCATGGTGACGCAAAGGACAGCGGTGGCACACAGATGAAGCAGCAGCCGAGACTCTCGTTAACCAGGCAGGCTCAGCTTGGCTCCCTGTGAAGGAAGGGAGGAAGGACTGCAGGGCCACTGCCACCCCCCCCCCCCCGTCCAGCACACCCACGTACCTTGTGTTCTCCACATATGCCAAATTATCCTTTAAAGCTACACAATCACAGCAACACTATAGTATAATTTTTTAAGCATTAATTCTTCAGTGTTCTTTTTTTCTGGTCAAATTTGTTGCTTTTCACTTCCTTGTTTTGTTTACGGAGCGCTCTGGTGACTGGTCGTGATGCAGCATATTAACCAATCAGTACAGAGTCTATCCAAAACCCCGCTCACACTTCTAGAAGCCAGAGCATGAGGAAATGGAGCAGTGGCTAAACTCTCATTGATAAAAATGACATATTTTGACTGAGCAACTCCATACTCTGGGATGCACACCCTCATAACCTCAGCAAAGCACTTATAAAATCTGAGGTTAGTCTGACGAACAGTTTGAGAGATATCTGAGGAACACACAGACACACACACAGACACATAAACAGACAGAGATTTGTTGCATTTATAGATAGATCATTAACCCCCCCATACTGTATATAGTTTTGATGGCACTGAGAAAAGATCAAGCCATTAGCCTGGTGTAGCTGCTCGTGCTTGCTTTCAACACTTTTAATCTTTGACAAAAAGTTCTTAGTCTCTTTGGATACTCACTCTTATTTGCTTTCTTAACTTAAGCTCAACTAGTGCATACCTGTGCATGCCCGTAGAAACCAAGAATAAGCAAGTATTTCTGCATGCCGGTAGAAAGCAGGTGTAAGAAAGCATGGCACTACATGTTCAGTGATGCCTGCCTTTGATCTTTGATGATATCATAGCGAGTCCTATGATCTTTTAGCAAGTCCTATGGTCATGACAGACACACAGACACACAGACAGAGATTTCTTGAATTATATATAGAGTGATAAAGCTCTTAGAATAACACTGCTAGAAGATATATAGAGTGACGATATAGAGTGAAGTACGTGGCAGTCATGCACCTGTATGCTGGTCAATCAACTCTAAAAGAAGAAGAAGAAGAAGAAGAATCTTAGACTAGACCTGGCCACAGTGATGATATAGAGTGAAGTACATGGCGGTAATGCACCTGTAAGCTGGTTGCCAACTGCCAGTCAAATCTAAAAGAAGAAGAAGAAGACAGTAATGCACCTGTAAGCTGGTTGCAAACTGCCAGTCAAGTCTAAAAGAAGAAGAAGAAGAATCTTAGACTAGACCTGGCCAGAGTGATGATATAGAGTGAAGTACATGGCGGTAATGCACCTGTAAGCTGGTTGCCACCTGCCAGTCAAATGTAAAAGAAGAAGAAGAAGACAGTAATGCACCTGTAAGCTGGTTGCCAACCGCCAGTCAATTCTAAAAGAAGAAGAAGAAGAATCTTAGACTAGACCTGGCCAGAGTGATGATATAGAGTGAAGTATGTGGCGGTAATGCACCTGTAAACTGGTTGCCAACCACCAGTCAAATCTAAAAGAAGAAGACAGTAATGCACCTGTAAGCTGGTTGCCAACTACCAGTCAAGTCTAAAAGAAGAAGAAGAAGAAGAATCTTAGACTAGACCTGGCCAGAGTGATGATATAGAGTGAAGTATGTGGCGGTAATGCACCTGTAAACTGGTTGCCAACCGCCAGTCAAATCTAAAAGAAGAAGAAGAACACTGCTGATCATCTTAAGAAAATATTCAATACCTGACATGATGCAATTATGAAAAGATTGTATGTAGCTGCTGCAATGTGCTGCCGTTCGCTTTGTGGGTCATGCTGGCATGCATGAGTTGGGGAAACCAGGAACAGCAAAGATTTGAAGACGTGAGCGATGTGAATTTCTGTTCTTTGTCAGCAGGTAATTCCCAGGCAATGCAACCTCATCAAGTCCAAACTGTAGTGTACCAGGCTTCTTTTGTCCCTGCTGTCCTCTCTGCTTCCATCGGGAGGGGAGGAAGGGGTTAAGGCTCTTAACCAGGGGGCCTCTTGCATCTCTCCAGTGTACACAGCTGGTGCCATTTCATCACACACATTCTAAACATATCCAAACACAAAATGTGCATGAGTGTGTTGCGATGCTGTGTGTGTGTGTGTGTGTGTGTGTGTGTGTGTGTGTGTGTGTGTGTGTGTGTGTGTGTGTGTGTGTGTGAGAGAGAGCGAGAGAGAGAGAGAGAGAGAGAGAGAGAGAGAGATTCCAGGAGGGAGGGGTGTAGCCGTCTGCTTTGTCAAACTCAACAGTTGATGAATATGACTCCGAAGTGCGTGTTAAATGTTTAAATGTCCAAGAAGTGAATGGCTGATGTGTGTTGCTGAGTCTTTTAATTGTAACTTGTCAGGGGATGTAGTTCAGCAGATTTATTAAACACCTAATTTTTCCACTGAGACGACAGGGTGTTATTTTTAGCCTGCCTGCTAAAGACCCGCGCAGTACGTGGAGCCTCGGAGAATGGCTGCTCTGCGTGGCAGACGGCGCTGTATGTATGTATACAGATGTTCATATTGTGTCAGTTCTCTCCATTTCCCGCATGCTCTTTTCCTTTGTGCAGCATCGCTAATTGTTGCTACGAGCCCGCAAGAATGTAGCAGAGATGCGCGTACAGAAGAGGAGTTCAAACTGCTTCTTATCAGCCTGAGAGCGTTTGATTTCTGTAGCACCACATTTGCACAGATGCCACTCAGAGCCGTTGATGAATCAGTTTGTGTTCATCTGCTGCTGTTACGCCAAAAAAAAAAAAAAAAAAAAAGATGAGAAAACCTGCAGCAAAAAGGTGTGAACCTGTGGGAAACATTAAGGGCCAAGTTGTCTGTTTTGTTTATGAGGTGGATGTGACAAATCCTCAAGCCCCGAAATCTTAGACAGACATAGACCATTACCCAGATCAGCACTCGTAAAGACCTTCTGTAATCCTGCCATCGCTGCTCATAAATCCACTTCATTACATCTCCTCATGCATTACTCAGTGTGGTTCATGTAGGCAGACCTCACTCTCTCGAGTTGTTTCTCAGCTGATGGGGTACACTGTACATGTAACAAGCTAGAAATCCTGCTTGAGTATTGAATGTCTTTATACAGTAAATAGTATTTTTTTTTTTGAGGATCGACCCTAGAAGTGCTCATAGTTACCAAACTAAAACAACACTGTCCTTTTGGGCTATTTTGTGTTACATGGTAACATCTCTTCCAGTGGTACAATGCAAACCGATGCACAGGGGAGTGGCATTTGTTGTAATGTGCACTACATCACTACATCATCCATCAAACCATGGAAGCACCTGAGGAAAAATAGTTTATCTTGACAGTGAATGTCATGAAAGATGGTTTTTTTTTTTTTAAATAATAGTTCTCACGGTGTTTTGCCGTACATTGTTGCCCTGTAAATTAACTGTAGTTCTCATTTTGAATGCTTTATTGTTGTGAAGTAAATTATAGTTTCGATGGGCAGAACACAACAATTAGTTTCCTCTTGTTTTTCATTTACTTTGTTCAAATTTATGCACTGGATAATTAATTTGCAAGAGGGTGAATTCTTGAAAACTTACGTTCAATTAAAGTTCTAAATGCTCTCCTTCCAGCTACTGTTACCATAATTTATATAGCAAAACACCAAAAGGTTCCATATTGTGCAAAATTGTGTTTTTGTGGGTTTTATATAAATATTAAATGCTCACAACAGAAAGATATATACCCTGCTTTTATCTAACTAACTACTAACTAACCTGCACTTATATAGCGCTTTTCTAGTCACAAAGACCACTCAAAGCGCTTTCATTAATACTAACCCTCTATTCTAAGGGCCTATAGGAAACAGATATCTAGGGACAATTTAGAACAGCCAATTAACCTAACATGCATGGTTTTGGCATTTTATATAGTTAATCTCTTAAAGAAGCAAGCATATTGCACTTTACCGGGTTTATGACATCACAAACTAACAAGCTCTGCCTTCAGTTCTTGAAGTTAGTAAAACAAACGCACCCTGACTGCCTTCTTACCTGTGATTCGCCCACTTACACAACATTTGCCCACTAAAATTAGGGGCTCATTGACATCAATGAGCAGATTTTAGTTTGGACATCAGAGATAACTTTTTGTGATGAGCTGTAAAACAATACCATTTTCTACTATTTGAAACTACATCTATATGTCCTTGATGATGTCAAACTGTAAAACGAATCTAATCGAAAATGCAGAATATGGGACTTTTAAGCTGATGTTTTTTTTATGATGTAGTAGGCCGTAAGCATCAAATTCTGCACTCAGAGACTGAACTCCTCTACATACACTACCGTTCAAAAGTTTGGGGTCACACAGACAATTATTTTGTGTTTTCCATGAAAAGTCATACTTATTTACCACCATGAGTTATAAAATGAATAGAAAATATAGTCAAGACATTGACAAGGTTAGAAATAATGATTTGTATTTGAAATAATAATTTTTTCCTTCAAACTTTGCTTTCGTCAAAGAATCCTCCATTTGCAGCAATTACAGCATTGCAGACCTAACATGATTGCACAAGGGTTTTCTAATCATCCATTAGCCTTCTGACACAATGAGCAAACACATTGTACCATTAGAACACTGGAGTGATAGTTGCTGGAAATGGGCCTCTATACACCTATGTAGATATTGCACCAAAAACCAAACATTTGCAGCTAGAATAGTCATTTACCACATTAGCAATGTATAGAGTGTATTTCTGATTAGTTTAAAGTTATCTTCATTGAAAAAAGTGCTTTTCTTTCAAAAATAAGGAAATTTCTAAGTGACCCCAAACTTTTGAACGGTAGTGTACACTTGGTAGCCTTGTTTGTGTCTCCCTGTAAAGGAGGCAAAGATGCCAATGTCCGGGTCAGCAAGGGGGTCAGATTTTTGTTTCAGATTTTTACAGTCTTTAGATAAGCCTGAGACTTAACTGAAGCTCTAAAAGCGCTTGGCTCACAAGAGTCTTGCTAAGCCACTAGCATGACAAATGGTAACCCTCTTGTTTAATGTGGTTTTATTTTTACAGTGTGACAGGTTGTCAGGATAAAAATGGTTGACAATAGTCAAACATTAACCCAAATGATCAACATTTTTTAATAAATAACCATTAATGTTATATGAAACACATGTACTGTATGGTGTTGCTGATGCTAACCCCATGGCATTGGATGGTACTCAAATGGGTTCATGTGTGCCCTCGCCACTTAATTAGGGACTGACTGTACATGCAACTTATACTCATAGGAGACTGATGTAAAGTGGGTGAGGCTCAGTGGCAAGTTTGGCACGTTGGTATTAAGGTGCATTTTATCCTAATGCATTTTTAATCTCCAAAAAACAGGTCTGAAGTCAGTAGCTCATTTTCAGCCACTATTTTAGCAGTGCATTTAAATGGTATGAATGCACACATATGCTTGTTCCTACACCTGGGCTAGAATTTCTCAGTGTCCATTAATGTTGACAGACTGATTTTGTAAAAAAAAAAAAAAAAAAATATTTCAATCATTCATTCATCTGTTCAGGGTGTATGCTGCCTTTCTCCCAAAGATACAGGGATAGGCTCCAAATGTTAGTAACACTTCCCATTTGTAAACATGCTTTGGGGCGGCAGTGGCTCAGGAGGTAGAGTGGGTTGTCCAATAACTGGAGGGTTGGCGGTTCGAATGCTGCTCTCCCCAGCCATCCTGCCATTGTGTCCCTTGACAAGACGCTTTACCCACCTTGCTCCAGTGTCCATGACATTAGGGGTGGGACAAAAGATCGATTCAGTGATGGATCCCGATACTTGACACTAACAACAATGCACCGATCTCCAAACGCATGGATCGATCTTTTATTAATTACATATATTCATGTAAATGTTGCATACTTTCTTGGGTATTCAACCAATTGTGTTTTCAGTCCAGCAGGTGGTGCAAAGTAAGCATCCAGTCAAGTGAAGTTATAGCTTGTCTCATGAGATTTGCAGCCAGATGACACAAAACATGTGGGCCAGCACACATCTCGGAGCAGCGTTAGCAACGGCTAAGCTAAAAACACACTGGCATGGAGCTTGTGAGCAGCACTCAGAGAAAAAGTAAGTTTATTTATGAAGCGCTTTTCAGAGACATATAGTCACAATGCACTGTACAATAAAATAGAATAAAAGGAATTTAATAGATAAAAATAATTTTAAAAAATACAAAAACAAGTTAAAACACAGGATTAAAATAATTAAAAAATATCAGACTTCTCATTAAAAAAGCAGTTGAATTGAAACTCAACAGAAAGTGTCCTTAAACAAAAAGTTTCCAGCTGCTTTTAAAAAGTCCAGTCAGATAAACACAGCTGGAGTTTGAGCCCCAATAATACTTTATGAAATGAAAGAGATGTCAACAGTTTTACTTTAGGACATGATTTAAGATTGAATAAGGTGAAAAAAATTTGAAAGCTATGGTATCGCGATATTCGATATCATGATTATCGCTGAATTGTGATAGGATCGTATCCGAATCATCCGTCGTGATTCCCACCCCTAGTTTGAATGTGTATAAATGTTCAGTAGTGGTCGGAGAGGCCGTTGGTGTGGACTGTCAGCCACGTTTCCATCAGTCTGCCCCAGAGCAGCTGTGGCTACAGCAGTAGCTTACCACTACCATTGTCTGTCTATAGAGTGAATGAATAAATGATTCGCTGCGCTTTGGGTATCATGAAAGGCACTATATAAATGCAATCCATTATTATTACCCAGACTGCTAACAATATTTCCTCCTCTGTGATTACTATAAAGTTGCATCCTTCAACAATCAATGACACTGTCACTTCTTCACCTAAATATCATGCAAGTTTGTTGATGCATTGTTTTAATGCTGCAGCAGGAGACTTGAGATCCAGTTGATTAGCCTCACATGTGGTCTATGATATTGTTGAATACTGCAATGGCAATATGACTTGCTATATCCAAGCAAATACTCAAGTAAACCATAGCCACAAACTCTTCTTCACCCACATCTTCCTCAGCTATCTCCATCCCTTCAGCCATCACCATATTCTCCACATTCCATGACCTTCTTCCTTCTTCTTTTGTGGTTGGCATCCACCCTGGCTCTTCTTTTGCATTAAGGTGCATGACTGCTATCCACTTTGGGATGTAGTAACACGGAGTCTCCGAAATGGTGGAGTGTTAATGCATAAACACATGAAAAATGTACTATTATGTCTGTTGAAACGGTCTTTTGTGATGTGCGTGTTGCCCATGTTGATATCTCAGTACAATAAAATTCCGATATATTGTGCAGCCCAAGCAAGAATCAGATGTTTCAATTTTTTGAGCTCAGATGATAGACTTTTTAAAATCAATGCCATAAGAGCCCACAAATGTTGATTTTTTTTTTCTGGTAGTGGGCTGCAGACTGTAATTCCTGCCTCCCATTACTGTTTTCAGCATTTTTAGCGAAAACTATTTTTTTTTTTTTTTCTTCAAGAGATTTCTGTCCTCATATGTTCAAATGGTGGATTTTTGGATCAGTTTAGTTTTATTTTAGTTATTTGATGCTATAAAACAGGGGTGGGGTGGAGACTGAGTGGGGTTGTGTTTGGTCGATTGCGACATGAGGCTGTATGGGTGGGAACTTGACTCAGTGGTGCCACTTCATGGTTGCTACTGCACAGACCCTGGTTCTAAGATGACAAAACAAAACCCTAAATCCAGGAAGCAGAGCCTTACTCTTCTACAACTGATGTGAGTGGCAGCACATCTTCCATCCATATATACAGTCTGTGTTTAAGAGCTGCCGCTGTGTACTGTTCCAAAGCCAGAGCGACCCCAGCTTGCATTTTCACTTCTGTATTGGTATCCTTTTGAAGTCAGTTTATTTTTGAAGCAAAAGTCAAGATTAACTTCCAAAAGTTGTTTTGAAAAAATAGCCATCTCATATTTTTATGAACACCGTGCCGATTTGAATCAAGTCAGAGCCCCCACAAGAGATACTTTGCCGCTATGATCAAGTCTTTTAATCTGGTTTTGGCTCACTACATCTCTGACAGCCTCAACCTTGCTGACTTATTAAAAGGAAAGGGGAAAACTCCCAGAGCTCCAGAAAACTGCTTTAACCGTGAATTAAGCAGTTTTCAAAAGGACCAGTCAATCACTTCTGCTTGGCTGATTCAATAAGTGTTGTGTCCCTTTAGTGGTTAGCCTCGCTGTTAAGACACATTCATTTTTAAAGCTTTTCTGGACAGGCAGCCGTTCCATGTTTCAGAGGTCTGAAGTCCAATTCTTTTAATGGACTCACAGACTGTAGCAAAACATTCTGCTGTTTTCCTCTTCACTTACTTGACTTAAGCCCTTGGCTCAATTTAGGGGGCACAGACCATCGATGAATGTCTGCAGCTGTGTGCAGCATTGCTTGAACTCGTTGCTTTTGTCTTATGGTGCTTTCACACCTAAATTTGTTTACGTTGGTCCAAACCAGTTGATGAGTTTGTTACTTTGTATCATTTTCTCCTTGGTTTGGTTCCCTTTCACACAGGCAAAAATTCAAGCAGACCAAATTCTATCATGTTAAATCCCGTGAAACTTACGTCATAATGTTCTCTGTTCTTATTGGTGGGATTTTTTCGCCGCAAGAACAGGAAAGGTAACTAGAGGAAGTAGGACGACTACAGTGGGGAGAAAATAATACAAATCATAGTGTAATCTATGGGGGATTTTCATCACCCTTGATCATTTATTACATTACGTGCAAATCGTACAGTTTGAAAAAGTAAGCACGGCTACGGATGGAAAATACCATGTTAACGTTCATTAATCCTCCAGAACTGTGACGTGCTCAGGTACAGATATGTTCGAAGATCCATCAGGTATGTACAGTGGCATAAAATGCTTTACCGTTTGCTGCTGGTCCTGTTTTAGTGCAGACCCGTTCTCACCTGCAGGACCGCACCAGAGTTCACCAGTTGATTCAAATTGAGACCACCTCTTTCAGGAGGTCTCGTAAAGGTTGGTTTGATGCACACCTGTGCATGATTACAGTGTTCTCACCAGACAAAACGAGCCACACTAACAGAGAAAACGAACTCGAGTTTGATTAAAATGAAGTAAAGCCTGCAGGTGTGAAAGCACCCTTAAATTTCTCGAGTTGTTTACACCATCGTGACCCTTCAGTGTGCAACAAGCAGAAAAATCAGTGTCATTTCAGATCTGAGACATTAGTCCTGAAGTGTGTAAATTAGTTTAGTTAATGAGAAAAGGAGCATTAAATATCTTGCATATCTAAATATAAATATCTTGCATACCACATATCTTGATTTGAGTCAAACCAAATCATCAGAGCTAGAAACATAACTCCCTGTGTCAGCTTGTGTTCACGTCTTAGATTCAGTGTGAATTTCCTTTCTCATTAGAAGACTACGGGTTGCAGGTGCGTCGTATTACATGTTGCACATTGTGATTAACCCCACCCCCCTCCCTAAAAGACACATTCCCATAATGCAGCGTGTTGCCAGGTTGCACTAAAAGCACTGACAATAGTAGCAGGTGTGCAAATATCTTTTCAGACCCCGCTGGACAAAGAGCTTAAATAATGCGGGCAAATAAATGTTTTATTGGAATGAGCAAATAGATGGCCTGTTTTCGTGCAGGCTGCCTCGGGGTTTAACGAAGATTTACTTTAAAGCCGATCTGTTCATCGCAAAGCAGAACATGCAGGTGTCACTGTAAAATGTCTGTCTGAGAAACAGATGTTTTCCTCTTAAACGCAACAATAATGTTAACACCTTTTAGCATTACTATATAATAAGAAGAATAATACTATATTCTCTAAACAATTTTCAGCCCTTAAACAAGCATTGATATCCTCACACAGGTTGGAAAGCTGAAATATCAGCCTGCAACAGTTTGATCTTTTTGTACATATGCACTGGACTGATAAGAATTCTCTGACATGAGTGCTCTTTTTTCTGTCATAATTGCTCAGTTGAAAAGATCTTGAGATCTCATTATGGAGCACTGATGGAGGATTGTCTTGTGAAGTCCCCGAAGGGAATGAAACAGCTGTTCTCAGATGTGTGCTCTTTAATGTCTCCTCCATACCTTGAGCTGTCAGAAGTGTCTTTGTAGTCATCTGGTGTAATGAGAACATGGCACTTCAACAATTTCTTTCTTTCTTTCTTTCTTTCTTTCTTTCTTTCTACAAGGTTTTATCTGTCATTACTAAAAAAAGAACCCTGTGTTTATGTAGACTGTACAAACCTAACCCTGAAGCTTTAGACGCAGTGCAATAAACTTCTTCAATATTGAACTGAGATTGTAATCTTTTCCTAACCCTCAACCAACAGCTTTTTTATAGTTACCATAAAGCCATAAATGTATACACACCTCTTTAGTTGTCAGGGCTGGCTCATGTAGGGAAAACAAATGAAAAACGTTGCTGCTTTGTGTTTGCTGTCATTCTTACGTCGGTGATTTCCCATCATCTCGTCTTCATTTGAAAGTGCACAGCTCTGAACATGCTGCTAAAATAACACCGCTGTGAGAGTTCATCCAAGAGATATTACATTTGATGAAAATCATGCAGTATTCATGAATCTAGTTTTTATTCAGTGACACCATCAAAGGGAACAATGGACAGAGCCCTGGTAAAAGCTCTAGCCACAAAATAAAGGTCCATTCCCTGAAATCTCAGCTGGAATTAAATAGGGGTCTTTAAGAATTCTTGAACTGTCTTTTGATATTGTCTGGAGTTGAAGTTGAGGCTCGTTCACAGCATGATCTTGTTTAGGGCCCCTTTACACAGATGGGGGTTGTTGGGGGACCATGGAGAGATCAAAAATTGATTTGATCTCCTAAAACCTCAAAAAAGGTGTTTCTGTGTAAATGTTTTGGGGATCGCTCTACGATTTTCATGGCAATATATAGAGATCTTTGGAAGATCCTTGAGAGATCACTAAGAGACCAGGAGAGATCATTGAGGGATCATTGAGAGTATATATATATATATATATATATATATATACACAAGGGTGGAGATCATTGAGAGATCATTGAAAGGCTCAGATCTCTCAGCGATCCTTTAATGGTCTTGCTGTGATCTTCCAGTGATCCTCATTGTTGCAACAGCTGAGAAATTGTTTTGACTTGGTCCAAAACAATGTCTCAACAATCACCAAAGAAAAGTGATCTCTCACCAAACTCTTAATGAACTCTTAAGGAGTGCTCAATGATCTCCCAATAATCTCTCGCTATCTTTCAATGAACTCTAGTGGTCTTTCATTGAATGCTCAGCAATCCCTCACTGATCTCTCAGCCATCTCTACCTTTGGGGTGGAAATAATTTGGCATTCATTGAAAGATTGCTCAGTGATCATTGAAAGGTCACAGAGAGATCATTGGGAGATTGATGAGATTGTTGAGCTATCAAGAAAAGCTCACAGAGAGCTCAACAACCTCATCAATCTCTCAGCGATCTCTCAGCAATCTCCACCCCTGTGTAAAGAGGGTATAACTGTGTGTTTATATGTGAGCTTCTACTGGCTTCTGAACTCCTAGATGCAGCCATAGTTGTGGCAGAAGTAAAGCCCAGATCAGGGTCTCTGTGACGCCTCCACACAGCCAGGCTTCCCTCCATGGACAACCACTGATGATTCCTCCAAATGACTTCCCAGGAACTTGATCTCGTTTCTTCTCTTTGGATGTTCTGACTAATAGTGCAGCTTTACAGATATCTGCATAACCTTTGAAAGAGGATCTTTTTTTTAAATGCCTCCACTACATTTGTTCTCCCCCGCTGATAAACAAGAAGAGAAACTGAATGATTACACCGTTTCAAAGGCATCACAGGCAGCTGATTAAAGAGTTAGGCTGGAGTTAGCCAAGGTTAACCATCCATAATGAAACACTCTGAAAATAATGACACGCTGCATGGTTTTATGAAGGCTTGTGGCTGCTCAGCTCGGCGGCATTGACCTTCAGCAGCTCCACCAGCTAATCGTAGCCATCCCGCAGCACCCCTGTAGTTTGGAGACTCCATTAGCTTGTGATATGCATCCAGGAGTGTGAATCTGCAACAAGGTCTTTCTCTAGAACTCTTCTTTTGTCCTCACCGCGACCATCCTCACGTTCAAGTGTCTACAGCTGCCACAGAAGGCCAAAATAAAGCTATAAGACTGTAGTGGCAGCTCCTTTTAGATTGCTATTGGGTGTATACAGGGGGACTGGTGGCTGTACGACTCGTGATAGTAGTTCAAAGAATAATGCACCACTGGTGTGTATTTTTCATCTGTTATTGCAGAGATGCATAGCCAGAAACAGCTGCACAGTGTTGTGTCCTCCTGGGTGTCTTGCACTGAAAACTGGCTGCTTTCCACACTATACCATTACTGGCGGCCTAAAGAGAAACAACAATATTACCTTTAGCTTACTACTGTAATCCTTTTGGGATATTAAAGACCATATGGAGACTGTCTGGGCTATTTTCAATCTAAAATGTGCTGGGTTGCTTATTACTGTGGGATAATAAGTGTTTGTGCCTGTATAGGTCCAACACCTTTAGTGGTTTACTGCCTGGTGTTACGCCTCTGTACGTTTGCACAGAAAACTATGTTTCCCGAAGTCTTACAGACATTAATTAATGACAAATGTGCTCACTTGTGCTCATGAAATTCTCCGTAGCGGCTGCTAATTACAGATTCGACAACCAGTGACTTCTGTTTGCATGCTGAAATAGCATTCGATAGTGTCTTGCAAAGAAGTGTTTCCTGCTGATCTCTGCCATTTTGTGCTGTGTGGGTGGGGTGGGCAGAGATGCCATGTAAATTGCTGCATTACGCTGCTGCAGTGCTTGACACACAGCAGCAGCTGCAGTTGATTTGGCTTTAAATTTCCGTCAAACGTGCACGAGCATGTGCCCGGCTCATAGGTTTACTCAGCTGACAAGCAGAAGGACAGTTCAGTCCTGTGGTTGGGAGGTGTTGATTTCTTTTTCTTTTCGCAAGAATTTTTCCCCAACAGGAGCTAATTAACAAATAAGAATAATTGCCTGCTTCTTTCATTTATCACCACAGTCTCTCATAACAGGCAAGCTTCAAGCAGGAACAACAAAGTCGTACATAAATCAAAGCAGTTTCCCTCGCCAAGCCCAAACCCCCCTGGGACGTACCTTGGTGCTTAATTAAAATCCAGAAGGATCATGTTTTAAGTGTAGGTGAGCGAGCACAGAATAACAATGACAAACCATGCCCCAGAGCATTAGTGGTGTGCTTTAGAAAATAATAACAACATCTTTCTTCCCCCTCCTGTCTCCCTTGTAGAGAATAAATGTGATTTAATGGGGAAAAAAGCTGTTTTCAGTGGATTGTGGTCCAAGGATTTTGGCTAACGTACAAAATCAGGATTGTCATAATTACCCTTCCAGGATTAGAATTAGACCAGCTCCTTATTAGGCATTATTTGATGCTATTCAAGTGCACTGTTAATTGTCCCTAATTTGGCTTTGCATCACTTACATGTTTAACAGCCACGGCTTATAATCTGTAAAGTTCATATTTGAATTGTCTAACGAGGTGGAGGGAATGCCAGTGAAAATAACAAAACCCTGTCAAATATTAACTGAGGTCTGGGCTGAAAAATTGTGTTCATGAATCTGACCAGTGTTCCCTGACACTAATCACTTAAAGACACTGGTTATTCTGGATAAAGCAGGCCTGACTCAGCAAAATCACTGACCATATTTGATATATTTTTTTTAATTATTTCTGTTCCGTTTCTTAATAAGCTTCTTGACAAGTCAACTGGTTGCCTGGTTACACTTTTCCCACATTGTGACATCTCCCACAGGGCTTAATAAAATGTTTGTGACATATTTTGGTCAAATTGCCTTAAATTATTTAATTATTGCAGGATTATTGTCATCATAATCTTTTGTAGCCTTTCTCAGAACGGCTTGTTTCAGTGCATGTCTCTTTAAATTCCTAATACTACATTTAACTCCACTCTTGCTAATATGTCACTGTTGTTAGTCTTAGCTGGCTAGCTCCTAGCTCGGAGAGCGAGCCTGAGCCAATGAACATAAATTTGTCTTAAAGAATGAATGAAATAATCATGGTTTCAGTGGTCGATAGGATATGACCATCCAAACATTCTTGAATGAATGGCTAAACTGCTAACTTCAACTGGCCGCCTTGTAGCTCTGTTAGAGTATACAGCGGGGAAAATAAGCATTGAACACGTCAACATTTTTCTCATTAAATAGATGGAGTCATTGACCTGAGATTTTCACCAGATATCCGTAACAACCCAAGTAATCTATACATACAAAGAAATCAAGGCAACTGTGTTCACAAAACAAATTATATTTAATAATGTGGAATGACACAGGGAATAAGTATTGAACACACAAAGAAAGCGGTGCAAAACGGCATAGACAGCCAAGAAATCAGCTGAAATTCATCAGAATTTAGGAAGCCATCCCATCCCCACATCAGTGCAAATTAATTTCAGCTGGTTAAGTCATGACTGATTCATGACATGAAAGATTTTCACAAGCAATTGTAACACCATGAAACGTTTTTTTTTTTTTTGTGGGGAAAAAGGGGGCATAAGATACTGTTTTAGATGATGTGGATTTGTTTTTAAGGGGATTTATATCAACTGCAGTGTGTCTTCAACAGAAGTGAGTGTTTTGATATTTTTTCTGATAATCACATTACCAATCGACACATTTCAGAAGGTTAAAACATACAAAAACATTGCATGTCTTGATGACATTAAAGATTGGATGGCTTTAATCTTCTTAAGTTTTAATGAAAATAAGACTGAAGTGATGGTGTCATGGTTTGTAAACTGGACCCAAACGCAGTACTTAAAGTTCACGGTTTTTGTTGAGAGCTGGCCAAACTCTCACAGCTTGATGGTGAAAACACAAAAATAATAAATAGCTCGGAAGCTGTAGCAAAAGACTCACAAAACTAGGCAGGATCAGGCAAGGCAAACAGGCAGAATACAGAAGTGTATTCTGCCTGTTCCACAATGATATGACGATGACACTCATGAGGAACACATAGGTGTCATGACATAAATAGACAGGAGTAATCAAACACAATACAGAACAGGTGGGAACAATCGGGGACAAACAGAGATGGCAGGGATTGATCACAGACACAGGATGGGTGGGGCTACACAGATGATCACAGGGAATGCACGTGAGCATGGCAATAAAGATAATAATAATAATACTGATAAACTAGACAAAGGAAAACCAACGGAGAAATGAATGTACTAGACAGAATAATAAATAATAGCAATAATGGCAAACCAGGATAATGATAATAATTAAAGTGAAATACAGAGAATTTGAAAATAAAACTTAAGGCGAGGGCTGGGATCCCTGCCCTGAAGACAAGAAAATACAAATTATGCATTAGGATGAGGGCATGAGACCCAGCCCACGCCCAGACAGATGTTGTTTGGACCCAATGGCTCTAGTGAGTCCCCACCTGTTGACTTGGGCCCCTTGACACGGTTTGTTAAGCCAACTGTTACTAATCTGGGTTTTAAGTTGGACAGTGATTTTAAATTAGATCCTCACATCAGTGCAGTAGTGAAGTCCAGTTTTTTCATCTAAGGCAGCTGGCAAAGGTTAAACCAGTCCTTTCTAAACAGCACTTTGAAACAGTAATCCATGCCTTCATCACATCTCGGCTGGATTACTGTAATGCACTTTATTTTGGAGTCAGCCAGTCTTCCCTCTCATGTCTCCAGTTGGTTCAGAATGCTGCTACACGTCTTTTAACTGGAACACATAAGAGAGACCACATTACACCCATTTTAGCTTCCCTCCACTGGCTGAGTGTACACTTTAGGGTTCATTTTAAAATTCTTTTATTTCTTTTTAAGTCATTAAATGGCCATGCCCCGCCTTGCCTCTCTGAGCTGCTTCACCCTTAATGCTGCATTTGGCCCACATGCACTTTGGATGAGCCCGGCACGCACGCAGCGTTGTACATGCTCACTTTTTTTCCATCTACCAGGCCAAGTGGTTGACGCATGCGCACAACTGTTTCACAGTTTCAACCCGCACAATAGTTTCGCCCCAGCCCTATGGGTAGCGCAAATGTGTTAACACGCCAGTTTGTTTACTGGCTATAAACACGAGAGCGACGCACATTTTGTTTTTGTAGCAACAACAATGGCGTTGTTTCAAGGAAAAGGAAGAATTACCGTTTTTCAGTGCTCTTCTCCGCTCAAGCTGCTGCTGCTGCTGCAAAAGGATTCATGTATGTTTATTCTCATCTTCTGTGTCCTTGTTGTCTTCTTTGTCTACTTTGTCTTTGTATGCTATGTTGGTAGTGCCACCTCGTGAATGGGACATTCAGTCTTGCGCCTGCTCTGTCAACATGTTCAGGTCATGGGCAGGCCACGCGGTCATAAAATTTGGGCTTCACGTGGTAGTCCACAGAAGAGCCCTCTGGACACTAGCGGACTGGAGACGATGACATAAATTTTGTCACACGAGGTTTCCGGTTGAACGTATGCAGACAGCAGAGGTGCAGCATGAATCCAGCTTTACACCCCTGCTCGGTCTCTCAGGTCAGCTGATCAGCTGCTCCTGGAGATACCGAAATCAAAGAGGAAGCTCAGAGGGGACAGAGCTTTTTTTTGTTGCCGCTCCTAAATTGTGGAACAATCTGCCTTTGTCCATCAGACAGGCTTCTTCACTGTCCAGTTTTAAAACTCATCTTAAAACCCATTTTTATTCTCTGGCTTTTGACCCAGTTTGAAACACTGATTTTATTTGTTCGTATTGTCTCTGTTGTATGACTACTGTTTTATTTATGCTGTTTTGTACTCTTTTTTTGCTGTATTTTATTGTTTTTATATTTTATTTACAGTATCGATGTGCAGCACTTTGTGTCAGCTGTGGTTGTTTTTAAAGTGTTTTATGAATAAAGTTCGATTGGATTGGATTTCAGACTTCATCTTCAGTCAGTTGTGTAATGGTCCAAAGAGACGTGCATAAGCAGTCTCCACCTCTGTATTGTGTGATGGTGGTGAGGCCAGTTCCTGCAGTAACTGTTATGCCTTATCTTTGAGTTTCCATGTCTGATGTTTCTGAACTGACTGGTTTCTGTAGGCAATCCAGTCAAACATGATCAGATGACATGTGGAACAACATTTTTCTTAGGGCTGGCATCTCAGTATTAACTGTCCTACATACAGTTTCTGCTGGCCTCACAACTCTGGTGCATTGGCTAAGAACAGGAATGTATGTTAAAAAGGGAACGTGTGTGTAGTTATCAGGAAAAAAAAAACCCTCTCCCAAGTCAAATCCGCTCAATTACAGAGCACCGCAGAGCTCCCCCTAAGCAGCCCTTCCATTGGCTAATCAGTCACAGCAAATTGCAGTGGTGAATATTTCAGACTCTGCACATCTGAGTAAAGACATCATGATTGCTTCACTGTTGTAGAGTACTCTCAAACAATTTTTGGAGTCAGCAAAAATGATGTAACTCTTGATCTAGGAATTGGGGGGGAGTTGGTTCATGGGAGAAAAGCAAACACAAGAGCTGTCAGTCAATGCGCCAAGCTAATTGGGCCGATCTCTTTAGCGAAGATGAATGAAGAGATTAACTCCCCCTATGTGTCCAGTGAATCTCCCCCTCTGGCTGCAGGTAAATTAGCCGATGACAAGTTGACAGTGGGAATTCTGTTCCCTGCTTAAAAGTCTTTATTTTACAGCGCGGCACCCCCTGTTGAAGTAACCCGTCCTTTCACTGTAGCCATTGTTTGGATATTGATTAATTGGAATAGTGACACTCTCCATCTGTTTTTTCCAACTGAATAAAATTGAGAGATTATTTTGGATTATTTGCCCTATAAAAGATGTTGTTCTAAAATATTTTCTGTGCATTTTTGGCTTCCATGAATACTCCTAGCCTCTCTGGAGACTACACCAACTGTATTATTGGAGCAGCAGCTCAAACAGGCCTAATGGGCACAAATGAAGACTGATGGAAGAACATGTGCACGGGAAGGTGCGACTGCAAGGCAGTCGGCGCCCCGCTCTCATTTATTTTAGTGCAGAAACTCACAGCTTGGTCCCAAAATAGAGGTCAAGGCTCAAATAGAGAAAATGTCAGTGACCTCCTTTTTTCGCTAGCTGCACTGAAATGGGATAAAAGTGCTCAGAGGGATCTGTTGTCAAAGCAGCAAATCAATACAAGTGGAAAGGGGTGATGTGCAGATAGAATGCAATTACAGATACAGTGATTTCCTCCTGTAAAAAATCGGAGCAGAATCGGGGGTTATTTGCTTTCATGTGCTTCCATTATTTGAATGTTTTTCTTAGGGGCTGTTTACACAGACGGAGATCGTTGAGTAGCCACTGAGAGATCAAAAATTGAGCCAATCTCTCAACAATTTCCTAAGCCTCAAAAAAGCCTTTTTATGTAAATGTTTGTGAGATCATTGTGCGACCATGGTGATCTTCAGAGACCTTTGCAACCTCCTTCAGAGGTCACTGAGAGACCAGAAGAGATCGCTGTGGGATCATTGAGAGTTTGTTGGGTGACTAAAGAGGTACTGTGTATATATATAGTATATATATTTGAGAGGTTTGTAGTGCTCTTCTGCCCCTGTACACAGGGGTGGAGATCATTGAATTGAATAGAATAGAATAGAATAGGCTTTATTGTCATTGTACAGTTGTACAGCACAACGAAATTGTGGGTGCTCCACTAGGCTACTGCGCAGTTAAGTATGAGAGAAAGATTAGATAAAACACGGTTACAGAACACACGATTAAACACATGACTGAAATAAAAATAAAAATGGTCCAGGATTATGGAAAATATACATACAGTAGTAGTGGCTTCATGGATGGGTCAATATACATGAAAGTGTGGAGTGCAAAGACAGGTGTATTATTGTGATAACTGAAAAGGTCCTCCGCTCTGTGCATGAGCGTTCAGAGGAAGGCGGGTGGGGCCTCTGACTGTTTGCAGTTTGGGTGGCCCAAGGGAAGAAACTGTTTGTCAGTCTGGAGGTGAGGGATCTGATTGATCTGAACCGTTGTCCACAGGGAAGCAGGTCAAACAGGTGGCGGGCGGGATGTGAGGGGTCTCCTGTAATGGCCTTGGATCTTTCTGAGACAGGAGGATCTGGAAATGTCTTCCAAGGAGGGCAGAGGGCCGTCAATGATTTTTGGGTGGTGTTGATGACCCTCTGCACAGCCTTCCTGTTCTCAGCAGTGGAGCCGGCATACCACACACCCAGACAGTAGGTGAGCATGCTCTCCACTGAGCAGAGGTAGAAGGCCAGCAGCAGCTTCTGGTCCAGGTTGTGCTTCCTCAGGACATGGAGGAAGTGCAGCTACTGCTGGGCTTTCTTCACTAGGGCCTTGGAGTTGACAGTCGAGGAGAGGTCAGAGGAGATGTGGGTGCCCAGGAACCTGAAGGCGGGGATATTTTCCATGTAGTTGGCATTTATGGGGGGGGGGGGGGTCCTGTCTGTTCTTCCTGAAGTCCAGTATGATTTCTTTTTTTTTTTGGACGTTCATTTTCAGGTTGTTTGCTTGGCACCACAGCAACAGGTTCTCTACTTCCACCCTGTATGACTTCTCATCATCTTCGGTGATGAGCCCAACCAAGGTGGTATTGTCCACGTACTTCACAATAACGGTAGTTGGGTGGGTTGGAATACAGTCAAAGGTGTACAGGGAGTACAGTAGACGGCTTAGCACTCAACCCTGGGGGGAGCCAGTGCCGAGAGACAGTGTGGAGGAGTGGTGTGGGCCAAGTCTGACTGTCTGTGGGCGGTTGGTGAGAAAGTTATTTATCCAGGAACACGTAGGGAGGCAGGATCTGGGACAGGGACGTGCGTCAGGGAGAGGTTGAACAGCTTGGTGAGGATCCCTGCCAGAAAGATGAAAAAATGGACAGATCTCTCAACCATTTTTCAATGGTCTTCCAGTGATCTCCACAGCCACCACAGTTGAGAAATCGTTTTCACTCAGTCCAAAATAATCTCTCAGTGATCATCAAAGAAAAGCAATCTCTCAACAAATTCTCAATGAACTCTCAAAGAGCACTCAATGATCTCATTGATCTCCCAAAGATCTCTCAATGATCTTTCAGTGAAGTTTTTTCGTTAACCTGTTCTGTCCAGCAGCTTGAGAAGCAGAACAGATATGTGATTGCCTTGTCGTGCCAGACATATTTACTTTGTCAAAAGGAGCACTAGACATATTTTATATATATATATATATATATATATATATATATATATACATATACTGTATATAAATGGTATTTATGGGCTGCTCTTGCTGTAGGACTTTAATACTTTATTTAAATTGTAGTTATGCTGGAAATGATGGGGGAATGGGAGTGGTAATGTGGAGGATATGTGTCAAAAGTCTGAGCTCAAATATTCCCTCTGAGCTCAGACTCAGTTTATTTCTGAATTTTGTGTGTCTGTTATTATTATGTTGTCAGTTTTCTGTGTATATATTTTGGTTTATTGACACTTATGTGCCCTCCTCTCTCAGACACTCCCCCTCACTGATCACAGTCTGTTCTTCTATCAGCTGTGAGCAGTTATGCAATCAGGTCACCAAACATCTCAGCTCCCGCACCTGCCCCTCATTTGTTGCCTTCTATTTAACCCTTTAACTGTCCACATTTCATGGATGGGACATGTGCCCCCAGTGGTACAGTGTAGCAACTGCACCTGTCAACTCATTGACGTCCCCCGGCTGTACTGAGAATTTGTACTGATCTGGCAGTTCAAAAGGTGGCAGACACGTGCCGAAGAAATCATGGCTGACATGGAATACAGCAAAGAAGAAGAAATCCTCATTATTATTCTTCCTTTTTCTGCTTTGAGGTCACACGCCAATGTGGATGCCGCCATGATTGGTGATGGCTGCAACGATTGTGACTGAAACTGCATGAAACAGGAAAAATAGCCGTGTAATACAAACGAAATTCACGTGGGATTATCATAAGAGTTTGTAGATGTGGTACAGGGTGTAAATGACCGAGCAAATGCAAAACATCGACCATGATGGGCAAAAAACTGAGCTACCAGCACCAAGATGGCGGCGCCCATGATCGTCATGGATTCTACAATAAAAATGCATCAAAACAGGAAAAATAGCCGCGTAATACAAATGAAAGTTACGTGGGATAATCATAAGAGTTTGTAGATGTGGTACAGAGTGTAAATGACCGAGCAAACGCAAAACATCGACCATGATGGACGAAAACGGACCGGTCGAGGCCCCCCTCCCCCCAACAGGTAAGATGAATATATATATATATATATATATATATATATATATATATATATATTTACATTTTATTGATTTTCTGGTTCACATACTTTGAAGATTAGATAAAAACATACCCCTGTAGACAAAACGGCGTAAAAAAAAAACCCCGAACCATTCTTTGCGTAAATGTGTCCAAAGTCCACTTTTGACTGAGTAATGTAATTTATATAACTGCCGCGACATTATGCAAATTAGATGCATAAATTTATTCCTATCTGAAACTTTGGATCATATTCTACATCTTTCTAATTGACAGTAAGCCATTATCTCTTGCAACTTTCAAGTTATAGCCTTGGAAATCTGAACTATTTACCACTCTTGACCACTAGGGGTTATGTTTACCCCTTAACCATTCTTTGTCGCCATGCGGCACCTGGGACAACTAAAGGGTTAAAGACTGCCTTATCGTTACCTCACTGTGGCTATATTGTTACATTGTTTGACATTACTGGACTTCCTCCCTCAGTAAGTTTTTCTCCCTATTTCCTCCAGAGCTATTTCAGCTCTGGAGTGTCTACCTTGTATGTTATTCTCATTTACATTTTTGTCTTGTCTGTACAGTTTCTGGATTCTTTGTTCTTTTGGTTAATAAATGTCACAATTACAGTTTAGTGTGTGGGTCTGTCCTTCTGCCCTGAAGGGGTATTTATGACAGAATATAGCCGCCAAAATCAGACCCAGCTGCTGTAATTGTGCGTTTTTGTCCTTTTGAGTTTTTTCTTTTTTCACTCACCTGCTCGTCAGAGCTTGTCATGAATTCAGCAGGTGAATCAGTCAGGAGGAAAAGGTGGAGTTGGGAGGAGCTGGAGTTCATGGCCATGATTGAGGACATGGCAGCCAGCGCTCGGAGCTGCAGGTCCCAAAGGGACGAGATGCTGTGCTGGGGTGGAGTCGCAAATTTGCTTGAAGTCAAACCCAGTGTACGCTTCTATCCCCGGGTGCAGAGACTCTCTCTTCCTCCGCCCCCGCCTATGTCATCAGCCTCCTTCTTGCCTCCTTCATCAGCTCTGCAGCGATGGCGTCGTCCTGCTCCGGACCGCCAGAGAAAAGCCCCCACTTCTTTATTTGCAGCTCATCCTTCGCTGAGGCAGGAAACTCCCGCAGCAGTTTCCTTTTTTGACTTTTTCTCTCTGGCTGTCCTGCCAGCCAACCTCCCCACTGCAGTTCTCTCTTCCTTCTCCTCAGTGACTCCTCCCACTTTGGAGGAACTGGTTGCCTCCCTCTCTGTCCCGTCTGTCCCGTCTGACTACAAGGGCGGCTCCTCCACAAGCCACAGAGGCGCCCAAGTTCATCTTAGCCACAGAGAGGGATGACGCTCCTTATACAGCCGCAGACAACATCCAGATCCGGGAAAGCAGGTATTTTATTTCATTCTACTTCTATTTATGATGATATGCCTTGCCTGATTCCTGTTAGGGAGGCTTAGGAAAAGCAGTCCCCTGAGCTCTCCCCACCTGCTGGTGTTACAAATTGCTCACCAGCCCTCTCTGTGTCCTCTCCTGTGGCCCCTGTGTATGTGCTGACTCTGGGATCGAGCCGCCGGATGCAGAAGGAGCCTGTGGCCTTGGAGGAATCAGTTCCAGCACCAGCGGTGAGCCAACCCCCAGCTGCCATGCCGGACGAGCCACCAGCATGGGCCACTTCGCATGGGGGTCCCCGGACTGCAACCACCATCATGCCTGCTGCGGAGGCCGCCACAGCAGAGTTGGAACCGGAGCTGGACGTCCAAGAGACTGGGCCTGAGTTGTCATCGTCTGGATGTGATGGAGTCCTGGACGGCAGTGGTGCTCAAGCTCAGGCAAGTGCTCTCTTTTGTTTTTCTCTTTTCTGTCCTGGAGAAATCTTGCCTGGCTCTTGGTGAGGAGAGTCGGGTGCAGTCATCAGCTGCACCTGAGCTCACCTTGCTGGGCTCCACCACTGCCGGTGACCCTGACCCTTTACCTCTCCCTGTTTGTTCTGAGCCTTCTTCCAGGGTCGCCGGGGAAGATCCAACCTCACCAGATGTCTCTGTGGGTCCAGGCTCGCCACCTGAGGATGTCATGGGTCCAGCTCCCCCTGCTGAAGTCATTGCGGGTGCTCCGTCCAAGCCCGGGACCTCCGTGGGTGCAGCCTCCTGTCTGCTCGAGGCCGTCGTGTGGGTCCCTCCTCCTCGGTCCAAGTATCCGTGGGTTCTGTGTCCCGGTCGGGGATCCTCATGGGTGCTGCGCCCCAGCATCAATCCAACGTGAATGCTGCGCACCAGCTTGGGCCCGCCATGGGCATCATGCCCCAGCCCGGGGCCCACTGAGGGTGCAGCATTGGCCCAGCCTGGGCCCACCGAGTGTGCAGCGTTGGCCCAGCCTGGGCCCACCGAGTGTGCAGCGTTGGCCCAGCCTGGGCCCATTGAGGGTGCAGCGTTGGCCCAGTCCAGGCCCACCACACGTGCTGCAGAGCTCCAGCCCGGAGCCACCACGGGTGCTGCAGAGCTCCAGCATGGAGCCACTGCAAGTGCAGCAATGCTCCAGCCCGGAGCCACCGCGGGTGCTGCAGTGCTCCAGCCCAGAACCACTGCGGGTGCTACTGTCTCTCAGACCAGGACCACCGAGGGCATCGAGGCCTCTTCTCCTCTGTCTGACACCATTGGGGTTTCTCTGCCACTGCAAGATCATCAACATCGTGGGATCTCCCCCGCCACCTTACACCGTCGTGGTTTCTCCCCGTCGGCCCTTCATCCCCTCACTGGGCGTCCTCGTGGGAGAGCCACCTTCTGGGTCACCCCTCCAGTGTTGGTGGCTAAAGAACTCAGGCCAGCCTCCCGATAGACTGAGCCGCTCGGTTGGGAGGCCCATATTCTCCGGCAGGCCACCTGACTCATTCCACCTTGCCATCTGCCTGGCCTGGGTGTAGCATGGGTGCGGGTCCTGACCAGGCTCCATATTTTTTCTTTTTTCTCCCCCCTAACCTGTTTCCCCCACCTCCCACCCTTGGTGGTTTTTTGCTGTACCCTTTCTCTTGGGGGGGGGGGGGGTCCCCTTTTGGTGTTGCCTGGGGGGTGTCTGCAATCCACCCCTTGGGGGAGGGGTGGTCCTGTCATGAGTCTGAGTTCAAATATTTCCTCTGAGCTCAGACTCAATTTATTTCTGAGTGTGTCTGTTATTATTATGTTGTCAGTTTTCTGTGTGTATATTTTGGTTTATTGGCACTTATTGTGCCCTCCTCTCTCAGACAATCCCACTCACTGATCACAGTCTGCTTTCCTATCAGCTGTGAGCAGTTATGCAATCAGGTCACCTGCCAGCTCAGCTCCCGCACCTGCCCCTCATTTGTTGCCTTCTGTTTAAAGACTGCCTTATCGTTACCTCACTGCGGCTATATTGTTACATTGTTTGACAATACTGGACTTCCTCCCTCAGTAAGTTTTTCTCCCTATTTCCTCCAGAGCTAGTTCAGCTCTGGAGTGTCTACCTTGTATGTTATCCTTGTTTGCATTTTTGTCTTGTCTGCACAGTTTTTGGATTCTTTGTTCTTTTAGTTAATAAATGTCACAATTACAGTTCAGCACATGAGTCTGTCCTTCCACCCCGAAGGGGCATTTATGACAATATGAAGTGGCTGGAGTGGGGTTGAGGAGGGTGAGAGAAAGAACAACAAAGAGATTGAACGCTTGGTCTTTCATCGATTGCTCAATGATCCCTCACTGATTGCTCGGCCATCTCTGTCTTCGGGGTGTAAAAATTGTGCATTCATTGAAAGACTGCTGAGAGATCATTGAAAAACACTGACAGATCATTGGGAGGTCGATGAGATTGTTGAGCAGTCAAGGAGAACTCAAGGAGCTCAGCAATCTCATCAATCTGTAAACAGCCAAAAAGAAACTGCAAGGCACTCTCATTTCACAAAAGTAAAAATGCCTTTATTGTAATGGCTATGGTCATATAAACCTATTACAGACAATTAAAAAGCTCCTACGCGTTTTGGCATTCAGTCTTCATCAGGAAGTCAAACAGATATCAAGGAGAAGGGAGGGTTCTTATGAAAAAGTCCACCTATCAGAAACCTCCACCTGGCTGATGTGGTGTCCTGGTTCAGAATGGACAGTGCAGACACCCACCACGTCCAGGAGATGTCATCCCTACCACCTTCCAACCAACAAAATTCAAAACATATCCAATATGCCCACACAGCATACGGTACATAGCCACTAAATCCTGCAGACAAGGCAAAGTAAAAGAAAAAGAAAACAAAAAATGGTGCTCAAACCCCAAACCAGGCAATCATATAAACACATTAAATCCAGGTCCTCATTCAGGCCTGGATATTTAGTAGCCTGTAATTTGTGAATCCAATATGTTTCCCGTTGATTTAATAGTCTTTGTCTGTTGCCTTTTCTTATGGACAGTGGAATATGATCAATCCCACAGATCTGTAAGGTAGATGGGTCACTGTTATGATGCTCCAGGTAGTGTCTTGCCATGGGATAGTTCATGTTGCCTGTACGGATTGCATATTTGTGTTCCGCCAGTCTGTCCTGTAGGCATTGTTTGGTTCTTCCTATATAGAAAACTTTACACATAGAACATTCCAGTTTATAGATAACAAACACAGGTTTACAATTTAGGAAATGATTGATAGTTATTTTTTTGGATACATCATAAAAAGAGAGATGCTGAGAGATCATTGAAAAATCACTGACAGATCATTGGGAGATTAATGAGATTGTTGAGCAGTCGAGGAGAGCTCAAGGAGTTCAACAGTCTCATTGATCTCCCAATGATCTCTCAGCAATCTTTCAATTTTTTCACCCTGAAGATAGAAATGGCTGAGAGATCAGTGAGGAATCACTGAGCATTCGATGAAAGACCAATAGGGTTCATTGAAAGGTTGCTGAGAGATCATTGGAAGATCATTGGAAAATTGATGAGCTTGTTGAGAGACTGTTGAGAGATCATTCTGGTGATCGTTGTAGAGATTATTTTGGAATGAGACCATGGAGATCACTGAAGATCCCTGAGAGATCATTGCAAGAGCTTGGTGATCACTGAGAGATCATTGAAATATGAGTTGGAGATCTGACCATTCTTGTCATCACTCAGCAAATCTCTCAATGATCTCCACCTCTATGTATTAGATGGGTACTGGATGCCACGTTTATATGATGTACCTGCAAACATGTGTGTCAATGTTTACTTGTTTGCCAGACAATTTAATTCAGGAAATTTAGACTGGAAATAGTCTCGAATGATTGGGCACTGACGAGCATCTTCAACAGAAATGATGTATGGACATGGTTCCTGCTCCTTTCCTCATGTGTAAACACTTTGCTAACTTATCCGACTCTCTTTTAAGCATCATTGCTTTCACACCGGGCAAACATCCAGGTTTTTCTTTCCCCTTTGATCTCCAACCTGTCGGGGTTTTTTTTGTTTTTTTTTGCTCAGAGGAAGGGAACAATTTCTGCATTATGACTAAAAGATGTGTAACGTCTCTTTGTTCCACATCTCTTTTAAATGTCAGTGCAATGATACGGAATCAAAGTTGAGGCTCAGTGTTTGTAATTACTCAAAGCCGGTATCTTAATCTCACGCTGCTTTTGAAGCAGGAAATGTTAAAGTGACATTTTGAGTTTAAACACTGTTAAAAACACCAGCCAAGCACTTAGCCTGATGGTGGTTGTCACAGGAAGAAAAAAAAACAACAATGTCTGCGACTCAACAGCTGTCAGGTTTGCTAATGATGTCCTGGTGTGCTGTCAATCTAGCAGATGAGCGGACAATAGTGCGCCAAGGAGAAAATGCTGGAAACAGCTAATTGCTTCTAAGAGCTCACTCAACCATTCTGTAACTACTACGTGTTCACAGATGTCTTTTCCAGCTGCTGTTTCATTAGGGAAACGCAAAGACATTACAGCAGCTCTCTTCACCAGCACATCCAGTCTTAACGATTATAGATACATTATCGCAACCGCAGGTGGAACAGAAAAACACAGCGTCCATATACTGTATCTGCTGCATTTCCATTATTTCACCTGATTTGCCACCATCATCCCGTTAATCTCTGCCAACTTGTTGATTGTCAGCTCACAGACACACCTCTGCAGAGCAGCCCCAGAGTGTTTGCAGCCGGACCTCTGTCAGTAGTGCCGAGCAACACGGCCACAAATTGGAATGTGGTACGGTTCTGGGACGGCAGCCAAGATTTAAATTAGACAATAACCTCTGCTCTCTCTATATTGCCTCTCTTTTCCAGCTGCAGGCCCAGCCATTTGTTTAATACAGTCAGCCCTGTAGTATATAATAGACTGATATATGAGTCACTGCTCAGCAGTTTGGGCTTTTCAGATTTAGGGAGATTGAACAACTGGCTGATTTGTGCTTACTGTGGTCTTCTTGCAAGAATAACAGGAGCAAAAGTTGCTCACAAATTTGGAAAATGTTTGAATATAGTGACTAAACTTTGGGAAATGTAAACAAAATCCACAGAAAGAAATGATCCAAATGACTGTTTTAGACCATTTGGGATCATCTCTTAAAAGAAACCTGTTGCTTATTTTCCTGCAGAAGCAGGTTAATGATTTGACATAATTCTCCCAAACCACTCCAGTCCACATAATAAAGGCCTTTAATGGACTGAAATTTTCACTGTTAATGCTCTCACTTCTTTTTTTTTTTTTTTTTGTTTTACATCGTTTCACATCTGCCATTACTAGATAAAACACAGCGGATTGTTTGGAGTCGATCACTAAAAGCTCTTGACTGCACACATTCCCAAAGCCATTTATAATGAGTGTATTAGCCAGTAAAGGCACACAGGGAATAGGGGAGGTGGGGGGGGGGGGTGCATCTGTGCCACTAGAGCAATGAGAGAGGACTCCACTTTCAGCAGCTGAATCTGAGTCCCAGAGCTCACAGCCATTTGACAATCCAGGAGGAGCAGCGTGACCGTCATCATTCGTGCCACCAGCAACAACAAAAAAAACGTTTCCTTTTTCTAACAATCAACCATATAGATTTATTTATTTTGTAGTTATTAGCTCCTTTAACCCCACAAGCGCCTTTTGCTCTGTAGTTGAATAAGCTTTGGTTAAAATCCACACTTCTGATACCGTCTTGAGTTGGAGTTGCATCAAAGCTGCTGAGAGTAAACAGCCCAGAGACGTGGCTTAGCGCTGAAAGCAAGACGAGCCGTCTCTCATGTTGCTTCCTCCAGAGCTGCGTGTCCATGCAGCAGCAGCAGCAATTGTGAGAGAGCTGCCCCATGTTTCTGAGGCCCTCTCTATTGCCTAAGCTCCTTTGTGGCTGTGGGCCAATGGCTTTGCACCCTGCCAGATCAAAGATGGAGCCTCATTTAGCTTGTGCTTTCTTTTAGGATTTGCTCTTGAGAGTACAGAGCAAACTCAACAGCATGGAGAAAAAACAACAACAACAACAACAAAAAAAATCAGGCTGGTTGGATGTTGACCTGCATGGTATTAAAAGTGCTGGGCTCACACTGTTGGTCCATCATGACAAGTAGTGAGAACATTGTTGTTTTGGCAGCATTTGCAAGTGTTCAGGTGCCTTCACACCAAACGCGAATGGGCAAATTTTTTGCACAGCATGATTACATTATAACTCAATGTAAACACATGAATAGACATGAATTCACTGTCTGGGTGAGATGCAGACAGGTGAAGTTGCCTTTATAACTTCTGCAGCAGTATTCAACCTACTGTTGAAATCCCCAAAATAACGCCATGCCTAGGTTTACATTATCTGACAGGGGGCTCACCTGCAAAAGTGGTCCCTGCCTCAAAAACTTGATGGTGTTTATGTTGCTAGCTAGCTAGCCTTGTTAGCATGTCCATGGCAGGAATCCATGGGTAAATAACTCCGACATCCCGATTCAGCTGAAGAGCTCCCTGTCCTGTCTCCAGGTGCATGGCAGTCTCATTTTCAAAGTAGTTTACTCTCCAATGTTGATACTTTTACTCCAGTGATGGCAGAATCGCAAAGCTAGCCCTATCCCTTGGACGTGAACGTGCAAATGCGCAATTTCGCATGTGCTCGCCTCTTTCCATTGACTCTGTATGCATTTGCGCCACCCGTTTGCGTTTGGTCCAAAGGCACCTTTAGACCTCAGAGAGAAAAAGCAGTAGCTATGATGAACCTTGGTGTGTTTAAAAGTTGTGTAACGTGCTGGTTGTGGCTGTGATACAGAATTAGGGTGTTAATGTTTTTATTTTAACAGTGTGTGTTAATGTTTAAAATGGATTTAAGTCATGAAGCTTTTATTGCCTTAATATTAACTATAGTCGCAAGTGGCAATCATCGGGTACCAAGCAGGTGTGGACTTCAAGGTCTTTTTTGCTTAGCAACAATATTTAAAACCTAAGGTCTGCTACGCATTAGGTTTTAAAGCAGCACTATGCAACTTGTTCCTTGTAGGGACACTGAAAAGTCACAACCACAGCGACCATAACCCCAGTCCCAACAGCCAACCACGGGGCTTTTTGTTGTTGGTGGCTAAAGTCGTGCCCTGTGATTGGCTGCTGGGACCGAGGCCACATCTACTCTCTGCTCAGTCATGACACCAAAAAAATAAGAACTGTTGAAGGCAATGTGGGCCCACTCAAGCTATGATGAAGTGACATTCACTCGGTCAAATCTTGGTGTACCATCAAAATAATTTTGCAAACATCATCTTGAGGTCAAAATCTAACGTAGTGCTGCATTAAAATGTACAGGATAGCCATACTGTACAGTTGTTGTTTAGAAGAACAAGATCTGAACCCGGGACCTCCTGTTTTCCAAGCACTCACCATAATCACAACTGATTTAGTTTTCACTCTTTCTCAAATGATAAATGTTCAATTGAAAGGATTCCCAACAGCAGTAGAACTTAAGGTGCACTATATATTGTTTTCAAATGCACAGAAGAATCATGCTTCACTTTAGATGACTGACACATTACCAGAAGGATTTGAACCCTGGACTGCTGCATGACAGACAAGTATCTTAACCCCTACACCACACAACTGCTTTGAGTCACACACTCATTTCCTTACACACTAACAAAATATTCCACTGACAAGCCAAAATGGCTGACAGACATGTCATAAACAGGAATTTTTGAACATTAACAGAATTACACGAAATTTGGTGGTTAGCTGAAGAATACCATTCTGATTGTGAGTCTGAAGTTTCATCAAATTTGAATCAGTATATCTGGAGTTAAACCCAAAACTACATTCCAAAGAGAAACTGTACAGCTTGATTGGCCTAGAAAATCAAAACAGATTGACAATTTTGGATAATTTTAACAACTTTTCATTATCAACGTCTGTAGATGATCTCTGCTTAATTTCAAACAATTTGGATGAATGGCTTAGGAAACATTCATTTTGAGTTCACTTGCACAGTTTTGGAAAATATGGTGCAGAAAACTTCATTTTCAGAGTTTGCCACCATTGAGAAAAAGTTGTGGAAGGTTTCAGTGAACAGAATGATGAAAGAGTTTTTAGTCTAGGCCCAGTCATTCTCTAGATATCTGCCTTTGTCCATCAGACAGGCTGCTTCACTGTCCAGTTTTAAAACTCATCTTAAAACCCATTTTTATTCTTTGGCTTTTGACCTAGTTTGAGACATTGATTTTGCTTGCTTTTATTGTATGACTGCTATTTATTTGTGCTGTATTGTATTTTTTAGTTGTATTTTATTGTTTTTATGTCTTATGTTTTTATATTTTATTTATTGTTGATGTACAGCACTTTGTGTCAGCTGTGGTTGTTTTTAAAGTGCTTTATACATAAAGGTGGATTGGATTGGAAGATATTTGCAAAAACATAAAACGGTTAATTATAGTGCCAACTATGTACGCAGTGCCAAGAAGAAGAAGAAGAAGAAGAAGAAGAAGAAGAAGAAGAAGAAGAAGAAGAAGAATGTTGGTGTCTTTGGTGAATAAGCTCAAACTTGTAACACTGCGTAAGATTTTCACCTTTGAATAATGTTTCAAAAATTATTTTGATGGTACATCAACCCTTGGCCAGGTGAATATCACTTCCCCATTGCCTGCAGCAGCTCTGTTCTGGGTAGGACCACTGAAAACACCACAACTATCTCAACTATTACCCGAGTCCAAAGAGCCAATCACAGGGCACAACTGTAGCCACCAACAACAAAGCACCTGTTTGGACTGAGGTCACAGTTGCCATAGTTGTAGTCTTTTCAGTGTTCCTACCCAGAACAAGAAAGTTATGTAGTGCTGCTCTGTAGTTAGTCCAAAACAAACATGCTAACTGTGGAAAGAGATTTTTTTATTTATACAAATTATTGGCACTGGTCAGATGAATCAGAACTAATAGAAGTTATTAACAACAGTTGGATTGGTGTTATATTTTTGAGCATTTATTGTATATCCCTGAAAGATTTGATTATGATGTTTTTTTGTATGCCCTTAACATATAATTCATCAACATCAGGCTAAATAAAGGTTTTATTTGATAAATAATTTGCCAAATGTCCACAAAACCAGGGCTTCTTCTACAAGCTGCAGCACCTACTTTGTATATTACTAGTAACACTGGCATGCTAGGACAGTAAGAGGGGATCTGTACTTATATAGCACTTTTCTAGTCGCAAAGACCACTCAAAGTGCTTAACCATTAAGTAAGTAAAACTTTATTCATATAGTACTTTTTATAACATGGTTACAAAGTGCTGCACAAGCATAAAATAAAGGATTTCAAGATAAAACCAGACATTTCCAAAACAACAAAACTGAGCACGTCAAAAGATTATTGCATGCATAGTTTTTTATCTTTAGTGCTATCTTTAGTGCTACTCCATGTTTAATGTTGCAGCATTGCACCGAGACAAATTCCTAGTTTGTGTACTACATGAACAATGGCAATAAATCTCATTCTGATTCTGATTCTGAGAGATACAGACACACAAACACACAGACAGAAACACAAACTCACAGACTCATAACTGGACTCTTACAAATACACACACTGCATAATGTGGGGTTATAAAAATGCTTGTCAGTTAGAGGTGGGTTTTCAAAAGTCATTTAAAATAATTCAGATTTTCAGTGCATCTGATGGATTGGAGTGGCTGATTCCAGAGGGTAGGTGCAACAACGGAGAAGGCATGATCACCTCTTGTATTGTGGGTAGAACGTGGTATAGATAAGAGACCAGTATTTGAGGAGCGGAGCAGATGAGATGTGGAGTACCGAACCAGGAGGTCAGAAATGTAATTGGGGTGAGATTGTGCAGTGATTTAAATGTAATTATGAGAATTTTGAATTGAATCCTAAATTTTACTGGGAGCCAATGAAGGGATGCAAGTACAGGGGTATTGTGAGACTGACAGCTGGTTCTAGTTAACAGCCTGGTAGCTGAATTTTGGATTAATTGTAAACGATTTATTGCGGATTGACTGAGGCAGGTGTATAGAGAGTTACAGTAATCTAAACAGGAGAAGATGAAAGTGTCAGTTAAGAGCTCAAGATCAGACCAAGGAAGAATATGTTTGATTTTTGCAATGTTTCTAAGCTGCAGAAAACAAGTCTGGGTGAGCTTGTTCATGTGGGAATCAAAGGACATGAAACGGTCAAAGATGATAACAAGGTTTTTAGCAGTGGGTGTGATGTTCAAGTAATAGCAACCAATAAACTGTTCAACAAAGGCAATAAAGTTATCTGGACCAATTATAAGGATTTTGGTTTTACTGGAATGTAAGTGAAGAAAATTAATAGACAGCCAGTGTTTGATAGCAGCTAAACAATTATGGAGTGAGAATGGTTGATTCAGCTTATTGGTTATTGGCAGAGAAGTAGATTTGAATATTGTCAGCATAACAGTGATATGACACATCCAAAAATTGGCTGAAAAAGTGACCTAGAGGGAGCATGTATAGTGAAAACAAAATAGGTCCAAGGACTGAACCCTGGGGGACTCCACACAGAAGGAGAACAGAAGAGGAAATACAATTGCCACTGTGGATGTTAAAGTGTCTGTAAGTTAAATATGAGTTAAACCAGTCTAATGCTGTACCAGAAATGCCGAACCAGTTATGAAGTCTGTCTAGCAGGGTGATGTGCTCGATGGTATCAAAGGCTGCTGTCAAGTCAAGTAGAATGAGAATGGTGAAGTCACCTTTATCTGCATGCATGAGAAAAGTAATAAAGGTGGGGGTGAGTTTACCTACCTGTAGTAAGTAAACTCACCCTCTATCCTAAGGGTCTGTCATACCTAGGGACAATTTAGAGTCACCAATTAACCTAACGTGCATATCTTTGGATTGTGGGAGGAAACCAGAGCCTTGGAGTAAACGCACACAGCACAGGGAGAACATGCAAACTCCACACAGAAAGATTCCTACATCTGCCATCCTGGGGATTCAAACCTGGAACTGTCAAGCTGTGAGGCAACAGTGCTAACCACTTGTACCACCATGCTGCCTGCAACGTGCAAATATCCTGCAACATTCTGTGCAATGTGGGCATCTTTTTTTATTATGCCTCGGTGCAACGGAGACATTCAGTAATCACTGTGTGTCTGTGTGTGGTTGCGTGGTTTTGTGTGTGTGTGTGTGTGTGTGTGTCTGTCTGTCTGTCTGTCTGTTACCAGCTTTTAAGCTGTGAAAAAAAGTTTTGTAATAATAACTAGGTCGGGCCAGTGGAGGTCGCACTGAGGCAGCTGCACCTTGGTGCTTTCATTTCATTTCAGGATTTTTTTCACTCCCACTATGTGACAACTTGGAACTTTTAAAGCAAAGTATTTGCAGTGACCCATGATTTTACTTCCAGTAACTTTTAATAAAACAAATGGAAGAGAAATGTGGTCGGTCACATGGAATGTTCCATCTGCATACATACATACTGGAAAAGAAGCATGAAAATTGCACCTGCAGCAGCATATTTGTTGTAACCCAGACTTCAGAGTAGACTGAATTTTAACAAATACATTAATTCGGTCATCTTCTTAACCGCTTAATCCTTTTCAGGTCACGGGGGGACTGGAGCCTATCCCAGCGTCTGTGGGCGAGAGGCAGGGTGCATCCTGCACAAATCAACAGTCCATTGCAGATTTTATCAAATAATAAACTTCTAACAAACATTCTCCTGTTATGTGCAACAAGTAATACAGTCCTTAAGTCAAAAATGCTCAGAATTTCTAGCATATACAGTAAATATTATACTTACTGAAAACTAGTGTTCAGTGATTCCATGACTTCAATTTCGGTCTTGTTGTAGCGTGTCGGGATCATTGTGTCCATAAAACATCTCTGTGGTGGGATGTTGTACCACATCTATAAAGTGCACAACAGCACAAAGCCCTGGTTCTCAGTGACAGAATACAGGCACAACTCTTTGGCGATAAAAGTTGCAGTAGATTTTACATTTTGCTTTGCCCTTTCTGAGTTGGATGGAAGCTTTGACATCACTCACTCGATAGTCCTCTGGTCCGTGGTCTGAGGTCTGGGGCTCATCCAGGTCTTTTTTTTTTTTCCCCTGCGAATATCCTGTTCGGCCATCTTGCATCTCCGTTTTGTGTCACACCATAGACTGTCCAGATGCTACAATTCCATGTTTCCAGGTTCTGCTTTTTTCAGTAATTGTGTTGAAATTGATATTCAAGAGTAGAATTCTAGTATTATTTGTCCCACCCCAAATCAACATGTCTTTATCTACTTTATGACACAACCATGACACAATGTTGAGTGGTTGCAGCTGTGGCTCCAGTAGAGAAGTGATTTTCAGAAGTGACTTCACGTCCACATGTCCTTAAGCACCACTCTCTCTGCCACCATTGGTGTGTGGGTACAAATAGGAAGAACACATTAGAAAAATATTGTAAAATCTTCGTTGATTGAGCGAGACAACTTACCATTTCTTAAATGTTGACACAAGAGCCTTGAAATCCTTTTGGTGCTGCTCTTTTCGGTCGTCGCTGTGGTCAAATGTGTTCTTTAACAACCAAACCAAAGGAACACATGCATACTGGGTGTTGATTGGCGTCTTTTCTGTCTGAACTGAATGTATAAAGTGAGCAGCAAACCCAGCTATTCTCAGTCATCTGTACCTTTAAAGCAACGCAGAGATGGTAGAAATGCCGTCTCACCCTGCCGTGTTTGTGTCTGTATGTTATCACTCTCGTACACCGTGTCTATGCTGAATATAAATGTTGCCCCAAGGAATATGCTGAACACACAGACTATAGTTTGCTTTTGACTGTCTTTCAACGCTGCCATAATAACGGGGAAGCTGGAAAAAGCATAATATATATTTGCTGAGCTGTGAAATCGCTTGTAAGTTTTTCCTTTATTTTGATAGTTAAGCTTGTCATTTTGGTTGGATACGCAAACTTGCTTTCATATGTCGTGACTGAATTACAGTGTCCCTGTACCATGTAGAGTAATTTGAAGAACTGAGGCTCCTCATTTGGAAGCTGCAATCCTTTGATTTCATGTTTTGGAGACTTTAGTGGCGACTAAAGGAGACTACACTCACTCACAAAGCTGATTTGGGCCTAAATTGTTCCTCCAGGTCAGAGTTTTCTGAAGTAAAGAAAGCTACTGTGACACTAGTGAGGCTATACTGGTTTGCCTGTGTGCATGCGTGGCGTGAGAGAGGAGATAATCACCACGCACCTCGAGCAACGCTGTAATCAGTTGGATTGTGATACCAGTTTTTCTCACACCGACCCCCCTACGCCATATCACCGAGAGGTAAAGAAAGAGCGAGATGCTTACAATGAACTTCCTCTCAATTCTACACGATGCCACTGAGGAGTCACTCTCTTAATAGTGGAAGACATTGCTGGACTGGGGGGTAGTAATGATTTTAGCTTGAAACTGAATTACCAATCGATTCAGCCTGCAGATCAGAACACAGCTTACTAGCCCACTGTGTGGGCATGCTGTGTTGTGGAGTTGCTTTACAAATTGACTGCTGCACACATAGGAGAAAATATATCTATATATGTCAGCCCGCCACTGCATGCATAGCAGCCCGCTGTGCATGAATAGGCCTTGTGATCAGCAGAGACACAGGTGCGGAGTGTTTATGCTGAACTGGGTTGTAAATGAGCGTTGTATTTGGTGTTAGGAGGACCTCAGGAATCAGGAGATAATTTTCCCACAGGCTGCAACAGAGCCTGACCGGGGTTGCAAGAAGGGAAACGTGTCGGTCTTTTTTATTCTCTGGTCCCCCTCACTCAAAGTGCGGCTCAGCACCCAGTGGTAGGCATGGGCTTTGAAGGAAATTGCATAAAGTAATACATAGCAAATTACAACTGGTTTTTGAGAACTGCCGATTGAGTTTTAACTGTGGTGTTTTCACTGTCTTTTACGGAGACCGCTGGAGAACATATTAGCACAAGTGTCATGTTCCAGAGAACACATGCTAGGTTGTGATTACTGAGCTCAAGCTGAACTGTAAAATCGCTTGTCAGCAGCTGATTTGTTTCTGGAAAAGCCCGGGCCCTTGATTGAATTAGTTTGGTGGCTTTCAGTGGGGAGCAAGAATGTGTCCAATTTGGTTACCTGCTGACAGACAGCTATGATATTGTGACTTTTTGATTGTGGAGTAAAACCAAAGGTGCCGTCTGTTTAAACCGAAAGAAAGTACAATTTCATCCTTGCCCATTTTATACTGGCAACAAGAAAACACAACATGTCATCTTGGATTTTCTCAGTCGCGCTTTATCTTTTAATCACCACCGACAAAGCGCCGTTTGATGCTGAGATGAAAACGTATGGACTGGTGCGTGCTTTTTCCATTTGTATGCATGAAGAGATGGCAGCTGTGCTATCAGAGGCTCTTCAGGCGTGTATTCTGTGGATCTTGGTCGTCCAGTTCATGTTTACTGATAGGATCTGTGTGGTTACTCCATCATATTCAGGGTGAGGGAGGGTCGTGCTGGTGCAATATTGTGCTGGCCCTGAGGTTGAAATAATTTTGTTTGCTGTAATAGCTGTAAAACACATTATTTCCCACTGGACATTCTTTCATACAAATATTCTTGTGGTGGGATTTAAAAGGTGGACATCAAAATTACACTGGCTTTAGTGCAAAAAAAAAAAGTGCATCTTACCTGCTCTGTCTGATCATAAATGTCTGAAGATTGGCTTTACCAAAAAGAAAAGTCTTTCTTAACACTTACAGAAAACACTCGAAATTCATACTTATTCCATTCAGCGCGAGGCTGCTTGGCTTTTCTGTGTGCCGGTGATCATGCAGACAGTGGAGTCCTTTCACGGCAGGATCAGGGTTCACGTAAGCTCTTAATTCTCTGCTGTTAAACACTAACTGAAGAAATGTGCTGTTGGTGCAGAAGCAGAAATAAAAACACAGAGTGCCCAGCGTTCATTCTGCCATGCAGCCATGCCCGCTTCTTAGAGCCGCTCATATTACAGAGCACCATTAACCATGAATTCACTCTCTTAATAAAAGACTCCTACCCCAAAGCTGTTCTGCTTTCTATGGCCTCCCAATGGTTCCCCTCTGCTGAAAGAGGAAAAGCACTTCAAGTACATGGGCGTTTTTTCTGGAAAGGGTAAAAAAAAAAATGTAACACGTTTAAAAATAAAAAAAACAGGTGATAGCACTCCTGAGATGACCCAAATGTTTCTTTTTATCTCTTACTCTAAAATGTTTCTGCATCTGGTCGCACACGGTTGTTTGGCCCTTCATGTGGTAGCCACATAGCTCCTCTAGCTCATCACATCATTTTAATTACAGGCCTTTCATTGTCTGCTCTGACCCATTTAAGCGTGGTCCCTTACCGTCAGCTGCGTCGTCCCTCCAATCACACATAATTTAATCTGGCATTTGGCTCAATCGGCACTGCTGCAAACACGAGCACAGAATGCCCCCCCCCCCCCGCCCCAGAAGTGAATTGGGAATAAAAATAACAATCTCCACTCCCCGCTCTGGTTGTCCGCCGAGGCCTCCGGCCCGACATAGTGCAGCTTTTAATGGTGAAGATTGATACCGGTGGCTGGGGACATTTCTCGGGATGTTAGTCACAATCCTCTGAGGAGATTGAGAACTGTTCTTAAAGGTTTCATAAGATACGGTAAAGAATAAATCACAAAGACAGAGCCCAGTGAATTTCACACCACTAGTTGGTATTTAGGCTTACACATGTTTTATCTAATGAAATTAAGATGCTTTCGATCAATGTCCTTGCTTACAGTACAGTGCTGTGAAAAGGTAATTGCCCTGCCTTGTTACATTATAATAAATCAACTGTGATAAACCACATTTTTTGGAAAGCTCAATTTCACTAGCCACACCCAGGCCTGATTACTGCCAGACCTGTTGAATCAAGAAATCACTTAAATAGATCCTGTCTGATATAGTGGAGTAGGCTCAACGATCTCAAAAAGCAACACATCATGCCACAATCTGAACAAATTCAAGAACAGATGAGAAACAAAAACCCAGAACGACATCTGGGGAACTGCAGGCCTCACTTGCCTCAGTTTGGACACTAGTCCAGGATTCACAAATAAGAAGGAGACGGCAAAAATGGCATCCATAGGAGAGTTCCGAGGTGAAAACCACTGCTGACCAAGACGAATACAAAGGCTCGTCTCACATTTGCCAAAACGAAAAAAACATGTTGATGAGCCCTAAAACTTTTGGGAAAATATTTTGTGGACCGACAAGACAAAAGTTGAACTTTTTGGAAGCATATGTCCTGTTCCATCTGGCGTAAAACTACCACAGCATTTCATAAAAAGAACATCATACCAACAGTCAAACATGGTGGTGGTAGTATGATGGTCTGGGGCTGCTTTGCTGCTTTGGGACCTGGATGACTTGCTGTAATTGATGGAACCATGAATTCTGCTCTCTACCAGAAAATTCTAGAGGAGAATGTCTGACCATCAGTTTGTCACCTTAAGCTCAAGCCCTGCAACGTGGCTGAATTAAAACAATTCTACAAAGAAGAGTGGGCCAGATTTCCTCAACAGTGATAGGAAATACTCATTGCAAGTTATCACAAATGCTTGATTGCAGTTGTTGTAGCCAGAGGTGATATAAGCAGTTATTAGGTTTAGGGGTAATTATGTTTTTTTCACATTGGGGATAGGTAGGTTTGGGTAGCTTTTTTCCTTAATAAATTAAATCATCATTTAAATACTGCATTTTTTTTATTTACTTGGGTTTTCTTTGTCTAATATTAAAATTTGTTTGGTGATCTGAAACATTTAAGTGTGACAAAAAAATATTAGAATTCAGGAAGGGGCAAATACTTTTTCACAGCCCTGTGTATTTCCACCATACCTCTGTGTGTGATGTTTGTTTTAATGACAGACTATGTCCTGATTTATAGTCACACTTGTGAAGCTGTCATCTGCATTTTTAAGTGATGTGAAATAAAGGAAGTAGTTAAGCAAAAAATGTGATTCTTACTGCAGTGGAAGAAAAAAAAAACTTTCACAACTGATAGAATAAAGTAAAAATTAACTACAATGAAGAGAGATGTCTATGATGTCCCCAGATTCTCACTTTAAAATTTTGCTCACATCCAGAGAGACTCATGGACAGGAAAAAAAAAAAAAAAAAAAACAGCCCTGCACGAAGCCCTATCTTGCCCCTCAATCAGAACAATGTTCTAGAGCTTGAATAGAGAAGGATATCTCCAGACTTCAATTTATTATCTAAAAAAAGAAGTGGAACAGAGACACACTTCCAAGATAAGCCCATCTCGAGGTTAATTACCAACCAAGTGCCTGGTGTAACCCAGACACGTCATGCTTTAGTCCCACACAGCTGAGAAGTCAAGGAGTGCTGGCGGTTGACAGTTGTTTCTCACGGGAGACCCATGAATCTCCCCGCATGTCTTCATACATTTGTGCACACATGTAAACCCTGGCACTTGAGTCATGCGTAGTTTAGTGGGCCAGCTCCAGGTGAGACGGCACTGGAAGGCAAAGCTGGAAAGCTGGAACCACCTGCCTCAGCGACTGTCAGCAGAGCTCGTGGCTCCCCTTCTCACTGAATGTGCACAACACTGTTAACACTGCTGCTGACTCCCCACTCTCTCTCTCTAGGGCATAGACTAATTAATGGATACCATTCGCAGTTGATTAGCAGCAGTTCTTTCGGTAATTACATTCGCATACTAACCATTCAGAAGAAAAGGAGTGCAGAAGAAAACACAAAGGGCTCCAAAATATATTGATGCACTTCTCAGTTTGCTCTGGTCTTAATTTGTTTCCACTATTGTTTGGCTTCTGCTCTGATAAGACCCGTTTTATTTCCCTCCCCTCCTCGTCTATTAGAGTTTTTCATCACTCATCGTGTTTTAAGAGAATGACATTGTAATAAACACACAAAAGAGATTACTGCAGAGCTTTTGTTAAAAGCAGGTAGCGCTCGTGGTGGAACCTCACAAAAACTTGCAGTTATTCTTTCTCCTCTGAGCTGTGTAGGCTGGGGCTTGCTCTCCTCACTCACACAGAGGTGCATTGTGCTCCTGGGCCCAGCTGCTAGCCCATAATTCTTCATTCTATGTCCCATTGTTCCTACCTGTCAGTGTGGTTGTGTCTATGAAGAAAGGAAGTGGCTGCCATTTTGCCAGCAGGCTATGTGTGGGTTGGTGTGTGTGTGTGTGTGGTGGTGGTGGTGGTGGGGTGAAAACATGTTATTTCATACCAAAGTACAGGGCTTTAATAGCTCATCAGCTCCTTAAATGTGCCTCTACAGTATGGCTCAGACAACTTCCTCGCAGCTGATTCGGTTAATTCACTGTTTATTTGCAGGAGAAGAATGTGGGGAAATGAGATTCTTCACAAGCACGAATGGATCGTGGAGCCCCAGCTCCCACCCACCCAAAATATACACCACCCATATTAAAAAAACACCTCCCACCGCCTTATTTCCCCTCAGTATAACTCTTCTCCCATAGGTTATTTGAAGTTAATAACCTGCCACTGCATCTTGATACTTGTCTTTGTGATGCAAACATATCCTTAATTGCCATCCCATAAGAGCTGAATAGCCGGACCAGATTCTCATTACCCCGGTTTGAATTGGCCAGGGCCTCTCACGTGCCTCTCATCATGTCACAATAATGGCAGAGTGGCAGAATGCGCTTGTGCATGTAGAGACAGGGGTTAACCCAGTGTGCAAACACCCAGAGCCCAGTCCGGCAGTCGGTTTTGAGTGACAGGTGTTTGTTATGAAATGTGGTGGGGTTAGACTGGGTGCCATGTGGACACTAGTGGTCTCATTGTAATTTTGATTTTTATCTTTATTTGCAGTTCCAGAGCAACAACAACTATATGAACATGACTGAGGCGAATGGTGCGCTGCTTACTGCTGGGGATGTAAGTAATCTCTACTTTAACCATGTAGAAATTTCTTTAGGAAGTACACCATACATGTAACTTTTTTTCCTTCATTTTATAGTTATGATTTTTAAAATAATGACAAAATTTAGAACTAGTGGTTGGAGAGGCTACAGGCACGGGTTGTCAGCCACATTTCTGTCAGTCTGCCCCAGGGCAGCTGTGGCTACAGAGGTAGCTTACCACTGTCAGTGTCTGTCTGGAGCGAGTGAATAATGGATTCACTGTAAGCACTTTGAGGTCGGGCTGGCCGATATAGCAAAAAAAAAAAAAAAGTATCGCAATATAATTTCTCTATATCGTGATATGTATTTCGGGCACTGAATATCCTTCTGAAATCTGAGTTTACTTACATTTTTATTAGACAAAATTAATATTCAATGCATGCATATATGCATATTATTGTACATATAGCTGAGCCACTGCATCTCCTTAGCAACGGCAGCTGAGGCGAGAGAGACGCTGCATGGAGTGAAGTCCTGGCTCATGTTAACATGGAAATTATTCTCAGTATGCACGATACAGGCATTTTATGTATCACGAGCGGCCATATGTAGTGATACAATTAATATATTCAGTGTATCACCCAGCCCTACTTTTAGGTGTGACCTGGAAAGAGCAAAATAAATCCAAGCCATTATTATTATTATTATTATTGTTATTATCAATAGCCATACTTGCTGGCCCTGTCACTTTGACCTTTGACCTTTTTCTTCCAAATGAATGCATGCCTAGAACTTTGCATCTACTTTTCCTGTACCAAGCTTGACATTGATATCTGCACCTGTTTTTGTTTTAAAGTCTGGAAAAAAGGCACAAAAAACATGGCCCTCACTCAGACATGAGTAGGTAGAAATAAAACATTCGGAGGCAAGGAGGTGGACCTTGGGTGATGGACACATCTTGTATGATCTGACGACTAAGGAAATTTGTAAGACACAGGTGAAACCAGTGAGGATGGAACAGATGACCATAAGTAAGGCCATTATTTTTATGGTTTCATTTAAGTGTTTTGGGTAATAGTCACTGTTTCAGGCAGGATTGGCATTAGTAAAACCAAGTGTCCACAACAAAACTGAGGCCATATTTGATTCGTAATTACATATTAATGTTATTGTCTCAGGCATCATAAATATTGGTATATTCCTAAATGTTACTCCTAAGTCCAAAAATCCATCCATGCTTCCCTTTCCTCACCACTTACCCCAATTCTCAATTCAAGATTGTTTTGGAGAGTTAGCGTTAACTTGATCTGGCTGTGTTGACTGTGTTGTCTTCATCTTTATCCTATAAGTAAGAATCATGGAAATATAAACACTGGTTTTCTATATATATAAACTGTAATAACTCTGGTCTGTACTGTTGCATTTAAAGAAAGAAGAGGGTGGTTGTCCCTCTGGAGGTACAGTATATAACCACGTCTCTGAGCCATAGCAGTTGTAACAGTGTGCTAAATTTACCAGTTTTATTCCCCCCTCCACCCACTCCGCTGCCCTGTCATTAGAGACAAGTGCACCAAAAATACCCATCATCCTCTGTGGTTCAAACTGTCCAATCTCATCCCGTTTAGCCGGGGAGATTGATCTGGCTTCAAAACCCACAGCAAAGCTTCATTACATAGAATCTCCACAACACTGAGCTGGATGTCACTGCGAACCTTATTGTTTTCATTCATGTCAGTTAGGCGGCAGCGCCCGGGCAAGCCACACGGACGTGTCTTGGAGCACATGACCTCACATTCATAAAGTGCTAGTCACTTTGCAAAGCCACAGAGTATTAGGGAAGAAGTGCAATTTTCGCCCATATTTACGCTGAGTGGGCGCATCCTCTTTATCCAGCCCCACAGCAGCAGGAACTGTGCCTACACAGGCTGCTTGGAGAGTGTTCGGCCTCCAGCTGTGAGGGCCCACTGTGGCAGTAAGTGAAAGGGGAGGGGGGGTTGGATGGGGGGAGGGGGACACCAGTTAATAAAAAACACCCCAGCTCATTTGCATTTTATCAAAAGGAACAACTGTTTCCAGTGTTAGGGCACAGATGGTATTGTGCTATTGTGCTTTGAAGAGAAAATACAGAATCTTAAAGCTTGGATTTTTCTTTTCAAGCCCTGGAGTGTCCAAAGATTTTTTTTTTTTTCTTCTTGTTGCAACCTGAGCTAAAGCACGATTACAGTAACTTTTACTTTGAGTTGGGCGGCTTCATATTATCTCTGCTGCTGTGCCACGCTAATGTGCTTCATGTGTCTGGTTGGTGTGGGTACAGTAGGGCAGAATGTGTGTGTTATGAGAGATCCGTGATGACAGCAGTTATATTTATGTCACCACATGTGGCTATCCATTGTTTTTAGATCAGAGTATAGGGATATTAATAGAAACACCATTCACATTTTTTTTTTCCTGAAGATGCATTTCTGTTGTTGGGGATGACCTATGAGCAAGCTAGCTTTAAACAAAGTATACTTACACATGCAAAACTCTCTATGCAAATACTTTTCTTTACAATAGTTGCCCTGTAAGCTTAGTGTGCAGTTGTTTACATCCAGCTTTAGTTAGCTTATATACTGCATGTCACACAGTATATTTAAAATTTCAAGCAGTACGCATGTTTAACAACAGATGCTTCTGCCTCAGAACAGCACACTCTTATTGTTCTTTGAATGGCTGTTGTATCGTTTACCTTTATGCACTTAGAGGATGAGATAAGCTGACCTTGGTGTGCCGGGTAAAGCATACATCCTAGCAGGGAAAGCTTGACTGCTTCCCTCAGTGAAAAGGATACTGTACACTGAGGTTGTGTTCCACTCTAATGTATCACTTTACTCTCCCAATCAAATTAGAGTCATGTAATGAACTATAAATATGTAGAAATGGACTACAAATGATCCAAATTTGAAATAATGCTGATTAGGGGTGCCGTGGTTGATGTTGTCATTTGAGTAGCTGCACTCTGCCTGTCTAGATATTTGAAACTGGATCCTCAATCCAGCCTCTATTGATTCTGAAACCTATTATATGCAGTAATTGCATGCTGCTGCCTTTAACAACTCTTGGTTATTGCATCTGTGAATTGCATTACTACATTTATTGAACGACTGGAAATATTGCCTGAAAAGCTTTTTCTTGCTCTTGTCCTGATATTGAAAGAGCGTCATGGCACCACAGGGATAAAGCACTGGAGGGGGAGATTTGCTGGATCCCATCTCAGTCACCTGCTTCTGTATTTTTAAGTGGTAATCATTGTTGATAGGGTGTATTTATTGTATATGCAGTTACTGTGGGGTTCTTATATTCTTTAAAAACAATGTTATAGTGTTTATCACAATGTTTTTATGAGTACTGTTTCCACTAAAAACTTATTCTTTTCCTCAGTTAAAAAAAATTCAGATTAATCAACAATAGAGAAAATGTTGATTTTTAAAGATCCACACAGTCACATACAGGCTTGTTATCAGCAACCATTAGTCATGTAATGTTAGCTAATTCCTGTTTTCATTATGAATTATGAAAGACTAATTAGCCATTCCATATGTTTTTCAATTAAATCTATTTCATGTGTTTTCATAGAAGATGTGGACATTCCTAGTGATCCCAAACTTTTGAATGGCATTGTATACAATTGGAACCAAATGTTTACATACACTATAAAAAGACACCACCTTTTTTTCCTCACTAGCTGCAATTAAACCAAACTAAACTTTTCCCATTTTAGGTCAGTTAGGATTACCAAAATTATTTCTATTTGCTAAATAACATATACTGTATATTTTCTAAATATTTCTAGATATTTTTTTATTCCTACAAAGTCAGAAGTTTACATGAATTTGTTGTTCTTTAGCCACTTTGCAACTACTTTGGTGGTATGTTTAGGGTCATTGTCCATTTGGAAGACCCATTTGCACCAAACCTTTAACTTCCTGGCTAATGTCTTGTGATGTTGCTTCTATATTTCCACATAATGCTCTTTCCTCCTAATGACACCTATTTTGTGAAGTGCACCAGACCCTCCTGCAGCAAAACACCCCCACCACCGGAGTGGTGGCTCAGTTGGTAGAGCATCCGCCCCACACCCGGGAGGCAGGGGTTCAAATCCCGGCCAGGTCATGCCGAAGACCATGGTTGACCAAGTGGAACTTCCTGCCGTCTAGCTTGGTGCTCAGCAATAATGGAATGGAGGAGGGAAATCTGTGGCGGCGCCTTGCATGGCAGCGGCCCTCTGATTCTGCACTGGGGTGTGTGTGATTGACACTGTAGATAGGTAAAGCACAATCATGTTCTACTGTACATGATTGGTTGTATGGTTGAATGACAATAAGGGTGATTTAATTTAACACATGATGCTACCACCCCCATACTTCACATTTGGGACAGTGTTCTCAGGCTTGCAAGCTTCCCCCTTTTTCCTCCAAATGTAACGATGGTCAGATCACAGGACATGTCTCCAAAAATCAAGGTCTTTGTCCCTGTGTGCATTTGCAAACTGTAGTGTGGCTTTTTTATGTTCCTTTTAGAGTAATGGCTTCTTCCCTACTGAGTGGCCTTTCAGCCCATGGATAATGACACTCTTTTAAGGCCCTGTCACACCTAGTTCATTTAGGCAGCGTTTGCCAAACGTATGAAGAGCATACTGAAGAACGCTGAAGCATGCTGGTATATGGTGTTGTACGCCGAACTCCTCTGAGAATTTTCAGCCTGCTGAAAATTTTCAGATGTATCCAGTGTATGGCTGAAATGTCCCACATATGCGAAGCATATTGTAAGTTGTAGGGAAGTTATGCATTCGTTCACACACATTATTTGTAAGTGACTCATAAGTTACTCATAAGTCGAAATACGTCGACTAGCGTACCCAAAACTTATTTCTAACATATGAGTAACGCTCTTTGAAACCATGTGTAACTTACTGAACAGATTTCTGACAGCTACCCTATAATGGCATATTAGCAGCATTGGTTCACAGGAGGAACCCAGATAAACTGGCTTTGTTCTTCTATTCAGACAAAGTAAAGAGATGTTTCATACCTTGACATGTTTCAACTGTGATGGTCTCTGTGTAGACTAGGTGACACCTTTACTAATTAAGAGCTGACTTGATCCACCTGCTCTCTGTTCTGATCAACTCAGGTGGTGCCTGCAGCACATACACACACAGAGAGCTACACACACATACTTGTTTGTGTAATGGGACCTGTCGGGATGTGTCTGAGGATATTATGGAGATCCAAATTGTTGTTTAGCCCTCTTTGTCATGTTTTTACCTTTGACTGCAGTCTGTACCATCAGCTGTCCAGTGTTGTTCTGATAGATATGCCAAAATGTCAGAACAGCGGAGGAGGTGAATCCAATCAGCTGAGCGCCAGAAGCACAGAGCTCAGCTGTTTTCTATGATAAATCACACTTTACTCATTCTTGGCTGCTGCTCTCTTATGTTTTTGGGTTCACACCGGCAAAAGCACACTCCATGCATTATCTTGTTTTTTTCTTCCACTTTATTGAAAATAAACTTTTTTTTCACCATTAGTTCACGTGCCTTTGAGCCAGGTTGTGACAACTGTCATCTGATGTTCATGATGTGTCACATCAGCTGTTGTAGACATGAACAACCTGATAGATTTGACAGCTCTGTGATGATCTTTGGAGGGGAGAATCATCTCGGTTGAACAGAGATGATCTCTCGCACAACTAGGATTCATGGATCGAGAGACGACGGCAGTTTGGCATGATCTCGCTATGCATAAATTAGGATAAGCTATGTGTAAATTATGCATAAGTTAGACTATAGTTGGGCATAAGTTGTGAACACTGGCACCACGCTCAGCATTCGTTGGTTTAAGTTATTTATAAGTTATCAAAACGTTCTATATAAGTTACTAATACATTATGTATATGTCAGACTCGTTATGGATATGTGATGCATACGGCCAGAAGTGAAAATGTCGACGTATGCCAATGTTTTAAACTAATTTTTATACATTTGGTAAACGGTGCCTAAATCGTCAAGGTGTGACAGGGCCTTTACCATCTTCACAAGGTGTTTTGCTTTTGTTCTGGAGTTGATATGCACATTTTACACCAAAACATGTTCATCTCTGGGACACAGAACCCATCTACTTCCTGATCAGTATGAGGGCTAGACATTCCCATGGGGTTTACACTTGCGTATTATTCTTTAAACAGATGAACGTGGCACCTTCAGGCATCTAGAAATTGTCCCAAGGATGAACCAAACTTGTGGAGGTCCACAGTTGTCTTCCTGATATTGTTGTTATATAAACTTCTGACTTGAAGAAAGTAATAAAAAAATTCTCTTAAAAATTATTTAGAAAATATTAAAAATTCATGAGCAAACAACTAATTTTTGCAATTTCATTAAATTCCTTCCAGTAGTTTTTGTGTAATTCGTCTAACAAACGGCTCCAGTCACATTACTCCCTGGGTCTGGTAATATCTCCACTGAATTGAGGGTGGCCATGACAGCTTCAGACCAGCCTGACTATCAGAATGGGGAGAAGCTCTCCACTGAACTAGCTGATTAGTGAGAGCATGTCAAGTAATCATTCAGATTTCCCACTTCTTCATAACAATGAGGAAAAACTGCAGATTATTATTGTTATAATTGTTACTTGATATATCTGGACATTTGTGTGTGACTGTTGAAGATAATGTGTAGTATGGACTACGCTGGTCGAAATTTTCCACCTCAGACAGGCATTAAGGGCTGAGAGATTCCCCACACACCTGCTCACGATGCTCATGCGGAGTACATTAGGCTTCTCTGTTACAAGCCCTGCTCTGCCCTTTCACCAGTGGACCTCATGGCTGCCAATGGAAAGACACACAAACACAAACACACCTCCTTTGTGTGTTTGTGTGTTTGTGTGTGTGCACGTGTGTGTGTTGTATCCTCTCTTGCCCACCTCTTAACATGTACATGCCTCCACATCCCAAGCCAGCATCTGGCTTGGCACTTGGCTCTGCTGAGCCTTTCAGAACAATTTAAATGGATAATCAGGCTGGTGATGCGAAGAAAGTGGATTGTGCATCTCTTAATCTCCAATCAGAGTCCCCCTAAGCTGCTCCTGGTGAAGAATTAGACTGGCTTTATGTGAAATGACACCAGACAGTGTGCAACACTGTAACACTCTGTGGGATCCACTAAAATCTGGCACCTCATCCCCCTGAGGAAGGGGGGGAGTCCACACACAGACAGCTGACATCTTCTGTAACCTCCCCCTAGATGACACACAAACGCCATGTCTCCATTATCAGTGCCCCTGGTGTAGATGTTAATTTGTATCATCATTAACAGAGGCGATGCTCACAAGCACACTCTCCGATACTGATCTTGCTCCATCCACCCCACCCACTGTAATTCCTTACATTCTCCATCCTCTTCTCTCATGCTTTTTAGCAGATACTAAACAGCAGCATTCCTCTTCCCCAAGTTTATGTCTGTGTTTCGCTTAAAGGTCACAGTCATGCTCGTGCTCCCCCCCCCCTACAAAAGGGATGCTGACCTCAGCCAACCTTCCTCTTTGACATTTGTCTCAAATCTCTAGGTTAGCTCTGTAATTTAGGCCACAGTGCACCAGAATATAGGATCCAGTGGCCTATATAGTTCTGCCCTGATTTACCTTACGCAGTGCCAAGAAACCTACTTACATCAGCAAAAACTGCAATGTCTTTCTTTAAAAGTCTCCGGGGATAAATGTGGCCAAAATATCCGAGCCTGTATAGTTTTTGTTGACTGTAGTGGACAGCGGACCTGATTTTTTTTCTGTTGGAGGGATTATGATAGAGTATCAGTGTCTTCAGGTTGCTACATGATATGATCCAGATGAGGCAGGGGCCATAGATCTGAGGGCTGGTGTGGGGACTGACCGTGCTCCATGGGCAAATTTGAAAAAGATGAATGACAACTGCGATGATGGACGATCTCTGATCCTTTCCATGTGCTTCTGGAACAGTTTGTCCATGATTCATGACAGTTTTGTTTTATTAACCGTATAAATACAGACTGTTTTTTTATTCACATGCTGCTGAACAGGCATTATTTTGAACTAACTTCTAGAGGTTTAGAGTGGACTGCAGCATAATATGACAGCAGAGGACTGTTAGTAAATGGTTCCTAAGGTGCTCGTGATTTATTTTGCACTTTGTGAGCCCCGGGACTGGGCTGTGATGAATATGACCTTAGCTCCTTCTGAAAGGAGAACTGATTCTGTGGCTGTGAAACAAGCACTGAAAAGTGAAACGGTGGTGAAGAAAAAGAAAAAAAAAAAAGTAGTATAAAAACTCTATTAGCTTTCCCTGCCACCGAATTCATCAGTGCTTGTCAAGACAGCTGCCCTGAGTAGGCAATGAATTAGTTTCAAGTGTCTGTGTGCTAAAGCAAGCAAGGGGAACATTAATACTCCCTAATCAAGGTCTGTGTTGGCATATTCCCTCCCTTGTCTCCCTTCTGTTATTCCATCCCTGACCGGAGACAGAGCTGTGGAAGACAGGGTTGTTGTCTCTCTTCTTTGCTGTAATTGACTCTTCTGGCAGATCTGAGCATTTGAAAAATAAATTGGTTTATTGATCTATAGTTTTTTATGTGTTTATTTTACCCATGCACCAATGGATCAACAGAATATAATACTAGCAATTGCCAAAGGGATTGCCATATAATTAGGTATCAGAAAAACTAGCATGTATCCTATTGTTTGGTCACATGACCAACAGTGCTTTGACACATTTGATGTTTTATAGTCTATATGAAGTAGCTCTTCAAAATCACGAAGAGTGTAAAGGAGCCAATATAATCCATCTGCACCTAATAGGTACTCATCAAGATTCTCCTTAAACTGCATGATTAATGCATAGGTCTGCCGTGGGCTGATTCTTTACTGTTGAGCCTGCATGAAATACAGTATCTCACAAAAGTGAGTACACCCTTCACATTTTTGTAAATATTTTATTATATTTTTTTCATGGGACAACACAGAAGATATGATACTTTGATACAATGTAAAGTAGTCTGTGTGCAGCTTGTATAACAGTGTAATTTCCTGTCCCCTCAAAATAACTCAAAACACAGCCATTAATGTCTAAACCGCTGGCAACAAAGTGTGTACATCCCTAAGTTGAAAATGTCCAAATTGTACCCAATTAGCCATTTTCCCTCCCCGATGTCATGAGATTCGTTAGTGTTACAAGGTCTGAGGTGTGAATGGGGAGCAGGTGTGCTAAATTTGGTGTTATTGCTCTCACACTCTCTCATACTGATCACTGGAAGATCAACATGGCATCTCATGGCAAAGAACTCTCTGAGGATCTGAATAAAAGAATTGTTGCTCTACATAAAGATGGCCTAGGCTATAAGAAGATTGCCAACACCCTGAAACTGAGCTGCAGCATGGTGGCCAAGACCATACAGCGGTTTAACAGGGCAGGTTCTACTCAGAACAGGCCTCCCCATGGTCGACCAAAGAAGCTGAGTGCACGTGCTCAGCGTCATATCCAGAGGTTGTCTTTGAAAATAGACGTATGAGTGCTTCCAGCATGCTGCAGAGGTTGAAGGGGTGGGGGTTTACCCTGTCAGTGCTCAGACCATACGCCGCACACTGCATCAAATTGGTCTGCATGGCTATCGTCCCAGAAGGAAGCCCCTTTTAAAGATGATGCACAAAAAAGTCTGCAAACAGTTTGCTGAAGACAAGTAGACTAAGGACATGGATTACTGGAACCATGTGCTGTGGTCTGATGAGACCAAGATAAATTTATTTGATTCAGATGGTGTCAAACATGTGTGGCAGCAACCAGGTGAGGAGTACAAAGACAAGTGTGTCTTACCTATAGTCAAGCATGATGGTGGGAGTGTCATGGTTTGGGGCTGCATGAGTGCTGCCGGCACTGGGGAGCTACAGTTGAGGGAACCATGAATGCCAGCATGTACTTTGACATACTGAAGCATGAAGCATGATCCCCTCCCTTTAGAAACTAGGCTGCAGGGCAGTATTCCAACATGATAACCACCCCAAACACACCTCCAAGATGACCACTGCCTTGCTAAAGAAAATGAAGGTAAAGGTGATGGACTGGCCAAGCATGTCTCCAGACCTAAACTCTATTGAGCATCTGTGGGGCATCTCAAATGGAAGGTGGAGGAGCACAAGGTCTCTAACATCCATCAGCTCCGTGATGTTGTCATGGAGGAGTGGAGGAGGATTCCAGTGGCAACCTGTGAAGCTCTAGTGAACTCCGTCCATGCCCAAGAGAGTTAAGGCAGTGTTGGAAAATAATGGTGGCCACACAAAATGTTGACACTTTGGGCACAATTTGAACATTTTCACTTAGGGGTATACTCACTTTTGTTGCCAGCGGTTTAGACATTAATGGCTGTGTGTTGAGTTATTTTGAGGGGACAGCAAATTTACACTGTTGTACAAGCTGTACACTGACTCCTTTACATTGTATCAAAGGTCATGGTCTTCAGTTTTGTCCCATGAAAAGATGGGGGAGGTACTCACTTTTGTGAGATACTGTAGCTATTCAAAACAAAACAAAACGGTAGAGAAATCTGACCAGTGTTTGAAGTTCTATAAGCAGACAGTCATATCACGATGCCAAACGGTCTTTGATGGTCCACACAGACGGATGCCACAGTGCTGTTTATTATGTATCATACTGACTGATATCTACCCTGTTAAATCAGATATGCACATCTCAAAGATTTGCCACATATTTCTGTGGGCTTGCTAAATGATGAAATATACTATATCACAGAACTAAGGAAATTAAAACATTAAGCTGTTCTAATGTTCCGTATCCTTTGTCATGAAAAACAACAAAAGTTAACAAAACAATTTTAAAAATCTGTCACTTCAGTTGATCTTGACAAAATATAAAATTCTTTAGAAAAGTCACTATTTGACCATATATTGGAACTGTTCCATGCTCGATTTGTTTTCTCTGCGAACAGCTGAAAGTTTTTAAATTTTGAAAATGAATGTGATTTGCAGTGGGGCCCACTTCATTAGGTACACTTTTGCTGTTACTGGATTGCATCCCATTGCTTTCAGAACTGCTTTAATTCTTTAGGGCAGAGATTCAACAAGGTGCTGGAAACATTTTTGAGCAATATTGACATATTGATATGCTAAGCTCACAGCTGATGCAACATTGTTGGCTGCTCATCCATGACGCACCATGCATATGTGCATTCTTTCACTGTTATACCAAATTCTGACCCTGCAATCTGAATATTACAGTAAAAATGGAGACACAGACCAGGCAATATTTTCCCAATCTTCTGTTATCTCATCTTGGTGAACTTGCACTAATTGTAGCCTTAGTTTTCTGCTTTTAGCTGACAGGAGTGGCACGCAGTTGACGTCTTTCTGCTGTTGTAGCACATCTGCTCAGTGGTCAACATGCTGTGTCTTCAGAGATGATCTTCTGTATACCTCAGTTGTATTGAGTGGTTGCTTGAGCTACTGTTGCCCTTCTGTCAGCTCCAAACCACTTGGCCATTCACCTCTGACCTCTGGCATCAACAAGGCATTTGGGCCAGAGAACTGGCTACAGATATTTTCTCTTTTCAGACCAATTCTCTGTAAACTCTAGAGATGGTTTGTGAAAATCCCAGTAAATCATCAGTTTCTGAAATACTCAGACCAAGCCTGTCTGGCACCAACAATCACACCCATGTTCAATTAAATCACCTTTCTTCCCCATTCTGATGGTCGGTTTGAACTTCAGCAGTTTGGCTTTAACATGTCTATGTGCCCTACATACACTGAGTTGCTGCTATGTGACTGGCTGATTAGATATTTGCCATAAAGGAGCAGATAAACTGGTTGCACCTAATAAAGTGGTCAGTGAGTGTATATGTTGGATGCTGAAACCATGATAACATGCGCTACTTAATGTTTAATGATTATACACATCAAAATGCGGCTACCAAGTGTCTAGTTGTAGTTAAAAATCTAAATAAAATCAGGCTTATTCATTTCAATAATTTAATTTTCTGTTTCCTTGCAATAAAGGTAAAGTAACGGAAAGAGCCAAAACCAAAAACTTTTAATAGCTGAATGAAAGAAAAATGCAATTGCATATGTAAACATGACATTTGGAATTGTATGTTTGTTTTTTTTTTTACAGAATTTCATACTGTGTCTGACAAATCCCCAGGTTATAGTCTGTGTCTACACACAAACATAAGTAGAAAATATCTGCAGTTGATGGTGTTGCACTGAACTTGACTGGTTGTAAATGTTTATAATGCAGCCAAACCCTGCTTTGAGTTGTAGAGTTTTCACCTTATTTAGGTATCGGAGCAAATCACGCCAAAAATCTGCAAGTAGAGTGGCGTTTCAGAGTTTGGTAATAGTGTTTGTGTGTAGACAGTAGAAAAAAAAAGAGACCTTTTCCTAAGAAGCTTTATGGTAACAAAGCAATGCATTATAATTTAGGATCCACGGTCCCTTGGAGAATTGAATGCAGGTGTGAATGAACTTCATCTGTGCCTTTAACAAATTGGCATAAACTCTAGTTTAAGCCAGTTTCTGTCCAATTATTTTCATGCCCATGATTGTTTGAGAAATTCAACTACTGGAAGCAGCTTAGCATGCAAAACACTGCTGTAAAGTGACCCAGAGCCAAGAAAGCGGATTTGAGATCAGCACGAAGGAGCGGTCCTGATTTTGAGCCAGCTCTATCTAGTTACACTATACATGCTGTTTCAACATTTCCCATAATGCTGAGAAATGACTTGACTCTTATGTGTTTGCATGTAAAACCATGGCTCGTTTAGAAAGAGCGCCAAGCTTTGAAGAGGGTTCTTGGTAACTTAGCAGCCAAGCCCCGCACCTCGGACAGCCTGCTGTTTGGCCCTGCAGTGTGGTCATTGTGAGGGAATGAATATTTTTTTGCTTTCCAGAGAGTAGCTTAATGGCAATGTGCAGATGAAAAACAAGACACAAGTAGGTGAACAGTCCCATCTCCACGAAGGCACATAAGCAAATTAAGTGTGACCAGAAAGCTTCTAATTCGAAAGGCAGAAGGATTAGGCTGTTTGATGAGCAGATTTAAGGGTGCAGGCAAGGGGAACAAAAGAAACACTTCTCTGGCCAAGCGTAATAATCTTTGAAAATGTTTCTTTAACCCATCTCCCTGTGACGTGTATTTTCACTGCACTTCAACCCAACATCCCAAGATTAAGGCTTTTATCATGTATCCTCTCTCTCCCGTGATTGCTGCTTGATATGTTTTGCTTTTGACGTCTTCCTCTGCACTCGCCTCTCTCCCCCCTCCCCCCCTTCTTTTCTTCTAAAGTGGACTTTAATACGGAAATGTTACATCTTAGTGCACTTACAGCAACTGTTGTTACCACTCTAACTAAAACACTCCCTCTGTTAAACAAAGTCATCTGATTTAATCCCGAAGGTTTCCTTCCGGGATGTTAGACAGGTTTACCTCTGCAGATTCTTCCTGGCTGTTTTGTGTTGCTGAGTTTTATGATTTCCCCTTTGTTCCATTTTCTTGCAGACTTTTCACACGCCCAGCTTGGGAGACGAAGAATTTGAGATCCCCCCCATCACACCTCCACCTGAGACAGAGTCTGGCTTGGGTCTGTCAGAAGTGGACTCCCCATTCCCAGCTATGCCAGAGCCCCCAGCTCCACACAGGGGTCCACTAATCCCTCAGTTCCCCCCACAGAGCCTGGACCTGCCGTCGATTACCATCTCACGCAACGTGATGGACCAAGAAGGCGTAGCTGTCAATAACGGACAGTCTATGGTGAGCACCTCATTGTTACTGAATGAAGAAGTCATTTTAATTTCTATCTCTTAGCTACATGAACAGTGCTATGAAAAGTGTTTGCCCCCTTCTGGATTTCTTATGCTTTCGCATATTTGTCACACTTACAGTAAATGTTTCAGAACATCAAACAAATTTTAATATTGGACAAAGATAACCTAATTAAAACTATCCATACCTACCTGGCCCTATGTGAAAAAGTAATTGCTCCCATATTACATCATGAATTAACTTGGATTAATCACATTTTTTGGAAAGCGGAGTTCAGTTTCATTAGCAACGTGCAAGCCTGATTACTGCCAGACCTGGTGAATCAAGAAATCACTTTAATAGAACCTGCCTGGCAAAGTGAAGTAGGCTAAAAGATCTCAAAAAGCAACACATCATGCTGTGATCTAAAGAAATTGAAGAACAGATGAGAAAGAAAAACCCAGAACAACGTCTAAAGAACTGCAGGGCTCATTTGCCTCAATTTGGACACTGGCCCATGATTCAACAATAAGAAGGAGACTGGACAAAAATGGCATCCATGGGAGAGTTCCAAGGTGAAAACCACTGCTGACCAAAAAGAACACAAAGAACTGATGAGGTAAAAGTTGAACTTTTTGGAAGACATGTGACCCGTTGCATCTGGCCTAAAACTAACTCAGCATTTCATCAACAGAACACCATACCAACAGTCAAACATAGTGGTGGTAGTGTGATGGTCTGGGGCTACTTTGCTGCTTCAGGACCTGGACGACTTGCTGTAATTGATGGAACCATGAATTCTGCTCTCTACCAGAATATCCTGAAGGAGAATGTCTGGCCATCAGTTTGTGACCTCAAGCTCAAGCGCACTTGGGTTATGCAGCAGGACAACGATTCAAAACACACCAGCAAGTCAAACTCAGAATGGCTTAAAAAATAAAAAAACAAAATCAAGGTTTTGGAGTTGTCTAGTCAAAGTCTGGACTGAAATCCAATTGAGATTCTGTGGCATGACCTTAAACACGGCATTCATGCAACCCTCCAGTGTGGCTGAATTAAAGCAATTCTGCAAAGACGAGTGGGCCAAAATTCCTCAACAGCGATGTAAAAGACTCATTGCTGGTTATTGCAAATGCTTGATTGCAGTTGTTGTTGCCAAAGGTGGCACAACCAGTTATTAGGTTTGGGGGGCAATTACTTTTTTTTCACATGGGGGCCAGGTAAGCTTGGAGAGATTTTTTTCCTTAATAAATGAAATCATCATTTAAAAACTTCATTTTTTATTTATCAGGTTATCATTGTCTAATATTAAAATTTAAAATACTTTTCCACCACGGTACTCTGTCTATAGCTTCTTCTTTGTGTCTTATTTGTAGCTGCAGCTCAGGATTGTTTTCATTTGCTATCCATAATAAAAAATATATAATTTATATACATGTACTATCAAAGACCTCTATTTCCTCTTCCTGATTTATACTATAATGTCACCTTAACAGTTTTTGTGCACCTCCTGTTGTCAGCACATCTGTCTCAGCATCTGGCCTTGTTTACAACACAGGAGGTATATGATCACTTTGAGTAAATGTCATGATATTATGTTACGTACTGTGAGGATTTTTTTTTTCTTTAAAAAAAAAAAAAACATCACCTGGAGAGTGGATGATCCCTTTTGTAAATAAGGGGAACAGATGTAAATAGATCACAGGTGTTGGAGTACAAGGCACATTCATCCCCAGAAAGACAGTGAGAATCGGACCCAAAAGTGTCACAGCTTCACATGCTCATATTTAATTCATGTCACCTCCAGAGGCCTTTTTTCACTGCTGTAAATGCTGATCTAGGCTTCAGCCCAATGTCACATGAGGTCTTCAAAAACAGCGCATGCCATCTTTTGAGTGGAGTACCAGCTTTTGTCCAAGTATCACACCAAATCTCTCCCCTAGTAAGGTCTTGATTAATATACTGTATATTTTTAGCTCCATACACACTGTCAAACATCACTTTCTTTAGGCTGGTACAGCCAGAGATTGTGGGATTGTTGTCTCGGGGTGGACAGGCGTTTTCAAATGCCACAATCATAGAAGCACTGAGGAGGAAAAATGGAAATGTCACTGGCTGACTAGTTGTCTTACAGACCTATTACAAAAATGGAAGATTCATTTAGGGGCGAAGAAAGGAAAGGACAAAGGCATCCGCGAAAGAGATGATGGTGTTGATGTCGCGTTTTCTTTGTGAGCCACAAATCACATTTCATTTGGAAGAGGTGCCATTATCATTATAACTGCGTGAATAAATGTAACGTGTTTTTAGAACCCCCGCCCCCCGCCCACCACCACCACCACTCTTTCTCTGTAACACATTTGTTGAATCACACTGATATCAGAGATATTTATTTACATTCCATATGGGAAGGGGCTGTAAAATTTTACAGCTCTTTTCCTGCCTCCGTGCTTCTGGCATGTAAAATAATTGCAGCTTTTAAAATATCTCTGCTGCATACAGTAAGTGAGCCCCAGAAGGCTTTTTGCCTAAAGAATTTTCATTTCATGGTCAGTTAAGCTTTCTGCATCTGGAAGAAACGGAACCTTGACACAATTACATTCCTGACTGTTCTCATGACTTGCTGGAGGATTAGATTTGATTCTCAAACATTATTCCTCTTTAACACCATTTGCATGGCTCATGTCTCTGATTGTGCGGAGACTCTATTAAAAACTGAGGGGGGAATGTGGGTTTCTGCTCCCTGCCTCGTGGCATTGTCGCCGGCGCACCACTCGCCCGTTATCAGTCATCGCACATTGTAGCGCGGGAAGGCTCGTGGTGGCCCTTCATTTCTTCCTGTAAATGAGATTGATCCCCAAAAGTCCTGTGACAATGCCTGTAGAAATTCTATTCATCTATGGTTTTATCTTTGCTCTCAAAAGAGCACGCAACTTTTAAATGAGATAAGTAACAGCGCTGTTTGCAGTGCGTTGCGTATACAAAGACAATGATTTACGAAGGCCCTAAGAGGGGTATTTTGTCATTTTGTCAGCGCACTGATAAAGGAATGACAACCTTATATACATGATTACATTCTGTGTTATTTGTTATGGCTGCAGGGGCAAACAAATAAACCGTGCACTATTGCAATTACATTTTTCATCAAGGCACCATGCTCATATTTCCCAAACCCTTGTCTTGGTTTTTCTTCCTCTGTGCTAGCTTACTGGTGGAGAATACTTAGTACGTGTGAAAGCCTGTCTCTTATCAGAACTTAATGAGAAACCCAACCAGCGAATATACCTGGGCTATTTTGAAAAGCTTCTTCCATGTCATTGCATTGCCAAGTGTTCGGCTAATTCCTTTCCCCTTAATGTTCAGCGTATGTCTTGCAAATTGGCCACAGATGCCGAGGCTTCTACAAAGAGAAATACATTTTCTCAGCTGCAGCAATGTGCCTGGCAAGCCCCCGAATCTGAAGTCATTATTTATTTAATCTGCTCTCCTAACAAGCTTCTGACTCTCATTTTTGTCTCCCAGCATGTGTCCTCCTGATTTGTGATTGAGTCTCAATAGTGCCAAATAGTACTGGAGTAAGAGCTGCCAGTATTGCTTTATTCACAATTTCTTCTCGATTTTCTCCCTGCTGCACAGCAAGGGTCTCTGGGTTCCATTTCAAAAAACACCTGGTGCCTTCGCCGCATTTCTAGGTTTTTCTTGACACGTGTAAGCATGTAGTGAAATGGGCTCTGTGTCCTCCGTGATTGGATTCGAAACCTGCCGTCCTTAGCTGGTTGCGTTACACGTTAAAGTCGGTGTTTAAGAGGTGCGAGCCCTGCCTTATCTAATTGCATTAAAGTCTTTGCGGCGATGCTTTGTATATTTTTCAATACCGAGTAGCTGTTTTGTGTGTCGTTAGCTTTACAGTAGCAGGGGCATGCTCATATGTAATAGTACCATGCGGGATGGAAGAGGCTGAAAAAGCCATTTGTAGTTTGTTGTTCGCATGATTTGATATGCCCTGATACTGTATAGATTGCCACTGAGTATAATACCTCAGTTCTGACTGGTCAGAAACCACTATATCCCGAATCAAATGGAAAATGTGAGCAGTGTTGCAGAAAGCATGTTTTTTCTACACTTTCCCCTTATCTCCCATCCAAGCCAAGAAGCACTGACATGAGTTGTACATCAATTTAAGAGAGGGGGGCTTTTTTTTCTCTCCTTGCTTTCCCCCTCTTTTTTTCCTCCCTACTCTCGACAGACAGCTATTGTGACATATTGGGTCAGTCAGAAATGAAAGATATTCATGCAGGCATGCAATACTTGTAATGAAGTCTCAGCTTGACCTTCTGCATGATTGATTCTGTAATTTACTTTTCTCAGGCAGCTCTCAAACCGAAATGATGTCATGTTGGACAAGTTTTAAATACCCATAATGCACTGGAAGGAATGGTGGAAGGGGGTATGGGTCAGCGGCTGCGCCAGACAAAAGGAGGGGTGGGAGTGTGCTGGCCTCGGAGACTGAGGACCGAGGAGGGGGGCATTGGGGGGGGGGGGTATGTTTTTAAGTGGGGGTTAAAGGTTGGTGAGATAGAGTGAGTCTGCACACTATAGAGAGAGAGAGAGAGAGAGGAGTGTGTTTGACTGAGACAGGGCAAGGGAAAGAAAAACAATTTATCTTCGTGCTATTATAGCCTTTACTGGCATTCAAAATTCCATTTTTCTCATTTGGCTTAAGCACAGACTTCAGCAGGTTGCAGAAAATGGAGGGGGAAAAAAATAAAATGATGTTCCCGTTTAGAAGGCGAGTAAAGGAATATGTGCAGAGCGCTGATAAACTATCTTTAATAGGACTGACCTTTCATGCTGGCGAAAGTTACTGGGGGATTCATCCTTATAATTACCATATAGATGATTTTACCCCTCTCCTGCCATGGAACATTTCCAAGAGCTCCGGCATTGATTGAATGGAAATTGAACTTGTTAACATTCTTTTCAGCCTGTTAGAGCTTGGTGCCACTGTTCATAAATTCTCCCAAATTCTGATTTCCAATATCTTTAAGAACAGGCCAGAGTCTGTTTTCATTGACATCATTGTCGAGATTTTTATCGCTCAGTGAATACATAATGTCGCATTTTTTTGAGCCCCACTGCCACATTTATTTGCCTGTGTTTATTGTGGAAAATGTCTCATACATTGTCAATATTTTTTTGCCCCTCATCTGCCAGTTTTGTGAATGCTTTTTGTGGCTCTGTGTTGAGTGTGTGTGCTGTGTTAAGAGTGCTTAAGGCCAACAATAATGTACAAAACAAACCAAGCCCCCCCCCCCACCCCGTTTTGCAGCGTATTGTTAGAAGCGTTGTTGCTGTTAGCTATTTCAGCCTTCCCATTAAAAGCCACACAATGAGGAATATTTCAAACTTTATTTGCTCACAAAAAAGCTTCATTGATTAGAGGGTGCATTTTAGTGTTAGTATTTGATGTGTAAACACACAGCCAGGGAGTACAGGCATAAAAAAAACCCGCCCACACACAAATCTGACTAAGGAGGGCACATCTGTCCACTGTGTACTCAAGATAAAAGACTTATTTGCAGATTTACGATTCCTATCAAAATATCTAGTTAGACGTCTGCTGTGACTGCATGCAATACTGCAATCAAAATGCAAATGAGATGACAGAGGGACGTAAATAAAGCTACTATCACATTCATATTCACAATCAAGACAACTGTTACCTAAGATGATTTCTTTGACTCACTTATTAGATGTTATGTTTTCATTCAAAGCAGATGAAGCTGCGCCTCACTGATGTGTTATTACTCCTGAAGCGCTAACAGCTAAATTCCCGTTTCTGCTCTTTATTGCTTTAAAATAAGATATTAAGTATCACTGTGAATGTAATATATTAGTGATGACCAGTTATTTTGGACTATAATGAGAAACTTTGTGTTCACAGTTCAATACAGTTGTTCCTTATTTTATACAGGAGTTTTGTTTAATTACATATTTAAACTGTAAATTATAAGATAAAGTTTCAGTGTTGTGCAAAAAAATAAGGAAAAGCTTATCAAATGTCCACTGTTATTGTCACATATTGTGCATTTTTTTTAGATTCATTTTAAAGTTTTGCCATATTCAAAGACATTAATATGTAGTTTTATAGGTCCCATTTACTGCACTTGTTCCACATGCTGACAATTCCCACAGGTTTAATAAAATGTTTGTGACATACTTTCACCAAATCGCTGGTAATTACTCTGTTTAATTACTGCAGCATCATTGTGCCTCATCTTTTGCAGTCTTCCTCAGAGCAGGCCATTTTAGTGCACGTCTCTTTAAATACCCAAGAGCCACACTTCACTCTGCCCTCCCTCTTTCACCACTACTGCTAATCATAGCTGGCTAGCTCCTAGCTTGAGTCGCAAGCCTGAGTCAACTAACGTAAATTTATCTTAAACAATGGATGAAAAAAACATCACTGGTGGACAGGAGTTTATGATTTCACACCTTGGGTCTCAGCTAGAAATAATAACCGATAATCATGATAACCGACTAATATGGCAAAGTGTTGCTAGATAAACAAGGATTGCAGTGGGGGTGAATAGAATTTATAGAAAATAACGATCAAAACTGGCTGGATCGTCAGTAAAGGTAACACCAGGCGGCCTGTCTGTCAGCATCACCCCGCTGAGGCGAGTTGTAATATGTCATATCCGGCTCTAGGGAGCCGGGCAATCAGAGCCAGGGACAAGCCAGTGAGTCGAGATGTTTTATTCTGGGTAAGGGATAAGGGATGAGGAGAGCACAGACACTCATACAGACGTACATTCTCAGGCTGCACAGCGCAGGGTAGGTAGCTCGTACCGGACGTGGGGGTAGCAAGACGTACATCCTCACAGCGGGATACAAACACAGGAATGCTGCAAGGGGAGTTGAGGCTGACACCAGACGAAGGGGCTTCAGCCTCAACTCCCCTTGCAGCATTCCGGTGTTTGTATCCCGCTGTGAGTATGCACGTCTTGTTACCCCCATGTCCGGTACGCGCTACCTACCCCTGCGCTGTGCAGCCTGAGAATGTACGTCTGTATGAGTGTCTGTGCTCTCCTCATCCCTTATCCCTTACCCAGAATAAAACATCTCGACTCACTGGCTTGTCCCTGGCTCTGATTGCCCGGCTCCCTAGAGCCGGATATGACATAATACGGTTAGACAGATCAACTCTGACCACCTAGCCAAGCTAATGCTAATTGTTCATCTACCAACGTGTTTGAAAATATAACAAAATAAGCCAGAATGAAGCAAGATATATTATCGACTTTGGATTACTGAACCAGGTGGGAATTGGGATATCCATTAGGGTTACTGATGTGTAAAGAAAATAATAATACAAACCAAACTTGGTAAGCTAACTGTTAGCTCTGAAGCTAACGCTTGGGCTCACACTCTGGGTGGGGACTGGATCACAGCCAGCAGCATGGCGATGGATTGTAACTGCAGACCAGAGCATTTATCAGTGTCATAGAGGAAAAGAGGAGCAAAACCAACTTCTGCCCATTCTGATGAAATGTTAAGAGATTTTAATATTTTTACAGTAGTGATCTGACCCACGAAAGCATTTTAGAAGGTTAAACCCCACAAACACACCATGTTTGAGTGAATCAAAGACTTAAAGACCAGAAACCATTTCTGTGTTGTTTTACAGCTCATCAAAAAAAGCTGTCTTTAAAGTTCCATCTAAAACAGTCATTTTTCAGCATTCTCAGTATTATTAATGAGCCCCTAAACTGACTGGGCATTTTCTATTCTGTTTTTTTGAACGGGCCAATCACAAGTAAGCAGACAGTGATAGTGCATGTTTATTTATTTATTGTTTATCTATACAGGGACAAGTATGTAGCATAAATTATTACTACAGACCAAAGCATTTTGCAATGCCAGTCCCTAGCTGGGCTTTTAAAATACAAAAAACATTTGTTAACTCCGAAAATTGAAGGCGGGGCTTGCTGGTTTATGATATCATAAAAACCAGGAAGTGTATTCCCCTCATTCCTTTAAGTGCTTAAATAACTAAGGCAGTTTGCATCTCTTTGTGAAGTGAGTGTTTTAATATTTCAGTGGTGACTTCTGACTACATTTTATAAGTATAAAGCCCACAAAACACCATCTTGCACAACATGGGACCTTTAAGTCATGGTAATTTTTTAAAAAAAATGCACAATATTCAATATGACACCTTTGGAATAATTCAGCATATTCTAAACAGAATGTGCGCCTGCTCTAAGTCAAAACTGCACCATAAGGATTGGGTAAAAGTGTTATTATACAGATGGCCACAACTAATGAGCTCAGTGTGTGCATCTTTGATGTTCACAACGAGCACAGAGCAAACGGCGGGCCACCGTGTTCCTAGTAATGAAGATGACAATAGCACTTGGAGCACGGCGGGTTACAGAGATGTAAATCACAGTCATTTAGTGGCAGGCTTGTTTATTGAAGCCTTTATTTGTAAGATTTCCATATTTGAAGAGTCCCAACAATATGTTTTCAATCTCTTTCGCTAACTTTGCCTCACCTTTTGCAGACACCGGCTGGCAAATCCGTTCTCGCTTCATAGATTGTATTTATGATAAGCAATAGACATGGCATATGAGAAAGAAATGGATTGTAGATCCAATATGTTGCTGTATGAAATGGTGTTACAATATTGTTTTTGAAGACGGGCATTCATAAGGTTCTTTCAATAAAGCCAGGTGCGTGGGTTTATGATGTGTTGATGTTGGGAGAGATTGCGTTTGGGCTGCTGAATACCAGATGGATGTACCCGGGGAGAACAAATCACCTTTTCTGTTTTGTTCACATCCCTTTTACTGTTCCATGTCAGCTCTGTTGGCTCTCTGATCAGTCTTCCCCCTGGAGAGCTGGCAGGCTTCGTAATTTCTCCCTCACCACAATCAATGCAAACATGTTCAGTGTGGCTGCTTTTAGGGTCTTTCAAGAACTGAATGTTTTACCTGGAAAAGGTGAAACAGAAAGTTTTATTACATTATAGGCAGGTTAGTAAAATGGAGAGGACCTGTCCAAAGTTTTTAAGTACCATGCCTTCAGCTGGTTGATTTATGGAGTTGGATGAATAGGTGGATTTTTTTTTTCTCTCTTTTCATGTCAAATGGGATCTTTGAAGAGTGAGTTATGGCCATGAATAAAGTACAGGCTTTTAGCCACCTTGAGCTAACCAGACATGTAGGTGCATGCATACAAACTGAGAGGTTTTTTTTTTTTTTATTGTGGTATTTGAAGTCCACTATTCCCCTACAGCATATTCCCCTACAGAGACTGTGTCACAGATTTCCATACAATAGACTTTTGAAATGAGTCAGCCAAGCAGTGCAGTCATCTATTACCGGCTTATAAAGCTGGGGAGTTGGGTGTGAAGATAATTTATCATGGCTCATAACAGAGACATGCAAGAGCCAGGACATCCCGACTTGTGTTCTGCCACATAACAAGCCACAGAATAAAATGACCCAATTATCGCTGTGGCGAAGGGATACAAAATCAAAATGGGAGAAATGAGGTGCACCTCTGCGCAGCATTAATTTGTCCAGTGATGCATAAAGTGTCAATGGCATTTTAGCGTTTTCCTAATACACCTAACAAGTTTTTCTCTCAATTCCTTCGTAGAGTGTTGGACCGGGTCATCTACGCCAGTACCCGTCCAACCCGGCCATGGTGATGAAGTCTATAATCAACATGAACAACTCCAACGGCATGATGCCACGGAATCAGCTGAGCACCATCAACCAGTCCCAGCTCAACACACAGCTGAGCTTAAACATGGTGGGAGCCAATATCGCCCACACTTCCCCGTCACCACCTGCCAGCAAGTCCGCCACACCGTCTCCCTCCAGTTCCATCAACGAAGATGATCAGGACGATGGCAACAGGGTGAGCACAGATTTATTTATTTTTTTTAAAGCACACTTTAACATGACCACATTAGAGATAAGTGCAAATGCAGTTTAACGGTGTTAAAGAATATTTTTATTGCCTTCATTTCAGGTCGTTGGGGAGAAGCGACCAGCCCCTATAGATCCCACAAAAAAGTCTAAGACTCCCAAGAAGAAGAAGAAGAAGGATCCCAATGAGCCCCAGAAGCCGGTGTCAGCTTATGCCCTGTTCTTCAGAGACACCCAGGCTGCTATTAAGGGTCAGAATCCCAATGCCACCTTTGGAGAAGTGTCGAAGATTGTGGCATCCATGTGGGATGGTCTGGGAGAGGAGCAGAAACAGGTACGAAGAAGCCTAAAGAGATGTTTTCAGAAACGAATAAAAGAAATACGTATATAGGTTGTATAGTTTGTGACCTGTTTAATGTACTCCACACTAGCTTTTTTTGAACTTTAATCATGTCTCCTATAAAAACAGATGTATTTTGTCCATTCACGCTTTCTTTTGTGTCATCCCAGGTTTACAAAAGCAAAACAGAAGCAGCCAAGAAAGAATACTTAAAAGCCCTCGCTGCATACCGTGCTAGCCTGGTTTCCAAGGTGAGAAATTCCTCCTTTTCACCTGAAAAATGTGTGAATTTAACAGAAAAGTGGACTAAATTATTCAGAATTATTTGGAACATATTATGCACTGAGAAATGCTAGAAACAAGAGTACGAGTTGTAAAAATATGCAGCACACTTCTACAGTAGGTGGAGGAAGTGGTACTCCCATAACTGAAATGGTCTTTTGTCAAAAAAAAAAATGTCATGTTTTTCACTATATCCAGGCTGCAGCTGAGTCAGCCGAGGCCCAGACTATCCGATCCGTGCAGCAGACGTTGGCTTCCACAAGCCTCTCCCCTGGCCTGGTGCTGCCTTCACCGCTCAATCAGCACCCCTCCATGTCATCAGCCTCCCAGGCCCTTCAGCAAGCCCTGCCACGGGCCATTGCCCCAAAACCTTTGCAGATGAGACTAGGGGGCAGTCAGATCGTGACCTCAGTTACAGTTTCCCACCAGAACATGCCCTCCGGGATGCCTCCACAGCTGCTTGGCCAGATGGGTGCTGGAGGTCCCATGGTGGCGGGTGCCCAGTCCACAGCAGTGTCTCAGATGAGCCCGCCAATGCAGCCGGTGCAACAGCATGCCATGCAGCAGCTCCAGCAGCAGCAGCAGCAGCAGCAGATGCAGCAGCACCTCCAGCATCATCAGATGCAGCAGCAGCAGATGCATCACCAGCAGATCCAGCAGCAGATGCAGCATCAGCATTTCCAGCACCACCTCCAGCAGCAGCTGCAGCAGCACCACATGCAGCAGCAGCAACAGCAGCAGCAACAGCAGCAGATGCAACTGCAGCACATGCAGATGCAGCATCAGCTGCATCAGCAGCAGATACAGCATCTCCAGCAACAGCAGCAGCAGCAGCAGCAGCAGCAACAACAACAACATCAACAACAGCAACAACAGCAGCAACAACATCAATCCCAGTGTTCCCCACCCCAGCACTCTCCCGGGACACCCCATTCCGTGGGGGGATCAGCGTCACTTGGCAGCCCCCAGCCAGCTCCCCAGCAGCAACCGCACCCTTCCCAAATCCAGGCCCATGCCCAGGTCCTGTCCCAGGTCAGCATTTACTGAGCCAAATGGAAACCCTATCTCAACGAACAGGAATAGAATAAAAGCATCGTTCCATGTTGCTTTTCAAAGTTGCACTTAAGAAGTGTATAAAATTTAGAATGTTATACAAAGAGCGTGTCCATTATTATAGACAGACGAGGTGCACATGCGTGTACAGGGGATAAACATGTTAGCTGGGGTTTTGTCTGTGAAATAGGCCGAGCTGTGACCGAAGCCTGTTAGCGGGAGCGCCCAGTGATTGTTTATTTGCCTTGTGAGTTTCTTTCAGATTTCGACTTGAACTGACTGGGCACACAATGTGTTGAAAGAAGTGTATCTTTCACTGTTTTATTTAACAATAAAGCTTTATTTATGAGGCCAGAGTTGTCAGTTCGGCACAAGGACATTTTAAAATGTATTTCAACACAAGGATTTTTATAGGCTCTCGGCTGGGCTGGATGACTCACAGGATCCTTGGTGGAAACCAGTAACCCACTCATCAGTCTTTGTTCCCACACTGGCCAGTAAATAGCAGACTTTCTTTAGTCCAGCCTTTCTCTTTCACCCATCAGTCTTGCAGATTTAACTCTTCGAATTATCACGCAGTAGAGGACCAGTGATTTTTGAACATGTTTGAAACTGTGTCACAAATGCAGATGCTGTCGTTGGAGAGCGGAATGAGAGTAAAAGGTCTCGAGATGCTGAGCTGTGGACAAAAACATCTGAACAGACTGAGACAGAAACTGCCATAAATCATTCATGTCTTCGCATCATCAAACCGTAGCTGTAATCTGCTGTACATGTTTTGTAGAGTGGGGAGAGACCTCCTTTATCCAATAATCTACCCTGCAAATGATTTGCCCAAAAGTGTGTAACTGGCAACCCCTCCCCAACGAAAAAATCTTCTTTAATCTATTTGTTTTTACTTCAGATGTTTAACAATTAAATTATGTTTTTATTTTGTGTAACAAAGGGGATATTTTATGGTAAATGCAAATTTCTGGATCAAGGCAGATGATTTGGGGATTGATGTATTTTTACTCTGCTCCTTGATACTGTCATTCTTTAAAAAAAGAAAACTAGCAGAGCCAGTTTGTTGCACTGCCAAAGCCAACTAAAAAGGCATCGGAGGTATTTTTGCCAGCTGTACAGAAGTCCCTGAAGAAAAGGAAAAAAAACAAAACAAGAAAATGTTGTACATTTTTCATATCACCTGTTGTAAAGTTTTAATATGTGAGGCTTTAATTAAAACATTGTTAAACGACCTGTGGATTGCTATATCACACCGTGCATTTCTGCTCTTTTCTACTTTTTTATGAGTTCTGATATGATAATTTTGTTTGTATTTGGTTCACAAACCAACAGCATTCAGCTCACAATAGGACAAGTAATTTAATGTTGGAGTTTTTTGTTTTAGTTTTTTTTTTTTCTTGCTCAGCCATGAAGAAGTATCCAGAGACATTCCACCTCTAATATGATAGTAGCCATAATTTTGTATGAAGTATTATATATTTCTTTGTGTCTCTGTTGAAAATTAAACTATCAATCAAAAGTATTTATTGGAAGGAATCGTTTTCTTTCAAAGGTTATATTAGCTGTACAGTAATTCGTATGAAGTTCCTTGTTAATTACTGGAAAAATGGAGTTACAGTGCTGTGAAAAAATGTTTGCCCACTTCCTGATTTCTTATATTTTTGTATATTTTTCACACTTAAATGTTTCAGATCATCAAACACATTTTAATATTACCCAAAGATAACCCGAGTAAATACAAAATGTAATTGTGATTTGATTTATTAAGAGAAAAAGCCATACAAACCTACCTGGTGAAAAAGTAATTGCCCCCTAATCATAATAAGTGTTGTGCCGCCTTTGGCGACAACAACTGCAATCAAGCATTTGTGATAACTGGCAGTGAGACTTTTACATACGTAGCCTTTGAGGAATTTTGGCCCACTCTTCTTTGCAGAATCTCTTTAATTCAGCCACATTGGAGGGCTTGAGCTTAAGGTCAGAAACTGACGGCCGGAAATTCTCCTTCAGGATTTTCTGAGAGCAGATTTCAAGGTTTCATTAATTATGGCAAGTCGTCCAGGTCCTGAAGCAGCAAAGCAGCCCCAGACCATCACACTACCACCACCATGTTTGACTGCTGATATGATGTTCACTTTATGAAATGCTGTGTTAGTTTTACGCCAGATTTAATAGGACACACGGCTTCTAAAAACTTCAACTTTTGTCTCATCAGTCCACAGAATATTTTCCCAAAAGTCTTGGAATTCATCAAGATGTTTTTGAGTTGTTTTTTTGACGAATGTGAGATGAGCCTTTGTGTTCTTTTTGGTCAGCAGTGGTTTTCACCTTGGAGCTCTCCCATGGATGCCATTTTTGCCGAGTCTCTATCTTATTGTTAAATCATGGACCAGTGTCCAAACTGAGGCAAGTGAGGCCTGCAGTTCTTTAGATGTTCTGGTTTTTTGTTTCTCACCTGTTCTTGAATTTCTTTAGATCATGGCATGATGTGTTGCTTTTTGAGATCTTTTAGCCTACTTAACTTTGTCAGACATGTTCTATTTAAGTGATTTCTTGATTCATCATGTCTGGCAGTAATCAGGTTTGGGCATGGCTAGAGAAATAGAACTCAGCTTTCCAAAAATGTGGTAATCACATTTAATTCATGATGTAACAAGGGTGGTGGGCAGTTACTTTTTCACACAGGGCCAGGTAGGTTTGGATAGCTTTTTCTTTAATAAATTAAATGGTCATAAAAAAACACAACATTTTGTATTACCCTGGTTATCTTTGTCTTGTGTAAAATTTTGTTTTGATCGAAACATTTAAGTGTGACAAATACGCAAAAAATATAAGAAATCAGGAAGGAGCAAGTATTTTTTTCTCAGCACTGTACATAAATCATGCAGCCTTTTACATGACATAAATATAAATTTGGATTTCTACAGAGTCATTCTATGGGAGATCAGATCCCTTGCAGGACATACGAGGGTTTATGTTGGTATTATTGTAGTGTGTGCTGTTTTTCAGTGATTTAAAGTCCTTTGTAACTGTCTATAAAAAAAAAAAAAAACAGTGTTGAAACTGGACAAGGTCAGCATGTAACCGGTACTTGTCTCAATAACAGTCCCCTTCTCACACACCAGTGCATTGGATTCTGCCTCTTTCTTACTCCCTTCAAAATCGCTCCATTTCCAAGACATCCCCAGGGGTTTGCTGAGCTCCCTTGAATAATATGGTGAGCGGGGGGAGGGAAGACAGGCAAACAATAATTATCATATCTTCACAATAGGCTGTGAATCCACTGGCCCAGAGAAGGGGCCTTTTTTCCCCCTATCCAATGGCAGCCGAGACGTTTTAAACGCAGGTTAATGCTAGTTACAAATTAGGAGGGAGAATTTACTGCTGTGCTTCTGTGATAGCAGCCTGATAGAATTTTCACATTTTGGTTTGTTTTCAATTAGTTAGCTTTAGGAAAGCATTTGTAATTTGGAGCCCAGGCCTCCTCCACTACTGCTGCCACCACCACTGCTGCTGTTGCTGTGGCCATTGGTTCCCAGTTTGGAAACGATGCCCATTTCTCTGCCGTGATTAATTGCAGCATCTGTCCTGTCAGAAGCCCGAGTGAAGAGGTCTGCAGGAAAACTGCAAATAAGCATTGGCAACACTCTTAAAGTGCTTATGATGAAATGAAAATTAAAAACAGCAAGTGCCGGGCATGACCTGAATCTCAATGCAGGGGGAAGAGGAGGAGAATGTGAGAGCGGGTGTCCATGGATACTGAACACATGCTTTGAAAACACACGGTAATGAGGCTCTGGGAAATCGCTGTTATTATTCTGAACCAATTCACAGCAGAGCCCATTAATAATGCATGGGGCTCCTTGTTATTCCATAACCCCTCAGTGCTGCGGTCACTCTGTGTACAAATATCTCACAGCCAGGGTTGGAGTTATGGGACTGTGCAATAAAAAGGTTACAGATATTTTCAAAACAAAGTTACACACACATAATTTACAAGAATAATACACTGCTGCTCCTATAACGCAGTGCTGGTTTATAAATTGAATAGTGGAATGAATAATTTTCACCTGCTTTATGCAGAAAGACAAATCCTTTTTTCCCCCACAGTGCAATCTGATATAATCATAGAAGCATGAAGCAATCAATATCTTATGCGTTTTTCTTTTCCTGTCCTCATCATTAACTAATGCTGATGAAATGCATGAAGGGCACTGTGGCATTAATATGTCATTTGAGTAATGCAATCATGAGGTGACCTAATTGTCCCCCCCCCTTCCCCGCTGAGGTCAGCCGCTCGGCACTGTGCCGAGGATGACGAAGGAGTTAGATGTGGAAGCTGGGGGATTCTGTATTTTAATGATTTATTTGACTCTTTTGTTGTTTTCCCATCCGGTGCACAGATACAATGTGAGCGTAACAAAAGCCCCCGCTGACACTGACCATCTGACCATCATCGGGCCCACGCTGCAGCCACTCTCACAGTCTGGTCACAGGAGCACAAACCTGCCAGTCTGATCAGACAACCTACACTTTGTCTACTAGTGAAAAAGCAAACAAAAAGCAGGCCCTTTTCTGCTGATAAGACCTGATCCAGGAGAGTGCACAGACAGCTGACCCCACAAGTCCAATGCCAAGCTTTGTTTACAAGGAGGACCAGGCCTCCAGTCAAACGGCTGACTACATTTAAGGAATTCTTGACCTTTGCTGATGAGCTTCACGGAGAGAACCACTGACCTCCGAGATGAATAGTGAACCTTGTTTTTTGGGAAGGGGGGGGGGGGGGGTTGTTGGCTGGCTAGACTGTTGACATCCCTGGCCAGTGGTAAGACTTGTTTAGAGAACTTTTGACCCACCAGACTTAAGGAGCTCTACTGACAATGCCTCCCAGCAAAGTTAATAGCATATTCAGTGGAGGAATTATAAATATTATGCTACCCTGTATAACCTCTGATCATCTCTGAGGTTTTTATTCTGTTAGCAACTCAGTCCTTTAGTTCAGCATGTTTAATTGAATTTTAAAAAGATTTATCTGTGAATTATTAGGAAAAACAAACCATATAACTATGTCTAACCTATAAAAATGGATGCACTCCCTTCTTCCCCTTTCTTTTTCATCCTTTCTGCCACATGTTTGCACAAGCTGCATGCAGGTGTACACACACTTTCCATCCATGGATTTCAGCACAATGATGTTGCCTTGGAGACGGAGTGATTCAGCCATTAAGCTTATCCCCTGCTTTTGTTGAATTCTGTTAAGGTAAGTCTGAACTGCTGGTCTTCTGACCTCTTTCAGCTCATGCACCGCTACACCATAACAGTTCTGATTCATTTCTGATATCAACATACAGCAATCGGGAGAAACACACATGCTGTTGTTAATGACTAATCCTCATCCATCAAAGCAGTGAATGATTAACAGCATGTAATCATCATAAAGAGGGGATTGAGACAGATCAGGACTGAAACAGATCATGATCTGTTTTGGTCTGTTTAGCTAATTTGACCATTAAAAGAACTGAGGGTGGGTGGGGGAATAGTTTTTTGGGTTTTTTTTTTAAGTGACCTATTGCTATTTCAAGAGGGCATCAAGTTTATAGTGTTCAGATGCTTTATATAGTTACACAATAAAGGAAGTAGTTTGCAGTAGTTTCTGAGGTGTCATTGCTATTTCCTGGCCTATAACAGAGACTCATTAAGTTGGTGACTTTTGCAATCATATTTAGTGCAGCTATCCAAGTACAAACTCCAATTCCAAGATAGTTCGGACATTGTGCAAAATGTAAATAAAACAGAATACAGTGTGTTACATCTGTAAATCAGCAGTAATATGGTGGCCTGGGATTTACCAGGGATTAGAAGGGCTGGCAAACCACACTTCCGGTGGTGACGCTGGCTGGAGTATAAAAGGCCAGGGGCAGAATGGGTAGCTCTCTTTCGTCGTAGACGCCCGGACCTTGAGCGCTGTAGCCCACTGCTGTGTGATTGGTGTATTGTTTGTGAGTTAATAATAAAAGATATAAACTGCTTTCCTCCTTGCTCGTCACTTCAGTAATTATGGACACAACATTTGGCAACGAGGAGAACATGGTTATGGAGCGTGCTGCAACGAGTTTTCGGCCATTTCTGGAGGCCCCTGGGGAGCCTCCTGTGTCGTGGCTTAGGTGGTTTGCAGCATTTAGCAACTACCTGGTGGCCCTCAACCTCGGTGAGTTGAAGAAATTGCGAGAAAGAGCAATTTTAGTCCATAATTTGGGCATGGAAGGGCAGAGGATCCTGGAAACATTAGGCGGAGCTGAAACTTTTGAGGAGGTTGTAGAGCTAATGGTGTGATATTTTCACGCATCAGACAACATCATCGTCCGACGTAAATGATTCGGAGCCAGCTGGCAGAGCATGTCAGGTGTTCGGCTGCCCGGTCGCGCCTCCTGACCCATTCGGGTGAATTGACGTTGACCACCGCCATTGATAATGTCCATCAGTTTGAGGCGACTTTAGCGAGGGACCTTGGCAGAGAGTCATCCTCATCCTCAAATGAACCTCAGCTAAAGGCGCTGACAGCGGACCCTGTAGGTGAAGACAACGTTGAGGAGAACACCACTGTCATCAGAATAAGGTCTACCCCGGGAATGCCAAGATGTTACGGCTGTGGATCCACTAGACATAGATATAAGTCCAGAGATTGTCCAGCAAAAGGAAAGCGCTGTGGGAAATGTGGCCTGCTACACCATTTTGCGTGAGCCTGCAAGAACTTTGAGCGTGGGGAACATGGAAACGGAGGGGGCTCCTCCACGAAGACTCCCACTGTCATGCATATGGTTGTACCTGAATCCAGTGGCCCTATCTATTGCACGGTATCTCTGGACGGAGTCGAGGTATCAATGCTGGTGGATATGGGTGCAGTGGCTTCAATTTTAAATCTGCAGACGGTGAAGGGCTTGTTTCCCAGGTACTGCATCCAGAAAACGGCAATCCCATTTTACGTCTATGGCAGAAGTAGGATTGCCGTGTTGGGGTACATCAAGGTGATGGCACGTTATAAGTCGAGGAGCATGGCTTTTGTCCAGGTGCTGATGATCCAACATTTTGGGATGCGACATGTTCTACGGCTTAGGTTTCGCCATCGCCAGTGACACCTGAGAGGAGTGGATGGGTGGAGGTTTGTGGAACCGACCCCTGCCAGAGGTGGACGATGATGCACTCTGGGACGCCGATTGGCCTGAACTGGTAGAGAATAGCGAGGACGACCGTCACGGGGCACCTCCCCGGGATGGACCCAGTGCCAGAGCCCAAGCTACCTTGGGTGTGGGAGCTAGGCGGCACAGCGGGACCCCGGGTTGGTAGGCTGGATCGGGACATCAGCACTGAACAGCACCGGGGCTAGACCAACAGTTGTGTGCTTGAAATGCACCAGAAGACGGCCCTCAAAAAGGGCTTTGGGCCAGACCGGGAAGAATACTGGGTCCAAATGGGAAGCCCCCCCACAGTGGAGAGATCCGAAAAGACTTGTTAGAGCTCCCCTGGGGGTTGGTGATAAGGTTCGCCGTAGGGTAGAAGCTCGGTCAAGGGGATCCCATAGATGGACTGTATGATGACCAAGGGCGGCTGCAAGTGGAGGCCACCCGGAGTGATGGCTATTTGGGCCTGTCAGACAGAATGTGGAGGCACCCCAGCAAGCTGCGTCAGGTGAAGGTGGAGAAGAGACGACGTAGCCCATCCCCAGAGACTAAAAGGTGGCGACACTCTGGCTGGGAACCACAGGATGATAATCCGGGGGTGGGGGGTGGGGGGCATTCCACGAGTTGTGTGAAATGACTGTGAGTTGTTTGTTTGGAAGAAAATGTTCAGTGTTTGCCTCACAGGTCAGGTTGTATATAAGTTAACTCTGCTGGGTTGTGCTCCGTGTACTTTTAATAGATTGATTTGAGTGTTTAATTGAGTGTATTTGGGGAGATTATCTATCTATCTATCTATCTATATATATATATATATATATATATATATATATATATATATATATGGCATGTAAGGTGAGGACGCACAGGTAAAGGCTCCCAGTTTGTTTCTTGCTTTAAAACTCAGTTTAGAGCTAGCGCTTTGAGCTGTTGCTTTGTCACTACTGCTGGAGAATAAACCTGCTCATGCGAAAAAAGAGAGAAATTGCCAGTCTCATAACATAATATTGTAGTGGCTGGTGAAGCAATTCATCAGTCCCCTCACACTCCGGGAGAACAAAGGGATTTCTCCCACATGTTTTTTTTTTTTTTACGATCACAATAAACATACATCGGCCGGGATCATGGGTCCCAAGAAAGCTCAGCAGACTGAGGAGGTGGACGACATCAAAAGATCGCTGGACTTCTTGGCTGAAGAGATTTCTGCTGTTAAGCTGCAGCAAAAAAACATTCTGGATCTGGTCGAGTAGGTGAAAGCGCTGCGGATCCAGAACGCCGAGAAGGACAAGAGGCTGGTGTATCTGGAGAGCAGAGTGTCGGACCTGGAGCAGAACACTTGGGTGAACGACGTGATCATCACGGGTTTCCACATTAAACCCCGATCGTACGCGCGAGCGGTGGCCGCGGACAGTGGAGGGAGGCTCGACGCGCTGGAAGATGAATCCACGGAACAACAAGTGGCGGCCTTCCTGCAGTCCAAAGGAATCCAGCTGGACTGTAACACCATTGAGGCCTGCCACCCTCTGCCCAAGAAAAACAGTGACAAACCAGCTGTGATCATGAGGTTTGTCAACAGAAAACACAAGACTGCGCTGCTAAAACAAGGTAGGAAACTGAAAGGAACGAACATTTACATGAACGAGCACCTTACAAAAGAAAATGCAGAAATGGCCAGAAAAGCAAGATACCTGAGAAAGCAGAAAAAGATTCAAAACACCTGGACATCAAACTGTAAAATATACATCAAATTAAGTGGATCACCTGAAGAAGCCAAGGTCATTAACATCTGTAATATTATGGAACTGGACAAATATCAATGAATGTTATGAACCGGAGTCACAGCAACAAGAGACAATTGTAGGACACTGAAGGATTATACTCATCTGTAACAAGACATTTAATAACATGAAACAAAAGATCAACAAACAGGAACATCAGGAACTGAAAGTTTTTGAATATACAGATCACAACCCACAGGACGTAGAATATGACATAGACCCTGATAATAATTTATTTAGCTCCATCAATAATAACTGTAGTTACTACACGGATGAACAGTTTAACACAATGGTCACATCTGATTTCAATATTTCTATGATCCACTTCAACAGCAGAAGTCTCTATACTTGTTGTTTGTTTGTTTGTCTGTTGTAGGTTTTTTTTTTGAAGTTTTTAGGTCATTGTTGTATGTTGTCTGCTTTTTTCCACCACTTACTAACCTTCATGTCTGTTTTTTCTCATACTTCTGGTTTATAGGAAATAACTTGAAATGCATGTACCCCATTTGCTTGCAATTGCAGGCAAATGGCACAGAGACATCATGCGCGCACACCCAATTATATATGCATTGGTGTATACACACAACATATATATACATATTTATGCATACATTACAGACATATCACATAGGCACATATAGTTTACACATTTAGTTAGTCTTTAGTACACAACCGGTTAGTGAAAACATGTCTTCATTTAAGTTTGTCACGTGGAACATACGGGGAATTGGAAACGGGGAGAAGAGGCTAAAAGTTTTTAATCGATTGAACGATCTACAGGCAGACTTTGTTTTATTGCAGGAGACACATGTCTCTAAGTCATCTGTAGATGCGCTCACCTCACCAGAATTCCCCCATATGTACTCAGCCGGCTTTAATTCTAAGCAAAGGGGGGTAGCTATACTGGTAAATAGAAGAATACACTTTGTTATGAATAACACCATAATAGATCCAGAAGGTAGATTTATAATACTAAAAATTTCAGTCCAAAATTTGGATCTATGTATTGCAAGCATTTATGGCCCAAATGTTGACGACCCATCCTTTTTTCACACTTTTTTCACTTCTCTTTCTGAGCACTTGGACACCACACTTATAATAGGAGGAGACTTCAACTTGGTATTAAACCCTGCAATCGACAGGCTCAGTACATCAGGGATTTACCGAAAATGGCTGGCTACTGACACTCTCAAACAGTACATGAATGATTTTGGTCTTTGCGATGAATGGCGATCTCTTCACCCAACTCTTCGGGAATATACCTTTTTTTCATCAGTTCATAGTTCATTGCGTCTAGATTTCTTCTTAGCCAGTAACTCCATTGTGAGGGACATCATAGACACTGAAATATGTTCAAATCAAGCTATTAGCGATCACATCCAGTTTCTCTTACACTAGTAAATAGGGAAGCTACAAGGGAAACTAGGAGCTGGAAATTTAATATATCACTACTGAAAGATGAAGACTTTATTAACTATTTTAATAAAGAGTGGGAATCATATCTGGAATATAATGATGTGCCAGGAATATCCCCAGGTGTTCTTTGGGAAGCAGCAAAAGTGGTCATGCGAGGTAAAATAATCTCTTACTGTTCATACAAGAATAAAACAGAAAAAGCGCTGATACTGGATTTAGAACAGAAGATTAAATCACTGGAGACAACCTGTGCCATTTCCCCACAGGAACAGGCACTTAACTATTTGAGAAAATTAAAGCTGGAATTAAAAGAAATTACAAACAAAAGAGCACAGTTTTTAATACAAAGACTGCGTCTTGAGAACTTTGAGCACAGTAATAAATCGGGGTGATATCTTGCGAACCAGCTTAGATTGAATAAAGAAAAAACAACTATCCATTCTATCAAGGATATGACTGGAAATATTACCCATGTGCCTGAAGAAATAAATAACTCCCTCAGAAAGTTTTATGAAAATCTCTACTCATCACAGGTTAACCCATCAGACTCAGAGATAAATACATTTTTGGACAATATTAATTTACCACAATTAAATAATGAACAGATTGTGGCTCTGGATGCACCTCTTCAGGTGTTTGAACTCCAGGAGGCACTTAAGCACATCCCAAACAACAAAGCCCCGGGACCAGATGGTTTTCCAGTAGAATTTTATAAGGAATTTTGGCCCGTGATGGCACCTACTTTTTTTAAAATGGTGAACCAAATCAAAGAAGATAATGTAATTGCTCCGAATATGAATTTGGCTAGTATTATCCTGCTCCTTAAACCTGGAAAAGAACCTACGCTTCCATCCAGCTACCGTCCCATCTCGCTTATGAATGTCGATCTCAAAATAATTTGCAAAGCTCTCGCCAAAAGATTGGAAAGGATAATCCCGTTTATTATACACCCAGATCAAACAGGTTTTATCAAGGGTAGGCACTCGGCTGATAATACACGCAGGCTATTTAATTTAATAGACTACTGCAAGATCAATAATGTAGAAACTACAATCTTGTCCCTGGATGCAGAGAAAGCCTTTGACCGGGATAACTGGAAATTTCTTTTTATGGTGTTAAACAAGTTTGGGTTTGGTTCATCTTTCATAAACTGGGTTAAAACACTATATAGATGTCCAGTTGCGTCTGTCCGAACAAATGATCAGACTTCCCGAAGCTTTAATCTCCAGAGAGGTACTATGCAGGGGTGTCCACTCTCTCCCTCACTTTTTACCATCTTTATTGAACCATTAGCAGCAGCCATACAACAAAATGTTGATATCAGAGGTATTCAAACTGGAGAAAAGGAACATAAGATAAGTCTTTATGCTGATGATGTATTGATTTTCCTTGAAAACTCAGAAAGATCTCTTCTTCAGACAGTGGCGCTCATTGATACATTTTCATCATTATCAGACTACTCTATTAACTGGGTAAAATCAATAGCTTTACCCATAAATTGCAATTTCCCAAATACATCTACTATTCCAATACAATCAGGGAATGTTAAATATTTAGGAATAGATATTTCCCCCAGGCTCTCAGAGTTATTGCGACTAAATCATATCCCCCTTTTAAAAAAGATACAAGACGATCTTACGCGCTGGAGGACACTACCTTTATCATTAATGGGAAGAGTCGCAACCATTAAAATGATGGTCCTTCCTAAAATTAATTATTTGTTCTCAATGATCCCTACCCAACCATCAATGGTCTGGTTTAAGTCTCTAGACTCAAATATAAGTAAATTTTTATGGAAGGATAAACCATCACGGATTAGTTTAAAAACACTCCAAAAAGCGAAAGAGTGCGGAGGCTTAGATTTACCAAATTTTTTTTAAGTACTTTTTAGCCAATAGATTGCAGTTTGTTTCAAAATGGACAAAATCAACCCCACTAGGGAACCCATGGTTAGATGCTGAACAGGCTCTCTGTGGGTCGCTAAATATCTCTGACTTACCTTTTATAAGTCTCTCTATTAAACGCCATGAGTGTTTTAAAAGTATTAATATCAGTTCCTCTCTGATGGCTTGGTGGAAATTTTTTAAAAATAACAGGGTCTTCACTTGTCCCCTGTAAACTCACGCCCATTTGGAATAATCCTGATATCCTGCAACAAAAGAGGACATTAAAATTTCCACTATGGCAAGAGAAGGGAATAAACAACTTAGAACATCTTATTCAAGGTGGAAATTTTATCCAATTTCAGGATTTAGTGTCACAACACGAAATCAGTGATAAAAAGTATTTTGAATATCAACAGCTTAAATCCATAATAAAAGCAAGATTTAATCTTAATCAGACAGATTTAGAAGTACCAGTTAAGGTGGCAGAGTTTCTAAATCTCCGTTCCCCAAAATTGATATCGAAAATATATGGACTATTATCAAAGTTGGATGAGTCCATATCTCTTCCAATATCAAAATGGGAGACAGACTTATTGATTAATAAGGAGGAAAGTTTCTGGACACAAATATGTTTAAACACTTTTAAGATGACTAAAAACTCTAACTTACAACTTATACAGTATAAAGTTCTACATAGAATTCATTATACAGGACAAAGGATGTTCAAAATTGGCCTGAGTCACACAAATATCTGCTCTCACTGTACTAGCAATGTTCCGGATAGCTATATGCATGCCATGTGGTCCTGTGCACCGGTTCAAAAGTTCTGGCAGAAGACATGTGAAGACCTGTCGGCGTGGCTTGGGTATAGTGTCCCACCCTCACCCACACTTTGCATATTAGGTGATTTAAGTGAAATAAATATAGATGCAAGGATGTCACACATGGTTCTCACTGCCTTATGCATCGCAAAGAAAGCTATCCTCATGAACTAGAAAACAAGAAATAACTTATGCATGACTTACTATAATAACTTACTATTGGATTATATTAGCCTGGAAAGAATGTCAGCCTCCTCAATCAATTGGCTGAATTCAATTCTCTCTGGTCCCCGCTTATTAATTCTATAATTTGAGGGGTGGCGGGTGGTGACTCACTCTCCTTGGCACCTCTGGCGGCTGGCTGCGCCCCGACCGCAGGTGTCCGGGGGGCCTGTTCCAGGGTGGCCGTCTGTCTGGCCCTGGGGTGGGGGGTGGGGGGGGGCTGTGGTGTGGACCGGGGGGGTTGGGCTGTGGCCCCTGGCCGGCTGGCCTCACCCCTCGGGGGGGTCTTGGTCTGGCCCTGGGCCCCTGGTGCTGGGGGGGTGTCCCCCCGCCCCGGGCCGGGGTCGGGGGTGCGCCAGCGGTGGGGTTGTCCCTGATGCATCCTTGCGCGGTGGGGTTGTGTGTTTCCTGGGGCCCTGGTGCCGTCCTGGGGCTGGTGCCCGCATCCTCGGTCGCCCTCCCCGTTCACTGGGGTCTACGGGTGGGGGTGTGTGTGGGTGTGAGTGTAGGCTTGTGTATGAGCGGATGTGGTAGTGGGTGTGTGTCGAGTGGGCAGGTGGGGTTGTGTGTTTGTGTAGATGGGTATGTGTGATGGTGGGTGGAGTTATGTGTGTGTATAGAAGTGGTTACTTGTGGGTAGATGTCTAGGGGCGGAGGATGTGTGTATGGGTAGGAGAGCTTTGTTGGGTGGCAGGGGTTGGGCAGTCCATCTAGTGGCATGGGGGCTGGCGTTTCGGGGCTTGCTTGTCCCAGCTGCCCTGCTGTTGTGTTGGGGGGTGAGGCACTTTGCTACATCGCCCCTGGTGTCATTGGCAGTGGGTGTGTGTTGGTGCTTGGGGGTGGCTGGGGGGGTCATTGGTGCGGGTTGTTGGCTGTGTTTCCATTGGGTTGTTCCAAGGTGGCTGTGGTTGCAGGGTGGCCTGCAGCTGTCGGTGTGTGTCTGGGGTGGGTGGTCGTGGGCCTGCGTGGGCGCTCGGGGGTGTCGCCTGGCGTGTTGGGCGCTGTGTGGGTCTGGCCCATTGTTCACTATTGTGACTGTTGTTGTCCATGTTCGTGTCTGTAAGATGAGTGGAGGTATGTTTGGCTGCCCCGTCATGTTAGTGGTGCTGGAGTGCCGGGGAGTGATGCTGGTGGGTCCTGGGCTGTTTCCACTGGCGGCTCTCGCCCTGGGTTGGGATTTGGGGGCAGTGGGTGGCCTCATAAACCAGTCTGCAAGCTGGCTTCTGGGAGGGGATGGCCTTGTTTTTAGACCGCCTACCTCCCAGTCTTATTTCCCGCCCTCCCACTCCCCCTGATCTTTTTTGTTACATTTAGGGCTTTGTGGGGTGGGGGTGTGCCGCACTGTGTCGGTGAAGGGGATACCTTTGCTGCGTGGTGGGGCTGCACTCACCTCAATTTTAATTGCATTTTAGACACTGAGGGCTTGGGAGGATGGGGGCTCTGCTGCCCATCACAGTGGCTAGTTAGTTAGTTAGTTAATCCCTTCACACCATGAAGGTGTATTTGGGCGGCGCCTATCTCCGTTTCTCTGACCCTAGGCCACACAGCCACTGTAAGTAGTGAAAGCTACAGCGGGGGGTCAGTCCTCTGGTAGCTCTGTGTGTAACTTTACTTTCCCCATTCCATTATGCGGAGCACCACGCTAGAAGACAGAGTGGCTAACGATGCTTAAATCACTATCCCCCCAATTTTAATTGCACTTTAGTACTCCACACATTTATACACAATTATATCATATAACCGACACACACCCACCATGTTCTGTGCGGGGGGAGGAGGTGGGGGTCTTCCCCCACCCCTGTTGCCCTGCTCTTGCTGGGGGCGTGGGGGCCTGGTGGGGAGCCTGGGACCTATCATGTTGTCAAAATCCCTGGATGCTACTAAATATATAGATACAACTAAGGAAATGACGGGGGGCTGAATATCAGTCCAAGTGTGAGTGAGAGGGTGATGAATGGAGGTGGTGATGGTGGGCCGGTTTTGTGCGGCGCTTTGCATGCCAGGTGGCATCTTGGGGCGCCTGTGGTGGTCTGCTGTTTGTTCACTCAGATGGGCACCGGGGGGTGGGGGTCTGCTTCTGTGGCCTGCGCCGGTGGCCTCCCTGGTCACTGCCGGGCACTGGTGCATGTTCAGGCTAGCTGCATCTGCTTTGCAGCCGCCTTTTGAAATAAAGGTGAATGAGGAGTGAATTTGAGTGGGTACTGGAGTGAGAGAGAATGGGTCGGTTTGGGTGAGTGAGAGGGGTGTGCATGGGAACATGTGGGTGTGAAGGTATGGGGAGGGGTGTGCCTGCGAGTCGGGAGGTGCTGGATTAAGGGGGGTAGTGCCTCTCGGCAACGTGGGCTCACCTGGGCGAGGGGACTTCTTTGGACGTGGGGGTCCCCGGGGTGTGTGGCCTAGGTGCTGGGGTGGGGCCGCTGTGGGGGTGCCTGGGGGGGGGGGCTCGCGCCGGGGGGCGCTGGCTGGTCTCTGTCCTGGGGGCTGGGGTCGCTGGCCTCCTGGTGCCTGGGGCCCGGGGGCGGATGTTGGCCCCGCTGGGGGGGTGGGGGTCGAGCGGGTCCAGGGGTGTGGGCTCACCGCGCTGGCTGCCGGGCGGCCTGCCCTCCCTTAATCGTCCCTCCGGGGGTGGATACCTGTCTTTCCTGGGGCTTGCTGACCTCGGGGCTGGGGGCTGGTGGCACTGCCCTGCCTGCACGGGGTCCTCGGGGGGAAAGCTGCTGCGACCGGCCCTCCGCTCGTATGTTTCCTGACAAACCACTCACATGCACACACTTATTTTGTGCACGTTCTTATATATAGGCACACAGACATACATGCACAAGTGTCTCTCCTTTAACAGGTGCAGAAACCAGACTCGTATTGAGACATCTCCGGTGGAAGAAGCAGTTTGTCTTTTGTTTGTTTTAGTTGTCGTTTTTTTGTTGTTGTTTTTTTTGTCTGTTCCCCTCCCTTTTCTTTCCCCCCTTCACACACTTCCTTTCCCTCTTCCCCATCCTTTTGGGTTTTCCATGGGTAAAACAATTTAAATAAAGTACTAAAAGTTATTACAGGAGGAGTTTACAACAATATACAGTGCAAAGTTAGGTACTGTATAGGCTCCTCTTGGCAAAGTAAATCTGTTTTGGCACAGTAAGGGTGACAGATCCCTGTTCTGTTTGCCCAGCTGCCTGACAGGACAAGGGGAAAAAAATGAAAAAAAAAAAAAAGAAGTCTCAATACCAACTTTAATAACATTAAAGATTATTTACATCAGTTTAAAGAGCCATTCAGTATTGTGGCAATATCAGAGACGTGGCTCAGTGAAGTGAAAGGAGTGGATTTTACCATGGATGGCTATGAATTAAATTATATAAATAGAAAAGTGAAAAAAGGAAGAGGAGATGCAATTTATGTTGACAAGAGCTTGAAATACAAGGTTTTTGAAAATCTGTCAGTAACTGTGGATGATTTATTTGAATGTATTACAATAGAAATCTGTCTGGACAATGTGAAGAATATAGTAGTGAGCTGTGTATATAGAACACACAATGTACAGTATGGGCTTACATCCAACAATTACCGGACCTAGCAGAATCACGTCACACAGTGCCACACTAATAGATAACATATTCACAAACATTATGGAAAATAATATAAGGAGTGGGCTTTTATTGAATGATATCAGTGACCACCTGCTGATTTTTGCTGTCTATCAATGTGATTATAGGAAGAAAAAGTATACCAAAAATATTAAATATAAAAGAATAAGAACCGAAGAATCTATGTATTTATTGACAAAGGAATTATTAATACAAGATTGGAAGATAGTTTATGATGAAAATGATATAAATAAAGCATATGATAAATTTTTACAAATATTTCAATCATTGTACAATAAAAACTGTCCTATAAAACAATACAGTGACAGACAACAAAAGAAAAATATTCCTTGGGTCACCAAGGGGTTAATAAATGCATGTAAAAAGAAGAATACATTATATAAACAATTCATTAAGTGCAGAATGGTGGAGGCTGAGATCAAATATAAAAGATATAAAAATAAGCTTACTAATATAATGAGGACCTGTAAGAAAGAATATTACAACAGAATATTAGAGGATAATAAAAATAACTTAAGAGGAATATGGCAAGTACTCAATGGGATTATTAGTAATCGACCTAAGAATGGTAATTATCCAGAATATTTTATTGAAAATGGCAATTTGATAAATAATATGGAGGATATGGTCAGTGGTTTCAATAAATTTTTTGTAAACGTTGGTCCTGAATTAGCAAAATCAATAGTGACAACAGAAACAAACAACAGTGGTTCTGTAAATGAAATAGAAGATAGAAATCCAAACAATCTTTTTAGTTGCAGTTACTGAAAAGGAAATTATCGAGACTGTGAGTAAATTTAAGAACAAAAAATCAACGGACTGGAATGAAATTGACATGACAATAGTGAAAAAAGTAATTGAAGGAATTGTTAAGCCACTCATCCACATCTGTAACCTGTCATTTCAAACTGGTAAATTTCCAAACAAAATGAAAATAGCAAAAGTAATACCTCTATACAAAACAGGAGACAGTCATTGTTTCACAAATTACAGGCCAGTCTCTTTACTCTCACAATTCTCCAAAATACTTGAAAAAATCTTCACTAAGAGACTGGATGATTTCACTGAAAAACACAACCTCCTTACAGACAGCCAGTATGGTTTTAGAGCAGATAAATCTACATCTTTAGCACTGATCAAACTTATAGAAGAAATTACTAGTTGTATAGATAAAAAAAAAGTTTGCTGTAGGAGTATTTATAGATTTAAAGAAAGCTTTTGACATTGTTGACCACAGAATACTACTAAGGAAACTGGAAAGGTATGGGATAAGAGGGGTCGGACTGAGTTGGGTGGAAAGTTATTTAAGTAACAGACAACAATTTGCACAAATTGGTGAGCACAAATCACCCTTCATGGACATCACTTGTGGTGTGCCCCAGGGGTCAGTTTTGGGACCCAAACTCTTTATTTTGTATATAAATGACATATGCCAAGTATCAAAAATTCTGAAATTTATTTTGTTTGTGGATGACACATATATCCTTTGCACTGGTGAGAATTTGCAGCAGGTTTTAGAGGTGGTCACAACTGAAATGAAAAAGTTAACACAGTGGTTCAACAAAAACAAATTATCTCTAAATCTAAAAAAAAACAAAGATTATGTTGTTTGGAAATTATAAAATAAATCATGAAATAATGGTAACGATAGATGATACCAGAATAGAAACAGTACAGGAAAATAAGTTTCTGGGGGTGACGCTAGACAATAAAATCTGCTGGAAACCTCACATCAGTCACGTCCGAGCCAAGATGGCAAAATGTATAGGCATACTGGGGAAGACAAGACACATCTTGGACTATAGATCATTGGTCTTACTGTACAATTCACTGTTTCTACCTTATCTTAACTACTGTGTAGAAGTCTGGGGAAACACCTACAAGACCAACCTACAGTCAATATGCACATTACAAAAAAGAGCTATAAGGATAATAAATAATGTAGGATATAGAGACCATACCAGTTCGTTGTTTTTAAAGTCACATGTCATAAAGTTCATCGATTTAGTTAAATTTAAGACAGCACAAGTAATGTACAGGGCAATTAATAATCAACTCCCAACTAATATACAAAAAATATTTAAAAAAAAGAGACAATGATCATAATTTGAGAGGAGACTTAAACTTTACAAAACCCAAGATACGAACAACCAAGAAAAATATGTACATATCTGTCTGTGGGGTGGATTTGTGGAACAGTCTGGAGCCGGAACTGAAACTATGTACAAACAGAAATCAATTCAAAAAGAGGTATAAACATTATTTGCTGAAAGGATATATGTTAGAAGGGTAGTGTTTATATGTACGATTCACTATGCTCACTCTGGGACACTATGGAATGGTGGGTGGGACAGCACTGTGTATATCTGTGTTGTTTGGGGCTGGTTTTGATGTATGGACATCAATGTATGTTAGGATGGATGGGTGTTAATGTTGATATGTACAAAATACAGTTAATTGTTTACCTGGGATCTTAAATGTGGTAATTTGTATATAATTCACATGGGTGTATTTATGGAAAAGAGGAGATGGAATTAATAAGTGTTCACTTCTTCCTTCTCCCTTTCGAACACTGTATACTGTTACTTTATTGCATTTGTCATTTGTTTTGTTTTTGTTATACTTTTTTGTTCGAAATAAAGTATCTATCTATCTCTATATATATATAAAGGAGATGAAAACAAAGGAGAAGAGATGAAATTACTGGATGTGGCTTTGAGTTCTCTCTGTGGAGTACTGGTTTATGAGAGTTAACATACACTGAGATAAAACCTGTTTAAAAACTGGAATGAGGGTGATGGGTGCTCTGAGGCTCGACCTGGTGTGTGTTAATGTGAAAATATATTGTGCTAAATTGGCTACCTCAACACTGTTTTTTATGTGTGTGCTTGTGTACTCCTGTGTGGGGTGTGTTGGGGTGGGAGGCCGCCAGTAGAGTTAGGTTTGGTGAAGGTTGCATGTGTTCATTGTTTAGAATTCATTGTGTATAGGTGTTTATTGCTGGTTCTGGGTTTATTTTCTCTTATTAGAAACACAGCTGTTTTACGTTCTGGACTGATGAGGAAAGTGGCAGAATAATCCGCTTACGCCGTGTAGGGGGCACCGGCAGTCTACCCGGTCCCCTAGCCTTGGTTGTATGACTTGATAGATTATTTGTTTATTTTTGTATATGTTGTTTTCCCCTGTTAGTGCGTGAGTCGGGTTATAAAGTTGGGTGGGCTGATTGTGTAGCTGCACTTTTTTTTTTTTTTTTTTTGAAGGGGGAGGAAATGTTACATCCTTAAATCAGCAGTAATATGGCGGCCTGGGATTTACCGGGGATTAGAGGGGGCTGGCGAACCACACTTTCGGTGGTGACGCTGGCCGGGGTATAAAAGACCAGGGGTGGAAGGGGTAGCTCTCTTTAGTCGTAGACGCCTGGACCTTGAGTGCTGTAGCCCACTGTTGTGTGATTGGTGTGTTGTTTGTGAGTTAACAATAAAAGATATAAACTGCCTTTTGCCCTGCTCGTCACTTCAGTAATTAGGGACACAACACATTGTTTTGCAAATCCTTTTCAACCTATATTTAATTGAATACAGTACAAAGACAAGATATTTAATGTCCAAAGTGATAAACTTTATTGTGTTTTTTTTTTTTTTTTGCAAATATTCACTCATTTTAAATTTGATGCCTGCAACACATTCCAAAAAAGCTGGAACAGGGGCATGGTTACCACGGTGTTCCATCATCTTTCCTTTTAACAACATTCAGTATGTGTTTAGGAACTGAGGACACTAACTGAAGCTTTGTAGGTGGAATTCTTTTCCATCCTTGCTGGATGTACACCTTCAGTTGCTCAACAATGCAGGGTCTCTGTTGACGTATTTTGTGCTTCATAATGTGCCACGTATCTTCAATGAGAGTCAGGTCTGGAGTGCAGGTAGGTCAGTCTAGTACCCACACTCTTTTACTGTGAAGCTTTTTTTTTTAACTGTGAGTAGATCACAGCCAAGGGTCATGGTTGCAGACCATAGTATGCACTAATCACATGTCAAAAAATGTGGCTTTAAACTGGGTGCACGGGATCTTGTTAAAGCATTAACTTTGACAGCACTGATTTATTTATTTTCTGTCAGAAACACCTTTAGAGTGCAGTATGGTTAAAAAAATCAAGCTAGTTACCTTGCAGCTAACTTAGGAGTCTTATCCTTGTATTCAGGTTTTGCAGTTGTCGTATACGTCATGAACAGGGTGTGGTTTCACTTGGGTGAAAGCAGCAGGAAGACACAGGGAGCTATGCTGTAGAAAATGTAGCCTATATTTCAATAATTTTCCTGTGAGAATAAGGCTTAATAGGAAACTAGAATTGGATTATTTACAACTATAGACCACAACTGTGCAGCTGACGGCTGTCAAAATTACAGGAGAAAGAATGAGGGCCATTTACAGGTTTCCTGCGAAAACCGATTACACAGAGAAACTGATCTCATCACTGAAAAGAGCTGCCCCCTTCAAAAAACAGGCAAATACACAATAGCCCTCATTTATCAAAAGTGCATAGAAATTGGCACACATTTGGGTGTAAATATGAACGTACAAAAAGGTCTATGTGGTATTTATGAAACCGTGTGTATCTGGTCAATCTCAATCTGTTTGACTAAATGTTGTCCATGTTGTCATTTTTAAGCATATTGTCAAACATGATAATTTATTACTTAATATTTAGAAGTGCAGAAAGATATCCCAAACAGCTGTCTGATATGTGCTGACTGAAGCTGACTGGTTTGAGCTAAACAAATAGGGATCTATTGGTTTAGCTCAACTACGGCTTTCTATCATCTCTCAATAATTGTCATGGTTTGGGCAGGGTCTTAGGATCATGCCCACATTTTGTGTTTTATTATTATGATTATTTGCCTGTGTTTTTCCTTCTGGGTCTCCCCTGGGTCCTCTGTGATTGTTATTGTCTTCCCTGTTCCTCAGTCCACCATGTGGCCCCCATCAGCACCCGTTGTTGTTCTGTGTCCCGCCTTGGGTGTCTGTGCAAGTCTTGTGTGTTCCCTGTACTCCTTTTTCTGTCATTCTCAGTCCCTCTTGTCTTCCGTAGTCATAGCCACTTCTCCTCATGTGTTGGTGTTTGATCCCTGATTACTATCCCCAACTGTCCCGTTTTTCCCTGATCATCTGTCTCCCTATATATATCCTGCTCTGTGTTCATTTTGTTGTGGTTTACCCTCTGGCTTCTGTCCTGTGATGTTGTTGTATTTGTGAGTTTTCAGCCTCTCACGTCTCGCTTTATGTTCAGCCCCTGCACTGGTTATTATTTTGTGTTGTTTGGTAAAATAAACCCAGTCAAACTGTAGTCCTGCCTGCATTAGAATCTGTCATTCCTGCCGGTCAGAGGTTGCCCATGACAGAATGATGCCACCAATTGACTCTGCGAGCACGCATTTCAGTGTTTACGTCTTGGTTGAAGAGGAGTGTTGGGGTGTGGGCCTGATAGAGGACTATATCGGTGATGCCTAGCCTGCTCGTACTTTTGAGGAAGCCCTGAGTTGCCTGGACTGTGCGGCTGAGCTGATAGATGCTTCCCCAGCCTGTGGACCAAGCCAGGACTGACCAGGTTCCTCTTTTATGTTCCTCATATGCAACGATTTCTCTGGCCGCTGGTGAGAAGCTCTTGACACGCCCCCAGGTGCAGACATCCGCCACTTGTCATTCGGCTATGAGATCCTCTCCAAGCTGCTCTTCAGCTCGGGTAGCTTCATCACAACCTGTAACTCCCCTGCCTGCTGCCTCCTTGCCTCCGCTGGATTACACCATTGTCTGTCAGATTGGGTTTGCTGTATCAGAACCCCAGTTTTCTGTTGACGAGGAGGAGCAGGAGAAGCACTGGCAGGTTTTGTTCGCACAGACTGAATTAACATTGGAGCCGACTCCCATACGGCTCACACTCATGAAGTCATATTTTCCGTTACCTGACAGGATACTCTATAAATAAATTTTTGAAACTCCTGGAGTATGTGCCTCTGCTGGGCTGGAACCAGCTGGTTATGGGAGACTCATCTGCTCCAGCTTCCAGTTGTCAATCAACTGCTGCTTTCCATGAGATTTCAGCAGCCACCAGACAAGAGACACCTGGCCCCCTCGCCGGCATCAAAAGCAGAACAATGGAACAGGCAAGTGCATACTCCTCATTTCTGTTTACGATCTAATGAGATGTCTTGCCTTGTTCCGGGTGAGGGGTCTCGGTGGCAGCCACCAACCATTGAGGCCCCACCACCTCTTTCTGCTGTCACCCCTGTGTGTTCACCTTCACTTACCCGTGCCCTGTCTTCTCTGTCTGAGGTTGTCACCCCATCGGAGGTGATGTCTCCTCCTCTGCTGGCATGCTGATGAGCTCCCTGTGACCGCTTCTGGTCAGTCAGTTCCCGTTTTCACGCCTGATGCTCCTCCAGCAGCAGCTACAGCTTGTAAGGAGGGTGCTCCATCACCAGCATCAGGCTCCATGTCAGTGGTTTTGACGGCTTCTGCTGCCATGCCTGGACCTCCTGCACCGGTCTCATGTCGCTCTGTGCCTCCAGCTCCACAGCACCTCCCAGCCCCAGTACCTGCTCCATAGCACCTCCCCACTCCAGTACCAGCTCCACGGTGCATCCCAGCACTCCAGTGCTCCATGGCACTTCTCAGCTCCAGTACCTGTTCCACCTTTAGCTCACCCAGAGCCCACCATTCCAGCTCCTGATCCTGAGGTGGTCACCCCAGCATCAGGAGACCAAGTATTAAGTCAAGTACCTTTTCATTTATGTTCAAACACCATTTTTGAAAAGGCTTGTCTTGCTCTTGGTGGGGGGACTCAAGTGCACATTCCACCAGCTGCTGAGTCATCCCCACTAGTCTCTGCCACTAATGACTCTGGTGTCGCCTCACTGACCTCCTGTTTTCATCCATTGTCCAAGGTGGCTGTGTTAAGGGTGGGGTCGAAGGAGGACTGTGCTCCAGCAGTTGTCCCAGGGGTCAGGAGACCTCCAGCCATTGTCCCAGGGGTCAGGAGACCTCCAGCCATAGTCCCAGAGGCCAGGAGACCTCCAGCCATAGTCCCAGGGTTCAGGAGATCTCCAACCATTGCTTCAGGGGTCAAGAGACCTCCAGGCATTGCTATAGGGGTGAGGAGACCTCCAGCCACTGCTTCAGAAGTCAGGAGACCTCCAGCTGTTGCTTCAAAGGCTGGTGAGTCTACGTTGTGTGTTTCAGAGGCAGGTGAGCCTCTATCTGCTGTCTCTGAGGGCAGTGTGCCCACGTCACCTGTTCCCAAGTTAGGTGCGCCTCAGTCAACAGCTCCAGTGGTCAGTGTGCTCCAACCATCAGTGCCTGAGAGTAATGCGCACCAACCATCAGTGCCTGAAGTCTACGCACCCCAAACATCATCTACTCCAGCGAGCAAGGCTGCCGCTCTTATGACTCATCAGGAGGTCATCACTCCAGAAGCAGGAGACCAAGAGCTAAGGCAAGTACCTTTTCCATTGTTTTCTACAAACCATTTTATAAAAGGCTTGCCATACATCTGGTGGGAGGACCCAAACACAGAGTCCACCAGCTCTTGGGACATCCCCACCAGTCTCTGCTGCTAATGACTGTGGTGTCACCTCACTGACTGCCTGCTTTCCTCCCTCATCCAAGGTGGTCATGTCGAGGATGGAGCCGTAGGAGGACCATGCTCCACCAGCCGAACCAGAGGTCAGTGGACCTCCAATTGTCAAGCCAGAGGTCGCTGAACCTCCAACTGTCAAGCCAGAGGTTGGTGGACCTCCACTGTCAAGCCAGAGGTCAGTGGACCTCTAACTGTCAAGTCAGAGCTCGGTGGCCCTCCAACTATCAAGCCAGAGGTTGTGGACCTCCACCAGTTGAGCCAGAGGTCAGTGGACTTCCACCCAATGAGCCAGAGGTCAGTGGACCTCCACCCAATATGCCAAAGGCTGGGGGGTCTCTATTTGCCGTTTCCGAGACCAGGGGGCCCTTACGTTCTCTTTTTGAGGTCAAGGTGCCACCATTGCCTGCCTCTAAACCAAAAGCCTTGGTATTCTTGTTTTCAGAACGGAACGCACCAGCATTAGTGTCTCGTGGACCAAAAGCCCCAGTAGTTTTGTTTCCAGAGCTTACAACTCCTTTGTTACTGCGCCTCAAGCTCAGTGTCCCTGATCTTCCTTGCCTTGTAGACTGGTGGTCTAAGGACTTTGGTAGGCCGTCAGACCCTCCATGTACTTTGGTCTGGGGTCCCGTGGACTTTGGTAGGCCCCCTGACCTATCATTCGCCGGTCCAGTGGCCCTGAAACAACGGAAGACCACCTGAACTGCCTTGCCTTTTGGTTTGGTGGCCCTGGGACTTTGGTAGACCACCCGGCCCACCTTGTTTTTGGTTTTGGGTCTAGGACTTTGATTTTGCCCCACGAACTGTGCTTTTTTGTTTTGGACTTTGTGGGGGGCAGAAGGACTTGTTTTCCACCCACCTTACCTTGTACCCCCACCACCCACCCTGTGAGGGTTTTTTTTTCCCTTTATTGATGTTACTCTTGGGATGTCTGGAGCCCACCCCTTTAAGGGGGTACTGTCCTGGTTTGGGCAGGGTCTTAGGATCATGCCCACATTTTGTGTTTTATTATTATGATTATTTGCCTGTGTTTTGCTTTCTGTGTCTCCCATGGGTCCTCTGTGATTGTTATTGTCTTCACCGGTCCTCAGTCTGTAATGTGGTCCCCATTACCACCTATTATTGTTCTGTGTCCTGCCTTGGTTGTTTGTGCAGGTCTTGTGTGTGTGTGTGTGTTCACTGTACTCCTTTTTCTATCACTCTCAGTCCCTCTTGTCTTCTGTAGTCATAGTCAGATCTCCTTGTGTCCCTGTTTAATCCCTGAGTACTATCTCCAGCTGTCCTGTGTTTCCCTGATCATCTGTCTCCCAATATATATCCTGCTCTGTGTTCATTTTGTTGTGGCGTCACACTGTGGATTACCCTCTGGCTTCTGTGTCATGGATTGCCCTTCAGGGCAGAGAGGAGAGACCCACATGCTGGACTGAAGTTTGTGACATTTATTAACAACAACACAAAATCCTCAAAAATGCAAAAACAGAAAATCCAGATTGAGAAACTAAGCAGACTTACAGCACACCAGAACAGGGCCAGGATTCTGGTGGAGATGAAAACTGAGATGCTGACAAAGAGAAATGAAAATAACAGCCCTTAAATAAGGCCAGAAACAATCAAGCACAAATAGTACCCACTGTGAATCACGTGAGTGGGCTGGGGAGAAAATGACAATCAGCTGTGAGTCATGAGGAGAGGAAGCGGGGCTGACAGTTTGACAGGAGCACCGCTCACAACCTGGCAGTGCCCCTGATGACTGCAACCCCCCAAAAGGGAAAGAAAGAGAAGACACTGGCAAAAATAAAGTGGAAACAAATAAAGACAAATAAACCCAAAATATGTAAATAACAAAATACACTGAACGTAAACAAGAAAATAAATCATACAAAGAAACAATACTGAATATGTGAAAACAAACTAGAGATAACATAACTGGCATAAAACTCAAAATACCACATTATACAAATATGGAAAAACAAAAGGCAAAAAGACTGAGCACGGTGGAACCCTGCTCCCCCCTATGCTCAGATTGTGACAGAGCCCCCCCCCCCCCCAAAGGGTGAAGACCAGATACCCCGGGCAACATCAAAAAAAGAACAAGAACCCACCCACATTAAGAACCCACCCCACCAAAAGCCAAGAAAACAACCCCACACCGGCGGGAGGAGGGGGATCCAGGCATGGAGGGATTGAAACAAACCAGAGAAAATAATAAGAGCTCCCATGGCTCACACCCCAACAAAACCCAGGCTAGGAGAAAACAAAAACAAAAAACCCTGCTCAGGATCCACACCAGACAGAACCAGGGACCGAGGCCCCCTGGACCAAAGAGCTAGACAGTTCCGGTGGCTGGCTGAAGTCCCAGGCCTGGCAGATGGCAAGGTGGTAAGAGTCATGTGGCCTGCCGGAGAATATGAGCCACCCAACCCAATGGCACAGTCTGTCAGGCGGTCAGCCAGGGTTCTTTAACCATCAAAACAGGAAAGGTGGTACAGGGAGCAGCCGCCCAACCAGGACGACCAGAGATGAGGAGAATGGAGGAATAGGGGGAACCCCGATGATGTCAGGTGGAGGAGGGGAAACCACAATGGCGTCTAGAGGAGGAGGGGGGGCCACAACAGCCTCAGGCAGAGGAGAGGGAACCACCACGCTTTCAGACCGCTCTGCTGCACCCTCGGTGGTCCCGGACTGGGACATCGCAGCACCCACAGTGGCTCCGGGCTGGAGCAAAGCAGCACCCGCGGTGGCTCCTGGCTGGAGCAAAGCAGCACCCACGGTGGCTCCAGGCTGAAGCAAAGCAGCACCCATGGTGGCTCCGGTTGGAGCAAGGCTGCAACCGCAGTGGCTCCAGGCTGAAGCAAAGTAGCACCTGCGGTGGCTCTGGGCTGGAGCAAAGCAGCACCCGTGGTGGCTCCAGGCTGGAGCAAAGCAGTACCCGTGGTGGCTCCAGGCTGGGCCAAAGCTGCACTCATGGAGGGCCCGGACTGGGCCAAAGCTGCACCCACGGAGGGCCCGGGCTGGGACAGAGCACCTACGATGACCTCAACTGATGGGGAAGCAGTACCCTCTAAGGTCCTGGGCTGGAATGGAGCACCCGTGAAGACCTCAGCCGCAGGGAAAGCAGCACCCACAGAGGTCCTGGGCTGGGACGAAACACGCACGAAGACCTCTACCAGAGGGGGAGCAGCACCCAGGGAGGTCCCGGGCTGGGACGGAGCACCCCCAATGACCTCGGCAGGAGGAGCTGGACCCACGGTAATCTTGGGTGGCAAGACTGGACCCGTGGAGACTTCTGGAAAAGCTGGATGATCCTCGGTGGCTTTGGGGGAAAACTCAGACGGGAGATGCAGAGAAACAGGGTCAGGGTCACCGGCAGCAGTGGAGTCCAGCAAGATGAGCGCAGGTGCAGCTTACGACTGCACTTTGCTCTCCCCATCAAGAGCCAGACAAGACCTCTCCAACACTGAAACAATGGAAACAAAGGAGAGCACTTGCCTGGGCTCAAGCTCCACCGCTGTATAGGACTCCGTTGATCCAGATGATGACTCCTTAGGCCTGGGCCTCTGGAGGTTCAGCTCCAACTCTGCTGCAGTGGCCCCAGCAGCAGGCATGGTGGTCAATGCAGTCCCAGGTCCCCCTAGCAATGTGACCCACGCAGGTGGCTCACCCGATGTGGACACAGGAGGTCGGTTTCCTGCTGGCACTGGATCCTGTTCTGCTGAAGCCAGGGAATGCTCCATTGTCAGCACAGGCTTCAGCTCAGTCGCAGCACTCTTTCTCTGTCCAGACTGTGACTGCAGGGATGGGACCAGGCCCTCCAGGACTACAGGCTCCTCCATCGCCCAGTGGCTTATTCCCGAGGCCAGCAAACACTCAGGGGAGAGAGGAGGAAACACGGAGGTAGCAGGTAAACAATTAATGTCTGCAGCAGACGGTGAGGACTCAGCGGACTGCACAGGCTGTGTCACACCACGGGGAATCAGGCAAGATAATTCATATTTTGGTAACTGGAAATGAAAAGACACATGCCTGTATTTCCAGGGCATGATGGTTTCTGCTGCAGCAGGCCCAACATCTTCCCTCTCAGAGGCTACAGCGGTAATGGGCCCCTCTGAAGAGCATGGAGGAGCCACCCCTGAAGACTCAATGGCGGGTGGAGCTGGGGATGAAGCAGCCGAATTGTCAGCAGCAGGGGGGAACGCCGTGGGGATGAGGGAAGCAGTATCAGTGGAGGAAGAGGGAGTTGATGGGACAGCCAGCGCAGAGGAGCTTGGATGAGAAAGGGAGGCTGCTGCGGAAATTTTTTGACATGACGGAGGAGGAACTGCTGGCAGAGAGGTGGAGGCATTCTTCCAGGGAGATCTCCCGGGGCGACGGTGGGGTGTGAGAGGCAGAGATGTCGGCTCATGGTGAGGTGGAAGAGGATCTGGTGAACCCTCCTATAGCTCCTGAGCAAGATCCGGGAGGAGCCATGGTTTATACTCTTGTAGGAGTTCTGATAATTGGACCCGCCTGCACTCCTCCAGCTCTTTGGCCGATGGAGTGGACCACAGTTCAGGAGGAGAAGGCGGGGCTGCTGTGTTGGGGCTAGACGGTGTCCATTCGGGACCTCCGGGGGCCATCTGATGGATAGACGAGTGTTCAGGTTCCGGACAGGATGAATGAGTCTTTTGCCCCCAGGTGCACTTCTTCTTGAGTCCCGGTGGTGCCGAAGGGAAGATCCCTGCCTGGGCACAGAGTTGGCGGTGTGTGTCAACCACTGAGGAGAGAAAAACTGTGAGACCCGGGTAGCTCCAGAGACTGGGATGATCCTCGATCACCAGGGCTGCACCATCCACAAACCTCTAAACCTCCTCGAGAGAGTGGGAGGCACCAGCCCCCGAGGCGAAACTGGCAATGAGCGTAGTAGCCACACACACTTCTTCGCTCAGCCCCAGAGCTGAAAAATCCAAGGCTGCAGACAGAACCAAACCCCTGGTGAAAAACAAAAACTGGGGAGAAGAAGAAGGAAAAGGCTACCTTCGCCACCACTGGTTGGCTGGGGAGTTTCTGGCCACATCAACAACCAGAAATCGCCAACCCACAGATGAGAGAAACAAAAAAACCCACGAACTGTAGCCGCTGGATCTCTGACTGGCTAGCGTCTACTGTCATGGATTGCCCTTCAGGGCAGACAGGAGAGATCCACATGCTGGACTGCAGTTTGTGACATTTATTAACAACAACACAAAATCCCAAAAAGTGCAAAAACAGAAAATCCAGACTGAAAAACTAAGCAGACTTACAGCACACCAGAACAGGGCCAGGATTCTGGTGGAGATGAAAACTGAGATGCTGACAAATAGAAATGAAAATAACAGCCCTTAAATAAGGCTAGAAACAATCAAACACAAATAGTACCCAGTGTGAATCACATGAGTGGGCTGGGGAGAAAATGACAATCAGCTGTGAGTCATGAGGAGAGGAGGCGGGGCTGACAGTTTGACAGGAGCACCGCTCACAACCTGGTAGTGCCCCTGACCACTGCAACCCCCCAAAAGAGAAAGAAAGAGAAGACACTGGCAAAAACAAAGTGGAAACAAATAAAGACAAAAAATCCCAAAATATGTAAATAACAAAACTACACTGAACGTAAATAAGAAAATAAATCATACAAAGAAACAATACCAAATATGTGAAAACAAACTAGAGATAACATAACAGGCGTAGAACTCAAAATACCACATTATACAAATATGGAAAAACAAAAGGCAAAAAGACTGAGGACGGAGGAATATGTGGTGGTTGTGCCAGTGACAGTTCTCAGTTTAACATATTCTCCCAGAAGTCGACAAAGGCTTGAAAATTTGCATACCCCAACTCAGAGCTGATGTGAGATTTGAGCACATGGTATGATCACATTCAGATTGATGAATGCTGATCTGCCCGTTTAAATAATCGTACAACCACTTTTCTGTCATACACACGCTTGATAAATGAGGTCCACTGAACATTCTGTGGGAGGTAAGTCATCATCATCGTCATAGCAGTCTGTCGTGGACGACAATGACAGTTTCATTTAGGTCTGATCAGATTCCTTCACACAGCTCTGTCCTGAGCCTTCCGCTGCCAGGAACTCCTGTCTATATCCAACTTCTTCAAGTTTCTTTTTACAGTGTCTTTAAATCTGAGTCTTAGTCTACCCTGATTGTGTTTGCCCTCACATAACTGTGAGTAGAGTAACTGCCGAGGGAGACGCTGGTGGTCCATCCTCTCAACATGTCTGAGCCATCTCAGGTTCATCTGTATTAGCATGTCCTCCATTGATGGTAGACCAGCTCATTTCAACACTTCTGTGTTGGTTATCTTGTCTTTCCATAAGATGTTCATTATGGCTCAAATGTGTCTCATCATGTACGCGTGGAGTTTCTTCACCTGCCCTCTGTAGACAGACCAAGTTTCAGCACCATACAATAGAGTAGCCAGTACTGTCGCCCTGTACACTTTGCATTTCACACGGATAGACACATGTCGATTGTTCCACAGTCTCTGCCTTAAGTTTCCAAACACAGCGCTCGCTCTTCCCATTCTGAGAGATAGTTCATCCTCCAGCCTAGCATTCTCTGAAACAGTACTCCCTAGATACTTGAAAGTCTTGCACTTGACTAGTGGCTCTGTACCAATGCTGATCTCTTCTGATAGTGATGTTGATAATTGGAGCTTTGGTGGTTGAAAAAGGCACTCTGTCTTCTTGATGTTGATTTGGAGGCTGAATTGGCTAGCTGCTCTTGCAAATTTTTCCACTAAAGATTGCATATCTTCCACACTGTGTGCAACTAGAGCACTGTCATCAGCAAAGAGCATTCCTCTACTACCTTTATCAATGTCTTACTCTTGGCTTTAAACTGTGCCACTTTGAACAAGTCTGCTTCTTTCCTTGTTTGAATGTATACTCCTTCTGAAGTGTCTTTGAAGGCCACCTCAAGCATGGCTGCCAGATATAGCGAGAAGAGTGTAGGCACCAGCACACACCCTTGTTTCACCCCGTTGCTTACTGAAAAGTCTTTAGATACTGAACCACTCATTGCCATGTTTGCTTGCATACCAGTATGGAGTGCCTCGACCAGGCTGACAAACTTCTCTGTACAGCCATATTTCTTGAGTACTTGCCAAAGTCCTTGTTGCGGAACAATATCAAAGGCTTTACTGATGTCTATGAAGACTACATAAAGTGGCATGTTCTGTTCGATACACTTTTCTTGAACCTGTTTCAAGCAGAAAATCATGTCCATTGTGCTTCTTCCACTTCTAAAACTGCACTGGGTTTCTGGTAGTACATTCTGCAAGATGTGTTCGTTGAGTCTGTTAAGTAGTACACGTGAGAGAATCTTACCAACAGTGGCTAGCAGTGATATACTTCGGTAATTTCCACAATCTTTCCTGTCACCTTTCTTGAACAAAAGCACAATACTTGCATCCTTCCAGTTTTGAGGTACTTTCTGGGCATCCCATATCTCTTGGATGAGCTTGTGCAGGCAGTTGGTCAGCTGAACACCACCAAATTTCCACACTTCGGCTGGAATTCCATCCCTTCCTGGAGCTTTACTGGAGCTGTGTTGTCCTGATAGCTGCCATTAGTTCATCAAAATTTGGTGTTTCATCCAGACTTGATACAGCTGGTCACTGCACTAGAGCTTCTTTAGCCTCTTCAGTGAGATCTCTAGGGTTGTTTAGTAGTTGGTCAAAGTGGTCTGCAAACCTGTCCAGGATCTTGTCTTTCTCCTGCAAAACCGTTTCACCATCCATAGCTTTTAGTTGGATCAGTCCTATTGGTTTAGGGCCGTAGATTTCTCTCAAACCTGTGAAGAATGTTTTCATGTCCTTCCTGTCTGCTGCAGTTTGAAGTTCCTCCGCTTTTTCATCCCACCAGTTGGATTTCATCTCTCTGGTGTACTTCTGTAGCTCACTCTGAGCCTTTTGAGTATTTCTTCTTCTTCAACCTTGAGTTACACTGTAGGTTTTCCTGCCTAGCTGTATTCCTCGCTTCTAGTAGCTTCTTCAGGTGTTCAACATGCTCATCAAACCAGTCTTGATGTTTCCTCTCAGGGTGGTCTAATACATCACTTGCAGTCTGATACACCATATCCTTCAGTGTTGCCCATTTCTCTTCTATGCCATTCTCTGAGTTGTTGCTGTCCCAGTCTTTCAAGTTTTCATCCATTTCCTGTGTAAGTTCTTCCTGCTTCTTTTGGCCTTTCAGTGCACTAGTGTTTAGCTTCCGTGGTGGCTTCGCACCCATCCTACAGTGCTGTTTTTGTCTCCAAATCCTTAATCTAGATCTCAGCATAACATGATCAGTACCACAGTCCGCGCCTCTCATTGCTCTGGTGTCCAATACATCCCTTATGTCTCTCTGCCTGACTATGATGTAGTCTAACAAGTGCCAATGCTTGGATCTTGGGTGCATCCATGTCTTCTTGTGTGTGTCCTTGTGCTTAAATAGAGTGTTGGTTATCACAAGGTTGTACTCTGAACATAGTGCAAGTAGAAGTTCTCCATTAGCATTGCACTTGCCTACTCCATGACTGCCTAGCACTCCTTTCTATTTCTCAGTGTCCATACCAACTATGGCATTAAAATCTCTGAGTATCAGCCTGTCATCAGTTGGTACACGCCTGATAGTCTCACGTAAATCACTGTAGAACTCTTCCTTCACCTCCTCTGTGTTGGTCATTGTTGGGGCGTATACACTGATGAGTGTGGCATACATCTTCCGCTGTAATGGGAGTCTCATAGTCATTATCCTGTCGTTGACTGACTCCGGCTCCTCATCAAGCATTGCTGCTATCTCCTTTTCTAACTGCAAAGCCCACTCCTGCTTCTCTCCTTTCTTGAGTTGATCTCCCACTCCAAAAGAAGATGTACCCATGGTCTTCTAAGCTGTCATATCCAGGCAATCTTGTTTCACTAAGTGCAGCTATGTCTACATTGTACCTGTTCATTTCCAGGGCCACAAGCACGGTCTGTCTTTCTGGGCGCTGTGATGTTGTTCTGTCCAACAGAGTGTGCTGCTGTTTTCCTCTTCTTTTGTCTTCCTGCTCCTAGCTTCCTTTTTGCTGCCTGTCGGAGTGTGAACAGATCAGCGCGGACTTTGTTAGTCCGGGCGATGTCTGAACCAGTATGAGTTGCTTTCTGATTGACCATTTCATGTAACTGCTTGCCAAGTATTTGAGAACCGCTAGCTTTTGCTGGACTAGCAGCACATTCTTGGCAGATAAAGGTATTATCAGTTACAAGGACAAGCCAAGACAAACTGACTCCAGTATCTGTTGCAGTGACTGAGCAGATGATAGGTTTGTTTATCTCTGCTCTTTGTGTAGTGCATGTCACGATGCACCAACTGGCACAGTCCACCACAGACCTTACGACAGATGTGTTTATCTGCCAGGATGTCCAGTCTCTCCCCGTGCAACTGGGAGTGGTCCACCACAGACCTTTCTTTCATTCATTCATTCATTCATTCATTCATTCATTCATTCATTCATCTTCTTCTGCTTAATCCTTTTCAGGTCGTGGGGGGGCTGGAGCCTATCCCAGCATCTTTTGGGCGAGAGGCAGGGTACACCCTGGACAGATCACCAGCCCATCGCAGGGCCAACACAGAGAGACAGACAACCATTCAGTCTGACAGTCATACCTAAGGACAATTTAGAATCCCCAGTTTGATGCCAATTAACCTAACTTGCATGTTTTTTTGGCATGTGGGAGGAAACCCAGAGAAATCCCAGAGTAAACCCAACCAGACACGGAGAGAACATACAAACTCCACCCAGATCACTGTTGGTCGGGAGCTGGGATCAAACCCAGGATCCCCTGGCCAAGGGTGAGTTGCTGTGCTGCCGCAGTGCTAACCACTCCGCCACCGCACTGCACCACAGACCTGTGGCAGATATTGTTTTTAGTTCTGCAAGGATGCCCTGTTTCACCCTCCATGCCCTCGGAAGGGCGGGGATGCCGGTTGAGTCGCCGACGGCCCAACCTATGAGACAGGTAGTACCAGTTTTCATGGTTATCCAGTAGCAAGCAAGCCAATCTCTGACCTGACCCAAAAAAAAAGGGGGGGGGGGTGGATGTAAGTCTCAGTTAAAAGCTGCCAATTTCTGACCCCCAAAAAAGTGGAATTTCATGGGTAAGAAGTTGCAACTCTAGCAAAAAGACAAAAAAGGTGTAAATTTCCAACTCTTTACAACCTAAAACACTGCAACTATAAGATTTGAGTAAAATGCTGCAAATTTAAGCTTTTCTTTTTAAAAAACTGCAAATTCAAGAGTAAGAAAAGTTCTAAATTCATGAGGAAAAAGCTGCAAAATTACGAATAATAAAAAGCTGCAAATTTTCAAGTAAAAAGCTACACATTTCTGAGTAAAATGGCTGTAACTCTGCAGGAAAATCCTGCAAATTTATGAGAAAAATCCTCACATTTACAAAAGAATTTTTCTGATTTAAATGAAAAAGGATGTGATAAATTGGCGTGTGTCAGCCATTTTTTTTAAATGACAACTGTGAGGATGAACTAAACGGTGGTGTTCGGTGGTGCTAAATCCTGCAGCTCTGCACCAATCAGCAGGGAAAAGGAGAAGAAGAACAGGAACAGGTGATCCACAGCAGCAGAAATAATCCAGTTAACCCAGGAGGAGTAAACACATGATACTCCATGACACCCAACAGACGCCCCCCCCCCCCCCCCATGACATCAGTGGGAACAACTGGTACAAACTTCACACCTCTGTCCATTTACATGTTCCCTTCTGAGGACAATTCAAACAGAGCTGATGCTGAGATGGAAACCAAAGGGTTAACGGGTGACAGGGCTTAACAGCAGCACTGATACCCCCCCCCCCCCCAACTGACCTGCTGGACAGGAACTAACAACTCCTCAGACCTGTTAACACAATTTTAACAACAAAAGGACATACAAAAGAACCAAGATTCCCTTTGATTTAATAGGGTAACAGTGTGAATTTTCTGGTCTGTGAATGAACAGAGCAGCCATGAGTGTTTCACGGAGTCACTTATTGAATTATAATGGTTAATCTAAGTCACAATTTCAGGAAACAAACTTCAGGGGACACTTAAACCCATGACACATTGTTTTAAATTTTGCTGATTTTTTTTTTTTTTTTTGCTTCTCTTCCAATCCTTATGACCACTTTGATTGCTTTGAGTTTTTAAAACATCATTTTAACAATAATGCTAACTGACTTAAAGTACATTTCTAACTACACTACATCATACAATATGCCGTTTAACATACAATTTCATTTGATCACATTTAGATCTTAATTCAAACAAGCAGAATATTTGCAACCAACTTAATTAAGACTTGAACTAAAAACAATCAATCTGAATACAACTGTGAGCGTTTAAGAATAAAAACCTTTGGATTCCTTAATGAAGTTCTGCCTTCAGATCACCTGCACTCAAACATTCCAAGTACCACTCATAGGACGGACCAGATTCCATACAAAAATGTTAAAATTTTACTTTGGCTTCATCTTTAACGGGTTGCTGTTCCAGTTAAAAGTCTCAAGTGGGTGTTGGTGGGTGATAAAATCTCCCAGCATGATCTGTTTCTTGGTAACTGCCAAGTTTAGTTGAAGCGAAAATAACATACAAGGGATGTCCTAAGGGACAAAACAAATTGGTCTAAAACAAAGGACATCCTGATTAATAAAGTAGAGGCTTCCATTTTGGGTTTTCTGTTGTATGGAAATATTTAAGTTAAGAGGTTTTAAGGGTTGATCTACCACAGGAGTTGGTAACCTCTACGCTTGAAGTCCATCCATCCATCCATCCATCCATCTTCTACCGCTTTTCCGGAGGTCCGGGTCGCGGAGGCAGCAGTTCAAGCAGAGAAGCCCAGGCTTCCCTCTCCCCAGCCACCTGCTCCAGCTCTTCAGAGGGGATACCAAGGCGTTCCCAGACTAGCTGGGAGACATAGTCTCTCCACCGAGTCCTGGGTCTGCCCCGGGGTCTCCTCCCAGTGGGACGTGCCTGAAACACCTCAAATGGGAGGCGTCCAGGAGGCATCCTAATCAGATGCCCATACCACCTCAACTGACTCCTTTCAACGCTTGAAGTCATTTTGAACAATTTTTAGACCAAAACAATATGTAATATGCCATACAGCCTATTTCAGCCTTGGAATGAATGGGAAAACAAAACAATAATTTAGCAGATTAACATTGGTAACATGTTATAATTTCCTCTTAGATACGTATTTTTTTCTGTTTAAATTTTCCTGTAAATTTTAGAAGACTCACCAAAGAACACCTGGCCGCGTAGCAGAATCACTGCGCGAGTGATATATACAGTGGGGCAAAAAAGTATTTAGTCAGCCACCAATTGTGCACGTTCTCCCACTTAAAAGATGAGATAGGTCTCCAATTTTCATCATAGGTATACCTCAACTATGAGAGACAAAATGAGAAAAAAAAAATCCAGAAAATCACATTGAAGGATTTTTAATGAATTAATTGGTAAATTCCTCGGTAAAATAAGTATTTGGTCAATAATTCAATTCAATTCAATTCAACTTTATTCATATAGCGCCATTTCACAACAACAGTCATCTCATAGCACTATCAACTGTAGGGGGGACCCCCACAGTTGCAGAAAGACCCCAACAATCAGGCGATCTCCTGTGAGCAAGCACTTGGCGACGGTGGAGAGGAAAAACTCCCTTTTAACAGGAAGAAACCTCCAGCAGAACCAGGCTCAGGGAGGGGCAGTCATCTGCTGCGACTGGCTGGGGGGTGAGGGAATAGAGAAGAAGAAAAGAACAGACATGTAGAGAGCAAACAGCACGATGGGGACTCAATCTATGGGAGAGAACAAACAAATGTTAATGACCAGCAAAAAAAAAAATATTTCATAGAGAGTGAGGAAAGGAGTGAGGCCCAGTGCATTACTGGAGGTCCCCCGGCTGACTAAACCTATTAGCAGCATAACTAAGGGAGGGTTCAGAAACACATGATCCCTCCCTAATTGCAGGCTATATCAAAAAGGTAGGTTTTAGCCCTATTCTTAAAAACAGAGATCGAGTCTGACTCCCGAATCCAGATTGGCAGCTGATTCCACAGGAGAGGAGCTTGATAACTAAAGGCTCTGCCTCCCATTGTACTTTTGGAGATTCTAGGTATTACAAGTAATCCTGCATTCTGGGAGCGTAGTGCTCTGTTAGGATGATACGGTAGTATCAGATCTTTTAAATAAAAAGGAGCCTGATTGTTTAGAGCTTTGTAAGTAAGAAGAAGGATTTTAAACTTAATTCTAAACTCTATGGGAAGCCAATGAAGGGAGGCCAGAACCGGAGAGATATGATCTCTCTTTCTAGTACCTGTTAAAACTCTTGCTGCAGCATTTTGGATCAGCTGAAGACTTTTTAAAGATGTTTTAGGACAGCCTGATAATAAAGAGTTACAATAATCTAATCTCGAGCTAACAAAAGCGTGGATCAGCTTCTCAGCATCACTCTGAGACAAGATGCTCCTAATCTTGGCAATATTACGCAAATGATAGAAGGCAGTCTTAGAAACAAATTTAATATGTGAATTGAAGGACAAATCCTGATCAAAAATAACTCCAAGGTTCCTCACGGAGCTATTAAGAGAAAGAAAGCTATTAACAAAAGTTCATCTCAATACTTTGTTATATACCCTTTGTTGGCAATGACAGAGGTCAAACGTTTTCTGTAAGTCTTCACAAGGTTTTCACACACTGTTGCTGTTATTTTGGCCCATTCCTCCATGCAGATCTCCTCTAGAGCAGTGATGTTTTGGGGCTGTTGCTGGGCAACATGGACTTTCAACTCCCTCTAAAGATTTTCTATGGGGTTGAGATCTGGAGACTGGCTAGGCCACTCCAGGACCTTGAAATGCTTCTTACGAAGCCACTCCTTCATTGCCCGGGCGGTGTGTTTGGGATCATTGTCATGCTGAAAGACCCAGCCACATTTCATCTTCAATGTCCTTGCTGATGGAAGGAGGTTTTCACTCAAAATCTCACGATACATGGCCCCATTCATTCTTTACTTTACACGGATCAGTCATCCTGGTCCCTTTGCAGAAAAACAGCCCCAAAGCATGATGTTTCCACCCCCATGCTTCACAGTAGGTATGGTGTTCTTTCTCCTCCAAACATGACAAGTTGAGTTTTTACAATAAAGTTCTATTTTGGTTTCATCTGACCATATGACATTCTCCCAATCCTCTTCTGGATCATCCAGATGCTCTCTAGCAAACTTCAGACGGGCCTGGACATGCACTGGCTTAAGCAGGGGGACACGTCTGGCACTGCAGGATTTGAGTCCCTGGCGGCGTAGTGTGTTACTGATGGTAGCCTTTGTTACTTTGGTCCCAGCTCTCTGCAGGTCATTCACTAGGTCCCCCCGTGTGGTTCTGGGATTTTTGCGCACCGTTCTCGTGATCATTTTGACCCCACGGGGTGAGCTCTTGCGTGGAGCCCCAGATCGAGGGAGATTATCAGTGGTCTTGTATGTCTTGCATTTTCTAATAATTGCTCCCACAGTTGATTTCTTCACACCAAGCTGCTTACCTATTGCAGATTCAGTCTTCCCAGCCTGGTGCAGGTCTACAATTTTGTTTCTGGTGTCCTTTGACAACTCTTTGGTCTTGGCCATAGTGGAGTTTGGAGTCTGACTGTTTGAGGTTGTGGACAGGTGTCTTTTATACTGATAACGAGTTCAAACAGGTGCCATTAATACAGGTAACGAGTGGAGGACAGAGAAGCCTCTTAAAGAAGTTGTTACAGGTCTGTGAAGAGCCAGAAATCTTGCTTGTTTGTAGGTGACCAAATACTTATTTTACCGAGGAATTTACCAGTTAATTCATTAAAAATCCTTCAATGTGATTTTCTGGAATTGTTTTTTTCTCATTTTGTCTCTCATAGTTGAAGTACACCTATGATGAAAATTGGAGACCTCTCTCATCTTTTAAGTGGGAGAACTTGCACAATTGGTGGCTGACTAAATACTTTTTTGCCCCACTGTAAAAAAAATAAATAAAAAAATAAAATAATATATATATATATATATATATAGTATATATATATATAAAGAAACTAAATTATTAATCCCTACAGTGGTGTAGGGATATAAAAATATAATAGGCTACATTATATTAAGGCAGAGACTGACAACTAAGTGATTTTCACAGGTGTGCAGACTTAACTACCGGAACTGTGGCCTAGTTGGTAGAGCATCCGCCCTACACCCGGGAGGCCTAGGTTCAAATCTCAGCCGGGTCATACTGAAGACCATATAAAAGTGGAACTTCCTGCTGTGTATCTTGGTGCTCAGCAATAATGGAATGGAGGAGGGAAATTTGTGGCAGCAACCCCTCTGATTCTAGATGTGATTAACATTGTAGATAAGAGAAACGTAATTTCGTTCTACTCTACATGATTGGCTGTATGGGTTGAACGACAATAAAGTTGGCTTTGCCTTTTAAACAGATGAGGTGAAACATGACCTAGAGCCCCAAACAGGAGCCATGCCAGCAGGAAGCTGAGCTGGTGGACATGACAGAAATAATCGCGATTAGTCAACTAATTGAAAAAAATAGTTGTTAGATTAGTCGACTACCAAAATAATCGTTAGCTGCAGCCCTAATACCAGGTTTGGTGGCCCTAACTTTATTCATTTTATATAGTGATAGTAAATGTAGGATTTACCATAGTGCAACAGCAATGTTAACTTTGACCCCAAACCCATACTTGGGTGAGGGTGCAAGTCATCCAAGATGTGCATTAGATACAACAACTGTGTCAATATGAAAAGCCTACATCATTTGTTTCAGTTGTTACTGTGTTTACAAGATTTAGAGAAAATCTGACCTATGATCTCAAGGTCATCCGATGAGAGTGAAATTGTAATATGCGCATCATCAAAGTATATCAAACCATGGTACCAAGTTTCAAAACAATTGGACCAAAAGTGTAGGGGTGAGCTGATTTCACAAAAGTGGGACGGACAGACGAACGGATGGACCCATGACATAATCCCCCTTTGGGCTTTGTCTGGCGGCGGATAAAAGCTGCAAAATTAACAAAAAAAAAATGTTTGAGGAAAAAAATTGCAGGAAAAAATCTACAGGAATAAATTTGCACATTTAAAAATAAGACAAACATATGAGAATACAAATTTAACATAAAAATGACAGAAAAATTAATAGAAAAAAATACTTTTATATAAAAAAGTTAAACACTCACAAATAAGATAAGATAAGCCTTTATTAATCCCACAATGGGGAAATTCCAGGATTGCAACAGCACAGGGATAGCAACACTCAGAGCAACAATCAGAAGGCAAGAAAAAACAACACCTAGTAAACATATGTCCATATTACTATAAATGTATATATATACTGTAGACACACAGTGCAGAGCATTATGGTTGGTTGGTGAATGTGCATATGTGGTTGGTGAATGTGCAAATATAAGAATAAAATTGCAAATTTGCAAAAAAAAATTAAAAAAATTTGCAAAAAGTCGGGCAGCACGGTGGCGGAGTGGTTAGCACTGTGGCAGCACAGCAACTCACCCTTGGCCGGGGGATCCTGGGTTCGATCCCAGCCTCCGACCAACAGTGATCTGTGTGGAGTTTGCATGTTCTCCCCGTGTCTGCATGGATTTACTCTGGGATTTCTCCGGTTTCCTCCCACATGCCAAAAACATGCAAGTTAGGTTAATTGGCATCAAACTGGGGATTCTAAATTGTCCTTAGGTATGACTGTGAGAGTGAATGGTTGTCTGTCTCTCTGTGTTGGCCCTGCGATGGACTGGCACTCTGTCCAGGGTGTACCCTGCCTCTCGCCCAAAGATGCTGGGATAGGCTCCAGCCCCCCCGCGACCGGAAAAGGATTAAGCGGAAGAAGATGGATGGATGGATGAATGGATGGATGAAAAAAGTCAAAAATTCAAGTCAAATTTAGACCAAAAAAAAAACATTTGTCATCAAAAGTTTCAAATCTACAAGAAGAAAGTAAAAAATTACAACAAAAGATTCTCAAATTCAGGAGAAAATTAAAGCTGCGAGCAGCGATAAATGGGCCTTCACGTCCTTGCTAGACCTAGGCCTTGCCACTCAGAGCACATAACACCACGCAGGCTCCATTCCTCCCTCCCCAGCTCTCTCCCTCCCGCTCTTTGTCCATCCGTGCTTCCATAACGCCATACGCCCATCCATCCATTCGTCCATCAATCCATTCGCCCATCCATCCATCCGTACCACCATCCATCATCGGTCCATCCATCTGTCCATCTGTATATTACAAGAGAGCGCCTCGGCAGAGGTGCTGTATAAGCTTGTGGATTACCTCAAAAATCTAATATGTTTATCCATAGCCTTAAGGCCACTTCTGGTGAAAATTTCACTAGGAAATTTGTTTGAATTTAAACAAGCTATGCCATCGCAACAATTTTTTTTTACCTAGGGGGCACTATAGCTATATGTGATAAAGTCATATATATGTTCTGGGTGGTACTAGTATCATGTATATCAAGTTTGGGTCCCCTAGTGAAAAAAAAACCCAGAGCCTTATAACTCCGAAATACTTTGTCCAAATTCAACCAAATTTTGTGTGGTGCATGGTTAACCAACTCTGAACCTTTCTATAATGAACAATTACACATAGCTCAAGTGCCTCCTAGCAGAAAAACAAAGCTTAATAACTCTGGCATACTTTGTCTGAAGTCAACCAAATTTAGTGTGTTGAATAGGTAGCCAATGGTGAACTGTTCTATAACATACAATGAGACGCAGCAGTAGCGTCCCCTACCGCCAATGGGAGGTAAGCATGTTTTTATTATACAAGATGTCCTAGTATTCTAGTCCTAGCTTTATATTAAACATGTATGTTGGTATTTACTACCCATTTTTGCAGACATCACTAAGATTTTTAATAAAAGTTAACATATTTCTGCTGTAGCCTACTGATTTTTTTTACAATGTTATATACTATGTATATAAAATATTTGGATATGCAGACAGAGCTTACGTTGACTGTAATGAGCATTGTGGGACTAATAAAGGCTTATTTTATCTTATCTTATTTTAATGAGCACCAGAGACTTGTCATGTTGCTGTTTTTCCACGTTATCACAGCTTTCAGAGATGTTAATGAAATGTATGTAATATGTTTTGGTCAAAGCACCTCAAGGTGTAATTATTGCAGTACCATAGTTCACAAGTTGAAGAATCATCAAAATGGACTGTTTTATGGCATATTACTTTAAATGTTATAAGCTCACCCTTCCCCATTCATCATTTTCCGAAGATCACTTGTGATAGTGTCAAAACCAGTGTTTGAGGCTAAAATTAGTCTTTAGCTTTAGTTGTCAGACTAAGTAAAACTAACAAATAAATACTGTCATGGGCGGCGAGAGCGCGCCCCCTCCTTCCCGTTCATCTCTCCTCAGGTCATCAACACACCTGAGTGAGAGGACACACCTGCGCCCTCTCATCAGTCAGCGTTTATAAGGAAGCACTCTTCGGTGATTCAGCGCTGGCTTGACTGGGTATACTGCCTTCGCTAAAGACAAGCAAGTATATTATTCACACAGATGAAGAAGTCATTAACCTGTGTGCTTTCTCTTCTCTTAACGTTGCTGCCATCATGCGGGTGTGTCTCCGGTACTGCGCGCGCTCTCCTGCCACGTCAACGCTCATCAATGGCATTTCAACCTCCACCCGGTCAGGCACCACCAGCTCCACTCCCCTCAGCCTGCTGGTTCGTCTATTCCCCGCTGGGGCCCTGCCGGTTCTCCCCTGGAGGCTCACGTAAATGGTAGTTTGGCCAGCCCATTTTCCCTTATTCCATTCCTCCTTTCACGGCTCTCGTCTTCTCTCCACAAGCTGTTTCCTCTGGCAAGTGACTATTTCAGTAGCTGTGTGGTGATTTTGATATTTAATAAAAATCTCAAACATGTTGTCCCTTCTTGTTCCTGCATCGCGCACGTGAGCTAATTGCTAAGAACAATCATGACAGAATGAGCCAGCCCTGACCTCGGCTCAGCAGGTGCAGCAGCATTGGAGCAATCAGCTCTGGATCACTTAGAAGCGACCGAGCATCAAATTGCCATGATGTCCCACCAGCTGCAGACACTGATGCAGCAATTGAGCACCGTCACGCAACATTTGGCCAATGCGGCTCTCCTGGCTCCTCCTCCTCAGCCTGCTGCTGTTGTTCAACCTCCTGTGTGCCGTACCTCCTCCGTTCCCACACCTGCCCCATACGCGGGGAAGGTGGGGAAATGAAAGGAGTTTCTCCATCAGGTACGGATGCATTTGGAGCAGGTCGGGAAGGGGGGTGGGGAGTACCTGGGGGATGTTGCAAAAATTCAATTTTTCACATTAGTGCTATGGGACTGAGACCTTACTTGGGCTTGGGCCACGGTAGACAGCCCGGGAGGGCAGGGTTACATGTTTGAGCAATTTGTGGTCACTTTTTCTCGCACGTTCGACCACACCGAGAGTCAAAGGAACATCATGAGCCGCCTTATGACTCTCCGCCAGGGCGCTCAGTCTATGGCTGCGTACTCGGTGGAGTTTCGGGTCGAAGCGGCTGACTCAGGGTGGAATGAAGTTGCGTTACGCAACGCGTTCCTCCACGGGTTAAACGCTCACCTCCACGATGACCTGGCAGTTTATGCAGTTCCCGACACTCTCGATGGTCTTATTGATCAGGCTGTGGGCTTAGATAACTGCTACCGTGAGCGTGCATACGAGTGACAGTCCTCCTCTCGGTCGTCTGCCGAGCGGGTGCCCGCTGTGGTGACTGACACTGGGGGGGCTGGTCCTCCTCCCAAGCCGATGGACCTCAGTCAGTTCCATTTGACCGACGATGAGCACCGGCGAAGGAGGAAGGCTGGCATGTGCATGTACTGTGGTTCTGTGAAACACAGTTGGGACGAGCGCCCCCAGGCACCAAAAGACGCAGCCCATCAATGACCGTGGGGTGTCTGGCAGGCGGGACCAAATTAACTCCCCCCGGTAATTTCTCTATTTCGGCCCTCGTGCAATTGCCGGGGATCGAGAGGAGGGTGATGGCGCTAGTGGATTCGGGGCAGAGGGCAATTTTGTGTTGGCCCGGTTCGTTTGGGACATGGGTATTCCCACACTCAAATTGCCCCAACACCAAAGAATTACCACCATATCTGGCCATGAGGGTGCGGTAGTCGCCGAACGCACGGTGCTGATCGCCGTCCTTCTTTCCGGAAATCATCGGGAGGAACTCACGTTCCTAGTTCTCCCAATTTCATCTTCCCCAATGATTCTAGGTTATCCTTGGCTCTAGAAGCATAACCCCATCATAAACTGGGGACAAAATTCCATCTCCTCCTGGAGCCCATTTTGTTTGGCTAATTGTTTGCATTCAGCTGAATGTTCCCCATCTCTCCCTGTCTCTCACCCTCTGGTTGAGCTGCCGGACCTCAGTCTCGTTCCCCGGGCTTACAATGATTTGGGAGAGGTCTTCAGCAAGTCGCTTCTGCCTCATCGCTCTTATGACTGTGCTGTGGACCTCATCTCGGGGCGAGGCTGCCGTCCAGCCGACTCTACAGTATTTCTGGTCCAGAGAGGGAGGCAACAAAGAGGTACATTAAGGAATCGCTGAACGCTGGCCTTATTCGGCCATCTTCGGCTCCTCGTGGAGCCGGGTTCTTCTTCGTGGGGAAGAAGGATGGCTCGCTGCTCCTGTGTATCGACTGCCGGGAGCTCAACACTATTACAGTTAACCTTTTGAACTCTGTGAATTCCGCGGGCGGTCACGTCTCTGCATCTTAGTGCGTCTCAGTGCGCACTGAAAAAAAAAGGCTGTATTTCAGGTCTTCCAGTACAGACACAGCCTTGTTACAACCTGAGAAAAAAGCTGTGTAATATACTCATTTTTTGTGGTATTTTTACAAAATTTTGACCTGAGCTTGAAAACACTTGGTTCTACATTTCTGTTGTGTTTTCCAGCCAGTATCTGACAGCTGTATGTTATTTGCAACCATTTGTATCTAAAAAAACACCCAGGCGAACTTTCTTGTTACTCAGTGGCAGGAGCACTTAGAGAGATTATGACTGTTTTGCCAAAAAATTCAGAGTGTTTTCTTTTAAATGAGACTAACCCCATGAAGACGCTGCAAAGGGTTGAAGAACAGCTTTTGATTTACTTTGGGCATGTTATTTTTAGGCGTTTTTAGGGAAGTTGAACAGAGTTCAACAGGTTACGGACAAATATCCCCTGCCTCTGATGAACTCCGCATTTGAACTCCACATTTGAACTCCTTCAGCGCTCACAGGTATTCACCAAATTAGACCTGCGCAATGTGTACCATCTAATCCGCATTCGTGAGAGGGACGAGTGGAAGACAGCATTTAAAACCCACCAGGGGCAGTTTGAATATTTGGTGATGCCGTTTGGGCTCACCAACGCCCCCGCTGTCTTCCAACGGTTGATTAACGACGTCCTCCATGATATGCTTTATCAATTTGTGTTTGTCTATTTGGATGATAGTTTGATTTTCTCCCGCTCGCCAGAGGAACATGAAGTCCATGTGAGAGCTGTTCTACAATGGCTCTTGGAGAACAAGTTCCACGTTAAAGCCGAGAAGTGTGAGTTCTCCACCAATTCCACCACCTTCTTGGGCTTCATAGTAGCTGAAGGGAGACTGATTGCCAACCCGGCCAAGGTGAGGGCGGTGCTTGATTGGCCAACTCCCCACTCCCACAGGGAGCTTCAACGCTTCCTCGAGTTTGCAAACTTTTATCGCAGGTTCATTCGGAACTATAGTAGGTGGCACTGCCCTTAACACAGCTGACCTCCATAAACGTTCCTTTTCATTGGACCGAGGCAGCTGAACAGGCCTTTTCCAAATTGACGGGCCTGGTCATGGACACACCAATCTTGGCTCAGGTTGACACGCAGCTCCAGTTCATCCTCGAGGTGGATGCATCTGATTCGGGGGTAGGCACTGTCCTCTCACAGTGCACACCCTCCAATCAGAAGCTCCACCCATGTGCGTTTTTCTCTCGGCGGCTTACGCCAGCTGAGAGGAATTACAACTTAGGGGACAGAGAGCTGCTTTCCATTAAGTTGGCATTGGAGGAATGGTAGCATTGGTTAGAGGGGACTAACCATTGCCTCCATTGGTCCATCATCGTGTGGACCGACCACAAGAACCTAGAGTATTTGCGGTTGGCCAGCCGACTCAATGCTAGGCAGGCTCGTTGGGCACTGTTTTTTCAGCAGTTCAACTTCACCATCACCTACCGGCCTGGCTCTTGGAATACCTAACCAGACACATTATCATGCCAGTTTGATTCCGAGGAGGGAGCACCCCCTTCCCACCCCAACCCATTCTTCCTTCTTGCGTCCTTGGTGCCCTTACATGGGACATCGAGCGGCGGGCCTGCCAGGCCCTGTCTCGGGAGCCTGTATCAGCAGGGTGCCCCCGGAACTGCCTGTACGTCTCAGCTACCCTCTGCAGTGATATCATTCAGTGGGGCCACATCAGCCGCTTCGTCTGTCACCCTGGGATCACCCGCACCACGGATCTTGTTCAGCGGGTGTTCTGGTGGCCCACGCTGCGGCGGGACGTGCAGGAGTATGTGTGGGCCTGCCAGACCTGTGTCCAGGGCAAGTCTGACTCCTCCCCCCGGCTGGACTCCTCCATCCCTTGCCCATCCCTGGTCGTCCGTGGTCCCACATCGCTCTGGACTTTGTAACTGGACTTCCCCCTCCCACGGAAGAACAGTTATCCTGACCATCGTGGACTGCTTCTCCAAGGCTGTGCACCTGGTGGCTCTCCCTAAACTTCCCTCAGCCTTAGAGACAGTCACCCTCCTCATCGACCACATGATCCGTCTCCACGGTACCCCTGTGGACATTATGTCTGACCGGGTTCCTCAGTTCACGTTGCATGTCTGGAGGGCCTTCTGTCGGACTCTGGGTACTACGGTAAGCCTCTCCTCTGGGAATCATCCCCAGAGCAATAGGCAGGCGGAGCGCGCCAACCAGTCGTTGGAGGCCATTCTCTGATGTGTGGCAACTGAGAATTCTTCCTCCTGGAGCACACACCTGACCTGGGTGGAATATTCAATGAACTCTGCCTTCTCCATGGCAACCGGACACACCCCTTTCAAAGCATCATTGGGCTATACACCTCAGTTGCTGCCTATGGCCAAGAGGGAGGTCGCAGTTCCCTCCGTGGGGGCTCATGCTCACCGCTGCAAGCACCTCTGGAGGTCTATGCATGCCGCCCTCGCCCGCTCTGTTGAGCGCAACTGGGCCATGGTAGATAGAAGATGGGTGCCTGCCCACAAGTATACCATGGGGCAACAGGTCTGGTTGGCGGCCAGTCAGGTCCCTCTGAAGACGAAGTCAAAAAAACTGTCTCCTCGCTTCCTAGGGTCCTATGTGATCTCCAGAGTGGTCAACAACGCCTCAGTTCAGCTCAAGCTCCCACCGACCCTACGGGTGAACCCGACCTTCCACGTATCCCACATCAAACCCCTCTCGGTCAGTCCCCTCTGCCCCCCCCCCACTTCCCCCTGAAGCTGCCTCCTCCATCCCGGATGATCGACGGCCACACTGCCTACACGGTGCATCAGTTCCTGGATGTTTGCCGTTGAGGCCTGAGCCTCCAATACCTGATCGATTGGGAGGGCTATGGCCCTGAGGAACGCTCCTGGGTCCCCGTGTCCCAGGTCCTGGACAAGGAAATGCTCTGGGCCTACCACCGTGCCCATCCTGAGAAGCCTTGTGGACCGCCAGGAGGCGCTCCTAGAAGGGGAGGCCCTGTCATGGGCGGAGAGAGTGCACCTCCTCCTTCCCGTTCATCTCTCCTCAGGTCACCGACGCACCTGAGTTGGCGCTATTGGTGCCAAAAGCCATGAAGCTAGCTAGCTCAGGGGAGCTAACGTCCCAGCTAGTAGCAACAAAATTAGCCACGGAGCTAAATGGGCACCAGACACAGAAGCTAGACGCTACAACCTACAAGCTAACTAACACGGTGGAATTGGAGCCACAGGAGAGGGAGCCTGCGCCCATCAAGAACAACAAGCCAGCCGAATAGCACAGCACAGAGAGTTAGCGCAGTGAAGAGGCAGAATTCCGAGCTGAGAGTGACTGTAGCACTGTGGGTGAGCATGGCGCAGACAGCAAAGATGGCACGGAGGGAGACGAGCAATCCAGCACTCACACTTGGCCCCGTTTTCCCTGCAGCCGGAGTTGGAGCAGTGGGAGGAGGAGCGCGAGCATGCTGAGAGTCCTGAAGCACAGCGGCGGCAGCTGGGCACGAGACAACGTGCAGTACGGCACAGCGGAACACTTCAGACAACAAAGAGGAGGAACCAGACTGCTCCCGTGCCCTTGCCCAACAAGCAACGGAGGTTATGACCGAGTGGATGGGTGAGGAGTCCGCTTCAGCGACCAACACCGAAGCGCACACTTCATGCTCTCGTTAGGAGAGTGGCTCAGTGGAAGAACCAGACAGCTTCGGTGCCCGCGCTCAGCCGGCTGTAGTGGGAGAAACCGAGTTAGCGGGTGGAGGGTCCATTCCAACAAGCGACACCAGAGAGGTACCGGACTGCTTCTGTACCCGAGATGAGCCACAACCAATGATGGTGACAGCGGGTGAAGGGTCCGCAGCGAACACGGTGACAACGGAACTGCTGCAGCACAGCAAAAGTCCCGAGCTGAATGAGCATGCAGAACCACCGGGAGTGCAACAACAGCGCATGAGAACAAGTAAGGTGCCGCTCCATGTTATGGACTGGGTTTGGGTTCACGCTGGCGGGAGACCAGGATGGCGACTGACCGGGCCGCAGCCAGCAAAATGGTGGGTGCCACTGAGGATCATGGCGAAGCAGAGGTCAATGTGCTTTCGGCAGACAGACGATTCGGTTCTGCATGCAGTCTATGGCATGCCCGGGTGGCGGCTCCAGACGGCAAGGCTCCACGGGGGGTCGGCTGCTGCAGTGTGGGACCCAGCCCCTGGCGTCTTGAAGATTGACCGCGGGGGTCTGACAGCTCCAGGGAGGCGGCAGTCTACCCACTGGTCCAATGGGATGGTTCCAAGGTTGTCATAGCCAGGAGCGGCACTGGGGTTAAGCTCCCAGTGCTCATAAAATGCTCCTTATGGCGTGCTTCTCGAAAAGCCTCTGACAACTAAGTCCAACTCCTAGCCTGCCCGTGTGGTTTAGTCTCTAAGCCCGGCGGAACTGCTTTTCTTCTGGCTTTCAGAGAGAGCAGTCGCATTTTCACTCCTCTCCTCCTCCCGCCTCCCTGACTGATCCCAGCTTGCTTCGTCTGTGTCTGTGTCTTGCTCCTTCTCGCGGATCTCAATCCAAACGGAAAAACGGAAAAAAAAATGGAATTTCAGGCTTTAAATGCAATTGACACCCCCTTTTCAACAGAAAATCGGGCCCGGGGGAGCCCAAATGTGTGACTCATGGGTTAATTGGAACTCATGTGTCTGTGTGATTCGATTGAAGATGCAGAAGACATCTATCTGTTTGGATATGATCACAGCATTTCTACTGTTTGGCTCCGGAGTTTCCTAGTGTATCGGAAATTAATAAAGTTGGAAGAGCTGGTCAAAATGCGGATCCCGGCGAAGCTCGGTCAACAATTCGACCAGCGATTTAAGCCTGTGAATTGAATTATTTGTGATGCACAGAATCGCAAGAGAGTGGAAATTACTATGCTCCAAGTGACTGTGCTCATCTGGCCTTGATTTGACGTCATTGGGAACTCATTCCTCCAGGTGCAGAGATTGTGCTGGAAGGTGTTTTGGCTTCTCTTTAACCCAAACAATTAACAACAATTGCTGTTGTTCAGCAAACCGGACTCTTCAAGGACAGCGCTATCATGTGTCTAATACAGAACTTTGCCATCTGGCATGCACGAAGAGAGAGAGACTCTGGGACATGCTTATCTGTGTTTTGAATACATGAACATAACAACCATCCGTTGCCAGGAGGCGCCCCTTTGTTGTACACCAGCAACTGATACATTCAACACTGCACTCACACTGATTACATGCTGACTACACACACTGGTCTCTCTTTGCTTGCTTTGTTTTTGTGTGGACCTGTATTGTGCTAATTGCGCAACGAGAGGGTTTTTTTTCTATGTAATCACAATCTCGCTCATTCAACGAGCTTTATTTTGATAACTATGTTTTTTCTCTCTGCCTAATGTGTCATCCCCTCCTCTCTTCCCCTCTTTACCCCCCACTGTTTTGATGAGGCGCCTTTATGGCTGCCGTGTCATTGTGATGCGCTTACATGAACGCGCCAATGTCAAGTCAAATTCCTCGTATGTTTTTAAGATGCTTGGCAATAAAGCTTTTCTGATTCTGATTCTGACTAATAGGAGAAGGGGCAAGTGCGGATCTCTGGCGCCTTAAAACCAGATGCTTCGGGTAGATGGTGGCTCATCAACCTGGGAAGGTAGCCCATCTAGGGGAAGGTAAACCCTGATTTCAAACCTCCGCTGCCTTGCGGCACACCCGGTCACGGGAAAGGCTTCGGGAGTCAACCCTGAGGAAAAATCCGGAGTCGGAGCCCCTAAGGCAGTTCTCTGTTGTGCTCAACATCGTTCTGGCAGCTCCTGCGACGGCGCTGGTGCCAAACTGTAGCAGCCCTGCTGTTCCTTTGGATTCATCAGTGACGTGGAGAGGGGGGGACATGCTGCATGGGCAACATCTTGTCCTCCATATCTTCCTGCTCAGGCTTGAATCCTACCAACGCCCAATGCTGGAAGGTAGAACACCGGGTCACTGGAGAGGACACTCCAGCTTCGCCTTTGGCGTAGACAAAACACAGGGAATGACAGTTACCGGTTATAAGCCACCGCTCAATTGGCGTAGAGCGTGGTGCCAGGGGTTGTTCCCGATGGTGGGAGGGATCATCGGATCTCATTGGACAGCTACCACCCGCCTCAAGCTGGGCAGCCCCCAGCCAATAAGGTGTTGTCCCGCCACAGCTTGCTTTCCTCATTGGGTGCATGGGGATGAGGAGAAGTCCGAACAGCAGGCTGAGAACCTTCGCACCAGGCAAGACAAAAAAACAAAAGAGGCCAACTCTAAAATTGGAAACTTGGAACGTCCGCACTATGATGACAGGACTCGCTGCTAACCTCAAGGACATTAACGACACCAGGAAGACTGCCATCATCAATAATGAGCTGAAGAGACTGGGAGTGGATATCGCCACTCTCCAGGAAACATGGTTGGCTGACGCAGGCACACTGAGAGAGAAGGACTACACATTCTACTGGCAGGGAAAGGGCGGTGACGAACATGACGAACATCCTCACCCTCCGCCTCAACACCACTCAAGGCCCAGTCACCCTCGTCAGTGTGTATGCCCCAACACTGACAGTCACACCAGAGGCAAAAGACGAGTTCTACGAGAATCTCGCAACAACTGTCAGGATCATCCCCAACTCTGAACAACTCATTCTCCTTGGAGACTTCAATGCCAGAGTGGGTGCTGACCACGACTCCTGGCCCTCCTGTCTTGGACCATTTGGCATGGGCAGAATGAATGACAATGGACAGTGGCTGCTCGAGTTCTGCACATATCACGATCTGTGCATCACAAACTCGTTCTTCAAGACCAAGCCCCAACACAAGGTTTCCTGGCGACATCCACGCTCAAAGCACTGCCACCAGCTGGACTTGATCCTGACCAGGCGCATCTCACTGAAGAACGTGCTAATCACCCGTTCGTTCCAGAGTGCAGATTGCGACACAGACCATTCCTTGGTGTGTTGCAAGGTCAAGCTGCAGCTGAAGAAATTCCATCATGCTAGACAGCCTGGAAAGGCACGGATTGACACCAGCAAGATGGCCCAACCAGAACTTGTTGAGCAGTTTGCCTCCACCTTTGAGAAGGAACTTGGTGTACCACAAGAAGGAGAATCTGCAAAGCAGAAGTGGGAAGATCTGCTAAACACCATCCACCGCACAGCCTTGGTTACCTTTGGGAGGAAGACCTCAAAGTCACAGGACTGGTTTGATGCCAAGTTGACCGAGATGACCCCCGTCATTGAAGCCAAGCGCTCAGCACTTGCTGAGTACAAGAAGTACCCAAACGAGAAGAATCTCCAGATTCTCAGGGCTGCGAGAAGCAAAGTTCAGCAGACTGCTCGGCGCTGTGCCAACGAGTACGGGACTCAGCTCAGCCAAGACATTCAAACCGCTGTCATAACAGGGAACATCCGTGGTATGTACGATGGCATCAAGAAAGCACTTGGTCCGGCTCAGAGCAAGACGGCCCCCCTCAAAAAGAACAAGCAGATGGAGAGATGGGTGGAACACTACTCCGACCTCTACTCCAGACAGAACACCGTGACACCGTCAGCCTTTGATGCCATCGACTGCCTGCCATCCATGGACGAACTTGACGCCGAGCCAACCATCGATGAACTCAGCAAGGCCATTGATAGCTTGGCCGCTGGCAAGGCACCGGGCAACGACGGCATACCCCCCGACCTAATCAAGCACTGTAAGACCGCCCTACTGCTGCCATTGCATGACGTCCTCTGCCAGTGCGGGAAGGAAGGTGCCGTACCACAGGACATGAGGGACGCCAAGATCATCACCCTCTACAAAAACAAAGGGGAGAGAAGTGACTGCAACAACTACAGGGGCATCTCCCTCCTCAGCGTTGTTGGCAAAGTATATGCATGAGTTGTTCTCCTTCGTCTACAGAAGCTTGCCGAACGTGTCTACCCCGAGTCTCAGTGTGGATTCCGCGCTGAGCGATCAACGGTAGACATGATATTCTCCATCCACCAACTCCAGGAGAAATGCAGAGAACAGAACATGCCCCTGTACGTCGCCTTCATCGACCTCACCAAAGCGTTCGATCTGGTCAGCAGAGAGGGCCTTTTCAAGATCCTGCCAAAGATAGGATGCCCACCAAAGTTGCAAAGCCTCATCGAATCGTTTCACCCCAACATGCAGGGGATAGTGCAGCACGACGGCAATGTCTCAGAGCCATTCAACATACGCAGTGGAGTGAAACAGGGCTGTGTACTTGCGCCAACCCTCTTTGGGATTTTCTTTGCTATGATCCTGAGGCATGCCTTCTGCACAGCATCACAGGGAATCTACCTGCACACAAGATTTGACTGCAGGCTTTTCAACCTCGCCTGCCTGAAAGCCAGAACCAAAGTACGCGAGGCTCTAATCAGAGACATGTTGTTCACAGACGACGCTGCAGTCGCAACCCACACACAGCAGGAGCTTCAGACCCTGATGGACCGCTTCTCCCAGGCATGCAAGGACTTCGGGCTTACCATCAGCCTGAAGAAGACTAACGTCTTGGCGCAAGGCACGGAAGCACCACCAACCATCACCATCGATGACTACGAGCTGGAGGTTGTGAATCAGTTCACGTACCTGGGGTCCACGATCAGCAACAACTTCTCCCTTGATACAGAGATCGACAAGAGGATTGGAAAATCAGCCTTCACACTCGCTCGCCTCAAGCTCTCTGTCAAGACGAAGATGGCAGTGTACAACGCCTGCGTCATCAGCACACTGCTCTATGGGAGTGAGACGTGGACAACATACGCCCGGCAGGAAAAGAGACTGAACTCCTTCCACTTGCGCTGCATTCGCCACATCCTGGACATATCCTGGCAGGACAAAGTGCCCAACACAGAAGTTCTGTCCCGCGCCGGCCTTCCCTCCATGTTCACTCTACTCAGGCAGCGCAGACTTCGCTGGCTAGGCCACGTTCACCGTATGGAGGATGGCAGAATCCCCAAAGACGTCCTCTACGGAGAACTGGCGACTGGCAGGAGAGACGTTGGCCGCCCACAGCTGCGCTTTAGAGACGTCTGCAAGAGAGACATGAAGGCCCTGGAGATCAACACAGAGCGCTGGGAGGACCTTGCAATGGACCGCTCCAAATGGAGAGGCACCCTGACCAGACAGCTCATCGCGGGTGAAGAGAGACTGACTGCTGCAGCAGATGAAAAAAGGACCCGCAGGAAGAACCGCCACAGACCCAGCAGCACGGAGACCACCCACAAGTGCGACCTGTGTGACAGAGACTGCCATTCGCGCATCGGCCTGCTCAGCCACAGGCGGTGCTGTTCCAGCAGAGTAGACGTTTAGGATTCTCTTCCATGGTCATCATAGACCGACGGAGGCCGCCGCTGCCGACCCACTGGTCCTAGTTTTAGTTATGTTTTAGTGTTCATTATGATTTTTTTTAATGTCTGCTTTTATTTTAGTGTGTTTGTGTTGCCAAATTTGGGTGGGTTTTAATTAGGCGTGTTTTTCTACTTTATAAAGGTGGGGAGAATGTGATGAGGGGTTTTGCTGTGAAGTGTGGTGTGATGATGCTGCCTTCCGGTCACTTCATCACGCCGCCCTGTTATAAGAGGCGTCCGTCATTTGGGGCTCGCAGTTGCCCGGACAACTTTGCCACATATGGCTTAACATGTAGTGTATATAGTTATATAATAAAGGTATGGTCCAGTGCTACCTTTTCATCCGTTTCCTTTCAATACCAGGTTTTGTGGACATACACTACCGTTCAAAAGTTTGGGGTCACTTAGAAATTTCCTTATTTTTGAAAGAAAAGCACTTTTTTTTCAATGAAGATAACTTTAAACTAATCAGAAATACACTCTATACATTGCTAATGTGGTAAATGACTATTCTAGCTGCAAATGTCTGGTTTTTGGTGCAATATCTACATAGGTGTATAGAGGCCCATTTCCAGCAACTATCACTCCAGTGTTCTAATGGTACAATGTGTTTGCTCATTGCATCAGAAGGCTAATGGATGATTAGAAAACCCTTCTGCAATCATGTTAGGTCTGCAATGCTGTAATTGCTGCAAATGGAGGATTCTTTGACGAAAGCAAAGTTTGAAGGAAAAAATTATTATTTCAAATACAAATCATCACCCAGGCTGGGCCAACGCTGCACACTCGGTGGTCCCGGGCTGGGCCAACGCTGCACCCTCGGTGGGCCCCGGGCTGGGGCATGATGCCTATGGCGAGCCCAAGCTGGAGCGCAGCACTCATGTTGGATTGATGCTGGGGCACAGCACCCATGAGGATCCCCGACCGGGACACAGAACCCACGGATACTTGGACCGAGGAGGAGGGACCCACACGACGGCCTCGAGCAGACAGGAGGCTGCACCTACGGAGGTCCCGGGCTGGGACGGAGCACCCGCGATGACTTCAGCAGGGGGAGCTGGACCCATGACATCCTCAGGTGGTGAGCCTGGACCCACAGAGACATCTGGTGAGGTTGGATCTTCTCCGGCGACCCTGGAAGAAGGCTCAGAACAAACAGGGAGAGGTACAGGGTCAGGGTCACCGGCAGTGGTGGAGCCCGGCAAGGTGAGCTCAGGTGCAGCTGATGGCTGCACCCGACTCTCCTCACCAAGAGCCAGGCAAGATTTCTCCAGGACAAAAGAGATAAACAAAAGAGAGCACTTGCCTGAGCTTGAGCACCACTGCCGTCCAGGACTCCATCAATCCAGACGACGACGACGTCTCAGGCCCAGTCTCTTGGACGTCCAGCTCCGGTTCCAACTCGAATGAACAGAAGTAATTCCCTTGAGCCGGACTCGTCAGGAGCCAGCCAGGTGAACGCAGCCACAGTCAAGCTACCAGACTTCTGGCAAGACAACCCGTGCTCCTGGTTCCACTTGGTCGAGGCACAGTTTGCCCTCCGGGGGATAACGGTAGATGACACCAAATTCTACCACGTTATTTCCAAGCTCGACAACCGCACGGCTCGATATGTGCAGAGCTTTTTGGAGCGCCCACCGGCCGACGACAAATACGGCGGGTTGAAGGTTTCGCTCATCCAGTGTTTCACTCCCTCAGTCCAGGAGAGAGCGGAGAGACTCCTGGCCCTGAACGACTTGGGAGATAGCACGCCCGTCGACCTGATGGAAGACATGCTGAGGCTGAGGGGCTCAGACGGCGACGACTTCCTCTTCACCCACATTTTCCTGAGAACCCTACCGTCGGCCACAAGAGCGACCCTGGCCGGTTCACCGTTGATGGCCCAGCGGGACTTCCGCGCGCTGGCCCAGGAGGCACAACGGATTCTCAACGCCAGCAGACAGCGCGCGGCCACTGCAGCAGCGATGGAGCTCGGCGCGGCGGCCGGAGACGACAGGGGGCCAGAGGCGGTGGTAGCAGACCCACCGACAACGGCGGTGGCGAGGGCCAGGGATCGCGGAGGAGACGACCTCTGTTTTTACCATCGCCGCTTCGCAGAGAGGGCACGCAAATGTATACCACCGTGCCAGTTCAGGAGCTCGGGAAACGCCAAGACCGGGGGTCGATAGCAGCTGCGGCCCTCGGGGAAGAGAACAAGCTGCTCTACTTGAAGGATGCGTGATCGGGGAGGCAATTCCTCGTGGACACAGGCTCCCAAGTGAGCTTCATCATGCCTACATACGCTGACCGGCTGGCGGGTCCCGGAGGTCATGGAGCGTCAGCAGCGAACGGCTCGAGGATTAAGACCTTTGGTGAGAAGACTCTGCTTCTGTCCCTACACAGCCGTACATTTGAGTGGACTTTTGTTATAGCTGCAGTGAACTTCAATATGTTAGGGGCTGATTTTCTGTGCTCACATGGTTTGTTGGTTGATCTTGTTAATAGGCGCCTGGTTAATGCACTTTCTTTTTATTCTATTCCCTGTGCAGCCCGAGTGATCCCGCCCACAGCACAAGCCAACGTCGCAACAGCAGGTGGTAAGTTTCACACACTGCTCACTCAGTTCCCAACACTCACGGTTCCCACATTTTCAGCAGCTGTCGCTAAACACAGAGTGGAACACTTTATTACTACCACAGGACCACCCGTTTTTGCAAAAGCTCGGTGCTTGGATGCAGCTAAACTGTCCATAGCGCGCGAGGAGTTCGCCAGCCTTGAAAAGTTGGGCATCATCAGACGTTCGAAGAGCCCATGGGCTTCCCCGCTTCACATGGTCCCTAAAGCCGACGGCTCATGGCGTCCTTGCAGAGATTTCCGCAGGCTGAACAACGCTACAGCGCACGACCGCTACCCAATCCCGCATATCCAAGATTTTTCCATTCATTTGGCGGGGGCGCGCATTTTTTCTAAGATAGACTTGGTCCGCGGGTACCATCAAGTCCCAGTACGTGCTGAGGACATCCCCAAAACGGCGGTAATAACTCCGTTTGGCCTTTTCGAGTTTTTGCGCATGCCGTTTGGGCTTAAAGGCACTGTGCAGATGTTCCAGCGCATGATGGACGCGGTGTTGCGTGATCTCCCTTTCGTGTTCTTTTACCTGGACGACATCTTGGTAGCCAGCGCGTCTGAAGACGAACACGAAAATCACCTCACAGCAGTTTTCCGGAGGTTGGGGGAGCACGGGTTAATAATCAACCCAGCGAAGTGTCAGTTCGGGGTGACGCAGATTGATTTTTTGGGGCATCGCGTCTCTCCAGAAGGAGCCGTCCCTCTGCCTGACAAAGTGCGCGCAATAACAAATTTTCCCCAGCCACAAACGGTCAAAGCGTTACAAGAGTTTTTGGGAATGGTAAATTTTTATAACCGCTTCCTCCCCCGCGCAGCGCAGCTCATGCAACCATTGTACGCTGTGCTAAAAAAACAAAAACCCACAAGCAAAATCGAATGGTCTCCTGATCGGGAGCACGCATTCGCGGAGGTCAAAACAGCCCTGGCAAACGCTGCGTTGTTAGCACATCCAGACCCCACGGCCCGCATAGCGCTCACTACTGACGCTTCAGATGTGGCCATAGGAGCGGTCGTAGAGCAGGAGGTCGGCGGGGTTTGGCAGCCGCTCGCCTTTTTCAGCAGGACGTTGCGCGATAGTGAGCGAAAATACAGCGCATTCGACAGGGAGTTGTTAGCTCTCCGCTTAGCCATTCGCCACTTCCAGTTCTGGCTGGAGGGACACCATTTCACCGCGTTCGTTGACCACAAGCCGCTTACTTTCGCGATGGTCAAGGTTTCAGAACCGTGGTCGAGCCGACAGCAGAGGCAGCTGGCTGCAATCTCAGAGTTTACTACCGATATTCAGCACATAGCGGGTAAACTTAATGTGGTGGCAGACTGTCTCTCGCGCGCTGTAGCGGCCCCAGTCCGTGTAGGGGTAGATTGTGCAACCATGGCCGCGGAGCAGGCTAGCGACGCGGAAGTGCGCACCGCCGCAGTCCGCACAGGGATAGATTATGCAGCCATGGCCACGGATCAGGTTAGTGACGCGGACGTGCGCGCGCTCCAGTCTGGACCAACAGGGTTAAGGCTGGAGAACAGGGGGTTACAAGATGGTATGCCCCCCCTAATCTGCGATGTCTCCACGGGTCGACCGCGCCCGGTGGTACCGACCGCGTGGCGCAACCACGTTTTTGACTCGATTCATTCTCTGGCGCACCCGGGGGTGCGCGCATCGGTCAAAATGGTAGGAGAGAAATTTGTATGGCCGAGCCTGCGCAAGCAAGTTAAAGAGTGGGCAGCAGCCTGCGTGGCTTGTCAACGAGCCAAAATACACAAACACACTAGAGCTCCCTTGGAGCCGTTTCACATCCTGGCTAAGAGGTTCGATCATGTGCATGTCGACCTCGTAGGCCCCCTCCCGCCGTCACAGGGGTGCACACACCTTTTGACAATGGTGGACCGCACCACGTGTTGGCCGAAAGTGGTCCCACTGGCATCAACCACAGCCGAGGAGGTAGCGCGCACATTTTTAACGGCATGGGTAGCGTGTTTTGGAGTTCCTTCGGACATTACGTCTGACAGAGGTCCTCAATTTGTTTCCGAGCTTTGGTCAGCAATGACCCGCAGCCTGGGGGTAACGATCCACCGCACTACCGCGTACAACCCGCAGGCTAATGGTTTATGCGAACGTTTCCATAGGTCATTGAAAGCAGCCCTCAGAGCGTTGCTTACGGATGCAAATTGGGTGGACAGGCTACCATGGGTATTTATTGGGGTTGTGTTCTGCAAAGAGGATTTAAAAGCCTCCCCAGCTGAGTTAGTTTTTGCACAGCCACTCCGGCTGCCCAGGGAATTTCTCCCAGATAATCCTGCGCCAGAGTGCCCCCCTGCTCAGCGGTTGCAGAGCGACACGGGATCGAGCACGCTTCCTGGCCACGTTCATCACAGTTTTCCGCGCGTTTTTGTGCCTAAGGCTTTAAAAAATGCAGAGTTTGTTTTTGTCAGACACGATGCGCATCGCCCCCCATTGCGGCCACCTTATGATGGACCTTTTAGAGTGCTGGAAACAGGGGATAAGCATTTTTTGCTAGATTTGGGGGGCAGGGAAGAACAGATTGGCATAAACAGACTCAAACCAGCCTTTGTGTTGGCCGACAAAAATGTGCTGTTGGCTACGGCTCCTCGGCGTGGCAGACCCCCTAAGGAGCATTCATCAGGACACCCACAGGGATTGACTAACAGTTCTAATCCTCAGGCAGCAGCTCCCCAGCAGGAAGGCGCCGCGAGAGTGGTAAAGCCCGCTTACAGCAGATATGGGAGGCGACTGAGGCCCAAGCGACATGTGGACTGATGTGTAATAATTTTACCATGACTTGCAGACTGTTATTACGGTTGTTCCATCTTAGACGTTTGGGGGGGGGAGGGGGGGTCATGTGGAGCACATATATGCATATATGTATATGACTGCATGATTCATACGTATACCACCTTAGGCTTCACATCTGAGACAGAACAAAGGACTGAGCCGCTCTGGAGATAACACGAGGGTGTGAAGTTTAGTCTTTGGCATGCAAAGAGACAGCCTTGGGGGATTTCGCCCAGCGGCCAGAGACTGAGAGGTGGAGTGTGTTAAGATCGGGGGGAAGTTACATTGTGACTGGGATTAAGTACCATGTGACTGTATGTTTGATGTCCTGGGTATAAAAGGGACAGATGTTGGAAGATTCATTCTCTTTCTCTCTTTCTGTGTTTGGATGATGTTGGAGAATGTGAATAAATCTGACTTGAGAAATAAACTCAGCCTCATCTTTCCCTATTCTCCACCCTGTTCCTGTTTCAACATCTCTCTCGCGCTCCCTCTATTTTAACAGACCATTACTATGATCCAGTGTGTGATTTGTGTGTAGTTAACTTTAATCATCATCCAACTATAAATATCTCTCAAGAACTAGAATATGGTATTGTGTTCTCCAATATAATTGATCACTATTTGTTTGCACCTTCTATGTGAGCAGTGAGCATAATGAAACTGTGTGTTGATGTCATTATCTGTTTAACTGACAACTTATATAAGACAGATAATCAGAGGCAGACTTACCATTCGGCAAAGGTAGGCGAATGCCTTAGGCCCTGATCTACTAGGAGCCCTATATATATATATATATATACACTGTATATATATTTTAAATATTTAGCATATTTAACATGATGTCCAACAAAATAAAGAAACACCAGTATTTACATAAACGGCAAATCAAATCACAAATGTAATGTCCTTCCCCCTTCTCCTCAGACTGTTGAACTCTTCCATATTGTCTCTGAGACGTGCACGTATTGCTGGTTGCATTGTAAACAAACCGTACAGCGTGTAGAACAGCAGCAAAATAGAAATGAAGCTATCCGAGCAGTGCAGAGAAAAGGGGAAGAGCACAGAATTTATTTTTTTTTTAATCCAAACAACCTTTTTCACTTAAACCAGGGAGGAGACTTACCCTCCCAAGGAGCAGATAGAGAGCAACACTGCTTGTACGAGCACACGTGATGCTAATTAGACGAGCACCTGTTGTTAATGAGGAGGCAGTGGTGACGCTTGCTGCTGACACTAGAGGTAAACAACAAAATGTTTTACTATTTTTTCTAATTGCAAGATTTACAGAAGCCAAGCCTTACATTGTTAAATTTGAATATGACCATCTGTGCTCCGCAGGCATGCACAGGTAGTGATGGCCAAATGAGGCTTTCTGGAGGACTTGAGGCCTTTCATCAAAATGGTTCACATCGGCAAGGCCTCATGTGGGACTTCATTTTCTCTACCAGCCCATCTAGTGGACAAAATGTATACAACATGCTGATTTTTACAAGGGTATTGTTGGTTTAATGTGTATTTTTTCAATTTCAATAAATGCTGTCTTTTAAGAAATATCAATAATCATAAATGGAAAAAAGAAATAATAAAACTGGGGTGACTCCAGTGAATGTGTTTGTGTTACTTCGTGTGCTTGTACTACTTATCCATTTTTATTAAGAAATAATAAATTTTCATATTATTTAACTATTTAACTCTAATATATTAACTCTGGCCTGATTCTCATGCAGAGCACAATAGCAATAGTGCCTCAGCATAATGATGCGTGATAATGATCCAAGCCCTTCCTTGCAAATAAAAATGAAATTAGAAGAACACAGTTGGAATTCAAACCCATGTCTCCCACTTGCAAAACAGACATACTTCCTCTAAGCCATCACCTCAGTTGCAATAAAAGGCCACTATTTGTCAAAAATACATCAAAGGGAGAAACAAGCTCAAGTGTTTTTGGTGCTGACTCCATCCGAAACTTGGCTGTGACAAATCCCTTACACGGTCAAACCAAAACATGAGGGACGGGGTTTTCCATTGGGTAGCGCTGTTCGGTTTATTGCTCCTGACCCAGTCACGTGGTCTGATGACAACACATACGTCACGAGTCACACCTGCCAAATATTTCTTGGATAAGATCGGATCACCATTTGGTGCACTGGTACCTGCCTGCCCATCACTATGTACAGGATATCTGTAGCCTCAGCAGATGCCATTACATGAGATTAAATATAGTTTTGAGAGTGTTTTTGGACAAAAAGTTGTGGGAAGAATTCCTAATTTTAAAGCAGTGGAGGTTTTTCTCCATAGTTTACTGCAATGATATTCTATATGACACCGCAAGAAAAGCACAGGATTGTCAAAAATTTGCTATTGTGATTTGTAAATTAAGCAGAAATTTCTGCTATACGCAAAAACTCTTTTGTGCAACGCCAAATACAGGCTTTAACACAATTAAGTGAGAATGAAGTAGCTACTCATAAATTAGTCATAAAAATGACCAACACTGTAGGCTACTCTTGCTGAGAACTTGAATAAAAAGGATGAAAAAAATAAATATCCATTACTACAGCTAAATTGCATTGAATGCATGTTAAAGAGTATAGATTTGGAAATTTTTTTCAGCACCTTCAATTGAAAATTCCCTAACCGCAGCGGTGCCCAACTAATTGGTACCGAGCACAGAGAGAAAAGAAATAATTTATTCTGTTGCTCTGTATTGTCTATCAAAGTCTGCGTTTTTCTGAAAAAATACTGAATATTCTCTTTCTTTCTATGCCTGACTCCTACCTGTCTGTCTATCTGCTGCACGTCTTGACACACACCTCTCTCATCAGTACCATGGGAGTGGTGGCTCAGTTGGTAGAGCAGCCGCCGGGAAGCTGGGGTTCAAGTCCCGGCCGGGTCATGTCAAACACCATATAAAAGCTGAACATCCTGCTGTCTAGCTTGGTGCTCAGCAATAATGGAATCGAGGAGGGAAATTTGTGGCAGTACCTTGCATGGCAGTGACCCCTCTGATTCTATGTGTGGTTAACACTAGATAAGAGAAACATAGTTTTGTTCCGCTGTATGGAATTGATTTTTTTTTTTTTTTTACTTATTTTGTACCCGTAGGTAGATTTGTTCTGCAGTCCGGTGACAAGCCACCAGCTGCCGGTCGCTGCGTGCGCAAGCACCCCTTAACTCCCTAACCTGCATGTTTTGGCATGTGGGAGGAAACCGGAGAAATCCCGGAGTAAACCCACGCAAACACGGGGAGAACATGCAAACTCCACACAGATCACTGTTGGCCGGGGGCAGGGATCGAACCCACGATCCCCGCGATCCCCCGGCCGAGGGTAAAACTGTGCTGCCGCGGTGCTAACCACTGCGCCACCGTAAAGATGGCTTATCCTTATCAGATACTTATCTTTCCTTTACCGGGAGGATAGACTCTCCTTGGGGGTTTGCTGGGGCGCACATTGTTTGGTGTCCAGACCAGAGATTCACAGCTTTAAAGCTCACTGACAAGATGTAGTAATGATTTTACCTCTAAAGGTGTATAAAATGTTACAACACTGGCTGTAGTGTTAAGATTTGCTCATTTGTTTGTGGTTTTATGGCGTTTCTCCTCAGGCGCGCTTCCGCATCGGGGTACTTTTCAAGCAGGTGAACTTTTTTTCAACACAAACCCAGCACTTTGTACACGCGGTCAAGACAGAGATATGGGGAGACGTCCACCAGCAGGCCGGAGGAGATGGAGGAAGTGACAGTGTAGGAAAACTCGTAGGCGAGTGTTCTTTTTTTAAATTGCACACTCTGTTTTTTGCTGATGTGTTCCATTAATACTCACTGTAAACATAAAAGTGAGCGTGGTGCAGCAATGCATTTGACTGGTTAGACTGTTTGAGCGCTACTCAGGGACAAATTTGATTGGCGAAATTAGGGGAAGTTGACGAGGATTGGCCAAAATTGTGGGAAGGTTGCAGTGATTGGACAAAGTTACAAGGTCGCTCAAAAAAAGTGGCAATGGCCTGATTTTGTGTGAATTAGTGAGATCACAATATCACAAAATCCTGGAGGGGTTGATAAATGTGAACAAACAGATCTTTCACATGAACTGTTTTTTTTTCTTTGTTGTTTTTCTACAGATGTAATTCCTGACGCCTGAATGATATCATCATTTGAAGACTTCTGAGGACAATAAGTTTTAGGTAGGATTTTAATAAGGCCTGAAGAGAAAGTGTAGAACAAAGAAAAAGTAGGGCCCCATTTCTGTCTTTTCCTTGGGCCCCAAATGGACTAAGCCCGCCCCTGCAGAATTATCATCTGTACCTTGACTGGTATCCTTTTGGTTTGGGTTCTATTATTGCAATAGGTACTCGGAAATAAGGTACTCAAAATAGATCCACCAAAAATATTTTTCACCAGCTGTCACTGGCTAAAACCCAACTTAATTTGGGTCAAGATTTCAAAGCAGTTTGTTAAAAAAAAGTGCTAGCTAGCCTGGAGGATAACTTGTCAGGCCAGAGTGCCCTGACAGGCTCAACACTACCTATGTGCCAGCACCACAAATAGTTACATCACAAAAACTTTGGTCTCAACTCACCCTTTTGCAGGAGGTGGAGCTAAAGTGAAACTTTGCAGCAAAAGACAGAGATATCAGACATTTGAGCGATTTCGCTCTTGATATGTCTTGTGAGTCATAAAAAACATGTTACTGATAAACAAGAAAGAAAACTTGATTTTTGGTGGAGTGTCACTTTTAAGTGTATGCGTAAGTAAATTACTACAGTATTATGAATGTTTTTTTCCCTTTGAGTGTCATGTGTTTTCTCATTTTTACACGTGTTACATACACCCCCCTGCCCCCACCCAAAACAAACAAACAAAAAAAAAACGTTGCTGCCACGCCAAAGTCTTTAAGCCAAAAGAAACACGGAAGAAACACTGCTCAAAGACTTAGTGAGAAACTTCCTCTTCTTCTCCAAGGAAAGCCAGACTAGCCAGGTTTGTATCAGGCCTTTTAAGTATTGATGCAATTGTCATATAATGTGATATTTATATGTGGTGTGTCTTTAAGACTGTGGTGACGTCACAGGTCAGAGTTGACCTTCACCGAGTGAATATGTATGAAAATGGCGATGTGTTGATGTTGCCGCCTGTTAATGTTCCCGCTCCTAGTTTTTAAAAGAGAACTTTGTTGAAACCACTATTCGTGTGGACCTCAGTTCTTTACATGGTGTCAGAAGTGCTTGACGGACGCTCTGCTTCAGTAAGATGGCCAAGTTTAATCCCCCGGAAAGTTTTCCTTTTCATCGTCCAAATGAATGGGCAGGCTGGAAAGAGCGCTTTCTGCGTTTCCGGACGGCTACAAAACTGAATAAAGAGGACGGCGAAATTCAGGTCAGTTCACTGATTTACGCCATGGGCCCCGAAGCTGAAAACATCTTCAAATCATTCTCATTTACTGAGGAAACGGATCAAAAGAAGTTTGACGTTGTGTTAGGAAAATACGACGAGTACTTCTGTCCCAAACGGAACGTGATCCATGAGCGCGCTTGTTTTCACCAGAGGCTGCAGCAGCCTGGTGAGAAAGTGGAAATGTTTATCAGAGCCCTTCATGAGATGTCAGAACACTGTGACTTTGGTGTAAAGAGAGATGAACATATCCGTGACCGAATTGTTGTGGGCATCCTTGATAAAGAGCTGTCACGTAAACTGCAGATGATGGCTGATCTAACGCTTGCCCAAACCATTCAAACAGTTCGCCAGTACGAGGAGGTTGTCCTCCAGGTTCACCAGCAGGGGGAGGCACACGCCACGGTGCAGGAGATCCAGGGAAAAGCAGCAGGCAGAGGAAGATCTCCATTTAAACCAAGGAAAGGAAAAAGTGGAGAGCAAAAAGACTCATGGTGTGGAAGATGTGGAAAATTAAAACACAGAGATCCTGAAAAGTGCCCAGCCATGAAGTCAACATGCAACAAGTGTAAAAAGGTGGGTCACTGGGAAAAGAAATGTCACAGTAAATCAGTCAGAGAAGTCACTGAAGAGACAGTTTCCCAGACACCATTTTTTTTGGGCGCAGTCATAAAAACAGACAGAAATGATGACCCATGGACCATACAGCTTACAATTGGAACAACACCAGTCAATTTTAAAATTGATACGGGTGCAGATGCAAACATTATGGGACAAAAGACATTTAACAAACTAGCTCCTAAGAAGGAATTAGAGCCATCTAATGTCACACTGTGCAGCCTGGGTGGTCAGTTGGACTGTATAGGAAAATTTCAAGCCTTCACAGAATACAAAGAAAAACCATATACTTTTCCTGTGTATGTCATCAGTGGCAATAATGCAAACAATTTGCTGGGCAGAGACACAGCAATGTCGATGGGGCTTGTGAAGCGTGTTGAAGAAGTTCACAAAGCATTTGGTGAGCATGGAACACTTAAAACAGAACCAGTTAAAATCCTGTTAAAAGAGAATGCTCAGCCATACACAGTGCACACTGCCCGTCGTGTCCCTTTGCCACTTTTGCAGAAGGTTAAAGAGGAATTGCAGCGTATGGAGGAGAATAATGTGATTGAAGCTGTGATTGATCCTACAGATTGGTGCGCGCCAATGGTACCAGTCCCAAGGAAAAATGGAAAAGTGCGGATCTGTGTCGATTTAAAGAGGTTAAATGAAGCTGTACGAAGAGAGAGGTATGTTCTTCCTACTGCAGAGGAAATCACTGCAAAACTTAGTGGAGCAACCACATTCACATCATTGGATGCTGCCTCCGGGTTTTGGCAGATTCCTCTCCATCCAGAAAGCAGTAAATTAACAACCTTTATCACACCCTTTGGGAGATATGCATTCAAACGTCTTCCATTTGGGATCACAAGCGCTCCTGAAATTTTTCAGCGCAAAATGACAGAAACCCTCAACGGCCTGGAAGGCGTGGCTATCTATATGGATGACATACTGGTGTACGGCGACAGTCCTGAACAGCACGACCAGCGTCTCAGCAAGGTACTGGAAAGGATCGAGTCAGCCGGACTTAAACTGAACAGAGAAAAATGTAAGTTTAGACAAAACAAGCTTCACTTCTTGGGCCAAGAAATTGACAAATCAGGCGTGAGACCCGACCCTGATAAAGTCAAGGCAATCCGCGAGCTCCCTCCACCACAGAACGTGCATGACCTCAAGCGTGTCCTAGGCATGTTTAACTACCTAGGGAAATATATCCCAAATCTGTCGACAGTGGGCCAGCCACTATATGAACTGTTGAAATCCAAGTCAGTGTGGATGTGGGACCATTCTCAGCAGGAGGCATTTCAACGCATCAAAGACATTCTGTCTACTTCTCCAGTTCTGAAATTCTACGATGTGAATCGACCTACTGCCGTATCAGCCGATGCCAGCAGCTATGGTATAGGTGGAGTACTACTGCAACTGCACGATGGAAACTGGAAACCTGTGGCATACTGCTCACGTCGTCTGTCAGAGGCCGAGACTAGATATGCACAGATAGAGAAGGAGTGTTTGGCGAGTGTCTGGGCATGTGAGAGATTCGAGAAGTACCTCTGTGGTCTGGAAGATTTTAAGTTGGTTACAGATCACAAACCCTTGGTGCCTCTCATGAACAAAAAGGACCTGGACAATGTGCCAATACGGTGCCAAAGGCTACTTATGAGACTTATGAGGTTTAAACCGACAGCCGAATATGCTCCGGGAAAGACCTTGGTAGTAGCTGATACACTCTCAAGAAGTCCACTACAGTGCGTAGAAAACGAGACTGATACTCACTCTGATGTAGCGTGCTACATAGCAGCAGTTATTGATAACTTGCCAGCTACTACACATAAAATAGACACTATAAAGACCGCTACAGCAGCTGACTGTAACCTACAGTTGGTGTTGCGGTACATTAAGTCAGGATGGCCAGAATACATAGGCAATGTCCCAGCAGCTATCAGAGACTATTTTCCCATTAAAAATGAACTGTCTGAATGCGATGGAATTATCACCAGAGGAAGCCGCATGTTGATTCCGGATGTGCTCAGAGCAGACATCTTGGATCGAATACATGATGGACATCAAGGTCTGACAAAATGCAGAGAGCGGGCCTGCACATCTGTGTGGTGGCCTGGCATCTCATCTGAAATCAAACGCAAAGTCCAGTCCTGTCAGGTGTGTCGTGAGATGAGACCAGCTCAGCGAAAAGAGCCTCTCTTGTCAACCCCTCTACCTGATCGACCCTGGAAGAGACTTGCTGTTGACCTGTGTGAGCATAACAAGCACACCTACCTTGTTGTGTCAGACTATTTCTCTCGGTTCCTCGAGATACTTCATCTGCCAGTAACCACTGCTTCTCAGATGATCTTAAAGCTGAAGGCAGTGTTCGCGAGGTTTGGTTGTCCAGATGTGGTTGTATCTGACAATGGGCCTCAATTTTCATGCCAAGAATTTAAAAAGTTTGCAAGTGAGTTTGACTTTTTGCACATCACCTCAAGTCCACACAACCCCCAAGGAAACGGACATGCAGAGAGGGGAGTTCAAACAGCAAAAAGAATCTTAAAGCAGCAAGATCCTTTGCTCGCCCTCATGTGCTTTCGATCAACGCCCTGCACCACCACAGGCGTGAGTCCTGCAGAGCTACTTATGGGTCGAAAGATCAAAACAACTCTTCCTACACTCGAAGTGAATCTTCAGCCCCGATGGCCTGATCTGGAAGTCGTCAGGAACAAGGATGCAATGGAGAAACAGAAACAAGCATTCTACTTCAATCAGCGCCATGGAGCTAAACCCCTACCTTCGTTGAAGCCAGGAGATTCAGTCCTCACAAAGCTGGACCATCAGAAATCCTGGAAAACACCCGCTGTTGTCACAGGAGAAAGCAGCACACCTCGCTCCTTTCTTATTGAAACACCCCAGGGAGCAACTTTGCGACGCGACCGCCGTCACTTGCAACATGATCCTGAATCAGCCAGAGAGATACACTCTTCAGCTCCAAATGACCTGCAGCCAGAGATTGTCGATCAGCAGCCTGAAACTGCAGCTGCCGCTGACACTATTTTACCAGAATCCAGTGTCAAACCGCCAGACCCAAAGCAAGGACTGTTGTTTACCCGGTCTGGTAGAATGATTAAACCTGTGCAAAGACTAGATTTGTAGAAAAAAAAAAAAAAGAAAAATGAAAAGAGAGAAATTCACGTGTTCACTGTGATAAGTGTGGTTATATGTGGTTCAATAATTAAGCCATGGGCTGTGGGGAAGGGTGAAATGGAAATGGAAAATGTTTGAATTGAAAATTGTTTTGTTCTGAAAAAAAAAAAAGCTAAAAAAAGGGGGAGATGTCATATAATGTGATATTTATATGTGGTGTGTCTTTAAGACTGTGGTGACGTCACAGGTCAGAGTTGACCTTCACCGAGTGAATATGTATGAAAATGGCGATGTGTTGATGTTGCCGCCTGTTAATGTTCCCGCTCCTAGTTTTTAAAAGAGAACTTTGTTGAAACCACTATTCGTGTGGACCTCAGTTCTTTACAGCAATGACCTCTCAGAAGACAACAGTCAATCCAAACAGGGCATTTCACTCAGATCTGTAGTCCTAGTTTCTATGGGAGAGGAGAACTCCTGTGCAGGCAGACTGCTCAGTTGTTTGTTGTTGTTTTGCAGACAGTTTAATGTCACAAAAATCCTACATAGCCCACCAGAACAAATAGAAAACCCCCCAAAACATAATGAGGGCTCTTAAGTCAATATTTGGTAGTAGGCTGCATTACTATCATAAAATGACATTTGCATCAAAATATTTCTGCATATAATAAGCCAGTGAATTCAATCTAAGAACAGAAAAGGAATCCACAGCTATTCCCCTGCTGATGGGAAAAAAAAAGGTCACGGAAAAACACCCAAACCCAGAAGAAAAACTGTTTATCCAAACCAATTGTCACCATATCAAAAACACCAGTGAACATATGCATTTGTTTCACATTATTATGGCTAGCCCAGTTTGTTGAGCATTTTCAGTCTTTTGCAGACCAAATGCATCTGGAGCATTTATTCTCAGCTGAATTATACAGTCGCTCTAAAAAAAATGCTCAGCAAGCTGTCAGTGATTTGAAAAAGCTTTCTTTATTGTGACAGATCATCATGCCCCAGAGGTTGACAGATGTCCCTGCATTGCATGAAAATGATAGCAGTTTCTTTTTATTTGGACTTTGTTTGGTTTAAGAATATAAAAATCCAGCTTGCCTTCCCCCTGCTGCCACTTTCCCATTTATTTCATCAGTATTTTATGGACCTTGTGTTCAGCAGAGGAGCCCAACTCTGAAATTGCCTTTTATTGCAACTTACTTAGCCTGTTAATATAGGCTATTACACAGCCAACATGTTTCTATGGCAACAAAACTGATAAAGTGTACCAGGAGACCAGAGTGATAGATTACACATGCATGCTGTGTCACATCCAATTAACTCAAACTGACTGTACACCACATTATGCCACAACTTGCAGGAAAATCAATAAATATGGACGGTACCCAACAAGGTTCCCCCTCTGTTCCTTTCTTTTATCCCTTACGATGGCAGTGAAGCCAAGACAGATCATGCCACTAGGATGTCCCTCCTGCTACAAGAGGCAGGTGCTGTGTAGACACCATTCAAAACTTGGCCTATTCAGTCCAACTCCTCTAACGCTCCATTCATGCATAGCAAAACACCATCTGCTCCTGTTTTGCCCGAAGCAATCACAGCTGACCAGAAAAAAAAGGGGAAAAAAATCCATGATAACAGCTGTTGCCAAACAAAAGCCAAACAAAGGGGCTAGGAAAAGGTTAGAGACAAGTTCGACACCAAAAATTACTCATCGGATGGGAGGTGGTGGTGGGGGGGGGTGAAGGAAAAACATTTACTCTTGGTGGTAAGTCGACAAAATGGGATTCCATCAAGCCAAGAACGAGAGAGGCAGGGAAAGGGTTAAATGTGAAGCTGGGCAGACTCTCAACAGTACAGGATCAGGTGATAATAGATTCAAACAGAGAGTGATTCTTTTACACAGTCAGTTCTCAGGGCGCAGGAGCAGAGGCAAATGAGCCATGATGTCTCCATGCAGTTTACATGGAGATCTGCAGCAGAGATACACGCAGGACTGTTTAGTGTTACAGCCCTTTGTACCTATTATTATTATTATTATTATTATTATTATTATTATTATTATTATTATTGGTTCATTTTCTGGCCAGTTGAAACTGACAAAATAGTACAAGCATGCATTTCAATTAATATAAAACAATTAGCACATCTGGTAAAGTAGCTTGAGCTTTACCTTAATAGTATCAATAGCAATAATTAGAGATTGATTCATAAGGCTCATCTGTCCACTCTTGCAAAACTGCTGCACTGTGACTGGCACTTGTTCCTCGACCCCTTTCAGTCCTGGCTTGATCTGATGTATGGCGGCTGACCTGGGGGAGGGGCGGCCAGTGAAGGTGAAAGACCGAACAGCTTGCATGCCTCCAGACCTCAGCTGCCCATGCAGAGAGGGAGCAGTAAAACCACCACTTGAGCCACATAGAAGTGTCATGGCAGCCGTATACAAATCTGACAGGAGCTCAAACGCACCTGATCCGCAGGGCAGCTGTTAAAGGGCGGTCCGAGAAGGGTTAAGGTTAAAACGGAGGAGGGAAGGAGAGGAGGACTAAGAAGGGAGGAAGGCATCAGCAAATGATGGTAATCTTACCCATGGTCCCTATGGGGATAATTAAGTTTTATCTTATTGTTCCTTATGCTGCCTAGGAACAGACTTGTATCTAATTGCATTTGCACATAATTCATAACATTAAAATAATTTCTTAACCTCACAACACCAGATGGTCGGGTGTGTTGTTGAATCCATAAAACAACTGAACGTGAAGGTTTAGACGTGCACAGGAAAGCGGTTGAAAATAACATTCTTCATGTTCCTCCGAGGTGATTTACGAGGGGCCAGATGTCCTGAAAGTCCAGGAAGAAGGAGCTCAATAATTTCTGGGGGTGATTTGCAAACACAATTTTTCACCAATTTGACTATGAAACATGCAAATGTTCGGGCTGAACCCGGAGCTATCATAGGTGGAGCTTTTATTTATAAACAGAGGCTCTTGTGGCAGTTGATAGGTCAATTTGACTAACAAATAAACTCCCCAACACGTTTCCAGTCCACTGCATGCGGTGGCCTCTTTGTTTCCAGCACAATTTCAGACAACCTTGAGTGGAAACGCAAAATGAAATAAAAATGAGAGATGCCTTGGGAAGGAGCGGACAGCTGCTCTTTAAGGTCATGTCCTGAGCTATGAACTTTGCCGAGCCGCTTAACGTGGCTGCATGGATGCCTGGACAGTGTACAGTAGGCTCGTAATGAAGAGGGGAGAGACAGCACAGAAGACAGGCCCCGGCCTCACGCCATTAGAGGTGATTTGTCTGCCAAACTGATTCCAGTCCCCGTAGTTTTATCAGTTTAACGCCCAGGCAGTGTTCATTATTTCTTTGCCGGGAGGGTCAGCTTCTCTTCAGCAGAACAAGTGTGGGTTGTGTTTCTGTCAGAGGGGGAGGAGGGGGGGGGCAGGGGTGGTGGTGGTGTTGCTTGACCCGCAAAGCCATTCAGCGCTCAGAGTGATCCATTGTTTGGGTCCTGTCTTTGTCTGGTGCCTGCAGAAAGAGAAGGGGCCAGCTAAAGGGGAGGAAAGGAGCAGAGCTGGGGTCTCGCTGGGTGCCAGGGGTCTGCACTTGCCCTCTACACATTATCACCTACAGTCTTTTTTAGGCCATGCTGCTTATTGTTTGTTATGTGTAGCAGGGTTATGGTGCATACAAACACAGAAGACACTACACTTCACATTAAGTAGTTTTTTTTTTTTTCTATATGCAATTATAACGGTTTAAAATACAGATTCTCTGCTAGTATCATCGAGTTGAAAGGATGTATAAGAGCAGGTCAGATAAACTATTTGGTCTTGTTCTCACGTGAGACTGCTTGATGGTGTTCAGTGTGAAGTCCTGAAAACGGTTATTCGTGGTAACTTTACAAGTTAATTGAATTATATAGTATGTGTCTGCACAAATTCATTATTAGGGATAAACCACCCTGCACTCTGCAAACTGCAATTCTATACTACAAACTGTCTATGAATATGGATTTATTTTTATTTTTTTGCAAATACTCATTCATTTTAAATTTGATGCCTGAAGCATGTTCCAAAAAGGCTGGGACAGGGGCATGTTTACCACTGTGTTACATCACCTTTCCTTTTAACAACGCTCAGTAACAATTTAGGAACTGAGGACACAAATTGTTGAAGCCTAGTCGGTGGAATTCTTTCCCATTCTTCCTGGATGTACGACTTCAGTTGCTCAACACTCCGGGGTCTCCGTTGGTGTATTCTGTGCTTCATAATGCACTACACATTTTCAATGGGAGACAGGTCTGGACTGTAGGCAGGCCAGTCTAGTACCTGCACTCTTTGACTATGAAGCCATGCTGTTGTAACTCGTGCAGAATGTGGCTTGGCAGACTTCTTCACTTTGCATCAGTCCACCTCAGATGAGCTCAGGCCCAGAGCAACCAGCGGCATTTCTGGGTGTTGTTGTGATGTGGTTTTCTTTTTGCATGGTAGAGTTTTAACTTGCACTTGTAGATGCAGTGACGAACTGTGTTAACTGACAATGGTTTTTCAAAGTGTTCCTGAGCCCACATAGTGATATCCTTATCAGGCTGCACGGTGGCGCAGTGGTTTAGCACTGTGGCAGCACAGTTTTACCCTCGGCCGGGGGATCGTGGGGATCATGAGATCATGGGTTCGATCCCAGCCCCCGACCAACAGTGAGCTGTGTGGAGTTTGCATGTTCTCCCCGTGTTGCGCGGGTTTACTCCGGGATTTCTCCGGTTTCCTCCCGCATACCAAAAACATGTAGGTTTAGGGCGCTCGCGCACGCAGCGACCGGCAGCCGGTGGCTGACTGCACCAGACTGCAAACCAAGTCTACCTACGGGTACAAATAAGTAACAAAAAAAAAAAAAAAAAAAAAAAAAAAATCCTTTACAGAATGATGTCGGTTATTAAAGCAGTGCCGCCTGAGGGATCAAAAGTCATAGGGATTCAAAGTTGGTTTGGGGCCTTGCCGCTTAAGTGCAGAAATTTCTCTAGATTCTCTGAATCTTTTGATATGATGGACAGCAGGTAATGAAATCCCTAAATTTCTTGCAATTGCACATTGAGAAACATTGTTCTCAAACTGTTGGACTGTTTGCCCATGCAGTTGTTCACAAAGTAGTGAATACTGTCCCATCCTTGCTTATGAATGACTGAGCCTTTCATTGATGCTCCTTTTATATCCAATCATGACACTCACTGCTTAACCTGTTCACCTGTGAAATGTTCCAGAATGGTGTTTTTTGAGCATTCCTCAACTTTCCCAGTAATTCAAAGCAAGGGCCTCTACTCTTCCTATTAATTTTTAAATCCTATAACACAAAAAAAACAAATCTTCTCTTCTGACACAGCTTTTACTGTTCTCTAATTTTGCTCCGAAATGTGTCTATTGGTTCAAAACACTCACTTCTCTTAAAAAAACAAAAAACAAAACAAAAACAAACAAACAAACAAAACAGCCTTTATCTTGCTTTTCTTGCTAAAAAGTCATTTTAACTCTTCTGGGCATATTCCTGTATGTCAAGAAATGGGTAACATCACTAAACTAGAAAAGCACTCGGAGAGCGCAGACCTCCGCCAAGCGCCACAGTTCCCCCCATACAATGTTTGTGTGTACGTTTTCAGATTCCTTGACCATGAAAACATATGACTAGCAATTGGATTCACAATGATAGGATTAGTGGTTCAGTAGTTATTCACGAAAATCGCATTGTCCGTAATGGCGGTTTAGCGCCACAGTTCCCCCCATACAGTGTTTGTGTGTACGTTTTCAGATTCCTTGACCATGAAAACATTTGACAAGCAATTGGATTCACAATGATAGGATTAGTGGTTCATTAGTTATTGACGAAAATGGCATTTTCCGTAATGGCGGTTTTCTTCTCGACGGTGATCCGGATCACCACCCAAATGTAATCATCTGTAGGATACCCCATTTCTGACAATCTGTGAAAATTTCATGAAAATCCGTCCATAACTTTTTGAGTTATCTTGCTAACAAACAAACAAACAAACAAACCAACGCCGATGATCACATAACCTCCCCCTTTGGCGGAGGTAAAGATAAATATCACTAGCCTTGATACCTGCCCTCTGCTCTATTATCTGCCATCCTAACTGTCTGGGAGCCAAAGGCGTTAGCTTAAGAGCTCACAGTAGTACTAGGATGTATTGTTATTTTAATTAGATTTCAGTCATCCTAATAGACATCACTTTTTCCATATAGTTCAATAATCCAGTTGCTAATATATCTTGTGTCATTCTGGCTTACTCTGTTATATTTCTGGTGTGATGCTACATTGTTAGCACCACCCAGGTGGTTACTGGAGCTAGCAGTTTAGCCACTAGACTTGACCAGCTGGCTGTGAGAGAGAAGCTAGGATCTAGCCAGCAATAGTGCATTCTTATCTGGGTGCATAGTATGCTTCTGTTTGATTAAGGCCCTTCTGCATCACATAGCAGAAGCACACAGTGCCTTTCTACAAGGAGGGAGGGCTGAAAAGTTAATAGTGGTCAAATTTGACCAAATGTGGGTTATTTTTCAACCGCAGTGATCCAAGTGCTGCAACATGGATTGAAGAAGTGTGTGGACCGAAGGGGAGACTATGTTGAAAAATAAACCACATTTGGTCAAATTTGACCACTATGAACATTTCAGTACCCCTCCCCCCCGTATGTAGGACCTCTTCATGATTTCAGAGTGTATTACACTCAGATGTGATGTTGACAATGATGACATCACACTGTTTGAACAGCCGTCAAACTCATGCAAGGAAGGAGGTTGGCAGGATGGGAAAAATGACTTCCTTATCCAGGGGATTTAAAGGCGTCGGCCGGACGAAATTTCAATATCGCTAAATCATATCTTAAATTGTTGTGTGAGACAAGCTAGTTTGAACCGCACATGTTTTGGTGTCAACAAATGTCGCATAAGGTGACAATGCGCTATTGAAGTATGATTTCCTTGAGAGCTGTCTGACTCTGCCAAGCGATCAGCGGCTAAAATGGCCACTGACTGTGTGACGTCAGGTCAGGAAGCGACCAGCAAACACTCGACGGACATTGCGTGTTGTTTACGTTTTAAAATCGGCGATAACGGATATTTCTAGGAGTACTTGTGGATTACAAATAGAGTATTTATTACGATTAGGATTTCAGTGATCGAATTAATTATGGTTTGGCATTGTGTTGTCTATGGGTGCGACGGTATACCGGAGGAGCACGCTGTGAGTGTTTATGAATTTCCCCTGCCTGGGAAAATCAGAACCGCATGGGTGAAATTCGTTCAGAAAACGCGAAAAAATTGGAATGATGTCGGTAAATCACCCAACATGTGCAGTAGACATTTCGTTGACAGCGATTTTGAGAATAAAATGCAATTTGAAATGAAATTAGCAAAAAGATTGCTGATAAAAAAATCGGCTGTTCCAACTATATATCCGTTCATTTCAAAGTCCCACTCTCAGACAAGTGTCAGTGACAGTGGCGTGAAAAGCAAGGGTGATCTACCGATGCGATCTGCTGTCAAAAAAAGAGAAGTAAACAGGGTAAGTTTTCTTTTTTTAATATTCACTGCCAATATTTACTAAAAATATTTACAAGCAATGAATTTCATTGCCTTAACAACTTATCAAATATTAGAATTTTAGGGTATTCATACTAATCAAATATGAAATATTCAGTGCTGTATAGGGAGGTGATTGTGCCTGTTTGCTCAAGTTATATTTCTATATATGTAATCCAATTTGACACCTCTGGAATGAAATTATGTTGATCTACTGTTTTTGCAGATGTTATCCACTGTCACTCAACCTTCAAATACTGTGGATTTTTCTGACCAAGCAGAGGAAGCTGATGACCAGGACTTTTATGTAAATCCACTTTCAGATCCACTAGACTAGGGGTGGGCAGTGAGGGCCATTCCACTGCAGGTTTTCTGTTCCACTCAGTCTCTTCTGCAGGTGTTTGCTCTGATCAGCTTCAAGGATTGCTAATCATTGGAAACACCTGATAAAGGGACTGGGTGGAACAGAAAAACTGCAGTGGAATGGGCCTCCATGGCACATGATTGCCCACCCCTGCACTAGACCAACATGTCCCACCTACACTAAATACAGCCCAGGCTATACCAGATCCTCTTCTGACAACACCCAATCCAGATCTCAAAGCCGAACCATCACTGCAACCCAAGTACAAAGATGCGAGCACTACATACGATCCACCAGCTCCTGAGAGACTGCAACCTAACACAAAAAACAATTTCACACAAACCAGAAAGTTAATTGTCCGACCAGAGAAAAAAACGGTAAAACGTGAGTATCATTGATTTGAAATCAACAATGTATTTACATTATTGTTCATGTGAACTATCAGAATAACTTGTTAACCCTAATACATTGTTAAAATTATTGATCTCCAGGCTCACACTCTCAGACCGATTCGAAGATCACACAATGGGACACAAGTCATCCGAGCACATGCGATACGTGCCGTAGATCACTTGCAACAACAGGGCCTCGCACATCGACACCAAGGAAAGCAAAGAGGAAGTTTGAGGACGTTGACACGGATGATATTGACTCTGTGTCGTCTTACGCCTCTAACAATGACCCACATGATGTTACATACCATCCAAGTTTTATGGATGTATCAGACCAAAGGTATGATTCAAATTAATGAAACATTTCAAGACATAAAATGAAATATGAATTTTGTAATTTTTTATAATACTAAAGATATATAATACTAAATAATATAATATTAAAATCTATATACACTGTTTGTTTATAACATTTCAGTTTCAACCAAAAGGAGTCCCATAACCACCACGAGGAGGACAAATACATAGTTTACAAAAGTTGCCTCTGGAAATTATTCAGCAATTGTCCTCATTGCAGTCATCCATGTGAGGTAACAAGTCACACTAAAGGCTCTCTGTTGGTGATCAAACAACATTGTCCACATTGTGTTGAGGATCGATCCTGGCACAGCCAGCCGATGATCAGGGACATGCCAGCTGGTAACATACGGCTTTCATCCGCCATTCTCTTCACTGGGGCGTCATATGTCAAGGTCCTCAGAGTTCTAAATGCAGCCGGTATCGTTGGAATTTCCACGACCACTTACAAGGAGCTTTCGATTTCTAATTTTTATTAAATTAATTTTATTTCAGAATATGTGGATGATCTGATGAATACTCTTTTCGACAAAACCTTGGTTGATCCAACCCACTTATTGGAGCAGTGGCACTCTGTACAAGCCAGAGTTCCCGCAACATTGAGTGCCAAATTTCAGCGTCCCATCAAAGCTGATGCTGTTGAGCAACATGTATCTAGATTTTCAAAATCAAACATGTAAAAGTAGAATAAATTTCCAATTAGCAATGAAAGTTCAGCTTTCAATTGTTAGGGAAGCAACATATTTTGCTAAGACAAACAAATATAAGCCTAAGATTTTTAGAGAAATGTGCTTTTAAAAATTGAACACGAATTTTACACCATAAAATGGTAGAAAAATTAGTCTAATGTATATGAGATCCGACTTTGATGAATGCTGAAATATTAGAATTATAAAATTGACATGCACATTAATAAACTCAATATATGATTTTAAAAAACTTTATTTAAATAACATTGATCACAAATCTAATCTTGGTAGGCAAAATCCCTTGTAGTGATCAGATGGGAATGTTTCTCTGATGAGGCTCACAGCACAGGCAGGCAATATCACCCTCACTTCTTTCCCAAGATATCCCCAACACCACCGGACCAGTTGCCTGTAGGCTATGAATCTGTATCGCCTGAAAAATATGGGGTTGGCATTGATTATTCCGTTTGCATTGATTATTGAATGTATTGAATGATTTCTTCATAATTGATCTGGAAAATTAAAACACATGAATAAATATTGTTTAAAAACTCACTTGTGTTGACTTGCGTCATGATCACCATATTGCTGTCTGTAGGCCAGATAAGCTGTCTGTAAAACCCAGATGTCAAGACAGACAGAACGGAAACCGGGGTGATCAGTGATACACCTTGGTAGGTTATCATCTGTGTATCCACAGCCCTTCAGTTCTTCTAGTTTCTCCTTCACCTTCAATACCTCCTGGCAGCACCGAGATTCAGTTGATGTTGGCATAATGTTGCATTTCTCACAAGTGCACCTGTTAAAAAAAATGGTATAATCAGATGCTTATAATAAACTAATGGCTCGTGGGAGTGCTATATAAATTGGTCTATGAAGTTTGATTAGAAAATATTTAAAACATGTAAAAAATTTTGAGCAGAAAGAGAAGTTATAGGAAAACAATAATGAATCACAATAATCATGATCCATCATGATCCATGATGGATCATGTTGATCCATCAATCTCTTAAGAGAATTATGTAGAGTTTGTGACTAGGATTAACATGATGATGATTAACAACATCTCCTAACAAACTCGTAAAGTACACATATTATCCCTCACATACATTATCCTTTTATTTCCAATGATAATGTTTCTAAATGTTTCTAATGTTTATAAGTCACCAAGTAAGGCAGCGAGGGAACAATTGGCAGTTTTATTTTGATAATTAAGTGTGTGACCATGCATATCGCCTAAAAAAAAAATTTCAAAGCATATTTTACCAATATAAATCTGCGAGCCGCTCGTCCTCAACGTGGTCTGCTCCCGTCTCTGTTTCGTCCTCGTCTTCCTCCGCACCCTCGGGCTCGAACAAATACGGCTGAATAACCCCATCAGCACCACCCAAAACTACTTCATCATCAGATTCTTCAGTTTCAATATCATCACTTATATTGCGGTCGTCATACTTGATAAAATAATCGCTGTCCGAATCACTCTGCTGTTGTTCAGCCATTTCCTTTTTCTCCCTGACCTGATGTCACTGCTGCCCGCCCCTATCGAGAGATGGCGGTACTGCAGCATCACTAAGTGAAAGATGGGCTATTAACAAATAAAGTCATTTATGGAGGCTGGTGACACATTTTAAATCACGGGAATGGCCAGAATGGAATATTTTCATACAATCAGTTTATTGGTTCAATAAAAAAATGTCACCGTCCGAGGACTTTAAGTATGCTCCCTTGTTCCCACATGTATATTTTATATTTCATCTTAAGTTTCACTTTTACTCTGTAATAATTTCATCCAATAATAAACATTTTTTGGGTTAGAAAAATAAAACTACCTGATTAAGGTCTACTTTAAACACGTTACAGTTGTAATCCTTCATCTTGCCATGCAACAAGTTTCTACTACAGCAATAAAATCACAGCCCAAGGCTTAGACGGGCCCTGACCAAACAGCAGCATATTGCATGTCCAGCTTGAATCGGGCTGATTTATTTATGTCCTCTCTCGATTTTGTTCATGTTTTTCTCTCTCTCCTGTGTCCTCCTGTTAGTCTCTTCTTGCTTTAGTAGACATGCAAGTCTTTGGATGATTCTTGCTTTAGTTTGGTAATCACCTCTCCTTTTGAATTTCTTGTTTCATGTCCATATCCCTGATTTCCCGATCATTTCCACTTGTGTATATTTTCGTTGTCCTGCAAATTGACAAATTTGAACTTCATAAAATCTGACAGATCATTAGTGTACTGTACCTACACCTTGGCTTCCAAACCCATTTTTTTTTTGAATGGATAAATATTTCTATTTTAAAACACTGTTAAAACCATATCTTTAAGATAATATGAGCTGCCTCCCCTCTTTAGAATCTTATAGAACTATTTTACATCTCTTTTGTCATAAAACACTAGAGAGACACTAAAATCAGCCCTAGCCTTCTGAGCAGTTTGTCTTACTGCTCTTTGAGGTGATTTGGCTGGTCTTGTTGGTCTATTCATCATACCAGTCCTAATGTGCTAATTCCGTGTTCATAATCTCAGACAGCATCATCGATCAACAGTGGTTTGACAGCCCCCCCCCCCCCAAAAAAAGGCTGGTCACATGCATAAGGGGGTCATTTCTTCACAATGTCCTAAATTCAGAATTGCACTCTGGAACAATATAAATGAGCTTGCTCTGCCATTGTTGATTAATGGAAATCAGACTGCCCCATACCCCCCCTTTTTTGTTATTAAAAGAACATGCATGTATTGGATGAAATGGGTTGGGGTGAGCAATGTTACCGCTTCAGTACTTTTATGTCCATCTTATTCCTTGAAATTAAAACAAAGCACTAAGGTATAGTGCTTCATGGTCTTTTTCTTAAAATATAGAAACATCTCAATATTTTCAAGGTTTTATCATCAACATTATGCCAATTTTTAAAAGCATTAGCTAATTAAATTATTTAGATCAGTTTATAGAACAGCTGGATTCAACAGATGGAGAAAGAAAAGCTCTAAATTGTAGCCTTCATCCCCCCACATCCACAAACGGCATATAGTTAGCAGAGCATAAATATTGAATATATACTATCAATGTAAGAGGAGAAAGTTTTGGAACAAATTAAAGGTGACACAGCTAATTCTGCTGGCAGACATCAGACATGAGTGCTTGCTTTGACCTTTTCTATGACTACAGAACAGAGTAACTCACAAGGGGAACTATATTAGAAAATAAATGAAAGGTCTTGGTGGAAAGGTCAGGACACATGTTTCTGTGAAGTAGAATAAAGTCTGTTTATAGCGTGGTATGGTTGGCTGCACCTCACTACAAAAAAAAAAAATCCCCAACAAATCAAACCTTATTGAGTCTCGGAAGAATAAGTTATTCTTTACACAAAGGAGTGTAAGTTAATTTTCACGACTTTAACCAATTTATAATAATCAAAAGCTGACAGAAAGGTTATGATTTTTTCTGTATATACCTATACACTTATAATTTCCTTTTGTATTAGTCAGCTGGTTGTTCAGAAAGAGGAAAAGCAACCCAATAATCAAGAAAGAATTAGAGCACCCACTAAAACCAGCCTAATGACAGGTCTGCTGCGGTACAGTTCAACAGAGACAGCATCACAGCATTGCAAAACTGGTCAGTTTGTCGTTGCAGAGGGCACATTATATATGGACTTGTAATCCAATGACAAGCGAGTAAGAGAAATAAACTCAGTGATCGTCAAATAATCCAGAACAAACTGATTAGTGGGAAGATTTTCTCCTCTCCTTTGAGTCCAAATAGCCAAATAACACTGAATTGGCCAATATATATAAATTAATGATTTTGTTTCACTATCTACACTTGCAGTATATTGTGGCATGTCTAACATACTGTACTTGTTGTAGTAAAGATGCATGGAAATATAATTTGATAACTATTTTTCTTCTTGGATTATTGTATATTAATTAGCACGAGGAAACTGTTGATCTTGTAACGGGGGCTTCATAAGAACATAACCTGCCTGTTAGTAAAACAAACAAACAAACAAACAGTTTTTTTTAATTGGCAAACACAAAGTGAATTTTTTGCATCTTGCAATGCTAATTATTTAAATCTATCAAGACAGTGTTTTTAAAGACGCACTCCGGTGGATAGAAATCCCCTTTAAAAACAAATATACATCGTTTAAATGGTATCTTATGCCCTTTTTCTATAAACAAAATATTTCATTGTCTTACAGTTTTGTGTCAAAATTTTTTCCCCTTTCCTTCTCCTTCAAACACCAGGTTCTGAGACTAATCCCACCCACATCCCACAAGGCTAATAGTGGCTAGCGTGACATTAAACAGAATAAATCCTGTGATAGAAAGACTTACCGGTTGAACGACATACTCAATTGTATGCACAGTGGCCCAGGATAATGACTGAAACTACATCGGTCCTTAAAAGCAGATTAATGGTAAAACCCAGCTTAATATGAGTTAAGTTTTCAAAGCAGCTGTCTAAAAATGGTAACTGCTAACTCGAAGCTAACTTCAGTTAGGCCAGAGAGTCCTGATTGGCTCAACACTACAAATGTGCCAGAGCTGTATATAGTTTCATCACCAAAAAACACTCTGGCTGTGTTCACAATGTTCACTCACTCACTCCCTACTCGCTATATAGTGAATTTAGATATAGTGGACTATATAGTAAACTCATTATAACAATAATATTAACAGCTTTCGGACACTACTGGCTTGTTTTCACGGCACGGTTAATGACATCATCACGTGAGACAGTAAAACCCAATAGACTAACATCCATCCATCCATCCATCCATCCATCCATCCATCCATCTTCTACCGCTTTTCCGGAGGTCCGGGTCGCGGAGGCAGCAGTTCAAGCAAAGAAGCCCAGACTTCCCTCTCCCCAGCCACCTGCTCCAGCTCCCCAGAGAGGACACCAAGGTGTTCCCAGACCAGCTGGGAGACATAGTCTCTCCACCGAGTCCTGGGTCTGCCCCGGGGTCTCCTCCCAGTGGGACGTGCCCGAAACACCTCAAGTGGGAGGTGTCCAGGAGGCATCTGAATCAGATGCCCATACCACCTCAACTGACTCCTTTCAATGTGGAGGAGCAGCGGTTCAACTCTGAGCCTCTCCCGGATGACTGAACTCCTCACCCTATCTCTGAGGGTGAGTCCAGCAATCCTACGGAGGATTGCTGGACTCGAAGGCTAGCGTCTGGGGCTCGAAGGCTAGCGTCTGGTGGCCGGGTTTCCACCCATGGGACCCAGCCGGGCTCAGCCCAAAGGAGTTACATGGGTCCGCCCTCCAGTGGGCTCGCCACCTGCAGGAGGGATCATGGGGGTCCGGTGCTATGTGGATTAGGTGGCGGTCAAAGGCGGAGACCTTGGCGGACTGATCCCAATAGACTAACAGTGGTAAAAAAAAATTAAAAAATGAATACCGGCATGTAATTTGTAGTAAATATGTATTAAATCAAATAATTTTTGCTGAAGTAATATACAGACGTGGACAAAATTGTTGGTACCCCTCTGTTAATGAAAGAAAAACCCACAGTGGTCACAGAAATAACTTGAATCTGACAAAAGTGGTAATAAATAAAAATTCTATGAAAATTAACCAATGAAAATCAGATAATGCTTTTGAATTGTGGTTCAACAGAATTATTTTAAAAAACAAACTCATGAAACAGGCCTGGACAAAAATGATGGTACCCCTAGAAAAGATTGAAAATAATGTGACCATAGGGACATGTTCAACCAAGATGTGTCCTCTAATTAACATCACAGGTGTCTGCAAACTTGTAATCAGTCAGTCGGCCTATTTAAAGGGTGACAAATAGTCACTGTGCTGTTTGGTGACATGGTGTGTACCACACTAAACATGGACCAGAGGAAGCAAAGGATAGAGTTGTCTCAGGAGATTAGAAAGAAAATTATAGACAAGCATGTTAAAGGTAAAGGCTATAAGACCATCTCCAAGCAGCTTGATGTTCCTGAGACTACAGTTGCACATATTATTCAGAAATTTAAGATCCACGGGACTGTAGCCAACCTCCCTGGACATAGCTGCAGGAGGAAACTTGATGAAAAATGGAAGAGACAGATAATACGAATGGTAACAAAAGAGCCCAGAACAACCTCTAAACACATTCATGGTGAACTCCAAGGTCAAGGTACATCAGTGTCAGATCGCACCATCTGTCGTTGTTTGAGCCAAAGTGGACTTCATGGGAGACGACCAAGGAGGACACCACTGTTGAAAACAAATCATAAAAAAGCCAGACTGGAATTTGCCAAACTGCATGTTGACAAGCCACAAAGCTTCTGGGAGAATGTCCTATGGACAGACGAGACAAAACTGGAACTTTTTGGCAAGGCACATCAGCTCTATGTTCACAGACGCAAAAATGAAGCATACCAAGAAAAGAACACTGTCCCTGCTGTGAAACATGGAGGAGGTTCTGTTATGCTCTGGGGCTGCTTTGCTGCATCTGGCACAGGGTGTCTTGAATCTGTGCAGGGTACAATGAAATCTCAAGACAATCAAGGTATTCTAGAGAGAAATGTGCTGCCCAGTGTCAGACAGCTTGGTGTCAGTCGCAGGTCATGGGTCTTGCAACAGGATAATGACCCAAAACACACAGCTAAACACCCAAGAATGGCTAAGAGCGAAACATTGGACTATTCTAAAGTGGCCTTCTATGAGCCCTGATCTAAATCCTATTGAACATCTGTGGAAGGAGCTGAAACATGCCGTCTGGAGAAGGCACCCTTTAAACCTGAGACAACTGGAGCAGTTTGCTCATGAGGAGTGGGCCAAAATACCTGCTGAGAGGTGCAGAAGTCTCATTGACAGTTACAGAAATAGTTTGATTGCAGTGATTGCCTCAAAAGGTTGTGCAACAAAATATTAAGTTAAGGGTACCATCGTTTTTGTCCAGGCCTGTTTCATGAGTTTGTTTTTTAAAATAATTCTATTGAACCACAATTCAAAAGCATTGTCTGATTTTCATTGGTTAATTTTCATAGAATTTTTATTTATTACCACTTTTATCAGATTCAAGTTATTTCTGTGACCATTGTGGGGTTTTCTTTCATTAACAGAGGGGTCCCAACAATTTTCTCCACGTCTGTAATACCTTAAGGTAGTTTGTTATGATGTGAAGCTCTCCTCTCACTGCTCTGTTGGCTGCGCATTGCAATATGGGATATATTGGCTAATGTAGTGACCATCCGTTGTACACTACTTTTCAAAATGCATTGTGGGATATTTTGAGTGTACTATATAGTGAATGAAATTTTCAGTTAAGATTTCGAACAGTACTGCAAGATGGCTGATTCATACTATATGGGGAAGGAGAAGGAGGGAAGGTCCATAAATCATCAATTTGTGCCAGACACAACCTCATACAGTTTAAGTTTAAGAGAAACTTTGTCCAAAACTTAAACTGTATGAGGTTGTGTCTGGCACAAATTGATGATTTATGGACACCCATCAAAATCTCTGACCAAACTGTAGCAGATATTGACAAACCCAAGTCTTCCTACCAGTGGGCTTTTAAAAAGTGTAAAGGTTCCATGCACAGCAGGTTGATGTGGTTATAAAATAGTGAGATAGCACCTTTTAATGAGGAGAGTGGTTCAAAAAAAGAATCTGAGGATGTAGTTTCAGGGAGATTGGGAAATGTAGAAAAAAACATTACTTATAAAACTTCCGACCTGTAAATATCTAAAAAAGTGGGTCTTGGGCAGAAAGAATTTCTCAGAAAGTTTTTGGAAGGATGCAAAAATGTTATTTAAACATAAGTCTTTAATTGCGTTAATGCCATGGTTTGACCACAAGGTGAATGCCCCATCTATTAAGGAAGGAGAAAAAACATGGTTGGCCGTTAAAGGAGCAAGGGTAGAAAAGGACTGCAAACCAAAATAGTATTTAAACTGATCCCAGATCCGTAAGGATGATTTAACAATCACATTTTTAGTGTAGGGTGACATAACGTTCGGCTCAGGAGACGCACACACACAGGCTCAGAGTAGTTCAAACTGTTTATTAACAACAGGGATGTTTGGGTGCGTGTCTGCGGAATGTTAATGTGTTGGTGGTGGCGTCTGCTTCGGACCCAGAGGCAGGAGACCGTTCAGCCGGCAACCCTATGGGAGAAATTGGACACAGGGTGATGAGCACACACCAACACAGGAGGAGAATAGGCGAGGGAGAGAAGCTTACTTGTTTGGGCAGATGACTGGCGCTTCAAGGATGGAAGCCCGGAAGGCAGCCACCTGCAGGGCTCGGTGCAGCAGCGAGGAGAGACGAGGGACGGGGTTGTCCGCCGCCGAGGAATCCACCTGTGCACAGGGGAGCAGACTGGAGAGATGAGGTAAGTGAACTTCTTACCGGTAAAGAGGATGCTGAAGAGAGTGTGGTAGAAGTCCATGCAAGGAAAATGAAGTCTACGGCTTCAGGCCGACGCTCAGGGCGAGGCGGCTTTTATCCTTCGCCGCTGACGAGTAGCAGGTGCGTGAGCAGGTGGCGCCACTGATGAATGGCGCGGCGTGACAGTACTCCCCCCTCTAGCAGCGCCTCCTGGCGATGGCTTATCCGGGTGCGCTCGGTGGAAGTCCGCGATGAGCGATGGGTCCAACACAAACGACGGGGGCACCCACTGTCGATGCTCGGGCCCATAGCCCTCCCAGTCCACCAAGTATTGCAACCCACGACCCCGGCGCCGGGAGTCCAGGATGGAGGAGGCGGACCAGGCCGGATGGCCACCAATCATCCGGGGCGCGGGTTGTGCTGCAGGAGGAGGGCAAAGGGGGTCAGTAACCGCCAGTTTCACCTTCGACACGTGGAAAGTAGGATGAATGCGGAGGGAGGGGGGAATAGCCACGCGCACAGCCACCGGGTTGATGATCCGGGTGATGGGGTAGGGACCCATGAAGCGCTGTGCCAGCTTTCTCCTCTCGCCCTTTAGAGTGACGTCCTGGGTGGAAATGTAAACAAGCTGCCCAACTCTGTACGCCGGGGCAGGTCTCCTACGCCGGTCCGCCACAGTCCTGTTGCGCTCCGCTGTGCGCAATAGCGCATGGCGCGCGGCAGCCCAGGTGGAGCGGAACTGCCTGAGATGGGCCCTAACTGACGGGACAGTTACCTCACTCTCCTGCTCCGGAAACAGCGGGGGGTCGTAACCCAGGGACGCTTTGAAGGGGGACATCCCTGTAGCAGAAGAGCGAGCGGTGTTGTGGGCATATTCAACCCAGGCAAGATGGTTGCTCCAGGACGCGGGTTTGGATCTGGACACACAGCGGAGCGCAGCCTCCAGCTCCTGGTTGGTCCTCTCACACTGCCCGTTGGATTGGGGGTGATGGCCAGAGGAGAGGCTCACCTTGGCTCCGATGGCGTTGCAGAAAGACCTCCAAACCTCAGATGAAAACTGGGGGCCCCGGTCCGAGACCACGTCCACCGGAATCCCATGCAGCCTGACCACGTGTTGGACGAGGAGGTCCGCCGTCTCCAGGGCAGTAGGGAGGCCTCGCAGGGGGACGAAGTGCACGGCCTTGGAGAAGCGGTCCACGATGGTCAGGACGGTGTCATAGGAATTGGAGATGGGGAGTCCGGTGACGAAATCCAGAGCGATGTGCGACCAGGGCCTGCCAGGGACGGGCAGGGGCTGGAGCAGACCCGCTGGAGGGGCATTTCCCGACTTGCAGGTGGCACAGATTGGGCAAGCCCGGGCGTAGCGGGCTGCATCCCTCCGCAGGCCTGGCCACCAAAAGGACCGTTGGAGGAGATCTATCATCCGGGAGGTGCCAGGGTGACAGGTGAGCTTGGAGGTGTGGAGCCAGTGGATGACCTCTCCTCGGACCGCGGATGGCACGAACAGCCTCCCCTCCGGTCCGCCGCCAGGGTCAGGTTCCACCTCCTGTGCCTTCCGGATCTTGCTCTCAATGTCCCACGAGATGGCTCCCACGACGCACGACCTGGGCAGGATGGAGTGGGGCGCCTCCTCCGACTCCACGGGGGCGAACTGCCTGGAGAGGGCGTCAGGCAGGACGTTCTTAGAGCCAGGCCTGAAGGTGATGGAAAATTGGAACCTGGCGAAGAACAGGGACCAGCGCGCCTGGCGGGCGTTCAGGCGCTTGGCAGACCGTAAGTATTCCAGGTTCTTGTGGTCCGTGAGGACCACAAACGGCAGGCTTGCCCCCTCCAACCAGTGGCGCCACTCCTGCAGGGCGAGCTTGATGGCCAAGAGCTCTCTGTCCCCCACATCATAGTTTCTCTCCGCCGGGGACAAGCGCCGGGAGAAGAAGGCGCACGGTCGCTTGGCGCCATCGTCCGGTGACCGCTGGGACAGCACTGCTCCCACTCCCGTGTCCGAGGCGTCTACCTCTACTATGCACTGCAGCGCGGGGTCGACCTGGCGAAGGACCCGGGAGGAGGAGAATTCCGCCTTCAGCGCCTCAAAGGCGGCAGCGACCTCTTCGGTCCACCGGAACGGGACCTTCGGGGACGTGAGGCGGGTCAGTGGTCCCACGATGGCACTGAAGTTGGGAACAAAGCGGCGGTAGAAATTGGCGAAGCCAACAAATTGCTGCACCTGCTTCCGGGATGCAGGTGTAGGCCATTCCACCACCGCCTTTACCTTCTCTGGGTCGGGGAGCACCTTATCGTGGGCGATGATGAACCCCAGGAAGGACGTACTCCTGGCGTAAAATTCACACTTTTCCGCCTTAACGTACAGACGGTTCTCCAGCAGCCTTTGGAGGACCCGCCTCACGTGGACCTGGTGCTCATCCCTGGACTTGGAGAAGATGAGGATATCGTCCAGGTAGACGAACACGAAAAGGCCAATGAAGTCCCGGAGGACGTCATTAATGAGGCGCTGGAAGACTGCAGGAGCGTTGGTCAACCCGAACGGCATCACCAGATATTCAAAGTGGCCGTTCGGGGTACGGAAGGCCGTTTTCCACTCATCTCCCTCCCGGATCCGGACGAGGTGGTAAGCGCTGCGTAGGTCCAGCTTGGTGAACCAGGTCGCCCCCTGGAGGGAGTGGAAAGCAGTGTCCATGAGAGGCAGGGTGTAACGGTCCCTCTCCGTGATATTGTTGAGGGCCCGGTAGTCGATACAAGGGCGGAGGGACCCATCCTTTTTCCCCACGAAGAAGAACCCTGCCCCCACGGGTGATGATGATGGGCGGATAATCCCAGCACTTAATGATTCCTTCAGGTAGGCGTTCATCGTCTCCTTCTCCGGCGCAGACAGGCTGTAAAGGCGACCAGAAGGTAAGGGAGCCCCCTGGCGGAGGTTGATGGCGCAGTCATAGGGCCGATGAGGGGGAAGAGACATAGCTTTCGCTTTGCTGAACACCATGCCCAGGTCGTGAAATTCTGGGGGCACCAGAGACAGGTCCGGGGGTGCAGCGTCCGTCGCAGGGGGAGGAGCGGACGGAGAGCAGGCAGCGGACTGAAGGCAGGTGCCCATACAGAACGTACTCCATGCCGAGATCCCAGCTGATTTCCAATCCAGGACCGGATTGTGAAGGCGGAGCCAGGGATACCCCAGGATGACGGGCGACACAGAGTTGGGAAGGACGTAAAAGGTCATCTCCTCCCGGTGGTTTCCCGAGATGATGACCGGTAGGGGAACAGTTTGATGTGTCACTCTCCCGAGGGTGGCACGGGAGAGGTGGATCAGGGAGAGGGGAGTGTTGAGTGCCTGGCAGCGGATGCCCAATCGGGTTGCCAGGCTTTGTGAAATGAAGCTGCCTTCTGCGCCCGAATCCACCAGTGCGTGGGTGAGGTGCCCAGTAGAGTTATGGCAGAAACGGATGGGCAGCTTCAATTGAGAAAGTGATCCTAACCGATTGACATCCGCGAGGCTTCCAACAGTGACTCGCGGACCCCACCGACTGGCTTTCCGTGGACAACGCTCCACGGTGTGTTGGTCGCCTCCGCAATACATGCAGAGGCCCAACTCACGGCGGCGTTGTTTCTCCACAGGGGAAAGTTTAGTCCAGGCCGTCACCATCGGCTCCGACTCCTCGGGGCGCGATGCTGGCGGCGCCGCCAGGGGGCGAGCTTGGAACAGGTGCGGCGAGGCTCCACGAGGGCGAGAAGAAGAAGACCTCCGCCCCGAGGAGCGCTCGCGCAGCCTGTTATCCAAACTTATCGCTAAGGATGTCAGCTCCGCTAGCGTCCCAGGGATATCCCGACCAGCCAGTTCATCCCTCAGATCACTATTGAGGCTGCGGAGGAACAGGCCACAGAGGGAGCGTTCCTCCCAGCCCAATTCCTCCGCCGCTACCCGGAAGTCGACCGAGTGGTCCGCTGCCGACCGGCTTCCCTGCTGGAGAGCGAGAAGCCGATCGACCTGGACCGTTTCGGTTTGTGAGTGGTCAAAGACCTCCAGAAAGCGCCTCACGAATTGGTCATAGGTGAGGGTGGCATAACTGGGCCTCGCCATTACGGCGTAGGTCCAAGTTAACGCACGCCCCTCCAGAAGATTCCCTATGTAACCAATTCGGCTGTGATCCGAGGGAAAATCTCCGGGCACACGGTGGAACACGGACTCACACTGCATAATAAACCCCCGCGCTCCGCCGAGCTTACCGCTAAAGCGGGCGGGGGTCGGAATCGGCGTGAGCCGAACCGGTGCCACTGGAGCCGGCTGGACGGCCGCTGGAACAGCAGGAGCCGCGCCACCCTGGTGAGTCGGGAGGAACGGCTGTTGGGGATCCAAGCGGTTCAATCGGTTAGTCAGTTCTAATAATTGATGAAGAACCACCTGTTGCTGATAAACAATCTGATCCACCCGAGCCTCGAGGATGGTAAACCGGTGTGCGAGCCCGCCGTCTGCCGAGCCGCTCTGCTGAAGCCGTACTGACATAACGTTCGGCTCAGGAGACGCACACACACAGGCTCAGAGTAGTTCAAACTGTTTATTAACAACAGGGATGTTTGGGTGCGTGTCTGCGGAATGTTAATGTGTTGGTGGTGGCGTCTGCTTCGGACCCAGAGGCAGGAGACCGTTCAGCCGGCAACCCTATGGGAGAAATTGGACACAGGGTGATGAGCACACACCAACACAGGAGGAGAATAGGCGAGGGAGAGAAGCTTACTTGTTTGGGCAGATGACTGGCGCTTCAAGGATGGAAGCCCGGAAGGCAGCCACCTGCAGGGCTCGGTGCAGCAGCGAGGAGAGACGAGGGACGGGGTTGTCCGCCGCCGAGGAATCCACCTGTGCACAGGGGAGCAGACTGGAGAGATGAGGTAAGTGAACTTCTTACCGGTAAAGAGGATGCTGAAGAGAGTGTGGTAGAAGTCCATGCAAGGAAAATGAAGTCTACGGCTTCAGGCCGACGCTCAGGGCGAGGCGGCTTTTATCCTTCGCCGCTGACGAGTAGCAGGTGCGTGAGCAGGTGGCGCCGCTGATGAATGGCGCGGCGTGACATAGGGAGAGGAGTCACTATTGAGAGGAGCATGTAACAATGCTTGTAAGGATACAGGATGGGCAGAATTTACTTCAATCACAAACCAAGGAGGTGGTGAGTCATTGTCATCAAGTTGAAGCCAATAATTTAGTGTTCTAATATTAGTAGCCCAATAGTAAAATCTAAAATTAGGCATATGTTTGGGCCTTTGCAGGTATTGTTTACGCAGCCTGGGAACTTTTTCATCCTAAGATCCTAAGATGAGGCTATCTACTTTACGGAAAAAAAGGATGCAGGAAGGAACAGGGGTATACATTGAAATAAATATATAAAGCGGAGAAGAATGTTCATTTTGACACAGTTGATGCATGCCACAAAGGATGAATTAAGCAGAGACCAATGCTCACAATCCTCCTGGATTTTTAATAGAAGAGGGGCAAAATTAGCTTTATAGAGATCATCAAATTTTAAAGTGACCTGTACACCAAGGTAAGTAAAACTGTGGTTGGCAACTTTAAAAGGAAAGGCTGATAACGGATACTCAATAGCTGCCTTATTAATAGGAAAAATTGTACTCTTATTCAGATTTAGCTTATATCCAGATATTCGACCAAATGCCTGAAAAATAGTGAGAGCAGGTGGAACAGAGGATGGTAAATTTGAAACATATAAAAGAAGGTCATCTGCATAAAGGGAGACCTTAATTTCAACCCTGTTCCAAGAAGTGCCTGAGATCTGCAAATTAGTTCAGAGCATTATTGCTAGGTTCTCCACTATAACTGCAAAAAGTAAGGGACTTAATGGACAGCCCTGTCGAGTTGAACGGGAGAGGTGAAAGTAATCGGATTGAGTATTATTGGTTCTAACAGAGGCCTGTGGAGAGGAATACAATAATTTAATCCATGCTATGAAATCAGTCTTGAAGCCCAATTTACCTAAATTGTAAAACAGGAAGTTCCACTCTAATCTATTAAACACCTTCTCAGCATCTAAAGAAATTAAAGCTTCATGAGTATCTGTTGTGTGAGTGTTATAAATAACATTAAACAAGCATCTGAGACTAAAGAAAGAGTGTCTATTTTTAATAAATCCAGTTTGGTCAGGTAATATAATAGATGGAAGAACAGGTTCTAGACGTAGTGCAAGAAGCTTAGATAATATCTTAAAGTCTACATTCAACAGTCTAATGGGGCGATATGACGAGCAAAGTAGAGGGTCCTTGCCTTTTTTTTAAGAAGCACCAAAATGGAAGCCTGATTCAGAGTTTGTGGAAGATGGCCAAGGCGAAAAGATTCATTAAATATGTCTAGGAGCAAAGGCCCAAGCTTATGCCAATTTTTTTTTTTTTTTTTTGTAAAATTCAGATTGAAAGCCATCTGATCCAGGACTTTTACTATTCTGTAGAGGTGACATAGCTGCAGTAAGTTTAGACAGCAAGATGGGTGTCTCTACATCGTTAGCTTGGTCTAGGTTAATGGTTGGTATGTCTAGATCATTGAAAAACTCATCAAGGTCATGAGTAGCAGAGGTTCTATCTGAAGAGTAAAGAGATGAATAAAATTCTTTAAATCTTTATTAATTTCTAAAGGGTTGAAAGTGATGCCTGTTTCAGTTTGAAGACTAGGAATATGGTGAGATGATGCCTGAAAAATCTGGTGGGCTAAAAATTTACTGGCATTGTCCCCATGTTCAAAAAAGTTGGAACGCGACTGCAGTAAAAGTTCCGTGGTAAGGTGAGATGTAAGAACATCAAATTCAGCCTGTAAGGAAAGACAGTCCTTGTAGATATGGGGGGAGGGAGAAGTAGCATAAAGATTATCAAGTTGAGCTATGCGATGTGTTAAATCGTCTACTTTTTGCTTCCTAACTTTTTCTCATGTCCCGCATAAGAAATTATTTCCCCTCTTATACTGTATATGCTTTTAAAGTTTCCCATAATCGAGAGGAAGACACATCAGGGGTTTTATTTAGACTGAGAAAAAAGTCAATCTGTTGGGAAATAAAATTAACAATGTCTTCACTTAAAGGTAAGCAAGTGTTAAGAAGCCATGGTGAGAAATTATTGGGTACGTTTTTAAAGTGTATGTTCATCGAAGCTGGAGCATGGTCTGAAATAACGATGGCTTCGTATTTACAGTCAGAAACTAAAGAGAGAAGTCTGTTGTCAACTAAAAAGAAATCTATATAAGTAAATGTATGATGAACATGAGAAAAAAAAAGTATGCTCTTTTTGTGGGATTTTGGCAACGCCAGACGTCCGAGACCCTGAACTCCTGTATCAAAGATTGTATTACCTAAGCTGATTTGGAAGGGTTACAGATTATTGAAGAGGAGCAGTCCAACTGCACGAAAATTAATACAATTTTGTGCAGCACCTCATGTCAGCAGTAGGTGCTGGTGTGACAATTTTGTGAATATTGATAGACAGACGAGTTCAGAGTGGGATTAGTATGATTTGTGCAAAGCTTGGTCAAAATCAGATGAGGATTGTCTGAGCTGTAACTCTCATGTTTTGTATGGTGAAGAAACCATTGAAAGCATGCCGGTTGCCATGGAAACAGTTCTGTACTATGAACACTTACTGTCAATGAGCCTAGTAATTCCTTCATGTCATTTTTTGCACCGGGTGAGAGAAAAATAAAGAAAACAGTTTTCAGCAAATGTTCCTTTAATCACTAGGTAGTGGTATAAGATAAGATAAGATAAGATAAGATAAGATAAGCCTTTATTAGTCCCACAACGGGGAAATTCCAGGATTGCAACAGCACAGGGATAGCAACACTCAGAGCAACAATCAGAAGGCAAGAAAAAAAAAAAAAAAAATAACTTTTGTTATTTATTTTTATATAGACCCGTTCGGGGCAGGACTAATATTGATCGCAGAAAATTTGGTAAAACCATACAAAGTTTGTCCAAGTTACAAGTGTCCATTGTTCTAACCATAAGGTGGCGCTATAACTTTTGTAAATTATTTTTACATAGGAGCATGCAGGATGGGACTAATATCCATCATTGAAAATCTGGTGAAAATTGGACAAAGTTTGTCTGAGTTACAATTCAATTCAATTCGACTTTATTAATATAGTGCCATTTCACAACAACAGTCATCTCATAGCACTTTCAACTGTAGGGGAAACCCCCACAATTGCAGAAAGACTCCAGCAATCAGGTGATCCCCTGTGAGCAAGCTCTTGGCGACGGTGGAGAGGAAAAACTCCCTTTTAACAGGAAGAAACCTCCAGCAGAACCAGGCTCAGGGAGGGGCAGTCATCTGCTGCGACTGGCTGGGGGGGTGAGGGGATAGAGAAGACGAAAAGAACAGACACGTAGAGAGCAAACAGCACGATGGGGACTCAATCTATGGAAGAGAACAAACAGATGTTAATGACCAGCAAAAATATTTCATTGAAAGTGAAGAAAGGAGTGAAGCCCAGTGCATTATTGGAGGCTCCCCGGCTGTCTAAACCTATTAGCAGCATAACTAAGGGAAGGTTCAGAGACACATGATCCCTCCCTAATTGTAGGCTATATCAAAAAGGAAGGTTTTAACCCTATTCTTAAAAACAGAGATCGAGTCTGACTCCCGAATCCAGATTGGCAGCTGGTTCCATAGGAGAGGAGCTTGATAACTGAAGGCTCTGCCTCCCATTGTACTTTTGGAGATTCTAGGTATTACAAGTAATCCAGCATTTTTGGAGCATAGTACTCTATTAGGATAATAGGGTAGTATCAGATCTTTTAAATAAAAAGGGGCCTGATAGAGCTAGAGCTTTGTAAGTGAGAAGAAGGGTTTTAAATTTAATTCTAAACTTTATGGGAAGCCAGTGAAGGGAGGCCAGAACCGGAGAGATATGATCTCTCTTTCTAGTACCTGTTAAAACTCTTGCTGCAGCATTTTGGATCAACTGAAGACTTTTTAAAGATGCTTTAGGACAACCTGATAATAAAGAGATATGTAGAAGAGCTTGAAATGATGAGGCGATTTGATATATAAACCAAAGTTTATTTATCAGCTCTCCTAACAAGTCTCATCTAGTGCAGAGGTAGCAGAAGGAAAAAGAGACCGAATATCTCCGGCTCACTGACTTTATACTTGCACATAACAAAAGACATGCATAACAAAGGCTGACATCCCTCATTATCTTAATCCCCCCATTGTCTTGGTACTTCCTCTCTTCGCTCTAGGGGGGTGAGGGTAGCTCCTCCGGTCTCCACCGCAGTGTCTGGGAACGTCTTTGTTCTTCACTTGGCGGTTGAGAGCCTTTGTCCTTTCAGAGGTGTGAAGTTGCTTTACATATGTAATTACCAAACATTTCCACATGCTTCAACATATGTAGGTTATGGAATATATGATTAATATAGCCCACAGCCCCCCCCCCCCCAAACGACTAAGAAAAGACAATAGAAAAATTCACAGTCTAAGATAATTACTATGACATACTAAGTGTTACATCTCTTGCCACAGAAGAAACTTTCCAGCAGCCATGCCCCTAAGAGAGTTCAGTGGTAGTCATAACTAACTAACTAACTAACTAACCTGCACTTATATAGCGCTTTTCTAGTCACAAAGACCACTCAAAGCGCTTTCATTAATACTAACCCTCTATTCTAAGGGCCTATAACAGCCCATAACAGCATAGTAAAATCATAAGTCAGTCCTAAACTGTTGCAGCACAATTAGTGAACAATTGTGGAGTAGTTTGCATCAGTCCCTGTGCTGTCTGGGTTTTAATCTTCTCCCAAAACTGCTGTGGGTTCGTTTAGGCGTCCTGCTGGGACCTTCTTGTGAGGAATCTGCAGCGTGGGAAGGAGAGTGGTTAATTGTTCCCTGCAGGGGGGCTGAGTCTTTTCTCTTGGGGGGTCTACCCCGCCGAGGTGCTCTCGCCAATTGTGCAGGCTCGTCTTTCAACAAGAAGGCAGGTTTAAGTCTGTCAATGCTGACTGTTTCTTTTCTATCCCCAAAATCAAGCACAAAGTGTTTATCACCAGGTTCCAGCACTCTGAATGGCCCATCGTATGCTGGGCGTAAAGTTGGTTTTAAAGCTTCATGTCTGACAAAGACAAATTCAGCGTTCTTTAAAGCGTGAGGGACAAAAACCCGTGGAAAGGAGTGATGAGCTGGACTGGGGAGAGAGTCTGGTCCGTTGCTGCCTAAAAACCTTGGGACTGGGAGATGCCCTGGCTCTGGGTTCTCTGGTAAAAATTCACCTGGGAGCCTGAGAGGTTGTGCAAAAACTAATTCTGCCGGAGAGGCGTCTAGATCCTCTTTAGGCGCAGCACGCAACCCCAATAAAACCCAGGGAAGTTTATTTACCCAATTTGTATCCGTTAGTGAGGCTCTGAGGGCGGCTTTTAAAGACCTGTGAAAACGCTCGCATAACCCATTAGCCTGAGGGTGATAAGCGGTGGTGCGGTGAATTGTTGCCCCTAAGCTGCTGGACATGGCTGACCAAAGCTCCGAGACAAATTGAGGCCCTCTATCGGACGTGATGTCCGATGGGACGCCGAAACGTGCCACCCAGTTTGTCAAAAAAACGCGAGCGACTTCCTCTGCTGTAGTTGACGCTAGATGGACTGCCTCTGGCCAGCGCGTGGTGCGGTCAATCATTGTTAACAGGTGTGTGAAACCTTGGGAGGAAGGTAGTGGCCCCACGAGGTCGACATGAACGTGGTCGAACCTTCTAGCCGGGATCGGAAAAGGCTCCAGAGGGGCTTTTGTGTGTTTGTGTATTTTGGCGCGCTGACAAGAAATGCAAGTTTTTGCCCATTCTTTTACGTTTTTGCGCAGGCCTGGCCACATAAACTTTTCGGCGACCATTTTAACCGAGGCGCGCACACCTGGGTGCGCGAGGGAGTGAATTGAGTCGAAAATACGGCGGCGCCATGTGGCTGGTACTAACGGGCGAGGTCGGCCAGTTGAAACATCGCATATTAGGGGGGGCACGCCATCGCGTAAACCCTTTTTCTCCAGCCTTAACCCTGTTGGTCCAGACAGGAGTGCGCGCACGTCCGCGTCACTGCTTTGTTCCTCTGCCATGGCTGCATAATCTATCCCTGCATGGATAGGTGCTGCGTATGTGTCTGCGTTAGTGAAGAGTTCTGCGGCTGAGGCAGTATAATCTGTCTCCTCGTGCTCTGGTGATGTCACAGCGCGAGAGAGGCAGTCTGCTACCACGTTAAGTTTGCCTGCCACGTGTCGAATGTCTGTGGTGAACTCTGAAATCGCAGCCAGCTGTCTTTGTTGCCTGCCTGACCATGGTTCTGAAATTTTAGCCATAGCAAAGATGAGCGGTTTGTGGTCTACAAAAGCCGTGAAACTCCGCCCTTCTAACCAGAACTGGAAGTGGCGGATGGATAAATGAAGCGCTAGCAGCTCCCTGTCAAAAGTGCTGTACTTACGCTCAGTTTGGTTTAGCGATTTGCTAAAAAATGCTAAAGGTTGCCAGATCCCGCTGACATGTTGTTCTACAACTGCCCCTATAGCCAGGTCCGAAGCGTCTGTGGTTAGCGCGATGCGGGCTGAGGGATCGGGGTGAACTAACAATGTGGCGTTAGCTAGAGCGCTCTTTACTTCCGCAAAGGCGTGTTCGCGCTCCGGGGTCCATTCGACCGCGTTGGAAGCTTTTTTTTTTTCTGATCGCGTCATATAGGGGCTGCATGAGCTGAGCTGCGTGGGGGAGGAAACGGTTGTAAAAATTAACCATTCCTAAAAATTCTTGTAGCGATTTGACCGTCTGTGGCCGTGGGAAACTTTTTATCGCGTGAACTTTGTCTGGAAGTGGGACTGCCCCTTTCGGAGAGACTTTGTGTCCTAAAAAATCAATTTGTGACACGTCGAATTTGCATTTGGCTGGATTGATTATTAGCCCGTGCTCTTCTAGTCTCTGAAAAACCGTAGTGAGGTGCTGCTCGTGTTCTTCCTCAGACGAGCTGGCTACCAGCATGTCGTCGAGGTAGACGAAGAAAAAAGGAAGGTCGCGTAATACTGCGTCCATCATTCGTTGAAAAGTTTGAGCAGCGCCTTTGAGGCCGAAAGGCATTCGCAGAAATTCAAAAAGGCCGAAAGGGGTTATTACAGCTGTTTTAGGAATGTCCTCCGCTCGAACTGGGACTTGATGATAACCGCGGACTAGGTCTATTTTGGAAAAAATGCACGCACCCGCCACATGTAGTGAAAAATCTTGAATGTGAGGAATTGGGTAGCGGTCATGCGCTGTTGCATTGTTTAATCTGCGGTAATCTCCACACGGTCTCCAAGAACCGTCGGATTTCGGAACCATGTGAAGTGGTGAGGCCCAAGGGCTCTTCGAGCGTCTAACAATGCCTAATTTTTCAAGGGTAGTAAACTCGTCCCGAGCTATGTTGAGCTTGGCCGCGTCTAAGCGGCGAGCTTTGGCAAAAACGGGTGGGCCCGTTGTGGGAATAAAGTGTTCAACCCCGTGTTTAGCCACAGTGGCTGAGAATTTGGGAATTGTGAGTGCTGGAAATTGGGTGAGGAGTTGATCAAACTTACCTCCTGCCGTGGTGACGCTAGCCTGCACAGGTGGTGGAGAAACTCGAGCTGAGCATGGAATAGAAGCAAAGGACAGTGCATTAACCAAGCGCCTATTTGCTAGATCCACTAATAACCCATGCGCACACAAAAAATCTGCGCCTAACAAGTTAAAACTCACCGCCGCTACAACAAATGTCCATCTGTAGTTGCGGCCATGGATGTGGAGGTGCAGGCTCTTTTCGCCGAAAGTGTCGATGTTAGAGCCGTTGGCTGCCACCGCTCCGTTGCCCCGGGTGCCCATGGCTCGATCTGCTTGGGAGGGCGTGACGAAACTCAGCTGAGCTCCTGTGTCGATGAGGAACTGCTTGCCGGTATGTCCATCCGTCACATATAACAGCTTACTCTTCTCGCCGAGAACTGCTTCTGTTAACGGCTCTCGGCTTTGGCGTTTCCTGAAATCGTAAATTTGCAGGGGGGAACGCATTTGCGGGCCTTCTCGGCGAAGCGGTGGTGATAATAACAGACGTCGCTCTGTCTGTTACGTTTTGGCCGTGTCGCTGTCACCGCGGGCTGGATCTGCTCAGTGGGTTGTGGCTCTTCGTGGTTCCGGGCATCAGCGTTGAGGTCTGCGGATGCTGCTGTGGGTATCAGCTCCTTGCAGGCGTTGACGAGCCGTTGAGCTTCATTGGCGAGCACGCGGAAGTCTTGGTGGTTGCTGCATCTCATGTTGGCGAGCGTTCCTCTCATGTGTGGCAGCAGCGTGCTGAGGAATATGAATTGGAAGAGGAAGTTGTCATTGTCCTCTTCTTTAAGCTGTAGCAAATCCTCCATGAGGGCTTTAGGTTTGCACCCTCTGTGGCCGTAGACCGCCAGGATCTTCTCGGCTCTCTCTTCAGCTGAGGGGACATAATTTGCCACGATGGTTGCTTTCAGCGTTTCATATTTGTCTTGGGCAGGCGGCCGCCGGATCATGCGCTCCGGCGTGGTGTGTGTGCTCCACACACACCTCGAAGTGGCGGCGTCGAGTTTGGAGACGATATGGTAGAATTTGGTATCGTCAGCCGTGATGCCCGCCAGTGTAAACTGGGCTTCAGCTTGCTGAAACCACGAGGCGGGGTCTTCTTGCCAGAAGTCTGGCAGCTTGACAGCGACGGCATTCGTGTATACCATCACTGCTGTGTCCGCAGGGTGAGAGTGCCTTGCTTCGGCTCTCACAGCGGTGCTGGTGCTCGGTTGAGCCCTCTCAATCCCTTCTGCCGGGGGGGAAAGTCGTCCATCTGTTCCCCCGTCTGCGTGGTCGCTGGCGTCTGCCTGGGTCGCCACGGATGAGTCGATTGCGGGGGAACGCCTCAGGTCCATACTCGCGTCAGGGGTCACCAGTGTAGAAGAGCTTGAAATGATGAGGCGATTTGATATATAAACCAAAGTTTATTTATCAGCTCTCCTAACAAGTCTCATCTAATGCAGAGGTAGCAGAAGGAAAAAGAGACCGAATATCTCCGGCTCACTGACTTTATACTTGCACATAACAAAAGACATGCATAACAAAGGCTGACATCCCTCATTATCTTAATCCCCCCATTGTCTTGGTACTTCCTCTCTTCGCCCTAGGGGGGTGAGGGTAGCTCCTCCGGTCTCCACCACAGTGTCTGGGAACGTCTTTGTTCTTCACTTGGCGGTTGAGAGCCGTTGTCCTTTCAGAGGTGTGAAGTTGCTTTACATATGTAATTACCAAACATTTCCACATGCTTCAACATATGTAGGTTATGGAATATATGATTAATATAGCCCACAGATACAATAATCTAATCTAGAGCTAACAAAAGTGTGGATCAGTTTCTCAGCATCACTCTGAGACAAGATGCTCCTAATCTTGGCAATATTATGCAAATGATAGAAGGAAGCCTTAGAAACAAATTTAATATGCCATCTGAAAAACAGATCTTGATCAAAAATAACTCCAAGGTTCCTCACAGAGCTATTCAGAGAAAGAGTAACCACATCCTAACTAAGAGTTTGATTTGGAAAGGTATTTCTAAGTTTTTTTTAGACCAACTAGAATGACTTCAGTCTTATCTAAATTTAATAGCAGGAAATTACAAGTCATCTAAGCTTTGATTTCCTTAAGACAGGCTTCTAACTTGGCTAATTGATTACTATCATCTGGCTTCATTGACAGGTATAATTGTGTGTCATCTGCATAACAATGAAAATGTATACAGTGCTTCTAATAATGTTGCCTAACGGAAGCATATATAAACTAAAAAGAGTAGGGCCTAGCACAGATCCCTGTGGAACTCCATGACTGAACTTTGAGTTGGAAGAAAACTCATTACTGACATGAACAAACTGGAACCTATCAGATAAATAAGATTTAACCCACTGCAACGAAGTTCCATTAAGTCCAATATAGTGTTCTAATCTAAGTAGAATATTATGATCGATGGTATCAAAAGCTGCACTAAGGTCTAAAAGGACAAGTACAGAAACAAGTCCATTATCAGATGTGATAAGGAGGTCATTAGTGACCTTCACTAAGGCTGTTTCAGTACTACGATGGATTCTAAATCCAGATTGAAACTCTTCAAATAAACCATTTCCCTGCAAATGGTCAAATAATTGCGTAGCAACAACTCTTTCTAAGATTTTTGAAATGAAAGGCAGATTAGAGATTGGTCTCTGGTTAGCTAAAACTCCTGGATCCAGCGTTGGCTTTTTAAGTAAGGGTTTAATTACAGCAGTTTTAAAAGCCTGAATGTTAATGAATAATTGATTATATGAAGAATAGAGCTACCAATAAATGTTTGTAAATGTAAAATGTAAATTCTTTAAATAACCTGGTAGGAACAGGGCCTAAAAGACAAATTGAAGGCTTGGATGAGGAAATTATTTTATCTAACTCTAAAAGGGCAATTGGAGTAAACTCATCCAAACAGATGTCAGTTGAAGGAGTTGTTGTCATTACTGTATTTAAGTTAATGGTGGGAAAAATCTGACTGATTTTATCTCTGATAGATGAAATTTTATTATTGAAAAAGTTCATAAAGTCCTGACTAGTAAGCTCTAAGGGAATACTAGGATTCACAGAGTCCTGACTCTTTGTCAGCCTGGCTACAGTGCTGAAAAGAAACCTGGGATTATTCTTGTTCTCTTCTATTAATGCAGAATAATAACTTGTTCTAGCTTTTCTAAGAGATTTTTTTTTATAAATTAAAAGATGATTTCTCCAAGCTAAATAGATTTCATCTAAGTTAGTGGAGTTGTGGCACATATGTTGGGTTCATATTTTCCACAAATGTATGGCTGTATGTTTATTGGGTGCTTCACGTCTCGAGGGGCAAAAGGTCTGGATCTGCAGAGGTCTGCAGGAGATAACGAGGAGGTGTGAGATTTGGCCTTTGTCTCAGAGAAGATGCCCCAGAGGGATTTCAGGATCATCGAAGAATAAGAGACAATGATGAAAGATCAAAGAGTTGCATTGTGACTGGGATTAAGTACCATGTGACTGTATGTTTGCTAAAGCACCATGTGACTTAAGTTTCGATGCTCCAGAAGTATGAGTGTAAGGTTATATTGTTCTGCCTCTTTTCCTGCTTTGAGAATGCTAGAGTATGTGTTCTGTTAATAAAGCTGAACCTGAGAAATAAAACTCAGCCTCATCCCTGAGCACATCCTCTACAGAGTGCCATTTTCTTTCTAACTGATGAGTCTTCTGTTTTAAGCTACAAGTTTCTGTGGTGAACCAAGGAGTTAAAAAATCTCTGATTAGACTTTTTCTTTTTTAAAGGGGCCAAGATGTCTAGAGTCTGATGCAGAGAAGCTGTAACACTATCTACCATGCTATCAATTACAGAAGGAGCAAGCTCTCTATAGCTAATTTCTGTTGTGTTGCCACATGGCATAGAAGAAACAATCTGCATAAATTTGGTAACAACATCATCTGAGAGGCATCTACTGTAGTAATATTTTTCATTAGGAGCCAAATAGTCAGAAATAGTAAAATCAAAGGTTAACAGACAATGGTCTGACAGTACAGGGTTATGAGGTAAATGTAAAGTTACATTTACAAGCGTCCATTGGTCTAACTACTAGGTGACGCTATAACTTTTGTTAAGCATTTTTATAGAGGAGTGTGCAGGGTGGGACTAATATCCATCGTAGAAAATTTGGTGAAAAACGGATAAAATTTATCTAAGTTCGAAGTGTCCGATGTTCTAACCACTAGGTGGCGCTCTAACTTTTGTTAATTATTTTTATATAGGAGTGTTCAGGGTGGGACTAATATTGATTCTAGAAAAGTTGGTGAAAATCAGACAAAGTTTGTCCAAGTTACAACTTTCCAATGTTCCATGGTGAAGAGTCAACCTTCGACATGTCGCCATAGCAACACTTCCCTGTCAGTTATGTGTTTCCTACCCATATAGCACTACATATGATAGTCACCTCAACCTACAGGATGTTCCAGATTTCATGACTCCAGGTTGTTCCCAACCCTCCCAACAAGATCATGGACTGAATGGCCAGGAGGGCGTGTCCATGGTAGCAGCAGTGACACCATGCTAAAGGCCATGTGCAATTATGATCAGCCTGGTGGTCTGATAAAGCTCAGAAAATTGCACGTCATTCTGGCAAGCGGCACGTGAGTAATAAATAAAGTTTTCAACAATTCTTCCTTTAACCAGTAGGTGGCTCTATATCTTTTGTCAGGTATTTTTATATAGATGTGATTGGGGCAGGACTATTGTCCAACATGGAAACTTTGGTGGACATCGGACAAGTTTTGCTTGAGTTACAGCTGTTTGATGTTGTAAGGGGTGGAGTAAAATTTCGCCATGGTGCCCCGGCCACACCTTTGAACTTTTTACTGTGAAATGAGGAAGCTTTTATAGCCCATGTCTATAGATGCTGCCATGCGAAAATGAGCTCAATCGGAGCAGAATCCTAGGAGGAGTTTGTTCAAATACGAGGGGTGCCTTTTGGCCAAACTGGAGGCGGGTAGCTTTGAGACAATATGGCGGACTTCCTGTTGGCTGCGGGTAAGGACCATAATTATGTTTTTTGCATGTCTTGAGGTGATGCACACCTCACCCAAATTTCGTGTCTGTGTGGCAAACTTTAGGGTTGCCGTTCTCCATAGACCTTGTACAGTATGTTTGGCCCCAGCCACAAAAATTGCGGGTGGGGGGCACATATTTTTGTGAGTTTACCAAATTTTTCACCCGGTCTGAGATGTGCGTGAAAAAAAAAAAATTGTTTTGGTTAACGTTGAGAGGGTCAAAAATGCGATTGTTTAGGCAGAAAAATAAATAAATAAATAAATGCAGCAGATACAATAGGGCTCTCACCCACTGATGTTGTCAGTGGGTTGGGCCCTAATTAAAAAAAGAGTTTGTGCAGTTTTAAAGACAGATTGTGTTTGAATGGAAACAGTTTAGCTTTCAGTATTTGGTCAGATCCGTCTATCATGTTCTTATCTCTATTAAAAATAATAGACCAAATTATCTGAATTTGTGGGAATGTTAATGGTTTTGGTCTTATTTAGTGTGTGAATGTGTGTGTGAATGGGTGGATAGCAGGATCTGTAAAACACTTTGGTCATCAAGAGATGAGAATAAAAGCGCTATATAAGTGAATGCCATTTACCATTTACCATTTATTTACAGCATTTGGTCTGCTTTTACCATACCATGCCTCGCGGATCCTGAGGTCCTCTGGTACTGGCCTTTTAATGATACTTAAAGTTAGGACAAAAAACTACGGTGAGGCATCATTCGAGTTTTTCGGTTCACGTCTGTGGAACGACCTGCCAGAGGACCTCAGGGCTGCAGAGAGCATTGATATTTTTTAAAAGGAGGCTCAAGACCAATCTTTTTGGTTTAGCTCTTAACTAATTTTATAATTCATGTTTATATACTTATTTAGCAATTCTACTTGTTTATATATTTTTAGATTTTTAGATTATTTTAATTCAGTTTTGTCAGGACAACCTGGCCGTGGCACATAGGACTAGCTCTTTACCCTCTCGAGAATCCTCGAGGGTTCGTGGGAGTTTGCCCAACCAGTTTACATGTGTTTTGTGGACTTGGAGAAGGCATTCAACTGTGTCCCTTTGGGTTTTTTTGTGTGTGTGTGGGGGGTGCTTCGGGAGTATGGGATATCGGGCTTGTTGTTACAAGCTATTCGGTCTCTGTACGTCAGAGTTTGGTCCGTATTGCCAACACTCAGTTGGACTCATTCCCAGTGAGAGTTGGACTCTGCCAGGGCTGTCCTTTGTCACCGATCCTGATCATCATTTTTATGGACAAGATTTCTAGGTGCAGCCAGGGAATGGAGGGTGTCATGCTTGGTGACCACAGGATCTCATCTCTGTTGTTTGCAAATGACGTCCTGCTGGCTTCATCCAGCAGTGACCTACAGGTCTTACTGGGACAGTTTGCCATTGAGTGTGAAGTGGCTGGGATGAGAATCAGTACCTCCAAGTCTGAGTCCATCATCCTCAGCCGGAAAAAGGTGGATTGTCCTTTCCAGGTTGGGGACAAGCTCCTGTCCCAAGTGGAGGAGTTTAAGTATCTCGGGGTCTTATTCACGTGTGAGGGGAGAATGGAGCGAGAGATTGACAGATGGATCGGAGCAGCATCTGCAGTGATGCGGACGTTATACTGGTCTGTTGTGGTGAAGAGGGAGCTAAGCTCTAAGGCAAAGCTGTTGATTTACCAGTCAGTCTATGTTCCTACCCTCACCTATGGTCATGAGCTTTGGGCAATGACCGAAACAACGAGATTGCGGATACAAGCGGCTGAAATGAGCTTTCTTTGTAGGATTGCTGGACTCACCCTTAGAGATAGGGTGAGGAGCTCAGTCATCCGGGAGAGGCTCAGAGTAGAACCGCTGCTCCTCCACATTGAAAGGAGCCAATCGAGGTGGTTTGGGCATCTGATCAGGATGCCTCCTGGACACCTCCCACTTGAAGTATTTCGGACACATCCCACTGGGAAGAGACCCCGGGGCAGATACAGGACTCTCTGGAGAGACTATGTCTCCCAGCTGGTCTGGGAACGGCTTGGTATTCTCTCTGAAGAGCTGGTGCAGGCAGCTGGGGAGAGGGGATTTTTGGCTTCTCTGCTTGAACTGCTGCCTCCGTGACCCGGACCTCCGGAAAAGCGGCAGAAGATGGATGGATGGATGGAATTCAGTTTTGCATTACAGTTTATATATGGGCATAATTATTATTCCTTCAACCATTTGATTTTCTATTTATTTTTATTCATGATCGCACTCTGCTTCTTATTGTATTCTATTGCATTTTATTTTATCTTTTGTTATTTTTGGCTCTCGTGCTTCCTCACTGGGGGGCTGTCAGCACTTGGAACGGTAATTGACCCTGGTAGTGGGGATGCTGCTGTGGTGGTGGCCCTGGCTTGGTGGGCTGGGGCAGTTCAGTCACAGCCTGTTGGTTGTGGACTGGACTCCTCTTTCTGCCTGGGCCGAGGTGGCCCCTGTGGCAGTGTCTCTGCAGCTGTGGGCTGAGACCGGCTCCTGGTGCTGATGGTCCCCCTATGATGGCATTTCCTCACTCTGGTCCTCAGTGCTCAGCCATGCTTTAACTATGCCTATTATTACTTGTGGGTGGGGTGGGTTGGGGTGGGAGGAGGTGGGGTCTGGGGTGAGTTGAGGGGTCAGGTGGATGGACGTCTTGGACGAGAGTAGGGGCGGGGTGGAAGGGCTTGGGGAGGGCTCTCTTGTCTTTTTATTATTTTGTTTTTGCTTTATCTAGAATTGTTTTTAACTGTAAAGCACTTTGAGTTGCACTTTATTGCATGAAAGGTGCTATATAAATAAATAAAGTTTGAAGTTTTGAAGTTTGAATTGATTTGGTTCAATTTTGGATGATAATTATGTAGGTAATTAAAATCAAGCCATCAGAGCCTAGAAGAAAGATCTGTGTAATTCAGTTATTTATTGCAGTAATAAAACATCAGCATTTTAAGATCATCACCAAAAGTGGGATTCTAATACTTTTATATTTTTCATCGTAGATAAGAAATGGTAACTCAAGAATGGGGAAAAAACACATTTTATGTGTTCTGTTCTGTAAGGTCTGATGAACTCTTTTAAAAATATTAAAAAGGAGTATATAATCCGCCCCTGCATAGGAAAGACCTTGTTTGATCTTTATTTCATTATATCAAGATATTTTCATTCTTGGTTGGATTTGGGAGACTGGTGGTGTCTGAAATGAAACATTACTCTGACATTAACTGTACCCAGACAAAATAACCCTAAAATCCAGAAAAAGAGAAGACCATACGCTTTTCTAATGCAGACCCATGTTGTAACTGTTGCAGTACTTTACATCACTGTGGCAGACTTTTAGGCACAAATGGAAATTGGAGCCTGTCTAATGAAGTGAGATCCAAGGGAAGGAGATCAAATCACATGCAATGTTAGGAGGAATGTATCCATGTAGAATACTCTTTTTATTACTATAGAAATACTCATATTGGGTCAGTGCTTAAGTCAGATCTTGCTTTTTTAGCTGTGCAATTAAATAGAATAATGAGAATATTTTACTTCATTTTTGGTTGGTAAATGCTCAACTGTTCTAACAGTATCTGGTGCTTTGTGTAGAACACACAGTGTGTTTTACAGTCTTTCTCACTGCCTTCTGCATCTGGATGAGGAGTGAGCAGTTGAAGCTGTAAATGCTCAAAATAAAATAGACGTGACAATCCTTTACAGAACTTAATGGAATATATCAGAATCAAGTTAAAATTTCCATACGTGGGCAATAGAAGCATAACAATCAAAGTAGGAATGTAGCTAAATGAGCCAATACCATTGGTGACAAAAAATTTGACCACCCCTTAACAAATAACACATTTATTGTTTTCTTAAATTGGTGTACAGTATTTAACAGTTATGTGGAGTGCCCAGGCTTTTGCACACACCACAACTGTGTATGTATGTATGTCTTCATGTTTAATTATGAAATGAAAAGTAAGGATGCATTAATATTTGCTGGTGATGATCTTACCTGTGGTTATGAACTTTGGGTAGAAGAAGAAGAGATCTGTATCATCATTGAATGAATTTTATTTTGGATAATACAGTACAGGTTAAAAGAAACTGTATAATATAACAACAAGGTCAAATTAGACAAAGACTCCTTCTACTAAACAAATCCACGTGAGTTATCCGAAATGGGTGATGGCTGAAGCCGCAGCTTATATTGCCCACCCATATTCCATCCAAGAATTCAAAAGAAAAAAGAGTAAACAAGACAAGAGTGATTACAATTTAGAACAAAGCTAAGACAAAGTGTGACTGAGAGAAAAAAAAGGAAAACTAAGCTAAGCTAAGTTGAGCGGTTACTATTCAAGACAAATCTAAGACAGAATGTCACAGAGAGAAAAAAAACAAAAACAAAAAACTAAGCTACAACACAACACAGGCTGGATATGTCAATCCTTATGTGAGTTTACATGTCGTCTTGTAAATATGTTTGGAGTATTTCTTCCTTTAGTTTTTGTTTAAATTGTCCAAGCGTTGTACATGATTTTAATTCAGGTCCATAATCGTTCCATAATCTGACTCCTTGCACTGAAATACAGTGTTGCTTGGTGGTTGTTCTCACTGTAGGCTTTTGAAATATACATGTTCCTCTGAAGTGATATCGTTTCTCCCTTGTTTGGAACAACTTTTGGATATTTGCGGGCAGTGATAAATTCAGTCCATACAGCCAATCATGTACAGTAGAACAAAATTACGTTTCTCCTATCTACAGTGTTAATCACATGTAGAATCAGAGGTGTCGCTGCCATGCAAGGCACCACCACAAACAACTTCTCTTCCCTCATTCTATTATGCTGAGCACCAAGCTAGAAGGCGAGAAGTACCATTTTTATATGGTCTTTGATATGACCTGGCCAGGACTTGAACCCCCAACCTTCCGGTTGTGGGGTGGATGCTCTATCAACTAGGCCACCACTCCGGTGGATGGTGGACTCTGGGTAACGAAAGAATGAAAGCACCAAGGTGCTGATGCCTCTGTGCCTGTGGCAGGGAGGCATTGGGAGGAGGCCTGTAAAAAAGGCGCACTGCTACCTCTACTGGCCTGGCATAGTTATTACAATACCTTTTTTCCCCAGCTGCAGTGACAGTAAAGGTGAGTTAAATGAGTGTATTTTGATAACAAAGCCTTATGTGGAAATTTTGCCAGACTGAGACACAAACTGAAAGGGTTTTTCAACTTTGTTTGCTCATGTTTTTTTATTTACTCATGACTTGAGCCTCTTATTTACAAGCACCTATTTTGCATAAATCGCTACAGAGGAGATACTTTCTACTCAGCCTGAAGAGTTTAGCTGAAGAGTTGAACTGACGTTAGCACTTATTACCTCTATGCTAACAGCCTGTGCAGTGCTCTGTAGACGCCAGACTTTATCAGAGGAAAAAATCAATCAGAGAACAGTAGGATCAGACTTGAGACCTTTTTAATCTGATGAACCATCAGCCCGTCTGCCTCACCACCCCCCCATTGTTAATATGAAAGATTGCTAAACATGTTAGCATCGTGGCTAACGCCAGTGCCGTCATTTCAATACAGACATCAGTCAACTGTTTAAGATGTCATAAATTAAAGCAGGCGATCTCTCCTCATTTTGTCCATGTAAAATATACCACTACAGTCAGGCAGTCAGGGTAATATAATAATGACTGTCCTTACATCTGTTTTTAATTTTAGTCTAATAATCATCCATTCACCTGCTTTGCGTTCAGTTGACAAAACAGTTCGCCGAACATAGTTTGCAAGGTGAACTGACCTAAATGAACAGGAAGTTCTCGGCAAACATTTTTTCTGTTCGGCTCGTGCATTCTGTAGTTGTGTAGATCTATGGTCCTGTCAGCCAGTAGAGGACCCTATTAACTATGGTGTAAACTGTAGCCTACTTCAGCTTCATATTATCTAAGAATTCTCCATTATACCCCCACCAAAAACAATATTTTATGCGTGATATTGTTTTACTTACAAAATGACATAGCCTCTACTCTTAAATTGATGGAATTGCTCCGAAAATAAAATAAAACAAAAGAATATCACAAACCATCTTACCTAGCTGCCATCTTTGTTCGCTACACGAATCACCTCCAAAAGCGTTCTGCCAAAGAGAAAACGGTTAGCAGCGACTGTGTCGTTCAGTTACAGAAACTCACGAACAGTTCCAAACAGTTGCAAACTGTTTTGTCAACTGAACGCACCCCTGGTGTTTGTAAAAACTCTCCACAGTAGCTAATGCAGATTTCATGGAAGTGGTCTATCATGGGGTGTAAAAAAAGTCGCACTGCCGCCACTAGTGGCCCGGCATAGTTACTACAATACCTTTTTTGTGTGGCTCCATTATACCAATGGTGAGTTAAATTTGTGTTTATTTTGAAAGCAAAGCCTTATCTCACAATTCCGGCAAATAAAAAGTCGATAAAATATGGCGATACAATGATACAAGCCTTTAGTTCCACTTAATTTTGACTGGGCAAGCTGAAACAGAGAAGCGGACAGACAGACACACACACACACACACATACACACAGATGCACTAACTGATTACCATATGCCTCTTAGTTTTACAGAAGCATAATGAGATCACGACTACAAGCGGCTGAAATGAGCTTTAAACGCAGGGTGGGTGAATTCACCCTTAGAGATTAGGTGAGGAGCTAAGGGAGAGGTTCAGAGTATCCCTGGTCCTCTCCATCAAAAGGAGCCAGTTAAGGTGGCTTGGGCATCTGACCAGGATGCTGCCTAGATGACACCCATATGACGTGTTTCAGGCACATACCACTGTGGGGGGACCTTGGGACAGACCCAGGACATGCTGGAGAGACTATGAGCCCAGTTACATGGCCACAGTAATCCAATAACTTTAAATAATCAGATAATGATAATGAGATGAGCCAACTGGTCCAGTGGTGTAAAGACAATCTCTTCCTGAACGTGGGAAAAGCCAAGGAAATTGTAGTTGACTTCAGGAGGGGACACACATAGCATCCCCCTCTGATCATCGATGGAGCAGCTGTGGAGAGGGTGAGCAGCACCAAGTTCCTGGGGATGCCCATCTCTGAGGACCTCTCCTGGTCCAACAACACCGCATCACTGGACAAGAAGGCTCAAACTCACCTCTATTTCCTCGGCAAACTGAGGAGAACACAAGTCCCCCCTCCATCATGTGCTTATTCTACTGGGGCATCATTGAGAGCATCCTCACTAGCTGCATCACTGTGTGGTATGGAAGTTGCACTGCCTCCTGCCAGAAGCCTCTACAACACACAGTGAACACAGCCAGCAAGATCATCAGTGCCCCTCTGCCCCCCCCCCCCATGACATCTACCACACCTGCCTCACCCACAGAGCCATCAACATTGCAGGCGACACCTCCCACCCCTTACACTCCCTTTTCAGCCTTCTGCCCTCAGGGAGAAGGTACCAGAGCCTCCGGGCCCGCTCCACAAGACTGCTAAACAGCTTAATTCACCAGGCTATCAGGACCCTGAACTCTGTCCATGAGTCCTCCTGGAGGTGGTGAGGCTACTGGAGGGTGGACCCATGTGGCTCCTTTGATTACACTAGACTCTTGCTGTTACCTTTGCATGGAAATCTACTGGACCACTCTTGGTCTGGCCCTTCACCCAGGACCAGTTTGCCTTGGGAGACCCTACCATGAGTAAGATCGCTGATAAGGTGGCAATTCATGGAGGGGGGAATTTCTCATTACCCAATAATTGCCATTATCTGAGGCGATGGGTGGATGGATAGATGGATGGATGGATTTCACAGAGAGTGTGCTTACCTATTTTTATTTTAAAAAAAAATGCTGTTTGGGTGGCCAAATTTTTGTATACCAGTGTAAAATTAAAATAAAATTAAAATAAAAAATGTCCAGTGGCTGACGTTAATCTTATTGCCATGAATTAGTTTTATACCATATTTTGTACCAGAAAAAAACCCAAATGTTTAAACATTGATGCCATACTGGATTAATGCAAATGTGAGACAAAACACTGACTAGGAGTCATTTTTGAATGGTCAGTGTGGTTTTGTTGTTGTTGTTTTTATTTTTTTTTTAGCAGATTTTAAAGAAAGACAACGTTATTGTCATTCACACCATACACAGCAAACTATGCACAATAGAATAAAATTATGTTTCTCCTCGTTACAATGTTGATCACACCCTAGAATTGGAGAGGCTGCTGCCGAGGGCATGTGTTTGCATTATAGGAGGAAATCGGAGCTCCCGCAGGAAACTCGCGCAGCATGGGGGGCACATGCAAACTCCACACAGATGGCTACATGATGGTCTTGACCTGGGATTGAATATGACTTAAATCCCAGACTCTTTTGCTTTGAGGCAGAGGTGTTAACCACTGATCCACCGTTGCTGCCAACCATAATCATTTCCCTACAATATGATAATGCAACATCTGTATCTTAAGTAGCAGCGAGGTGGTACTGTTGCCTCACAGTTAGAAGGTTCCAGGTTCAAATCCCCAGGCTGGCAGGGGTGGGAACCTTTCTCTGTGTAGTTTGCATATTCTCCCTGTGCTGTGTGGGTTTGCTCCTGGGGCTCTGGTTTCCTCCCACGGTCCAAAGACATGCATGTTTGGTTAACTGGTGACTCTAAATCTGTCTCTGATAGGCTCTGAGGGTTAGTGTACCTAATAGTTCAGCGCTTTGAGTGGTTTTGTGACTTGAAAAAATGCTTTGTAAATACAGGTCCTTTATGCCCCTAACCCCCAAAAAATGTTGATTAAAACAAATAGTTGGCTATTCAAAACAACACCTTAATTTAGACAAAACCCACTCTAGTGTCACCCTCTTAGCTTTAAAATGCAGACTGTTTCACTCTTTCAAGATCTTTGACAACCATATTGAACACTGAAATTCTTACAGTCTTTTAGATTCAACTCCATGACACATATTGTTGGGGCATGCATGTGTTGATTGATTATTCAACCTCTGAGCTTTACCTTAATATTGTGCAGACTGGTCTTCTCCCTCAAGTGAAAATAATTTTTCCTCCACATGAGAACTCGTCAGATTAATCAGTGTTTATTCCTCCTGTATTGAAAACAAACAAACAAAAAACCCCATTCCATCTGTAAAAACCCATTCATTACCTTGCTAAAATCTATTTGCTAACATAATGGAAACTATTCACTAATGCACTGTACCTTATGCTAGATTAGAAACATGATGGGTGACTGCATAGCAACAAATCTCAGGAGAAGTAAAGGTCATGTTGACTGTAAATCCACCGCCTCAGTAAAATGAAATGACTTCCTTCAATTGTTGTCCAGTCTTTCATATACACCCCCCAACACACACACACACACACACACACACACACACACACACACACACACACACACACACACACACACACACACACACACACACCACCACCAAAGTCATAAATAGTGATTCACAGCTCTGATTCTGACCAAGCTGATGATTTTAATTTTCTGTTTTCAGAGTAATAAACATTGACATGAGAATGAGCCTCAGGCAGTGACTTCTAATGAGAAAATGAAATTAGTTTTTCAGCTGACTGATCAGAAACATTTCATACATTATAATCAAGCATTTATTTGACGTGATTTGTTTTGTGTACGTGCACATGCACATGTACCGTAGTGTGTGTGTGTGTGTGTGTGTGTGTGTGTGTGTGTGTGTTTAGGAGCGCGTGTGTGCACACGTGTATAAATACATTATTCATAGTCGCATTTATGCTGCTTGTTATTGCTACACCAAGACGCAGCTTATGACATTTTCCAACCTTTCATACCAGAACTAGCTGGCTGGCTGTCTCTGTATATGTAATTTTATGCCTCATCCTTCACTGTTGCATCCATCATCTCAGATAAACCGCTGCTGGTCAAATAACCAATTACACCTGGATCTGTGGTTGCAGAAACTCAGCTGGGTGTCAGGGATGCTCAATTTGCTCTAATAACGGACAAAACTCTGACACTTAACATCGTGTCAGGAAAACAAGGCAGATGAATGAAAAGTCCTTGTGCTATGTTCTAATTAAAGGATGGCTTCCGAAAGCATCTAGTTGGAATTTTTCATTTAATTCTCAGATGTAGAAATAAAGGACTGTCCTATGATCATTTGAAAACATCATATTACGTCCCTGAGGTAAAAGGCCTTTGACAAAATATTTGAACTATGAAGAGACTTTTTCTTTCTTATATATTCAATGACTGAATAAAAAGTAATTAACTGCTGGATTGGCATGCCTATAAAAGCCCCTCTAAACAATGGCGATGATTCCCTTAAGTTGGAATTTAAATAGCCCATCTCTGGAAGAAAACTGTTATGAAGGAAAATAATTCTCAAGGTTGTACTAACCAGGTCAAATATAAATCATCATCAGGTTTGGTGGTTCATTCCTGCTACTGTGGATATCTCCTCTTCCCCACTTGTCTTTAAATTGTTTTAATCCTGTTGCCAGAGGCCTGAACTCGAACATCATGTTCATTAGCATCTGTTTGCCGTTCACGTGAAGTTCAAAGTGTTTTCCTTTCCTCTCCTTATGTGTGGATAAAAGCTTGAATTACTGCAACAGTATTTCAAGTCTCCCTTGGTACCATTTGACAAAAGTAGGGCAGGGAGAAGAACAAAGGGTGGGCAGCGTCTTTATTGTCATGTTACATCACTCATTTGATCCCTTGCACAGAATTTTCTGCTGTGATCTGGTTAGTTTGATGCAGACTGAGCTCTGCTCCACAGGCCTTTAGAGAGGCATTCAATTAACACAGACAAACAAAATGGCAATTTACAGCCAGAGAGCCAGTCATGTTTACAGAAAACTCATTTTATGACATCACATAACCACTTCATGCATTTTTACTTGATATTTTCTGGAGTTTATGGTTATTATTCTTAATGGTGTTGTGAACAAGAGCAACACACACGGTACATTAAATGCCTGTGTGTAGCCATTAACAATGGTGTATACAGTAACTAGCTCTTCTTCTTCTTCTTCTTCTTCTTCTTCTTCTTCTTCTTCTTCTTCTTCTTCTTCTTCTTCTTCTTCTTCTTCTGTCTTCTCCCTTTAGGGGTCACCACAGCGGATCATCTGCCTCCATCTCACCTTATCCTTTGCATCTTCCTCTGTAACACCAACCCTCTCCATGTCCTTCACTACATCCATGAATCTTCTCTGTGGTCTTCGTCTTTTCCTCCTGCCTGGCAGCTCCACCTTCAACATCCCTTGTCCAATCAATATGTGCACTATCCCTCCTCTGCACATGTCCAAACCATCTCAGCCATAAATCTTTTCATCTCCAAATCAATCAACCTGATGTACTCATATTTCTAATCCGGTCCCTCCTCGTTACTCCCATTGAGACTCTTAGCATAACTAGCACACCTGCAACTGAACAATCCATCACAAATTCAAGATTCAATACACTCTAGATCTGTAATAAAAGGAATAACAATGTAATTGCAAGGGGATTAAGAAAAGCAAACAATCTATAATTCAAAGTGGAACAAATTTTGAGAAAATATCAGGAAATCATTTAACCCCGACAATTTGCACATCTACAATACAAGTACAACTGTGTGGATGCTGTACCTCTAGGCCACCAGAGTGGTGGCCTAGAAGCAGAGCATCCACCCCACAACCAGGAGGTTGGGGTTCAAGTCCCGGCCGGGTCATGCCAAAGACCATATAAAAATGGAACTTCCTGCCCTCCAGCTTGGTGCTCAGCAAAAATGTAACAGAGGAGGGAAATGTGGGCAGCAGTGGCTCAGGAGGTAGAGCGGGTCATTCAATAACCAGCAGATTCGAATCCCGCTCTCCCCAGACATCCTGCTGTTGTATCCCTGGGCAAGACACTTCACCCACCTTGCCTCCAGTGTTCATGACACAGGGTATGAATGTGTATAAATGTTTGGTAGTCGTCGGAGAGGCCGTTGGTGTGGATTGGCAGCCACGTTTCTGTCAGTTTGCCCCAGGGCTGCTGTGGCTACAGTATTAGCTTACCACTATCAATGTCTGTCTGGAGGGAATGAATAATGGACTCACTGTAAGTGCTTTGAAAGCTCTTCAGTTTCTAATTTTGTCATTTTGATCTCAAAATAAATGTATTCCATGCATGGCTTAGAAAAAGTCTTTAGTAATTATCACTTTGAAATTCAAATACATGCATACTTTTACACTTTAAAGTATATTTAGATGTTAAAAGGTTAACCATTATCTCAAACTCGTTGGCTGCCATTTTAAATAATGTTGCACATTACTTTTCATGAAAATTTATCAACACCGGTGGTTTAAAAACTTTTCTCTCTGGTTTGTAGCTTGTCAAGCATTCATTCATTCATTCACTCATCTGTGTACTTTGGTTCTGGTCTGTAATCTGTCTGGTGTGTAATCAATTAAGCGTGAGGGCGTTATTATTATCATTAATATTCTTTTATACTAGTGAAGGTGTAATTACTTAGGAAATACTTATTACTGTGTGCTAGTATATTTGAATACTCCTAACTGTAAACTGTATCTCAAATGTGTATGTACTTTGTCTGACTATTTTCCTATGTATAAAATTGTCATGTTGAGAAAAAAAACAAACAAAAAGAAAAAAAACTGTTGGTGTAAATGCACATTACCATATGTTTTTTTTCTATGTTATCTGTTGGGCTCGTAAACCATGGCAAACAGTGTCCATTTATCTCTCTCTTCAGCGCACAGAGAATGTCCATCTTACCGTTATCTTTGTCCATTCTTTGGCTCTCAGCTGTTAATATGTCTTTGGCACACACACACATACAGCAGAGAATGTTCATGGCCCACTTACAGAGGTGAGGTTATGTTTGTCTCCCAGCAGTTCTTGGTTACAGGTGATTTTCACAAACAAAGCAATATTGGCCTGTTGTCACGCTTTGGCCACCTGCCGGTGACCAGCAAAATAATTCTTAGTCGGTTATGTGAGGGAAATCTGCTCATTAAGGAGGTGTACATGCTTTAGTGCTGGTTGATGGATGGATTGAAGTCGTACAGATTTGGTGATGACGTCAGTGTTGACACATTATGGTGGAGTCAGGAGGGCGATGAGACAAAATAGCGCTGGTCTGCCATGGTTCAGTTCGCCCCTAAAAAAATACAAAGGAGAAGAAGATTCCTGAGACGTATATTCTGTTCATATATCATCCGAATGGAAATTAAAACTAGGACTAATATACAGTATCTCACAAAAGTGAGTACACTCCTCACATTTTTGTAAATATATTATAGCTTTTCATGGAATAACACTGAAGATATGATACTTTGATACAATGTAAAGTAGTCAGTGTACAGCTTATATAACAGTGTAAATTTGCTGTCCCCTCAAAATAACTCAACACACAGCTATTAATGTCTAAACCGCTGGCAAAAAAAGTGAGTACACTCCTAAGTGAAAATGTCCACATTGTGCCCAATTAGCCATTTTCCCACCTCTGTGTCATGTGACTTGTTAGTGTTACAAGGTCTGAGGTGTGAATGGGGACCAGGTGTGTTAAATTTGGTGTTATTGCTCTCACACTCTCTCATACTGGTCTCTGGAAGGTCAACACAGCACCTCATGGCAAAGAACTTTCTGAGGATCTGAAAAAAAGAATTGTTGCTCTACATAAAGATGGCCTGGGCTATAAGAAGATTGCCAACACCCTAAAACTGAGATGCAGCACGGTGGCCAAGACCATACAGCCATTTAACAGGACAGGTTCCACTCAGAACAAGCCTTGCCATGGTCGACCAAAGAAGTTGAGTGCACGTGCTCAATGTCATATGCAGAGGTTGTCTTTTAAAAATAGACGTATGAGTACTGCCAGCATTGCTGCAGAGGTTGAAGGGGTGGGAGGTCAGCCTGTCAGTGCTCAGACCATACGCCGTGCACTGCATCAAATTGGTCTGCATGGCTGTCATCCCAGAAGGAAGCCCCTCTTAAAGATGATGCACAAGAAAGCCCGCAAACAGTTTGCTGAAGACAAGCAGACTAAGGACATGGATTACTGGAACCATGTCCTGTGGTCTGATGAGAACAAGATAAACTTATTTGATTCAGATGGTGTCAAGCGTGTGTGGCAGCAACCAGGTGAGGAGTATAAAGATAACTGTGTCTTGCCTACAATCAATCATGGTGGTGGGAGTGTCATGGTTTGGGGCTGCATGAGTGCTGCCGGCACTGGGGAGCTACAGTTCATTGAGGGAACCATGAATGTCAACATGTACTGTGACATACTGAAGCAGAGCATGATCCCTTCCCTTCGGAAACTGGGCCGCAGGGCAGTATTCCAACATGATAATGACCCCAAACATACCTCCAAGATGACCATTGCCTTGCTAAAGAAACCAAGGGTAAAGGTGATGGACTGGCCAAGCATGTATCCAGACCTAAACCCTATTGAGCATCTGTGGGGCATCCTCAAATGGAAGGTGGAGGAGCGCAAGGTCTCTAACATTCACCAGCTCTGTGATGTTGTCATGGAGGAGTGGAAGAGGATTCCAGTGGCAACCTGTGAAGCTCTAGTGAACTCCATGCCCAAGAGAGTTAAGGCAGTGCTGGGAAATAATGGTGGCCACACAAAATATTGACACTTTGGGCACAATTTGGACATTTTCACTTAGGGGTGTATTCACTTTTGTTGCCAGCAGTTTAGACATTAATGGCTGTGTGTTATTTTGAGGGGACAGCAAATTTACACTGTTATACAAGCTGTACACTGACTGCTTTACATTGTATCAAAGTGTCATATATTCAGTGTTGTCCCATGAAAAGCTATAATAATATATTTACAAAAATGAGAGGGGTGTACTCACTTTTGTGAGATACTGTAAAATGTCACTGTTTCTCAGGTGTCAGTCTGTGAGATTGCTGTCCTGATACAATGAAAACATGTGATTCCCTGAAACTGAAAAAAAATGTGTAGAATCATAAGATTATTAGGTACAATGAAAAAGGTAAATTGGGTTGGATATACCTTGATGAAATATACAGTGCATCTGGAAAATATTCACAGCGAATCACTTTTTCCACATTTTATGTTACAGCCTTATTCCAAAATGGATAAAATTCATGTTTTTTCCTCAAAATTCTGCATACAACTCCCCGTTATGACAACGTGAAAAAAAAGAGATTTTTGCAAATTTATTAAAAATAAAAAACTAAGAAATCACATCTACATAAATATTCTCAGTCTTTGCCATGAAGCTCAAGATTGAGCTCAGGTGCATCCTGTTTCCACTGATCATCCGTGAGACTGTAATGGTCTGCTCCAGTGCTCATTCCCTTCAGCTGTGCGCACACCTGCTCCTCATCATGGCCTGGGCTATATAAACCACGCTGCCCTGGGTTCAGTGCGGAGTCGTCTGTCTACACTCCATACGACCTTCTCCTGCCTTCATCATTGTTCCCGAGTTCCAGTCTAAGCCTACCCTTGTCCTCACTCCTAGCCTCCTGCCCACCAGCGTCGGGAAGAATCCTCCTCCAGTTCAAGTAAGCCTCGCTCATTCCTCTAATCCCTCTCCCAGTCCCCTGTGCACAGGCAGAGCTCCATGGCAGCGGATCTCCCCCTCTCTGTGGCGGCGGACCACCTTCCTTCCTTCCTGGCGGCGGACAACACCACACCACTCACCCTGCACACATTCACCTCCAGCTGCCAGGACAAGAACGGAGAACACTGTCCTCCTGACCATAGCCGCTGAGCTGAACCTGAGCCGCTCAACATCTCCACGAACAGTAAGCTTTAGACTAAACTGCACATCCCCATTAGTGACAACCTCTAACTGTCCCTGCTTCTGTGTGTCCCTAGGGTTGCCAGGTTGTACAGTGTTCTGCTCTCCCCCAGCGGCTTCAGACTAAGATAAGATAAGATAAGATAAGCCTTTATTAGTCCCACAATGGGGAAATTCCAGGATTGCAACAGCACAGGGATAGCAACACTCAGAGCAACAATCAGAAGGCAAGAAAAAACAACATCTAGCAAACATATGTCCATATTACTATAAATGTATATATATAGACACACAGTGCAGAGCATTATGGCTGGTGGATGTGCAGCAGAAAGTCTAAGCTCTCTCTCCGCGGATGCAGCGGGCCAGCTGGAAGTCTTTGGGCATGATGGTGACCCCCTTAGCGAAGAAGAGACCACCAGGTGGGTCTCGCTGGTCTCCTGCAGAGCCATGACGGCGAAACTCAGGAAACGCAGGACGGTCTTGAAGTCCTGAGCGATCTCCCTCACCAGGCGCTGGACGGGCAGCTTACGGATGAGCAGCTCCGTGGATTTCTGGTAGCGACGGATCTCTCTCAGAGCCACGGACCTGTGACGGCGAGGCCTCTTCACTCTGCCGGTGGCCAGAGTGCCTCTCCAAGCAGCCCTGTGGCTAGCTGTCTCCTGGGGGGCTTCTTCCTCCAGTAGATTTTACGGGCGGTCTGTACTACACATCCACGAACGCATACACACACTTATTATTGTTAATAAACTTAATTGTATCTATTCCTGAGTCTGAGTCTGGTCACTGGGTCTATACACCATGTCAGTACGACTCCGCCAAAATTACCCAGCTGACAACTAACTAACTAACTAACTAACCCGCACTTACGCTTTGGTGTGCAAAGTTAACAACCTGGAGACTCGGATAGATCAATTAGCTTATCAACAACAAATTATCCTCACTCAATTAGTACGTGTAACGGACCGGTTGGATCGCCTGGCAGGTCCGCAGGCGTTTCCTCCGGCTCCTTCGGCCCCAAGCAGCTCCTCAGCTCCCGCTAGCTCCCCTTCCGGCCAACCCGGGCAGGGGTCTTCTTCCCGGCTCACCCCCATTCCCACTCCCACCCATTTTAGTGGTAAACTAGGGGAGGCTAGGGGATTTATTATGCAATGTGAGATAGTTTTTCAGCAGGTGCCCGGGGACTTTCCCACAGATCACAGCCAAATTGGCTACATAATTAACTTATTGGAAGGGCAAGCGTTAGCATGGACATACGCCGTTATGGCTAGGGCGAACTATACCAGCCTGACTTATAATCAGTTCATCTGTGAATTTAAAGAAGTGTTTGACCACTCTGATCGCGATAGTGTGCTTACCTCCCAGCTGCTGAATTTGAGACAGGGTACCAAGTCTGTGGCTGACTACGCCGTCGACTTCCGGGTGATGGCCGCAGAGGTGGGGTGGGAGGACGCCTTGCTGTGCAGCATCTTCATCAGAAGTCTTAGCCCTAGCCTGCGGGATGAGCTAGCCCCCTTAGAAAAACCAAGTAGGCTGACCGAGTTGATTTCCCTGGCCATAAATCTTGACAACAGACTAAGGGAACCGGCAGCGGAACGCAGGACTTCCAGTTGCTCGGTTGCCCAGTATTGCCATGCCCCTCAGCCTTCCCTATTGGCTCTACTTCACTCTGACTCCCCTGAGGCCCCGGAACCTATGGTAGTGGGACCATCCAGGTTATCTCTAGTGGAGAAACAGCGCCGCCGCGAGTTGGGGCTGTGCCTTTACTGTGGGAGCGAGAAGCATGAGGTAGTGTCATGCCCTCTACGGCCAAAAGGGGGAGTCCGTGCGTCGCAGTAGGGGGACTCACGGACTCACCTCAATCTAATCCCCTCTCCCGATTTCTTCTCCCTATTCATTTCATTCACAATCATAAGGAAATTATTACACACACATTAATTGATTCGGGGGTGGGGTGGGGGGAGCAAAGCTTTATTTCAGGGGATCTGGCAACCCGGTTAGGCCTTCCCTGTCAATCACTTAGAACCCCACTTAGACACATCGCTTTGTCCAAAGCCCCCCTTGCCACAGTATCTCAGCAGACCGCCCCAGTGTCTGTCATTATCTCTGGGAATCATCGGGAGGAGTTGAGGTTTTTTGTGTTGCCGGTCTCCTCTTCCCCAGTGATTCTCGGCTACCCCTGGTTACGCCTCCATAATCCCTCCATTGACTGGTGCTCCAGGAACGTGATGTCTTGGAGCTCGTTCTGTCTTGGTGTCTGTCTTCACTCTGCTGCTTGCTCACCATCCATGCTCCTGGGTGCTCCTATCACCCCCCCCCCCGATCTGTCCAAAGTTCCCCTGGAGTACCATGACCTTGGGGCCGCCTTCAGTAAGGCCCAGGCCCTTTCCCTTCCCCCTCAAAGCCCATATGACTGCGCCATCAACCTCCGTGCCGGAGCCCCTCTGCTGTAGAGTCATCTGCACAGCCTGTCACCTCTGGAACGGGAAGCCATGGAGACTTATATTAAAGAATCTTTAAACTCTGGCATAATTCGGCTGTCATCCTCAGCAGTGGGGGTGGGTTTTTTCTTTGTTGGCAAGAAGAACGGTTCACTGAGGCCATGCCTTGACTTTAGGGAATTGAATAACATCACCGTCAAGGACAAATACACTCTTCCTCTGATTAACACGGCTTTCGATTCCCTCCAGGGGGCCTCCTGGTTCACCAAGCTGGATCTCCGTAACACCTACCATCTGGTGCGGATCCGGAAGGGCGACGAGTGGAAGACGGGGTTTCAGACCCCCAGCAGACACTTTGAGTACCTGGTAATGCCGTTTGGTCTGACCAATGCCCCCGCTGTGTTCCAGTGCCTGATCAATGACATGCTGAGGGATTTCTTGTGTGTTTGTCTATCTTGACGAAATCTTAATTTTTTCACAGTCTTTGAACAAGCATTGGGTACATGTGAGGCAGGTTTTGCAGCGGCTTCTGGAAAATAAGCTATTCGTCAAGGCCGAGAAGTTTGAGTTCCACGCCTCCAAGACATACTTCCTAGGCTTCGTAATCTCCCATAACGAAATCCTTCCAGATCCCAGCAAGATAAAGGCGGTGGTAGAATGACCCACTCCCTCTTCCAGGAAGCAGCTTCAGCAGATTTTGGGGTTCGCCAATTTCTACCACCGCTTTGTGCAGAATTACAGCATTATTGCTCTCCCCCTGACACGTCTCACTTCTCCCAAGGTCCCTTTCCGGTGGACGGAGGAGGCGGCTACGGCCTTTGCAGTCCTCAAGAAGAAGTTCTCTGACTCCCCCATCCTGGATCAGGTGGACCCTGCGTTCCAGTGCCTGGAGGAGGTGGATGCCTCAGACTCGGAGTGGGAGCCGTTCTCTCCCAGCGGTCCCCGACAGATGGCAGGATCTGACCATGTGCTTTCTTCTCTCGTCGGCTGTCCCCGGCAGAGCAGAATTATGACATTGGTGACAGAGAGCTTCTGGCAGTCAAGCTTGCACTGGAGGAGTGACGCCATTGGTTGGAGGGGGCCTCTCAGCCGTTCGTGGTTTGGACAGACCACAAGAACCTGGAGTACCTCAGGACGGCCAAGCGCCTGAATGCACGCCAGGCCTGCTGGTCCCTGTTCTTTGGACGCTTTGACTTTACCATCATGTACCACCCCGGGTCCAAAAACACCAAACTGGACGCTCTCTCCAGGCAGTTCGCCTCAGATGCTACTGAAGTAACTGAACATCCTATTCCTTCTCCTTCGTGTGTGGTGGGTGCCCTCTCATGGGGCATCAGAGAGAGTGTCCTGAAGGCCAAAGGATGCCAAGGCGGACCGGGTGGGGACCAGCGGGGAGGCTGTTTGTCCCATCGGCTGTTCGGGCGAAGTCATCCATTGGCCCCACGCGTCCAGTTTCTCGTGTCACCCTGGGATGGCCCGCACGGTGGCGTTCCTTCAATGGACATTTTGGTGGCCTTCCCTTCAGAAGGACGTTGGGGACTACATCCACGTCTGCCCCCAGTGTGCCACTGGCAAGACGTCTTCTTCCTCTCTAGCCAGGCTGCTCCACCCTCTCCCTACTCCCGGCAGGCCCTGGTCCCATGTGGTGTTGGACTTCGTCACCGGCCTTCCACCTTTTAATAACCATACTGTTGTTCTCACCATTGTCGACAGGTTTTTCAAGGCCGCTCACTTCATTCCCCTGCAGGTGCTGCCTACGGCGAAGGAGATGGCGGACCTGCCCTGCTCGTCCAGCATGTGGTGAGACTGCACGGGATCCCCCTGGACATTGTCTCTGACAGGGGTCCCCAGTTCATCTCCCAGGTGTGGAGGTCTTTCTGCAATGCCATTGGGGCTACGGTGAGCCTGTCGTCTGGATACCACATTCAGACCAACGGGCAATGCGAGCGGGCTAACCAAGAGCTGGAGGCTGCACTGCGGTGTGTGGCCACCGCCAACCCAGCATCATGGAGCACACATCAACCGTGGATTGAATACGCCCACAACATGATGGCCTCCTCGGCTATCGGCATGTCTCCAGTCGAGGCTTCGCTGGGGTACAACCCCCCGTTGTTTCCTGAGGAGGAGGGAGACATCGCCGTCCATCCGTCGGGCACACCTGAGGCGCTGCTGTCAGCTGTGGAAAGTGACCCAGACCATGCTACGGCACACGGCAGAGCGCAATTCCACGGTTGTCAACCACCGCAGGACACCAGCCCAATCCTACCAGGTGGGTCAGCAGGTATGGCTATCCACCAGACATATTAACCTGAAGGCAGAGTTAAAGAAGATGTCCCAACAGTTCACTGGGCCTTTTGCCATCTCCATCCATCCATCCATCCATCTTCTTCTGCTTAATCCTTTTCAGGTTGCGGGGGGGCGCTGGAGCCTATCCCAGCATCCTTGGGCGAGAGGCAGGGTACACCCTGGACAGATCACCAGTCCAACACAGGGCCAAGCCATCTCTCGTATTATTAATCCTGTTTCTGTCCACCTAGTTCCCCCCTGCATCTGTCCCACATTCCACATTTCTCAGCTCAAACCCTTCTGTTCCAGCCCTCTGTGTCCCCCTCCCAGGACTCCACCTCCGCCGATGTTGATCGACGGCGACCTCGCATGGAAGGTCAATGCCATCCTGGACGTCCATCGCCGGGGTCGCGGCCTACAATACCTGGTGGACTGGGAGGGCTACGGGCTGGAATGGAGGTCCTGGGTGCATCCCTCCCTCATCTTGGATAAAGACCTCATCAGGGACTTCTATCGGGGGCATCCAGGTAGGTTGGATTGACTGCTGAGAGGCATCTCGTAGGAGGGAAGTACTGTAATGATCTGTTCCAGTGCTCATTCCCTTTAGCTGCGCGCACACCTGCTCCTCATCATGGCCTGGGCTACACAAACCACACTGCCCTGGGTTCAGTGTGGAGTCGTCTGTCTACACTCCATACAACCTTCTCATACCTTTGTCATTGCTCCTGAGTTCCAGTCTAAGCCTACCCTTGTCCTTACTCCTAGCCTCCTGCACACCAGCGTCGGGAAGAATCCTCCTCCAGTTAAAATAAGCCTCACTCATTCCTCTAAGCAGCGGATCTCCCCCTCTCTGTGGCGGCGGACCACCTTCCTTCCTTCCTGGCGGCAGACAACGCCACACTACTCACCCTGCACACATTCACCTCCAGCTGCCGCGACGAGAACGGCGAACACTGTCCTCCTGGCCGTAGCCACCGAACTGAACGTGAGCTGCTCAACATCTCCACGAACAGTAAGCTTTGGACTAAACTACACATCTCCATCAGTGATAACCTCTAACTGTCCCTGCTTTTGTATCCCTAGGGTTGCCAGGTTGTACGGTGTTCTGCTGTCCCCCAGCGGCTTCAGACTACACATCCACGCATGCATACACACACTCATTATTGTTAATAAACTTAATTGTATCTATTCCTGAGTCTGAGTCTGGT